>JAGPOW010000304.1:12963044-13002007 GCA_030014935.1 Caiman crocodilus
TGTGTAAGAAATAGTGCATGGCTTGTGTATATGCATGGCTCATTAATAAAAACATATCACTTTTATTTCTAATGTGTTGTAAACCTTCAAGGAAACTCAAGTCCCTTCAAGGAAACTTCACTTGACCTTGTAATTTATTTAGCTCAAATTAAGAAACCCCCATGTGTAGACAAAACAAGAAGCATGTGTGCACAACATTTTAAAGTGGGCTAAATGCTTTTGCACCACTTTAATGGTTTCAGTCTTTGCGCACCTCAGTGGTGTATTGCGTATTAATTCCAGCCACGGGAGGAAATTGGGTGGTGTAGTGCACCTTAAACGACTTGGGGCGCAGCAAACTAAAACTTCCTTGAGGAGTTTTAGTTTGCTGCCCTACAGCTGCAGAGCGAAGCACCGGGCTCTGTGCAGCTCCGTAGCTCTGCAGGAAGCCCTGCAGGCAGCCTGGCAGCAGCCTGGGAAGGCAGACTTTGCCCAAGAAAAGCGGTGAGCCTGATCTTTCCCCTCCCCTCTCTCCCCCTGGAGTCTGCCTGCCTGCCTGAGCTGCGCGGGGACCCGGTGCTTCTCTCCACAGCTGTGGTGCCCCCAGGACTGCCCGAGCCAGGTGCCTGCACACAGTTGCTGCTTGGGGGTGTGGGGAGGAGGGGGCTGCCATGGAGGGGAAGCGCCAGCCCCACCCTGCAGCCCAGGGACCGCTCCACCTGCCAGCAGCTTGCCCTCCCCTCCCTGCCAGAGAGGCAGGTAAGTCGGGTGTGTGCATGACACGGGAGTTTAATCAGCCCTAAACTGAAGCAGTGTTTTTTAAAACCCATGACTTCAATTTAGAGCCCGTTTTGTCTACACACGCTCCCACCAGAAATCTAGTTTC
This sequence comes from Caiman crocodilus, assembly GCA_030014935.1. Taxonomy (NCBI): domain Eukaryota; kingdom Metazoa; phylum Chordata; order Crocodylia; family Alligatoridae; genus Caiman; species Caiman crocodilus. Next base: position 12,963,910 of record JAGPOW010000304.1, read on the forward strand.
TTGAGGAAAAGTGAGCTCACTGCTTGAACATCTGCTGTGTGGTTCCTTAAAAACTATTTTGGATTGGCTTCTTGTTGAGTCCCCTTTGCAGCACTGAGGTAGTGTCTGGGGGCTCTAAAATGGATGTGACTGTGATTTATACCTATGCCCACCTTAAGGCCGCTGTACGTGCCAAACAGATGGAACAGGGCCTTTTGTGTCACTGGGAGCAGGCCCCCGATTTTCACAGAGTAGTAAGAGAAGCCCACACTTCTGGAACAGCTGCTTGGTGACATTATTGCCGCTGTGCATGTCACTTCCAATGTCCTCATTTAGCTGCAAAGGGAAACATCTGAATTTAAATGAATGCACTTAGACTACAGCTTTTCACTTGGCATTAGCCTAAATACTTTGTTATATGTATACCCCTCACAGATGGGCAGTATTACTTAAAGCCTCCTTTAGTGTCAGCTCTAAGACTCTTTTTTTTGATGCTGCAAGCTTTTTTAACACGTTTTCTTTTGCTTCCAGAACACCTTTCTCCTGCTGTATTTGTGTAGCATACCGCCTGCATAGTCTAGTTCATTCACGGGGCATATTTGACATTGAAATGCTACACATGGATTCAAAGTTGGCCAAGCGTGCTGTATGTGCACTCTGCTTCAGTGTGTTAAAGGGTTCATGTGTAACGGCAAGGGCAGAAACAGGGATAGACAGGTGTTTTCTGAGTTGTGCTGCAGAGGATAGTACTCAGATGTTTCTCATGGCATTGGATAGGCGGCGTGGTACCCAATAGGAAGGAGTCAACTGACTGCCTCCTAAAGGCATTGGAGCCAAGTGGACATACCTTCTGATGACAAGGTGATAGGCACAACGTAAGTAGCAAGTGGACTCATGAAAGGAGATAGAGGTAAGACTGTGGTTCATGTGGCTATAGGGAGGATTTGCAACTGGTTGGACCTTTCCAGCTTCCAGCAGGTAGGAGATATATGTGGAGTGTCAGCAGCATGGTCACAGGATTAGGGAGCTTATCTCAAGGTGTCAGAAGCTCAAAGAGGTTTGGGCAGAAGCTTAGCGTGCGCCTGAGCGCATGGCATTTATCTGGACCACACTGTCCATCCGTCATGAGCTTCGAAAGCCCAGTTGCGGGCTGAGCAATTAGGCAAACCTTGAAACACTTGTTTTTTAAAAGGGGAGCGTGCTTTGCATGGAGGCCCACCTCAGCCCACGCTGGTGGAAAGAGCCACGCTACGGCTTGCAGATTTTTGTTTTAACCAGTGCCTTGAGGGTTTTGTGTACAGCTGCTTTTGTGCGTTTCCTGTTTGCTATAAAATCCGTGCAATGCATTGGGCTGTGTTTTGCATATCTGGCTGGTTGTCATTGTCAGATTTCTGTCTTCATCAAATAAAGCAATGTGTTTTCCTCAGATATGGAGATATATGTGGGTGCTACATTTATGCAAGCCCCATTGTTCCAGTGGCCCAAAGCCCTGCCATTGTAATCTTGTTTGCTCATGACGTCTGTGGCCGCCTCGCCTGTTGGCTGGGAACATGGGGAGTGCAGAGCCTCTTTCTTTTGCTCTCAAATGCTGATCTCCTTTCAGTGACGCCATCTGTTCATTTGCACCTCAGCTCTTTTCTCTGAAGTGATTTATCTGTTTTCTGCAGTCCAGTTTCTCTTTGGGTGATACAGTTACTGTAGTCTCTTATTTTCTGGTGCCACCTTTCAGCTGTAATACTTGGTTATTTGTTTTCCTCCCTGCATGCAAGCTTCTTTCTGCAGGAAAGTTCATAAATCAGGTTTCCAGTTTCTCTCACTTTTTTGGCTTACTAGGCAGTTTGCACTTTCCTCATGTGCATCTGAGTGAATGTTGTTTGTCCTGGCCTCTTTGAAGTGCATGCTTAGAAGTAGTACGATCGGTTTATGCTGTGATCTCAGTAGACTTCATAAGCTAAGCAAGGCAGGACCAGGTTAGTATTTACCTTGGAGCCCTGTAGGCGTTTGGTGTACCATGTGATAGGTAATACTTGGAAAGGACTCTATGCCTGTAAAACAAGACTGGCTCTTTATGAAGAGTACTTCTTACGCAGATGCTGCAACTTCAGATAGATTTTTCTATTGTAGTGAATACTTTATTAACTTCCCAGTGTCTTTTGCAAACTCTTCCCCCCTGTAACCTGTACTTTTCCCTTCATGTTCCGCACATCTTCCTGTCTGAGCCGTATTTTGGACCCCAGTGTTCAAGCTCCCATTTGAGCTGTTCCAGTTCTGCTGACCTTGTAAAGTTACCTTCAGTTTCTGGAACGCAGATCTTGTCTGAGCGTCCCCCGCGTTAACAGAACTGAGGACAGACCTTCTGCAAGAGGAGTCGGTGCTCTTGCCAAATGTACACAGACTGATTTCCTTTTGTCTTTCCAAATTCTTCCCTCCTAGGACCTATGCACACCTCTCCCAGCTTCTATGCCATTTGCTACGTTAGTGACTACTATGCGCTGCGGGATGTACTATTGAGGATTTGACAGGCGGCGTGCCTCTCTCTGACTCCGTATTTGAATCAGGGCCCCTGTACCGTGCTATCCCTCGGGAGAAATGCACAACAGCAACTATGCATCCCATGGTACTTTTCATGAGGACTCGGGAGCATGGTATTGGTTTCCTGCTCACGTTCAAATTCGGTTACCTCTCCTTACTGATCTGGGGCTCTTTACATGAACCAGTGAGGCTTTCCGAACAAATTTGCTAGGAGCAGTGCTTGTAAGGGATGTGGGTAGAAGTGCCTAGGAAGGGACCAGCAACCCAGTCACGTGTGCGACATTTGTTGTTTGGATTGTTGAAGTATAATCTTAATTTGCCAGCGGGAGTCAAATTTTGCAAATTTTAATAAAGTTTGCTTTTTCATTCATTCCTTTGGGACTCATTTTGCTGTGAACACAGGCTGTCAAAAGTTACCCTCAGACCCGCTAAATCTCCTCCAACATCAGCGGAGCACAGTAGACATTGCTATACCATCTGGCTCCTAGGTAGCTGCAGCGTAAGCTTGCATTGAGCAAACAGCTATCCCGGGATGAGATTCACTAAGGAAACAGACCTGGGACCAGTAAGGTACTCACACGTGTGTGTATTTACTCCTCACTTTTTGGTGGAAGCGTCTGTGTTTTGTGTCTGCTCTACTTTTACCATAAAGTCAAGTCAATGTTTCATGTCTCCACCCTTAGAAGAGGCATTTTCGGCAGCAGACTTTAGCAGGAATGACCTAAAAGGTGAAAATGCCAAGCGAACATACGGGCTCTAAACTTCCCGGGATCCACAAGTTTCCCGTCAGTTTGTACAGCTGAGTGGAGACAGTGTCAGCATGGGAGGGATAAATCTACCACTTAGGATAGCTAATAATCTTCCAGTTCCACTGTTTTAATTTTTGCCTAAGCTAACAGAGAGAGATTGGATGCATTATTATCAAGCCTGTTCTTATCGGCGTACATGTGTTCCCAGGCACACTTAAAAAATAGCCAAGCCCTCACTCACAAACTATCTCTGAAGACTGATGACTGTGTGGTTTATCATACTGTCCTCAGTGACACACTTTCCCTGATGGTCACGAAATGGGTAGGATGGCTCAGTTCCAGCCACACCTCTCTGGCCAAGGTTGCTTCCAGACATAAACAGTGTGGCTATAATTAACTCAGATCAACATGCTGCAACATAGATGATGTTCTCCTAGCACAAAAGAAACCCCTGTCCACTTCAGCTCCCAAACCAGAATGATCAGTGAATCAACGATGTGCATTACTGGCACGGGAAAAAAAAAATCTAAGCATTGCTCTGTCTTCAGCCATATGCCATGCCAGTAGTAAGAGGATAACTTTAGCTTTTCAGCTTATGCTCAGGTCTTGGAGTATTGAAATACATCAGGCATTATGGTGCTAACTTACCATGCACCATAAATAATGGAGGCACTGCTTTTGCACACCACTTAAAGTAACTTGTGAACTTCCTGCATGATAACTATAGTACTGAAAATATGTTAAAGTGCCTCGTAAAAATCTGTGCATACTGCTCATTTCATTAAAGGTAATAAAATATTGCTTCAGCTGGTGAAGAATAATGCCTGGAGCAAGCAGGATGATGCAGCCTCTTGGATTTTTGTGTAGAAAGCGCTCAAAAGCATTTTGTGGCATCCAAACTAGTGGTGACCGGATGGCTCTGTGCCTTTTAATTGACTATAGGTTTTTGGCCTGTAGGTCATCACTTGCAGTGCAAGTGCAGAGAGTTATGGCCTCCTCCATGGCCGGGTCTAGAATTTTGAAAAGGAGTGCAGATGGTGAGGTGCATCACCACATATAAAGCAACACATATTTTTCTGCAGTTAAAAATAAACTAGAGGCTTTCGTAATAAGATAGAGGACTAGGGCTGCGTTATTCAGGTTAAGATTGCAGCAAAAACAAAACCGAAGCTGTTGCGAGGAGTTAAAAGCAATCTGCAGGGCTGCGAAATAGGAGCGTCATTACCAGAAACAGCTAACAGGCAGCAGAATTGCAGAAGAAAAGCTATCATGATTAGTGTAACGTCGAGACCATTAAAAAGAAAAGAGGATTGGTAACGCCTCCCAAATGAAGACTTTAGCGGGGATCAGGTAGATTATAATGATCCATGAAGTCTATTGACTTCCTCAGAACTGCTTGACTAGAAATGCTGCTGCCGCTGCCATCCAGTTGGTTTTAAACTTCGAGTGGCGCAGGAATCAAAGCCCCACTGCACCCCCACTGGATCTGCCCCGGCCTCTACTGCCATTGTTATACCAACTTTATGATGGAGTAATTAAGAAAAGTGCACTAACAGAGTAGTAACATAAATCAGTAGAGTGCCTGGGGTTTAATGTTTTGGGATGAAGGAACCAGCTAAAATATAACTCTCCCTACTCTTCGGCTAAATCTAAAATCTGAATCATTGGGCCTATTTTTAGAACTTTTAATTTTGGGGCAGTTTTGCATTTTCAGATTTTGTTCTAGCTTGGAGCTCATATGCTTAAATGCAAGGTGTTTCACCAATGTATACACATGTGTGTTTGCTGCTGTGAATGGCTATATCGTACCCAAGATAGAAGAGAGATGACAGTTGTATCAGGGTAAGAATTGATGTAGGATTATTATCTATCTATTATTTATGTAGCACTTGGGAACTCTAGTCATAGCCCAGCACTAAGAGACAATCCCGGTCCCGCAAAGTCTTGCATTGTAAGTATAAGACAGGAGACAACAGATAGATATATCTATATATATAGATAGCAGTTCACGGAAACAACAAACCAGTGTTGGTCTCCAAAACAGACTTTGGTTTCAGTGCATTAGAAACATAATAGTTACCAAGGGTTTTTTGGTAGCATGGAAGAAAGCACAATGGGGCTTGTTTGAGAATTGACCATCTGAGCAATAGAGGCTGGCATGACATGGTAAAGAGAGTACCTCTGAACACTGAATGACTGACTTAGATATGGCAGGTGTTGGGGGAAGATCAGTTCAGTTCAGCAGTTGCGGGGGATCCTAGGGCTCCCATCCCTAGGCAGCCCCTCCGGCTGCGTCTGGGCTAAGGGCCAGCGCCTCCTGATGTTCCTGCTCCTGGCAGGCAGCCCCTGCACTGAAGCACCCTTGTGCCCCAGACAGCCTTGTTACTGTCTACACATGTGCTGTGGTGCATATAGGTGACTTGTGGGGGGCATGTGCCCCCCCCGAGAGCACTAGTGCCCCTCCCCCTGATAGCAAGTGCTCTGGCTGGGAGCAGCGCACAGAGAGTGCTAGTGCCTCCCCTGAAATCGGCTCCTCCGGCAGCACCCCCTTTCCCTGGTTGAGCCCCCCTCTTCCTCCCCCCATTGCTGACTGACCGCTGGGGAACTCCCCCTGGGAGACTAGCTCTGACAGAGCTAGTCTTCAGACGTGTTGGCGATGGTAACTTCAGCGTAGCACAAGGGAGAAAGCGCCTTTCCTTTGTGACTAAATACAATGACTGCTGCAATATTATGGTAGGGCAGTGGCTCAAAGCACTGTTGAGTTCATGCTATGGAGTTTAGTTTTAATAGGAACTTCAAACCTTCTTTCTGTAAGAATCTCAATGAAACAGGAAAAAGCCAAATAGACAACAGGACCCTTGAGCACTATGTGAATTTTCTTCAGAAATGTGATGACAACCGAAGGAAGAAGATGACAGGAAGAAAAATCCCAGTTCAAAGAGCACCTCCACTAGTGATTTTTCATCTCCATTAGATTGCCTCACTTCCCTTTGTGTTAGGCAAAGAATCTGATATACTCCTGAGCACCTGTTTGCTCGCTATGTTTTGTCACTGCTCCCATGCAGTGACATTTTTTTGGTCATGGTTGTCTAGAGCACTCTGACTATCCAGAATGTCTAAATGCTTTAACCAGAATGAAAAATACAAGCTCTAAGATAAACCCTCCAAATTTGAACTTGACAAATCTTCATTAATGTGAACTCTGTCTCTCATGTCTGGCTGACGCTAATAAAACAAGAGACACAAGTTCGTCTGTGGTCTGTGGCTAAGTTCCCTAATCTGCGAAATAGGAGATCAGGGTTTTAGTCTTCACCTCTTCAAAGTCAGTCTTAAGGTGCATCCACACATGCAAACACGTGCAAATTTGAAGCTAAGGTGTGGTGCAAATTTGAGCCGGGGCTTTTTGCCTCAGCACATGTGCTCGGCCATGCACTTTGTTGTGGAGCAAATTGTGCCACTTGAGACAAAATAACCCTGCCTGGCTCCTCCTGGATCTGCAGCCAGGGGGAGCTAGAGCCCAGGACCAGCACCTGTGCTGTCCCCACCCTAGCAGTATAAAAAGCCACCCTGGCAGTAACTCAGGGCTACTCACTCTCAGGAGCTTCTGGGGCCAGCCAATTGGTACCTGGGGCCCTGCCCCTTGTGCCAGCTGGACAGCTGAAGCATCCCATTGGGCCGAATCTCCTCCAAATCGGAATAGTACCCGAAGCTTCGCACAGCCCTAGTGACCAGACTGACAGTCTGGAGGACTCGTGGATGACGGAGCGGATGGAAGTGTCTCAGTGAGTCGTACTGCGTGTGTGCATACGAAAGAGTGACAGAGACTATGTGGGGAGGCGATCTGTGCTTGTTCTGAATTTGTCTGTTTCTAACTTCACTGCATGGTCCCGTTTTAGAGTTATGAGGGTAAATGGGAGTTCTCAATTTAATTTCTCTACACCGCCTATTACATGTGTGGTGACAGGTCAGTTAAGATATCTCACTATAGCTCCAGAAACACAAGTCTAAGATCCTTTCCAGACTTGAGCCTGAGGCTGCCCTCAGTCGACTCAGCTGTACGTGGGTAACTGATTATTTAGGTTGTGGAGTCAAAGGCAGCCAGAGGTTGTGCTAACTGTATCACTTCCCATTGGCTGGAGAAAGTGGTATGCATTCACCATGCCAGCCCAATGGGCTGCTAGGCTTCAGAAGACCTTTGACGCTGACCAATATTTTGTCTCTCTTCTATGTCATTTCGTTCCTGAGAGACTATTTTTTTTGTAATGGGGGAGATGGCGGAGCAACCTTTCTTATGGTTTTAATGATTAAATACTTTGGCAAAGTCTCTCAGCTCGCAGGCAGAAGTGTAACTAGCAATTTTGGCCGCTGGGCAGAGATGCTACCAAGCGCTGGAGAGCAGGAGTGGGAAGGTGCTGTGTGCCAGAGAGTTGGGGTGTGGGGCACTGTGGGACATTGCTAGTGTCCCCTTTAAAACAGTGCCCAGAGCCAGGGCCAGACACAGGCATGGGCAAACTGAGCAGCCCCCTGGGGCCCGGACAGAAAGGGGGCCCAAAAATGGTAATTTGTTTTCCATTGTCCAATCAATTATTATTATCATTAACTCTTGGAAAGGGGGGCCCAATACTAAAAGTTTGCCCAGGCCCACCAGAAGTCAAGGTTTGGTGCTCCCCAGAGCCAGTGCCTTGCTCACCTCACCTTCAGTAAGTTACTACTTGCGGACATCTCATGATTTGGAAGGATGGTGAAGATGCCGTACATTTGGTTGAATAGATATCTCTGATAAGGAAGGGCCTGATACAAAGTCTGTGAGATATGCATGCATCTAAAATAGCATTTTAAAATTTCTGTTGAATCTGCAAATGCCAATGCATGCCTTGTTTTACTTTGTTTGCATTCTATCCGGTGCCTGCTGGCACTCTTTCCCACACTTATGGCTGGAGTTATTCATGAAAGCCTTGGGTAGGGTTACCAACTCTGACTGAAGCTATACTGGGAGATTTTTTCCCTAACATGAAGTAATATAATATCCTATTCAAATCTCCCAGATTGCTTTCAGTAGTCACCAGGAGACTGATGCCGATTCCGGTTGGCAACCCTAGCCCTGGGACAAACATACCAAAGGCCATTTAGCGAGTGGAAACACCCCCATTCCCTTCTGGGAGCTTCAGATGAAGTCTCAATTGAAAAGGCCCACGAGGAATTTTTCTGTGGAATGGTTTTTGACAAGGGAGAGTAATGTGAGACTCAACCGTATGTTGTCACCAACTTCATTTTAAATGTAGTGCCCAGCTTCCGCAGCAGCGAGTCTTTAGTCTTGTGGTTAGCTGGCATGAAACCCAGAAGCGGCGACATGCAGTTAGTTCCTCTGCTGTTCTAAATAGCACGTGCGGTTGCCAAGTTTCCTTGTCCAGTCCTCTCAAGTGAGCTGTGGGTTGTTCTCCACCTACTGCTTCTGCTGTTCCTCTTGCACCTTCCAAGTTTTGGGGTGTTCATGTTTTACTGTAGTGTACTCATGAAATTGTCTCTTTCCTTCAACAAAGTCAAGTACTTTAAGCTTCTATGATTTGCTTATCTTCAATGCAAAACCTGTTATCACTAGGACTGATTTTCACAGATTCGCAGAAGTTTAGGGGTTGGAAAGGGTCTCTTGAGATCATCAGGGCCAGCCCCCCTGCTCTGGGCAGGAAAGACTGCTGGTGTCAAATAATCCCAGTGAGGTGTGCGTCCAGTCTCCTTTTGAAGATCTCCAGGGTAGATGCCTGCACCACCCCCGCTGGGAGTCTAATCCGGAGTCTGGTCACATGAACTGTGAAGACGTTTTTCCTTATATCCAGTCTGAAACCTTCTAGTTTATGGCCATGGCTCCTGGTTTTCCCCTGGGGCGCTTTGGTGAGTAGTTGTTTGCCTGTCCCCTGATGCTCTCCCCTGGCTCTTCTTTGGACTCTCTCGTGCTTCTCTTTATCCTTCTTGAAGTGTGGCACTCCCTCCTGTTGATTGGGTGCTGTGTAGAAGTTTGTTGCCCAGACTGTATTTGTTCTGGTATTAAAAGGCCAGATCCAAAGCTCATTGAAGTGAATGGAAAGACTCACATGGACTTTAAGAGACTTTGAAATAGACCGCAGGAGACACTACTTCACTGTCAGGGCGGCTAGGATCAGGAACCAACTTCCAAGAGAAGTGGTGCTAGCTCCAACCCTGGGGGTCTTTAAGAGGAGGCTGGATGAACACCTTGCTGGGGTCGTTTGACCCCAGTGCTCTTACCTGCCACGGCAGGGGGTCGGACTTGATGATCTGCGCAGGTCCCTTCTGACTCTACCAACTATGAAGCTATGAATTGGGTCCCCAGAAGAAAGATCTATTCGGTGTCTGAAATGACTCTCAATCCAAAACCATTCCCAGGTGTTCAGTCTGCCATTGCCCTGAACTTTGCTATAGCCATTTGCCACAATGCAAAGAGAATAAAAATTTCTTCCAGCCTGGATTGGTAGCAGTCACCGTGCACTGCTGTAGATGACCACCCTAGGTTCAGAGCAATGAAGAAAGAGGCCTGCCCTGCTTTGGGGCGGGTGGAAATGCGTACTGCACTGCCCATGGTATAAACTGACTACAGCGAACCAAGTGAGAGTTAGTGTTTCTAACAGAACAGGATAGAAGGGCCTCCCTTACATCTCTTCACTGTCTACACGTGCCTCTGATTGGACTGATAGTAAGTCGGTTGTGAATAAACAATCCTTTGTACAGAATAGGTTGGATTGGTTGGGTTCAGTCATGCTTTCCCTGATGATTTCTTGGTGCTATCATTCTGTCTGCATGAAGTAAGCATGATGGAGGTCTTCCACTGCAAAAGTCTTGTTAAAAAAGAAGGACTTTACCCACGTGAGACCAAATGACAGGGTTGGTTGAGAATTATTGTTATGTGGAGAAACTTTAGATCGATCAGTGTAATTAGCTGATATCAGGCTGGTGTTTAAGCTGTAAAAAGCCTCCATGAGAGTGTGAACAGCAGAGGACTTTGAGGAAGGGAGGCAGGCAGAATGTCACTGAAGGAAAGATACAATTATAGGATGTGGTGTCTTAGGGTTTAGATTTTAATTTGGATTTAACTCTGTATCATGCAGCAATTTAGAGACTTTGGGAGAAGTTGTTTGTGGGGTTTTTCCCCATCTAGAAAGGATCATTAGTTTGTATCTGTATAAAGAAATCATGAATTGGAGACCAATCCTCAGAATGGGAATTGATATACCGAGGTTTTAAATCAAGATTGGCTCTCTTCCTAACTAGGTACAGAGACTTAACTATTGCGCTGTAAAAACACACCTTTTGATAGCGAAGTCATATCTGTGGCTCTTTAGACTGAAATGGTAATTGAATCCTCCAGAGGTTGAATTCAAGCGTATTGGGCCGTACAGGAGTGTTTAATATGCACATAAGTAGGGGCTGCAGCTGCTGCAGATGTACGCTTGGTTTGACAAGAACATCCCCCAGTCCTGGGAAAACAACTCTATGGCAACACTTTACACAGGGAAAAAAAGTCAGACAGAAAACTTGCAATTTTTAAGACATGTAACATGTTGTATATGGAAGATTTAAGAGACTCTCTTCATTTTCTGGCGGGAATTAACATAATAGAGCTGTCGCCTTTCATCGATCAAATTTGGTGGCAGCTAACTCAGGGGGACATGTAAAAGGTGTGAAAAAATCCTGAATTGGCATAGTCGAGAGGGAAGGATTCTTTGTGCGTCTCAGGCAAAAGTGAAGTGCTGTTCTTCGGTGTGTACTTGTGACAGCAATCCTGGGGCTGGATGGGGGATAGCAAGGTGAATACGAGTGGAGCCTAGGTGTGAAATGGAAGTTGCCTGTCACTGAACGCAGAGCCGCTGGTCAGGGGGAGCTGATGGTTGCTAAGATGCACGTTAAAGAGTGTGCTACTGCTCTCTAGACCTGAAGAGCACCTCTCGCTGAACTCTGCCTTGGAGTCTGATGATTCAGAGGGAAGTGATCCCCGGGAAATGAGAGCCAGAGAATGTCCCAGCGGCGGCACTGCTGTAATTCAGCATCTTGGGGGGGTGTAGACATGCCTAGAGAGACTCTGCAACCTTGTGAGTTCTGCGCAGTAGCCCATGGGCATAGTTAGGGCCTGGAAATAGCATGGCAAGGGACCCATTATGAGTGCATTGGTGTCCCTTGGTCTGCGGCCAGACTCTTTTGTGGACCAGCAATGACATGTCTATGGCCACCACCAAAAGAGGGCAGTTGGGAAGCCCACTGTGAAGTGTGGCACTTCCTCTCCCCAACCTGAAATAAATGCACCAGAGCCATCTTAGCCTGGTGATGGGTGTGTGTCAATATGTTTAGCTCTTGCTGGTGCTACTGTGCAGTAACTCCAGTTACTGAACATTTATTTAGTACATGATTATATGCATACTAAATAAATATGTTGTAACTACTGCACAGTAGCATCTCATCTAGACGTGCTCTGTGAGTCCATGCTGTTCCCTTGACTGTCACCATCCCTGCGGTCCTCTGTGCAGTGTGTAGCATTTGCAAAGCGTGTTCCCAGGCACGCCTCTAGACTCTGCAGGGGAATGCTACAGGGAAACCCCCAGAAGGTATTGCTTCCTGAGGCAGATGCAATGAAGCTGACTTAGAGCTGCTCTGCGCGTGTACCAGGAATCATGCCCGAGAGCCTTTTAAAAGATGCTACCGCGCAGTAGCCTAATAATAGTAGCGTATTAGCCCTGCTGGTGCTGTGACGCGCTACTGCACAGTATTATTCGGTTAGTGCACAATTTCACCGGCAGTTTCGTTTCGACTCTGTTTTGACTCATTTCAAGCTCAAAACAGCAAAATCAAAAGGAAACAGAGCTTTGAAACAGCCTCAAAACAAAACGAGGCAAGTAGAAATGTTTTGAAATTTTCGAAACGTTCAAATTTTGAAGCTCAGGCTGGGCTTGCCTGCAGGGAAACAAAAACTAAAGTAAGGAGAGGAGGGAAGGAGTGCTCTTTTTATTGACTGTGCAGCTGGCCAGTGACTGTGATCCTTCCCTGAGGTCTCTTCCAATCCCAGTGCTCTGGGGGAGGGTTAGAAAAACTGCATAAAAGGCAGCATTGTTTGAACTGCCCTGCTTTCTGCCTTGGTGCCAGCTGGGTGAGGGTGCACACAGTGTCACCCACCCATGTCACGAGTTTTGCCTGTCAGCAGCCAGAGGTGCAGGGTGCCAGAATCCAGAACCCCCTGCACCGATCTCCTTGACAGCTGGCAGGTTTTATGGCCATAGCAGGGCCTAGCAGGTGCAGTTTTCACCCCCCTGTGCCCCAAGAGGGACACAGTCCCACAAGCACCCATGTCACGAGTTTTGCTTATCAGCAGCTTGAGGTGCAGTTTCCCCCGAAACTCCTGCACCGATCTCTTTGACAACTGGCAGGCTTTGTGGCTTCAGCAGGGGCCACCACCCCTGCAGCTTTCACCCTGCTGCTCCTTAACACACACAGTGTCACCCATGTCACAAGTTTTGCTTGTCCAAAGCTTGAGATGTAGTTTCCCTCAAACCCCTGCACCTATCTCCTTGAAACCTGGCAGAAGGGGCTAGCATTCCTGCAAGTTGCATCCAAATCAGGCCAGAAAGGACAAAGTGATTGGCTGTTTCAAGCTTCCCCATTATAACCTATGGTTGAAATGTCAAAACAGTATTGAAACGGCGAAACTGTTTCAATGAAATAAAACAGAACAGCAGTTTTGAATCCTAATGAAATTGGGAACGAAGCGCTGTTCCATTGAAACATCAAAATGCAAGTCAAAATGGAATGGTGTTGTTTGGCGCAGCCCTAACAGTCAGCATCTCATGTGGAGGTGCCCACTGCCCACAAACTCCCAGGGCAGTGAAGGACCCCTATGATCCCATGATCCGCTTCTAAACTGGTAGGAGGGGGTATGCAAGATGCTGCTGCAGAGCAGAGGTTATCTACATTGCTCTGTATTTCATCTATGTGTGATACCACTCCACCCCCCTCAAAGCATCTAATGCACAGAAATGAACAATGGCACGGCATGATGGGATGAGATGAAATGGAAACACATCGTGTGACACTTCCTGGCACCAGTGACTTGGGACATTACTCTAGCTGGGGCACTATTACTTGACCCTGTGTTCCTTGAGGTTCTTTTCCTGTACACTGCTGGGTACCTTTTGCTCCCATTATCTTTGACTTGGCCTTAGGAGCAGGTGAGCACCTTCTGGATAGGTCATTAATTCTGGGCATGTTCACTGGTGTAGTTGTTACTGGACATGCATTACAGAGCCTGGAGTGCTAGAACTGTTCCTTCAGTTCGCACAGATTTTACTCCTTAGTAAATGTATTTGTATATTTATATGTACCTACGTATTGCTTGTGCTCTGGTGATTGAATTGTTGCCATCTGCCATGGGCACAGGCCCTGACCATTGTTTTCCCTAGGGCAATGGTTCTCAAGCTTTTTAGACTTGAGGCACCCCTCATTGTACTCTCCATAAATTGGATTTGCACTGATTGGCACCCAGTTTCAAAAGCAGTTTGCATATTCCTTGAAGAGGGGCCATGCAAGGTGGGCGGGAGGTGCCACCAGGGTACTATGTCACCCTGGTTGAGAACCACTGCTTTAGGGTTTTGGCAAAGTGGCAATGTCCTTGGCAAAGTGGGTAATGCATGGCAATCCAAACCACAGATACTGGAACACTTTTTCTGTCTGTGACAAGAGCCAATCTTGCCCATGTCTGGGGGCTGAGCTCACACTGAAGGGTGCGGGTAACTTACTGGATTTCTTGAGAAGATGAAGAGGCAGAAAATTATTTTTCTCTTTCCCTCGATTTATTTTTTTGGAAGAAATGACTGAAACATCAAGATATTCCTTCCGAGAATGAAATAATTAACAGGGAGTGAGATTGGCTCTCCTCATCAGGGCTTTTGATAACAGACTGTGAACAATCACGTCAGGACTGCAGCAGTGCAGACAAGGCTTCTTTTCAACAAGTTTATTGCAAAGAAGCTCTTCTTCCCAGCCTCCAGGAACAAGTGGTTTTTAATCTATGGCCAAATCCTCAGGCCCACAATTGGTTCCAACGAAGTCTTTCCTTGGGCAAACTCTCATTACCGTCAATAGGAAGCTGTTTGAAGGAAGGCAGAGTAAATTCTGAACAAGGCATCTGAGAGCTGGACTCAGTTCTTGCTTTATGCTGATTCAATGGGCTAAGGGATTTTAACTTATGTAACCAACTATTTCTGTCCTTGCAGTGGCAGGATACTGGCAATGCCCTTGACCCCTGGCTTTAGGCGAGGGTGTTGGTGTTTAAGGGGCAATATGCTACGGGGGTGTTTCTATATTTTAAGAATTCATTAGAAAAGCATTTCTGTAAGGCAGTTAAGATAGGTATGATCCTGTCTTGAGCCAGCAGTAGGACTAAATGACCTCCCAAAGTCTCTTCCAGCCCTACCTTTCTGAGTCTATGAAGACAGGAGAGGGGTTTAACACCTACCACTTCCACTGACGTCTGTGGACCAAATTCTGAGGAACTCATTTAGGTTTTACTTGCTCCTTTAGTTCATTTTTTTTTTTAGTGGGAGGTTGCCCCATGTGATCTACTTAGTGGTCTGCAACTTGCTGGGCTTCCTTGTTCACTTGGTGTAATACTTGGCAAAATTGTCTAGTGTTGTTTTTGGCCGAGGTTTGAAGGTCTGTCTAGTGACTCTTTGAGGTCTCCCTGGTATATTTCTGCTTTCAGAAGTTGGCCTCAGGAGCTGGCCTGAGAGTGGTTCTTAGGATTTGGCATAGCTGGACTTGTGAGCGCTCAGATAACAGCTCAATGGGAATGGCAGACAAGGCTTTAAGTTCTGGCTTTTTTAAAAGCTAATTTTGAAAGAGAGGATTGAGAACTTGCCTGAACTGATCCAGGTCTGGAGATAAGCTTCTGGTTTCTTATGAGGGATAAGTGAAAGTATAGGCTATATTTAAGAAACAATTCAACCATCATCAGCGCTTTCTTGCCTTTTACAAGGCTGAAAAAGAACTGGTTCCACTGAATGTGACACATCATTTGTCCAACAGAAGTGTGCCACATCAGCAAAGCTCCTCCTGGCTTAATTCTCACGACTGGGCTGGTCTAGCTGGGTAGACCTTTTTTATCATTGGTATGAAAAAAGGATCCTTGCAGTCCATGGGAAATCAGAAAGCTGCCTTTGCTTGTGCTTCTCTTTTTAGCTCTTTCTCTGTGCGTATTCAGCCTTTCTGTTAGCTGGTATCTGGGGACCTCTGCGGCCGCATGGAGGGTTACAACTCACCCAGTCTAGTCGTCACCTGGACCGCTTTCTTGATGATCCAGAAGTCGAGAGGCTCCAGTTGAAGGGGGTCTGTGACTGTGCTTCTGGAAGTGACATCGTACCAACGACAGTCCTGCCTGGTGACTCCCAGATCAGCTACGCTCAGTTCACAAGTGAAGAGCTGCATGTTCCTTTGGGATGGGGTTTCTAGGACCTGTGCAGCCAGGAAGTGGCGAGACAAGAACCAGAGGTATATTAAGACTCAGCTAAAACTCAGGCAGCTGAGACAACCAATTCCAAGCCAAGTTCAGTTGAAAATAAAAAATAAGTAGATTAGTTAGAAAGGAGCTCTGGAGTTGAAAAGAGACCCAAGTTTGTGTACTGCTTGGAGGCAAAGAGGAGGAGAGTGTTTAGAAGTAGGAGGACTATCCGTTCCCCCCCGTTCTTGGTTCTGCTAACGCAGCCTGGAGATTCTGGAGTGTGCTCTTTGTGTAGCTTGTGCTTCTTATTCAATCATAAAGATCCTACAGGCCAAATTCTGCCCTTATTTACAGCTGCGCAATATCACTGGTTTGGGTGCAACCTTTCTTGTCCTCTTCTTCAAGGCCCTCTGCTACTGCGTCCCTCCTTCATTAGGAGGGGACAATAGGCCCTGTGTCCCTCCCAGTATCTTATATCAAATCACTCTTGGATCTCTTGATGTGTGCTCTAATTTAGACTGCTCCTTCTATGTGAAATGTCCTCTCCCCTCAAATAATCCACGGAGCCAGTTTCTCCAACTACAAAACGTCAAGGCCTACTTTTTGGGGGCAAACTAGTGGAAATCCATTTGGATGGGATTTCAGGATGTGATTCTGAACAGAAATACATTATGGTAATAGATTCAAGGACTGGAAGGACAGTTTTAAAGAGCATAGAGATGGATTATTTTCTGTGGTCATAGGAAACGGGACTAGGAGCAAGGGCCTCAACTTGCAGCAGGGAAAATTTAGGTTGGATATCAGGAAGAACTTTCTGTCTATACAGGTGGTTAACCAATGCAACAGGGTACCAAGTGAGGTTCATAGGAACATAGGAAAGGACCTCACAAGGTCATCCAGTCCAGTCCCCTGCTCAAGGAAGGAGTGTCTCTGATTTAAACCATCCCAGCGAAGTGTCTGTTTAAGTTTTTAAAAACTTTCAAGGATGGAGAGTCCACGATTTCTCTAGGCAGCCTGGTCCAATGCCTGCCCACTCTCATAGTCAGAAAGTACCTCCTAATCTACAAACTAAATTTCCCTTGCTGAACCTTGAGACCATTGCTCCTAGTCCTGTGCCCTATGGTCATAGAGAAAAGCTTACCTCCATTCCCCTTATAAATGTCCTTCAGATATTTGAAGACTGTTATTAAAGTCCCTCTGCAGTCTCCTCTTCTCTAGAGTAAAGAACTCTAGATTTTTCAGCCTTTCCTCATCAGTCTCGCCTCCAAGGCCTCTAATCATTTCTGGTCCTCTGCGCTGGACTGTTTCCAAACTGTCCTCATCCTTTCTGAAGTGTGGGGCTCAAAACTGGGCACAATACTTCAGGTGAGGCCTCATCAGTGCTGAGTAGATTGGAAGAGTCACTTTCCCTGATTTGCATGTGATGACCCTGTTAATAAAGCCGGGATACCTTTGGGATTTTTGCAACAAGAGCATGCTATTTGCTCATATTCAGCTTATGGTTTACGGTAACTCCCAGGTCCTTCCCTGCAGTACTGCAGCCTAGCCAGTCATTTCCCAGTCTCTGTTTGTGCATGCAATTATTCTGTTCCAAGTGTAGGACTCTCTGCACTTGTCCTTGCTGAATCTCATCTGATAGATGGCGTACCATGTTTCCATTCTATCCGGGTCATTCTGAATCCTAACTCTAGTCACTGGAGCCTTTGCAACTCCCCCAGCTTTGTGTCATCTGCAAATTTGCTAACCATGCACTCCATCCCCAGGTCCAAATCACTAATGAAGATATTATACAATACCAGACTCAGGACAGACCCCTGGGAAACCCCACTTTATACCTCCTCTCAACCAGACATTGAGCCATTGATGGCTATTTGTTGAGTAGGACGATCCAACCAACTCAGTATCCAGCTTACAGTACTGTCATCTAATCTGCCTTTCCCTAGGTTGCTAATGAGGATGTCATGGGAGACTGTGTCAAAAGCTTTGCTTTGTGTCAAGTGATATATATCTACAGAGCCTGTCAGCTCTTCATAGAAGGAAATCAGGTTGCAGGAGTAGCCTTAGGGAAAATGGTGCCCCAGGAGAACTTGTATTTTGGCGCTCTTTCCATCCCTCCCTACCCTCCCCCCCCAGTCAGCGGCAAAGGTAGGGGTGCAGGGCACAGTCCGGTGGGGAGGCGGAGTGGCATGGTGCGCCAGGCAGATGGATGAGCAGTTACTGCTACTGCTGTGTGGGAGCAAGACAGGAGCAGGCAGCACCTTGCTTACATGTGTCCAGCCCATCTCCTCTGGAGTAGTGACTGGAGCTGGGGAATGGGGGTGGGCTGGCCTGGGCACTGCTTTTCCTCCCGGGGGGTGAGGATTGGCTGGGGTAGGGCAGGGTGGGAGAAGAGTGCTGCTGTGAGTGTGGGCTGCTCACATTATGTGTAGCAGCGCCCTGACCATGGTACCCTGGGTGGTTGCCCATGTCACCTACCCATAAGGCCAGCCCTGTAAGGTTGGCCAGGCTTGACTTGCTCTTGGTGAATGCATGCTGGTTGTCTCCTGATCACTTGTTCTCCCCTAGGTGCTTCGTAACAGAGTCCTTGCACAATGACTTAATTCATGTTCTTTTCAAGCATTTAGGTTAGGCTGATTATTCTGTCATTCCCTGGGCACTCTTTCTTCCCTTTTTTAAAGATAGGCACTATATTTTCCCTTTTCCAGTTGTCCAAGACCTTATCTAACTCCCATGTGTTCTCAAAGAGGATAGCCAAGGGCTCTGAAATTACCTCAGCCAGTTCCTACAGCACCCTAGGGGACATCTCATCAGGCTCTGTCAACTGGAAAGCAACTAGCTTCTCTAAGTAATCCCTAACCTGCTCTTCTGCTACTTTACGCCGTTTGTTTCCTTCCCTTGTGGAATCTCCATCATGAAATTTTCAACAGGTTAGGCAGACACTTGCCTGGAAGATTTAAGTCAGAGAAGATCTTGCCTTGAGGAGGGGGTTGGACTAGACGACTCTCTGAGGTCCCTTTCAGCCCTACTTTCCTATGCTTCTATTGTGCATGTTACAAAGTTTTAAGTAGTTCATCCCCTTCAGATAGTAGTTGCAGGCAATCTATGTAACCAGGTGTTCATTTGACTTGTACAGCCATCTCCCTTTACCACCCTTCCCACTGTTTTGCAGGCCATGTATCATTTTGAGTTAAAGCAAATTGTAAGCTCCTTGGGGCAAGAATTGGCTGTGTATAGAAGTTAACACAATGGAGCAATGATCCTGAAAGGGGCGCTAGGAGCTCCCCAAGTATCCATGTCTGACCTATGGCTAAGCACTAGATCAGTGTTTCTCAACCAGGTGCTGTATTACCCTGGGGTGCCTTGAGATACTTTCAAGGGTGTTATGGGATGCCACACACTGTTAGCACTGCTAGGTGTGCAAATATGATTCATATGCTAAAACCAAACATTTCAAATAGGAATCCACACTGTTAAAAACATTGTGACCTGCTGTGGTCTTTCTGAGTTCTTTCCAACGGAAGAATTGCTCTGTTATTTTATTGTAGTAAAAAAAACCAAGTGAAAACTAAAATATTAGTTTTTCTGAGAGGTATTTCTGATATTTTCTGAGGGGTGCCTTAAGCCTACTGAGAAATGTCTCAAGTCTAAAAAAGGTTGCGGCTCACTGCTCTAGATACCTTGCCAACAGTTTGTGGGTAGCACTGATGTAGCCAAAAATATAACTTGAAGAAAGGGAGATTGTATTGATAACCCTCCATTTGCAACCTATTTATTAGGGGTGTGCAAAGTGGGTCCTATTCAGTTCAGATTTGGCCTGAACTGGGGACAGTGATTCGATTTGTCGATTTGGATCACTGTTCCTGATTTGATTCTTCTGAATCTGAAGATTCAATGCTGATTTGGAGAATCAGCGATTCAGACATAGACACAGCTTTAAATATTTTTTCTACATACCTCGAGGTACCAGTGAAGCTAGTGAACGCTGCAATGCTGGGGCGGCTGGAGCATCCCACGGGAATGTGTGGGCGGCCCTTCATGTGCTCGGCAGTGAACCCAGAAGTGGACTGGAGCTACTTCCACGTGGCCCAGCACCGCAGCATTCACCTAGAGGTATGTAGAAACCCCCCTTTTTTTTCCCTCGAGGAATGTAGAAAAAACATTTAAAGCTGCGTCTGTGTCCGAATCTCTGAATCTTTCCAAATCGATTTGGAGGGTTCTGATTTGATTCGGAGAGACTAAAGGGTCCTCTGATTCGATTCGGGTTCAGAGATTCGGCCACCAAATCTGGCCGAATCGCCGCCAAATCGCAGCAGGGACCGAAGCTTTGCACAGCCCTACTAGTTATCAACTCTTTGGGTGATTATAAAAAACAGAAGAGATTCAAACTCACTGGATTTTTTTGTGGGGGGGATGAAAACAGTAAAATAATTTTGGTGTGTTCCTTTAAAACAAACAGATTGGAGTACTTACTCGGTGCAGATAAGCTGAATGAGAAAGCGGATTTTTAAATTCTGTATTCTGAATACAGTGTCTTTTTACAGTAGAATCAAAGTGGCGAGCAGCTGGCGAGCCTGCCTCCAGAGCGTTACTGGAAGTTGTGCTAACTGAAAATCATATTGTGCTGGTTAAAAAAAATCCTGGATCTTTCTGTGTAAAGTAAGAAACAATTTTTTCCCTCAGCGAGCTACCCAAAAGTCTCTGGAGTATATTATATTCAGGGTGACCTTCACTAAGCTAGCATTTCTGACCTTGATACCAATCCTGAAATAGATCTTTCTGAACCTGCCAATGTAACCATAAGTCTATTACACAGAACAAAATGTGCGGGTGCTTGGCGGACTTTGCAATTGGTTTGAATTTCTCCTGTTCAGCTTGAATTTCAGTGTCAGAGATGGATTTGTCTCCTGCTTTCCAGATCTAGTTTGTATTTTTCAATTTCTCATTTATTGAGTTTGCATTTTTATAAGGCTTACATTTACAAGGACGAGGCTTTCCTTGTCATGTATTAGAGCCTTGTACTGCTGCCTCTTCAACAAGACGACTCCAGTCCTTGTACCTATCATTTCTGCGTCATTATATAAAATACCTATATGCAGTCTTCAAGACAGTGTGATGACAGGCTCCTAGCAAAGCCTGTGACATGGTTTGTGAGTTTAAGGTGAAATATTTCATGATCTCTGACAAAACAATTATTTAAGCTAATGAAGATGTCAAGTCTAACCTGCCATTGAGGTGCAGATTACTTACGTTAAATATTGCCAACTATCTAGATAGAGGTGGGTAAGGTACATACCATCCATAAGCAATGAGTAATATACACAAAAGGGCTTTGTAGATGAGAAAGCTTTATACAAATAAGGAAAAGGAAGAACTAGTCGGTATCTAGTACCTGACTAGCATTTGCATCTCTCAAGTCTAAACTAGATGGTGTTTATAAAATGAAATTATTTAATATGCCAGTCTTCTCTCAGCTGTCATCTATTTCAGGAATTTCAAGTCTTTCTAAATTAAACCTATTTCTCCCTCCTGTCTGAATCTTGAGGAGGGAAAAGTTTGTTGAAATAAACAAATAATTCATTTTAGGGAAATGAATCACAGTGTCAGGGAGGGAGCAGAGAAGGGGCTGAAAAAGAATATAAATTAAGTACATTAGCTCAATAAATTATCAAAGCTGATAAATGAAAGAAGTACTAGAAAGAGAGAGGAGACAATGCGATTATCCAGCATCCAACACACGTAATGCAGACAGTACTGCAGTGAGGAATGGCAGATAATCTGCCCTTGCTGTCCGGGCAAGGAGTTACTCCTGTGCATGTTGAGGAGCTGGATTTCTCAGGTGACCAGCCAAGTAGAGAGCATTTATTTTCGAGTCCTGTTGAGAAAGCAAGAAAATGATCACAATGTTAGGCTCCGGCAGGAAGTCTGCTAACAGCTATTACTTTTGAATAGAAATTTCTTCTTCTTAAGGCTTTATCCTGCATCGTGAAAGTCATGTCACCACATACGCATTAGGAGATGCAGAACTCCCCTCTGGTTTGAAGAATTGTCCCTTAACACTTTCACCTTCCCCTCATATTCTACTTTCTACTTTTGCAGTTTCCTTTTCCCACTCCTTTTATCCCCTCTGACTCCTGCTTTCCTCCTCTACAAGTCAGCCCCCTCTACGTGTTACAGATATTGTGTAATTAACTGGCTAATTGCACAATTAATGGAGATTAGGTACACCTGAAAAGAACCTATCGCACCATACAAAGGACCAACCAGCTATAAAGTTAGACCTCAAAAATGTGTACTAACTATATTGGGTTGCTAACCAGCTTTATTCTGCACATGTAGCTGGGGTTCGAGTTATGAGGGACCTCGGGGAAGCTGAACTGCCTCATAAGAGACGAGAGCCCTTCTGCAGGCCAGTTAGTCCCTGGCCCACCCCGTGCCTTCCTAAGCACTACCGGGGGTAATAAGGAACAACGGCCATAAATTGACTGAGACTGGATTCAGGCTAGACATCAGGAGGCTGCTTCACAGTCCGGGCGGCTAGGATCTGGAACCGACGTCCAAGGGAACTGGTGCTCGGCCCTACCCTGGGGGGCTTCAAAAGGAGGCAAGACAGCCACCTAGCCGGGGTCATTTGACTCCAGCATCCTTTCCTGCCCATGGCAGGGGGTCGGACTAGATGATCTGCTCAGGTCCCTTCTGACCCTACCAGCAATGAAACTAAGCAGCCCAGGCGGCAGCAGCGTCGGCTCCTTCCAGCTGCCATTGCTGCAGAGCCCCCCAGGCGTCAAGCTGCAATTCAAACCCTACACATAGAGGGTCTGAAGCAGGAGATCTGGATTTTCTCACCACACTCTGCTTCTCTGAAGGGCTGGCATGGAGCCCTTCCGAGGAGACAGCGGGGAGACAAGGAGCACAATGCAGGCTGCAGCCAGAAGGGAGCAGGACAGCGGTCAGCCAGGCAGGCATTACTGGGATCTGAGCAAAACAGCAGGTCAGCTGTCAACTCCTGTGAAACTGGCTGCGATTGAAATTACCTTGGCTGGATTTGCAAACATCCAGCTAAATGGACACAATAAGAATTAAGTACTAAACTACCTGTAAATGACCAGTCCCAATTCACCACTTTCAATGACCTCATGATGATGATGCCATCTCTTTTGCATGGCTTCTTGGCAGCCCACTGAGCTGGGACCCTTGGAGCTCCAAATGGATCCAGGGCTTCCTGTGCTTGTCGTCCATTTGACAAGAGTCTGGCCCGTTTCAGACCCACTATTCATGGCAGATGGGATTGGAACCAAGAAGAATGACGTCTGGTCCAGTATACAGCTGTTGGGGCATCCAGGGTCCCCAGCTCTACTACTGCTCTACTTTAGCCAGGCAGCTGCGGCTTCAGGGAGCTTTGGCATTTCTGAAGTGAAAACCTGTAGGACTGTAGCTCCACAAAATTAGAGAATTATCTGTAGACACTGTTGATGGCACTAGAGCATGCTGTTCCAGCCAAATCTGTTTGAATCAAATACGTGCTTCCCAGAAGCAGGTACACTTCTAGTAAGGACCTGTTGGGTCTATCCTGGGGAAACATTTCGTGTCCCCTTTACAGTGACAAAACAACACATTCCCAGTATATAGGCAGCAGTCCCACAGATCTTTTGGACCTAAAGACTATTATCTGCCCTTAAAATCGGTCTTGTCCCACCCTGCACTGTTTTCATCATACTTTTAACTGAAAACAATAGAAAGGTTCATGGGGCCCTGTGCAATTACCAGATTATAGCTTCACAGGTAAGCGCTGGTCCCCCAATTCAGAAATTACTTGATTGAAAACTTGTTACACTGCCAGATCCTCAGCCACAATCATCGACACCACCTGAAAGGCTAGCTTCTTACTTACTCGTGGAAAGAAGCCAAAGATGTCCAAAGGGTGATGCGCTTTGCTAATCTGCAAGGCTTTTGTAAACGTGGATAGCGATGTAAGCAGGTTTTTCTGTATTTTATTATCTGTGTGTATCTATACACAAAATTCCCTATGTTAGGCAAGGTCCTTTATAGGATATTGGCTCTTTAATGGGAATGGATGAACTGTAGAATTTGAGACCTTAGATTTACATGACATGTTTCTAATTCTGGCTGAATAGAAGTAGTGACATGTGAAGGGATGGTAAGTGGAAGGAGAAATAGCTGCTTTGTATTCTGCATGCAGGCTAATGTACTTAGGATATATATATAGTTATACTCATATGTAATACATGCATAAAATATGACCAGTATTTAGGTCTGCACAGGAAGACTTGAGTATCAAGTATCTAAGAGTTTTTGGCCCTCTGTATGTCTTCCCTGGTACCTAACTAACTATTCCTTCACGTCTCTGGTGGCTTAGTAGGACATGGTCGATCAAACACATGAACAGCATCTTTACTTGGACGCCTTTTTTCCCCTGTTGCCTTCATAACACTTTGCTGTACTCTTCATTCTTACTTTAAGCCACCTTTAAGCCTTCCCACTCTAGTTCTGGTTTCTTTGATACAAGAATGAGAACGTTCAGTCCTGAAGGGGTTAAAGAGTCAGCCTTGTGGACAGAGAGGCTCCGGTGGCAATATCCCTATTAATCCGGTTATTAGGCTTTGCAGCTGATTGCTGCAGATTGGGTCTAGACTTAATAAAAGCCAACCATTTTTTTTGCGATAGCTATGTTGCAGTGAATCCATCATGCTAAGACTTCAGTGACAGTCTGATAGAACAGGCTGGATGTAGTTATATACTTAGGAATTCTCATTTTAACTGCTTCACTGACCATGACTACAGATGGCAACCTGCAAGGACTAATGTAGCGAAAAAGCCTCTTTCCTGCACGTCTTGGCAATTAGATTAAAGTGCTGGGCACCACACCTTGTTTGATTAGTGGTGCGTTCCCTTCCTCGGAGGTACGGGGTTCTGCCACAACGTGGCTGTCAATCATGGTCTTTGGATTAAAAGCCTCAATCACCTTGCACTAATGCTTCACGCAAATGGGGCCTTCGTTCTTCAGAGATGGTTGGGATGATAAAATGAACGACCTTCACGTCCAGGGGTCTCGGAAGCACTGGCTATGCCCTCCCATTAGCCGATTATTGCTGGCCATAATGTACTGTTAGAAATTGTTTTAAGATTAGGCTTAACTTCAAGATTTATCTGGTTAATATTTCCCCTAATGACCCTCCCACCATAAGCATCCTCACCTCTCCTCAGGCTTGCTGAATAGTGCTTCCCATGCTCCCAGCCTCAGACTCCGATTCTGATTTCTTTTCCTCGGCATCATTTTAAAGCAGGTAACATCCCACGCATCCAACAGAGCACATTTAATTTACGTAATGCAAGCAGCTCTAAACATTACCCAGGGGAGATGAGGTGCTTTTGGTCCATCACCCAGATTTGCAATGCTTATCTAAAGTTGTGAAAATGAAAGAACAGTCCCAAAAGACAGGAAAGAGGGAAGGAGGGGGATCCCAAAAACGAAAGACTGAAGGGGTATTCATATTTGAGTGAGTCCACACATGCAAAACAGCAGACTCTCTCTTCTTTGTCATGCACAGCCTTGACTGTAATTGGCTAATTCTGGTGAGTATCTCCTGCTAATTTCTTGGAGTTGCTTCCTGCTGAATCATCCAGCCTCGCTGAGCTGCGTTGATGGATGTTGCTGGTCTGCTGGGAAGGGCTGTGCTAGATACTAGAAAAGTTGCTAAAAATGTTATGCAAAGTCCTGGAGCTAAATGGGGCTGCTGCCCTGGGAGAGCTTGAGAGGCTTTTGATTGCTTATTTAAGGGGTGCGTTCTTGAAAGGTGCTCGTGTTTTTTGAGAGAAAAACCGAACTTTTCTTTTGTGACTTTTTAATATTCCTTGAACTATTTCCCACTCCTTTACATCCCTATTAGGGGCCTAGTCCTGCATCCTTACTTGGAGGAGTAAACCTGACTTAGTCTGACAACAATGAATGAAAGACAAAGAGCAACAAGCAATGGGAGATGCTGAAGGCTGAGGCTGTGGTGTGCACATATTACCCACTAAAGGAAGGGTCACAGGTCTTTGTTCTTTTCTGCTTGTAAATACTGGTGGCCCATCTTGCCAGATGCCTGCTGAGACTCAGTGAACACTTGCATCTTCGACTGAGAGCAGGTAGCTCTTCTTCAGCAGTTAGTTTGAGATTTAATAATATCTCTTCATTAAATCAACACAGCAGCATTCGGAAAGATGTTGGGAAAGGTAGTCCCTGTACTTTTTTATAGCATGGGGCTAAGAAATCTACATGGTATCAAGTACAAGCCTCGATTCTGCAGGACTTGTGAACCCCCATCAAAATCAATATTGTAGGACTGGCTCCATATTTTTGTGCAATTTTGCAACACCTAAATGGAGGGAAATGTTTATGTCATGGCTTAGCTCTCTCTCTCCACTTGGAGATATGAAACAAGGAGGTGGCGTGGCCATTGATTGTAGCTGTAGCATTGATGGGGTACACAACACAGCATGGGTATCAGTCCTGGGCACTCAACTGGTCTTGAAATGCTGCAAGGCACCTTGTTACTCCCCAAAACAAGCAAGATACACTCGGACATGACAGCAAGAAGCAGCAAATCAGGACATGAAGATAGACTGAAAAAGCAAGGGGTGAGAGTACACTTCCCAGGATGACTTTTCAGAGGGAGATCCTGACTCTTCAGTGCTGATGCTATCTCATGAGTAATGGCAGCGTGGTACTGGGGCCGAGGTGGAGCTGGGCAGTAGTGTGCCCCCTGCCCTCTGCCCCTTCTGTGCTTTGGCTCCAGCTCTCAATTTGGCTCTAACTTGGGCAACAGGGAGGGTACAGGAGCAGTGGCCAGAGATTTGCTGCTGCTGGGAAAGATGTCACCCCCTTATTCTTGCTGCTGACACATGTGTCAAGTGACCAGAAAAACACTGGTTTTGGCAGCAAAAAAAGGAGGTGATAACTTCCCAGCAGCGCTAAACTACTGACTGCTTCTCCTCCACCGTGCATTGCAGCTGCTTCTCTGCACTTCCCACTGTTGGAGCCAGAGCTGAAGCCACTGCAGGAAGGTGCAGAGTATGGCGGGGAGGGCAGACCAGAGGGTAGGGACCCCCATGGCTCCACTCGCCCACCTAGTGTTCTGCTACTGGAGGGGGGAACATATTAAAGCAAGGAGGTAGAGCAACAGTAGGATTGCTCACGGAGTAAGAGCAGCAGGACTGTGTCCCTGTGCATATATGCACAAAGATGCACCTGCATCTGCTCTTACAATGTAATGCCATATTGTTTTCAAATGATTTTGGATTCTTTTCGAATCAATACGCTCTGGTGATCACCCTCTAGAGGGCATGTTCTGACACAATATTACTCTGCCGCCCGTTCCATTTCCAGTTTATGGCTATCCTTGAAATTTAAATGGGCTTCTTGCAGCAATTTCTATGCCCGTTTACCCAAATAATCTATAACTCAATGATGTCTAAATTCCTTTCCATTCCAAGTTGCTATATTCATTATAAATGAGCTGCAGCATAGCCTGCATCACAAGTAGGTATTTTCATCTACAGGTCTATGGCACTGCAGCCCTGAGATCTGATACAAGCTGGGAATATATTAAAACCATAAAATCCCAAGACATACAGTAGCACACTAAATGAACTCTAACTATGTGGTTTACTACACTTGCTTTATCATTTCTATGTACCGGTCTTATCAATAAAACTGTATCAAATATATATCAGGCAGTAACTTATGTAGTCTTGCCACATTAATACCATGCACATGCAAGCAAGCTTTCATAAGCAGCTATTAGCTGCTGCCAAAGCTTCCGGACAAAATGTTTTCAGTCCTCAAAGGAAGGTGAGTGAAAAGCCAAATGTTTGGAAATTTCGCTAGGAGTTCAATTATTTATTCATGAAGAGCTCAATTCTGCAAGGTTGTGAGCAACTTAACCTTGACTCAGCAAAGAAGTTGAGTGCATGCGTCTTTAAAGCATGTCAGTCCTCCCACTGCTAGTAGCATGGCAAAGGCTAAGTGTGTTGCTTAGATTTTCAAAGGCATTTAGGTGTTTGAAGACACAAACAGGTGCCTTTTGGGAGTTTCAAAAGCTTCAAGCTTTGGGAGAGTTAAACATCTATCTATGTCTTCAGGTGCCCCAAACCTTTTTAAAATCAAGTCCCATGTTCCTATGTGCTCTGTGGCAAAGAATGCTAAACACCTTGCAACATCAATCCGTCGATGACTTCTACGTTGGGGAATTCAGGAAGCCGAAGAGCCATGTACGTGCGTGCGTGCGTGCGTGTGTGTGTGTGTGTACATGTGTGTGTGTCTAGGCCCTCTACAAACATTGCTATTGAGATTTTAAAAACCAAACTCTCTTCTTGCTATAGTGAGGGAGGGCTAGTTCTAACGGGAGAGGAAAAGAGAGAAATGCAGAACTAAACCGGGATTCTTTCCTGGATTCGAGCAATCCACGTAGGACAAATTTTAGAACTCAGCTATGTTTCTTTGCATGTACATTTTTGCCACGTTTAGATTTGATTAGTTTGCCGTAGATTGAGAAGGCATGTTATTGGTGCATGAAATTCAAAAAGCTGTTTAATTAACAGTAATACTGTTTAAAAAGCCTTAACAAGAAGGCTGATTGTGTGTCAAACTCTGTGGCATTTTCCTTTTTCCCTTTCTGTGTTTTATATCTGAAGAGCTCGAACTTTCACATCCTAGAAAGGGAAGTAAGTCGACTTGCCTTTGGAGGACCTGAGGTGGGAGGGGGATAAGAGTAGATTTGCTTGGGTAAGTTTTGCGGTAGGTATGCGTTCTCTTGTAAGCTAGAAAACTGGAGAGTTCACTTGGGCTGTGGCTGATGCCCGGGTGTGAAGTAAGAGGGAGCTCGGGGGTAGGGGGGAGTCCCCCCCCATAAGAGACAAGAGCTCCCCTGTAAGATTTGAAAATCATAACCTGGGAGGGGGGTCTCCGACTGAATTGCTCCTTCACTTAGATGGACTTGATAAGCAATGAACCAGTTTATTTTTTTTTTACCTCCCCCTCCTTCCACCTCCCCAAGAGTCAAAGTGTGATTCGAACCCTGGCTGATGCTAACTGTATACTGAGACGGGTTTCCCGATAGACACGACTGGCTTTCACGCCACAAACCATCGTCTTTTCTGACCTTTCAGATTTTTGTCCGAGTTTCGTGGAAGTATCAGTTTGAAAGACCATGAAGAGACTTGGTCATTTTTTCTCCTTTGATGAGACAAAAATGGTTTTGAAATGGACATTTCTTCATGAAAGTATATTTTATATGGAAAAGCTGGTAAGGAATTTCCTATTCTATTGTTTTGTTTTTAACTATTTTGACTTCAGCAGAATTTTTTTTTCCAATGGAAAAGCTTAACAATGGCTTGGGAAGTTGATTTGACCCAAATCAAAATGTTCCAGATTCTTGAACTAAACCCAAATCCCTTGCTTTGAGTGTCCTTCAGCATTAAACGGCCTTGTCTGTGGCACCGCAGCACTGTGCACCTTTCTTTTTCTTAGTGGCCCGGGATTCGCAGTCAGCCTGCATGGTCGATCATGCACTAGGGCCCTCAGTCTGTTGAACAGCACGACACCATAAGCAGATGCAATTTGATGTCAAACTGTCTTGAAACGAAGTGTTTCTATTTTGGGTATGCTGAACGGCTTTATTGCTACTTAGAAATGTTGAAATGGAGAAAGATTTCAACATTTTGAAATAAAAACATTTTGGAACTTTCCATCTTGCAAAAGGTTTTGATTTTTTTGACTCTTCTCTCGAGTTTAAGGGAAAAACAAATGAATGATCAGAATTTTCCCTGGGGCAGAATTTCTGATTTTTTTTTTCTGAGTTGTAATGTCTGTGTACATGTCATGTATGACGAGTTAAATTGACTGGCAGCTCTTGCCTACCTTTAACTTTCTATTTTATGCATTTATAAAATTCAGTTACAGAAAATTGACAGCTCCTTGCACTGAAGGTATAGGAAGTCTCAGGGCAATGAACCCCCTAAAAGCAGAAATTCTTTTTCTCTCATTTAATCTCACAGTGATAACTAAAACATGACCTGAAGATATTGGAATGAATTTTCTATCTCCTGACAGAATCTGCTTTTTTAACAACCTGTATCTGTAATGAATATAATGGTGATGTATATTATATCAAATATTACGTATTGTATTATTTATATAATGCGCAAAATTTCCTTGGGACCTCAATATGGTTTAGAATATTAATAGTTAACTCCGGTAGCAGTTACTCGGAAAGGATTTCTATCCACGACTGAGCTCTTTGCTCCATGCAAGTAAAATCCACTATCCCATGTACTTTAAACTCCTCTAATATTTATTTTAGGTTGGTGTTTCTTGAACTCCCACATCAGCACCTTGCTTATTTTCTCCTCTGTCAATGGCTGGCTTGCTTTAAGTTGGTTTGGTTACAAGCGTCTCTCCACAGAAATAAAAGCAGGCTGTGAATTCCCCTGGATTGGCTGTCTGAAAAAGGTTGTGAATTGATTCCTGCTGTCCTGTTAACTCAGAAGAAGAAAACGGAACAGTATGGATCTGGCCATGGATCAGATCGTCGACTTGCATAAATCAGGGGTGCTCCATTGACTTTAATGGAATTATGCGAGTTCGTACCATCTAATGATCTGCCCCATTGGAGCATGCACTGTGTTATGCATATTGACTCAGAAAAGTAATATTCATTGAAACAAAAGCTCAGCTCCTTAGGGTCCAATCCTGCCCCACGCAGTGTGCCTCCTGGGAAATGATGAGCACTGAGCTCCTGCTGGTTGCATCCAGAGTCCTTCTGACAAGGTACATGCAGAAGAATTGTAAAAAGAGGTGCATGTTAGGGTGGTCCATGAGCACCGCTGAGCCCTCGGGGTAATTGGGTATCTCTTGAAATGCCCTGATCACCTTTTGCACACACCTGACAGCACTCAGCACTGCACTGGTACAGCACAGAAGGCGATTGTGCAACTGAGACCTTGTTTACCTTAATGGCGTGATAAATAGGAATCAGAGGAAGTAGCTTGAATTCAATAAAAATGCAAATCTACATCTGAACCCCCAGCCCATGGCTTGTTGCAGCAGAATGCTGAATGCAGTCATCTCCCATGTACCTTATTTCCTTGGGGTCCAAAGGAGATCAGCATTGTACAGGATAAAACTTGTACTAGAAGGCCTTGAGACATGGGCTGTTTCTAGCTCCATCTCTCTCAGCACAGAGTGGACCCAGCACTTGGGAAATTACTAATGATACTTAATAGCTGCTGAAAAGCTGTCAGTCAGTATTCATTTTCACATCCTTCTGCACTGCCTGCCCAAAAAGAAGTACCAAAATATCCTGGAAAAGGCAATTCTTGCATGATCTCCTGCCCACTGGGAAATAGTCTCAGATACTAGGAATGAGATCCTGCTTCTGGGACACTGGAAGACCAGAGAAAGATAAAGAAACACCCCAAATTTTCCATTATCCAAACTAATGTATAAACACTCTACTTATAAGCAGAGAGTGGTGGTTAGTCACGTTATTCTGAAGTTAGGCTAAAGGGAGGGCAGGGTAACACCATAGGGCATGGGTAGATGAAATGAGGGCCCTAAATTGAAGGGGTGGGTTTTTAAAAACACTGTTTCAATTTAAAGCAAAGTAAAACCCCATGTCATGTACACCCAGGTCTTACCTGACTTTCTGGCAGCAGGGAGGTGAGAGCGAGCTGCTGGTGGGTGGAGTGGTCCCTAAGCTGTGGAGGGTGGGGGGCTGGTGGTTCCCTCCGTGGCATCCCCACCCCAGGTGGCACTCAGCCCGGGTGTCCTGGGGGGCACTGCAGCCGTGGAGGGAAGGACGGGTCCCCATGCAGCTCACGCAGGCAGGCTCCAGGGGTGGGATCAGGCTCATAGCTTTTTTTTTTATTCAGTGGAGCCTGTCTTTCTGGGCTGCCGCCAGGCTGTCTGCATGGGAAACCCCTTGGAGGTGTTTTAGTTTGCTGCACCATTTAAGTCATTTAAGGCGCATTATGCCACTGAATGTGCTGTAGCTACTGGAATTAATGCACAATATGTTGCTGACACGTGCAAACACCAACACCATTAAAGTGCTGCAAAAGCATTTAACACGCTTGAAAGTGTCGTGCACATGTGCCCCTCGTTTCGTCTACACACGCCCATACAGAATAACTGGTTAAGAGAGGCTTAAGCTTTCGTAGGTGACAGCCCACTTCATCAGATGCTACGAACAGACTTGCAGAAAACTTATAAACCACAATTGCTTGAGTTTCACCCATCACTATCTGTAGTTCCTATGCTTATGTTTTTCATGTTCACTTAGGGGAAACCTGAAAGATGAAGCTTTTGCCAGTGTCTGATGGCCTTCTTTGACGGAAAAAATACAACCATGTGGTTCCCAGATCTAATATTGTTTAGTTCACTGTGTGACATCTGCATATTGACACAACACGTCAGTCCCCAGCTTTTGCTCTAAGGGCTCTGTCCCTCATCTACCATTGTAGACACTGTGATTCCCCAAGTGTAGCTGGTGCGCAGTGACGATACTATAAAATGCTCACATATGCTACAAATCAAAACCAGAAATGCCAGGCCATCATAGAGGGCTCAAGCAAGAAGGATGATCTAAGGCTTTGCTAACAGCTGGGACATAGTATAAAAATAGTATTTGCTCGCTGGAGAGAGACATTAGAAAATCAGACTATCAGAAAATTTCCATTTTAAATCAATCTTCTTTTAGTATTCCTTTTAATTATTAGAGGTGGTTGGAAATAGCTTCTTTCCTGGGGCACAATTTTCAACAAACAAAGGGGAAAATTATTTGATATTTTTAGTGGAAAAATTCAACTTTTGGCTTGAAAACTCTGGTTTTCATATGAAATAATTGTTTTCCCCCCCCCCAAAGAACTGAGAATGCTTAATAAGGCAAGACATTTTCTATGATCATTTTCATTTAGTCAAAAATGTAGATTTATTAATAGTAACCCGTTAATGAAAATGTATCCTGTTTTCATTTACATACGGAGTTTTACACAAGCTTTTGTTCCATCTTTTACCTAACTCTGCCGTGTCTACTTCTCTCCCAGAGGCCTGAGGAAGGGTACTGGGATACCCAAAAGCTTGTCTGCCTCTCTCTGTGAAGTTCATCCAATCAAATATATCACGTACAAGAATTTTTGCCTTTTGCGTAATAGTAAAGTAGGTTTTTTTGTCTCTGTGAGAAGATGAAAATGTGTTCTGGATGCAAATCTCACTAATGGACCTTCATTCATCATCACTGGACCTTCTGTCACCATTGGGTAAAGTTATTAGGTGTCCAAAGATGAAATGGTAGCTGCTGTGGACAGCTGAGTTGCAGGTGGCTTGAAGCGAACCTTTGTGGTTCAAGAGGGTAGCTCAAACAGGAATCAGGGGGTTGTGGCACACTGGACTGGATAAGATGTTTTCACTTGTGTTATGCAGGAGGTCAGCCTAAATTAGCTTCTGGCATTTGAATCTATGGAAATAGTCCAGTGACTTCAGTGTGACCATTTATGGAGATACTCATGTTAATCACCAAAAATACAGGTATCAATACCAGACCTTTAGAAAATCCAAGAAGTAGCACATCCTATAGTATGGGATATCCTAGAAATCATGGAAAGCCTTGGCATTAGGAACTAAGTCTTCCCGTATAGTCATGTTATGGTGGGGGAGGGAGTTGCACCTTCCTCTAAAGTACCTGGTGCTGGCCATATTGTAGGTTACAAACAAATACCCTGCCAGTTCTGAGCCTTTGGGCTAGTTATATTCCCACAGGTAGCAAATGAATAAAGTCTGGACAGGAGTGCAGACCTTCCTCAGTTGACACCAAATTACAGAGCATTCAGAAAATTCCTCGGGGAGCATTGTGAGTTTCCTTTGTTGGGGGCCATTTTTCCATTAAATAGTGGGGACTGCGGCCATTTCTTGTTCTTGTACTATTTTTTAAACAAGGGTGATCCTGCCCAGAGCAGGGGGTTGGACCCGATGACCTCCTGAGGGCCACTGTTGTTCTAAGATTGGTTCTACAAAACGGAGCTTCTTTGGTGTTGAAATATTTTGCCTGACAATCAGAGTTGTAGTGCTTCACAGGAACTGTAGGGGTCCTCTATGTCCCCATCTTCTTCTAAAGGCTAGAAACCCCAGGTGGACTTAACTGCTTGACCCGTAGTTTGATGGCTGTAGGGGGCGTTCTGCTTTCCCTTTCCGTGGGGCTCCATTTTTGTGCTTCGGTGTAGTGCCTTTCAGACCCCTGCTGTGCCACTGTTATGATACCTAGCCTGTTGGTCTACCAAGCTAATTAGCATGATTGTTAACCGTAGTCATCCTCCACCCAGCAGCAGAAGCTTCCCCCTTACTGCTGTCATAGTGACCCTCTCTTAACACCAATCTTCCATGATCCCTGACCACAGGGATCAGCTGTTATTGAGTATTGTATGCAGGAACATGATGAGATCATGGCCTTGTGCTAATTATCAGCTCTGCGGACTACCATCCACTTCTGAGGTTTTACCTTAACTCAGCCTCCTGCCAGATCTTTCCATGAAAATTTTCCACGGGGAAAATTTTTTGGTCCAGCACTAGCTCTTTAAACTATCATATTGCTGTGGAAAAGGATTCAGCGAGGATACTGAGCAATTGCACAAGCCACATGCAAAGGTTATTACTGGTTATTAGCATCAAAGGAAGCTGGATGTTCTGATCTCAGGGTATTCAGTTGCTTGGTAATTCCCACAGCCTTCAGATTTTATTGGAAGTTGTGTCTTTCTGGTGTTAGATTTTGGAGGTAATGTTTCACGGTGGAAACTACATGTACTGACCCTGAGACCTTTTTGATTTCCTTTGCTTGCTTCATGACATGCTTTTGGGTTTACAAATTGAAACACTTTCAGACTCTTGAATGTTATCAATCTCTTTTTAATTCCCCTGCAAGCTTCTCTTGTGTTTCATATTTAGAAACAGCTCCTCAGCTTGTGTAAATGGAAAAGTAGGGGTTGCCTGATTAGATCAAATTCATGGTCCATCAAGAGCATGCTCTGACAGGGACTGTACTAGTGCCCTGAGGTCTAGGAGTCAGCAACCTTTTAGCTCACTCCAAAGAGGGGGGGACACCAGTTCTGACCAGGCTGCTATATCCCTTGCTGCTCCCATGTTTCCAACCTGTCTGCTGCTGCCACCACTGTGTCACGGCACGGGGTCCTGCAGGAGGGCCATGATCTCCTAAAGGCCCCTTCCTGTGCCAAGTTGGCCCAAGGGCACCCTCAGATTCTCGTCTGCCACGTCTTTGGTGTTCAAATATATTAGGGAGTCTGCCTTTTATGTCCTCTTGGACATGGGTTGCTGTAATACTGACCCCGTGGACTCCTGGACCCCTTGTGGGTCCCGCTCTGCTTCAGGGGCACCCTAGCCTTATGGGCGATGTGTGGCTCCAACCATCCCTTTACCATGCCCCAAGCCTCACAGCTGGAATGCACGTAGTTCTCTCTGGGTCTACACCCTCTCTGGTGCTTGGTCTTCCTCCAGCCCTGTCTCTCTCCGTGCCCTCTCTCTGGCTTTCTCAATAATGCTGCCCTCTCTCCAGGGCCTTCTTTGCAATGCCGCCCCTTCTCTGGGCCTTCCATAATGCTGCCCCCTTTTCCGGGGCTCACCACGCCCGCACTGGGGCTTCTCCACAATGCCGCCCTCTCTCTGGGGGCTCCTCCACAATGCTGCCTCCTCTCTGGGGTGGGGGTCAGTGCACCCCGACTGCTGCACTCTCACTGACGCTGGGGTCCCCACACTGCTGTGGATCCCCTATGAGGCCTTCTCCAACCCCTAGTAGCCTTACCCAAACCACCCGTGACAAACAGCAACACAAATGCAAGCCCCTTGGCTATAACATAAACTGAAGCCGCCTGGCCATGACTATGTTCAAGCCTACTGGGGTTGCTTCATCTCGCAGCAGTGTCAGACGCTGCTTCTGCATCAGGCTTCTCCTCTCTTCCATGGCAGAGAGCTCCTTCCTCCTTGGCTGCTGGCAGGGAACTGCTTCTGGCCTCAGCCCCTAGGGTTTATAAGGGAGCCAGGCCCTGCCCTTTTCAGGCAGCTGACCGCTGGCAGGTGTGATCTCTTGCTAGCTCCATTTGCCCTGGGCTCTGTACTCACTGCTAGGCTCTTTCCCTAGCAGTTTCCCCTCTTTAGGAGCAGATCACCTCCGTGCTCCGTGACGCACTGATTTCTCCCAGCTGTTGCATTGTCTCCAATGTCCCCACACCCTTGCTGCTGACCACCAAACTGCTGCCAGCATTCCAGCTTCGTGGGCTCTAGGTTGCCGACCACTGCCAGTCAGCAAATAAAACCCTAGGATTCTGAACTAGCCTAAGGGATTGACGCGACACCTCGTTCAATGAGTGACAGAAAAGCTTTATTTACTACAAGGATTCCAAGTCCAATGAGCCCAAAGCAAAGCAAAGTCCAGTAATTAGCTATAAGGTGATGATTTCTCACCAAACAGGCGGTGAAAAGGTGGTCTGTTTCTCTTCAACTTTTCAAGTAAGCTGGGCGCTGCAGGAGCTGGTGTCAGAGAGATTTCTCACTCTTGAAGCGTGCCTTGTTAGCTGTTTCACTTCCTTCTCATACCCTTAGTCCAGCATCTTCAAAGCATTCTTGTAGTTGTATAAATTGAGAGAGTCCCAAACAGTAATTGACAGGAAAACCCTGGTAATCAAACTGCTTATTATGGGTTATCAGAAAGTTCCAAGCTGAATGAATTACCTTCCTCAGTGACAAGAGGTTATCCATTTCCACTAAGTTTGGAACATATCAAGAAACTGATTAACAACCAGGAAAAACGCAAGTGTCCTTGGAAGATCAAGAGAACCGCTAGGCAAAACAAGGTAAATCAGGAGGAAAGGGCGAAACAAAAGTAAACTGGGAGGAGACACCTATCACATATGGAGAATGTCTCTTCCTGCACATAAGCACAAGATAATTGCAAAAGAAATATTTACCATACTAATTAATCAAGGATAGACATTTCAGATGGTTACATACCAGACAACTAGGAGCCTGCTTGAAATCATCGTGAATATGGTAAGATAAGCTGGAAGGGATACTTCATTATTTCTTCTCAGATGGCCTAGCCGTGAACTTGCATCCTCTTGCATGATGCAGTGAGTATCAGTATTTAGCATTTTGTATTTTAACTTTGGGAGTAGGCCCCAGCTTAGCATGCGTTTCAGAGTCACCGTTGCTCTAGGGGAAGGTACAGGAACCATGAAGGAGGCAGCTACAGGTTGACTTGCTTCATGTAGGTGTTTCATCCTCATCCCTAAAAATGAGAGATCTGCCACAGTTCTAATTTGTACCCAATGTGGCTAACACATACTAGTTCTAGTCCTGGTTGTTAGCTCTCTTCTGTCAGCAGCACATAAGTGGATCTTGAATAAGGGCGTTGAAAGAATGGAATTCAGTGGAGGGACGGGGTACTGGTACACTTATACCCCTCTTTGACTCCTGTTTCACATAAAGTTTAAAATCAACTGCCTGGCTGTCAGGGAGGCTCATCAGGCCGCCCAGGCTGGGTGCAGTGCTGTCAGGGACTCGGAGGCGGCGGGCCAGCCTGAGCCAAGTACTGCAGCAGCCATACCTGCAGCCAGCTTGGCTGCTGGAGCAACACCTATCCCTTTAGCACCAGCCGGGGCCCTGGATCTGCAGGCCAGGCAACAGTTCTGCTGTGGCAAGCCTCCTGGTTCCTGCACTCTGGTTCTCCAGTTCCTGACCCTGGTTTTTGGCCTAGTTCTGCACTTTGGCTGTGGATTTCCCTGGCGTTCTGTTGCCTGGCTCCTGACCCCAGTTTGGCTCTGGTTTTGGACTTCACCCCGTGGATGCCCGCAGACTCGTACTTGGCATCTGACCCCCGGATCCTGACCCTCAACTGTGTTGTAGACTCTACTTCTATAACTCTCTGGCTTTGGTATACGACTCTCTCTGGCTTTGGTATATGACTCCTGCCCTTTGATGCAGCCCCAGGCCCTGTTTTCCCCTTGGTGGCCTAATCATTAAGCCAGACGGCCTACACGCTGGTTCCTTACACTGGCAGCGTCAGCAGAATTTCTAGTCCATCCGTGCTGAGGGAGCCTAGTACTTCATGGCTCATTATAATCTATCTGATCTTTCCTAAATTCTTTATTCCATCAGTTTTAAGGACACTCTCCTTTCTAATGGTCTCGATGTTCCACCGATCAAGCAATCCTTTGTTGTACAGTTCTGCTGTCAGATGGTTGTTCCTGGTAAAGAAGCTTCTGCTTCACAGCCCTCCAGATTATGCTT
>JAGPOW010000304.1:13010626-13083770 GCA_030014935.1 Caiman crocodilus
TCTATGGTAATTCTGACTAAGAACAGCTATTAAATGCTGTATCAAGCTAGTAAATGAAGGGGAGAAAGATGATAATTTTGCTAGAAGGCAGATGACTGAAATAGCTTTACTCAGTCACTACCTGCATCTTTATCGTGGTTTGTGTGCAGACCACCTCATTTGTGTCTCTAATCTATTTAGGGTGCATGAGTCATACAACAGGCTTATGTTCAAGGGATAATTATGAGAGATTTGAGGGCTGGTTGTGAATGAGCTCTCTCCAAATTGCTTTTGAGGAGTTCATGGTGTGACCGAGCCTTGCCCCTCGGTTCTTGTGTTGAAATCCAGAGCCAGTGATGCCATCGTGCTCCAAGTGCCCTGGGCTCATTAGCTAACACGTCTGCTGAAATGATCAGGCAATGTGCAGAGTGAGATCACTCTGTCTGGTGCAGTTGTTCTCATTCTGGCTCTCAGTGGGCACCTCTAAGATGCAGTGCAGAGATATTAGTGTGTGGAGTGAGACTGATATGGAAAGAGCGTTTTCCAAAGGAAACTGTT
This sequence comes from Caiman crocodilus, assembly GCA_030014935.1. Classification (NCBI taxonomy): domain Eukaryota; kingdom Metazoa; phylum Chordata; order Crocodylia; family Alligatoridae; genus Caiman; species Caiman crocodilus. The sequence continues at coordinate 13,011,164 of JAGPOW010000304.1, forward strand.
CTAAGAGTGTATTATAGTAAACCGAGTGAGTCTTCAAAGAGAAAGTTTTATTTATAGTACAGACTCGGTTCCACCATCTGATACACGCTGTATAAATGGGGTCTGAGTGTGCGTGTGCGCGTGTGTATTTTACATGAGCAAGCTGCTTAAATTGGCTCACACGCATGTATTGCAAGGCGCGTGGATTCTCTTATCAGCTCTGCCACATGCTTTAGCCACAGCCTCTGCTGTAAATCACCTCTGACCCTGTTTCAGATATGCCTTGCTAGTCTGCAGAGTGCTAATCAGGTCCAGAACCCCCTGCCTCCCTTTAAAGAAATAAATACATGCACTTAGCATTACAAATCACAATATAGGCACGTCGGCACCTTCGCAGGGCTGTGCCAGGGAGCCCTGTGCATCTTATACCCTGAAATGGAGAAAGGCTCGTTCTCCCCTTACTGAAATATGGAGCGGGGGTTGGTGCCACCTACTTTATATACAATACCTGTGTGCATAGAAGCAGTTGCCCAGGAAGTGGGGGGAAACCCACATTGCAGTGGCCCCTATTACATTTCTCCCTGATCCCACATGCTGTACTAGGCGCTTGGAGGACATGCCTACTGGACTTAGCTGCTTGGTTGTGGTAGGGAAAGGAATACCCCCTTTCTGGATCAAGTCTGAGCCCCGGTGGTAAGCTGCCAAGCTGTGTGAGAACGGAGGCACTTCTGCGTGTGCGCGGGTAAGGAACATTTCAGTGCTCCAGGAATTGTGAAGTCCCAAGCGGCGGGCCTACGGAGTATAGGAATGATGGCATTTAGGCACCTCCGGGGTTGTAGGAGCGGATGAGTCAGGTTTTAAGGAACTTAGAGCTGCCTATGGATGTGGTTGGGGCGTGGGGAGCGGGGATGGAGTTAATTAGAGCGGTTCCTGGAGAGCCGTTCTAATTCAAGTGTCACAGAGTTACGTGTATTAAGCCCCCCACACATTTAAAAATGACCGCAGGAAGCTTTAACTAAAGCTCATTGGATGAACTGTAGTTAAAGTGCCCCCCACAGCCACTTTGAAAGGTGGGAGGACTGAATACACATGATACTGTGGTGATGCTCGAGTGATCTAACTAGAGCGTTCTGATTAATTGAGCCTGCTCCAGTGCTTTCTAATTAGGACCTGTCAGAGCATGCGACTGGGCAGCCTAGGTCGGTATTTAAATTTGCCTGCATTCCACTTTAGGGACTTAATTTGGGATTTGCCTCTTAGGCCCTATTAAAGTCAAAGGCAAAGTTCCCAATGACTTTAGTGATGCCATAATACCCGCAGGGGTAATTCTTAGTTTTTTGCTCTTCTTTTTCATCTATTTTTGGGATCTCTTGAAACGCCTGTGGACTTAATTGAACAGTCTGGGAAGTTGTGTGAAATGACTGAACTCTCTAGAGCTGAACCATATTTTTTCAGGCGTGGGAATTCGCAGCCTTTTAAAAACTGCGGCATAAAAGCTGCTCAGACACTTCAGTGATGGCTGTCTTAGGAATACCTTGGGTGGGTAGGTAGGCTTAACCACTTTGCACCACTGTCCTTGGAAAGTCCTGGTCTGTCTGGCGTCCAGTACATATTCAGCTAGCTCTGTTGTGTGCTGCTTAATAACTTAGCTTTACTATTGCACTTTCCTCTTCCTGTTTAATGCCTGCTCTGCTCCTTTCCACTTTGATGGGTAGGGAGGAGACAGCGGGCAGGAAATGTGGTAAATTGAAAGCATTGTTACTGAAAGGGCTGTTGTTTGTTTATTCCCTAAATAAATCCTTTCATTTATCAGCTGACATTTCAGCCAAATGGGCTTTCCTCTGGGCTTGATGTGAACTGAAGTATTAACACATTTGACTTCTTCCTCACTTGTGTTAAGTAATACAAGGAGCCTGGCTCGATCACCTGGACATCCTCGGTTTTCAGTTGTCATCCACCGGAAAAGGAAAACCTAGCAACTCATCTCTGTGCTCAGTTTGTTACATCCTCAACTTTCATCTGCTCAGACTTGAATCTCCTCAGTGGACAAATGTGAGTAATTTAGTAATTATTTCCAGCAGCAAATTGACTCCATTAGAGTTCAGCTGCCCATAACTCCAGCTGTTAGCGTTGTGTGCACAGTCTGGCTCACATGTCAATTGGACATATTCCTAGGCATGAATTTCTTCTGGTTCATGTCTGGACCACCATTTTCTTTATCTGTGTCCCTCCAAATGTGTTTTTTGTGTTTCCGCCCCCCCAAGCTCAGTATGCAAATGAACATGGAACAAAAACTGGGTTCAGTGTCAGACTGGGCATTTTGTGTCTGGGCACTGTCCTCACAGAAAATACTGGACAGTCACTGGATCACATTTAACTTTTGCCTTGCCATCCCCCATTGGCCCAGAGCAAAACTAAGTGATGAATGTTACAGGCCACGGAGAGGAGCAAAAAACCAAAAACTATTAGACTTTATGTTCTTTTCCCATAATGGAAACTGCATGCACAAACACAGCTAATGTCAGGGCTTTTTATCCAGGAAAGGAAATACGAGTGACCCTTTTGTTCCATGCTAACTGTTTTGTTAAATCCTAACTGTCCATCTGCTTAGTCTGAAATCCCTTTAATAGCTAGATGCAGGCAATTTGGTGATTATTTTATAGAAGAAAATTGGCTCCATTAGACTGGTGATGCCCATTGCTCCAGCTGGTAAACTGCGGACACTGTCTTAATCACATAAACATTGCTTTGATGGATATAATTAAAATTTTGCAGCCAAGCTCATCAGAAGAGTACAACAGATGTGTTTTCCTTATTTCTGGCACTCCATTGTCCCCCTCCCACACCCTGCCTCTTCATGCCCTGGGAAAGACATTGTTTGCTGTATCAGATTCTTTGCTTCAGCTGTAAATTTGACTCCTGTTGTTTTTCCATTTATGATTTTGACAGAGGTTATTCCTAAATACCTTGCTCTTTTGAAGATGGTTGACTTATCTTGGTTGCTTCCCTCTGACTTCTAGCTAGCTGCACCACTTACATCTCCATATTAAGGCCACAAAGGACTCTCATGATTATCTAAGGCCAGAGGTTGGCAGCCTACAGCCCATGGACCAGATCCAGCCCACGGTGGCATTTGACGGTAAGTGGAGGCTTTCAGTGGCATGGGGAATTGGCACTATTCAATGGCCCGTGGCAGCAGTGGCAATTTTTGGCAAGGGAAGCAGTGGCAGCTGGGTCACCCTCCCACGTTAGGGCTGAGCAGCACTGCTTCAGTCTGCCATTGGTAAAAGATTGCTAGCTCCTGATCTAGGCTGACCTCTTGTATTGCCCAGGTTACTCAATTTTACCCAGTTGTGGGGAAATGGTACCTTGAAGAAGCTCTCACAAGAGCCAGTTGGAACAGGTATTGTGTTGTGCGTACAGGCTTATGCTCAGGACTCAGATGACAAGTGAAGCAGATCTCTAGCAGACTCTCTTCTTCTGAACAAAACTGGATGCCAAAATTAACTAAGAAGACACTGGGTGGACCACTGATGTAGAGCAAAGCCCCATCAGAATCAAAACTCTGGGACTGTGGAGAATAGGTGAAGCAGGCTTAAACAGCACTTCATTCAATCTGCATGCAAAAAGGATGCGAGTCCAAAATTAGCTTAATTTGTGACAGTAGTTGGTTCTGCAGCCCTCATTGTTTTTAAAAGGGTTACATTAACTTGGATAGAGCAGTCAAAGCATGCAACTGGATGGCATAGTGTGAGGACTACATGAGGAGGTGAAATGAGAGGAAGAGCTCGTGACTGGTCTGGGGCAGATGAATTAGGGGCTAGTATCTGAGTATCAATAGGAGCCCCAGCTGTGACTGGGATCTGGGGCAAAACTCCCTGAAGGAGACTATAGGAAGACCTAGCATTAATATTTGACAAGGCAATGAGAATTTGCCAAGCAAAGGAACCTCCTCCTCCTCGACTGCAGTTGGTAGAGCGGGGGCAGTTCGCTGGCACAGTGGATGTTGTGGAGAATCTCAAATACTTGAAGAAACGAGACATGAGGCAGAAAGGTATACAGAGTCTGAAGTTGGAAGCCACAACAGCACCGGGAGGTGCACACACCCGGTGGGTTTATGTTGGCTGGAAACAACTATATGCACTTGTCATAGCCTAGTAGTCTCACTGCTTTAAGATAGCTTTACCAGAAGATGCTACAACCAGACAGGTGTTCATGTATAGCAAATCTCTTTGCAGACATGGTTATTTGACAACATAATGCCTGACAGTGGACTGCGGTTTAGCGGGCATACACTTTCAAAGCAGTTGGCAGCATTGTTGGGATTAGGCATATCATGACTAATCTTCATTATGTACAATATCATGAACTGAGGGAGGTGGGGGTTGACATAGTAAAACACCTACTAAAAGAAGCTGCAGATTCAGCCCCCGAGCGCTCTTTCACCCTGCGCAACTACAGAACGGCCCCAGTGAAACACAGCTTGTCACCTGCAGACATATTGTAAAGCTTGCGCTGGTAAGGCATTGCCAAAGGAGACAAATAAGGCAAAATATAAAGCTTAGTGCAGTTTAGGACCCTGTCAGCTTAATGAAAATGGTGGTGAGGATATTTGCAATGGGAAACCATGCTTAAAATCAGCACTGATATCACAAGTGGCTACAGTCACACGGGGCTGTCACCTCCGACAAACACATACCATGAAAGAATGGTCGACCCCTCCTCTAAATCCCAGAAGGACAAAAGATGAATGCAAGCAAGGTGGTCAGCTCACCTCCAAGTGCCAACCACAGTAATTCAAGATGGCTGAGCCTTAACCGGCAGTACATAACCAGCACCAGGGGATTTACTGACCGACTAACCAGAGAAGTGCTGGTGTTTTCGGAGAGACCCCCTACAGCCATGTGACCATGCCCAGATTACCTGAATATTGCTAATTAACTAGTTGTTTATTTCAATTTCTTCGTTACCTGTAGTGCTGACTGTCACTGCTGCTATATTTGCCTGAGATGGGAAGGTGTAGGGAACTGTACCTCTAAGAGGCTCTTCCCAGACTCGTTTGGGCCCTGCTATGTTGTGCAGAGGCCCGTGCTATACAATGCACGTCACAGGACGCATGAAGCAGAGCTCCAGTGGACTCCCTGGCTCAGAGAGTGGCTGAAACATGTCAGCATGTCCAAGCCATGTGTTGTTGAACTACAGGTTCAGAGAGACAACCTGTCTTGATCAAAAGATTTCAAATGGTAGCAAATCTATCACATGCTAGAGTTAATTACCATCACTTAAAAATGAGTGCCATGTTTTCAGCCTGAGTTTTCCTCCCTTTCCCATCTCATCATTGGATCACAGCATGCCATTGTCTGCTATATAGGAGACCCTGCTACGATTACACAAAGACCTCAAGGTCTTAGTTGCTTGGGTCCGGGTCTCTTCTGCTGTCTTCATTTGAATCAGTGGGAACAGAGTGCTTGGTGTCTTTGTAGAAACAGATGTTGTTGACTGAGGAAGCACAGCGCACTAGCTAGGCCATTAGCTTACTGGCCTGGAAACCTGGACTCAGTTCCTAACTGTGCCATAAATAGATGGGACAGGTCCAGAGTGCATAGTTATTTCTTTTTTCACCGTTTCCTCTGCCTAAGCAGCTGGCCTGCTTCTTTTGTCTGTTTGGGTTTTTCATATATCAACAAAGGAGAGAAAACACGCACAGGCCTGTTGGCTTGTCCTGCGCAGCGTTTGAAGTGCATGCACGTTGCAGAACGACTGTTCATTTAAGAAAGGTGCATACAACTCAAGGAGCTGTGGACGGGGAATTCTGGAGCTGCTTTAGTTAAGGACTGGTTGCATTGCTTGCAAAGTAGAAACAGCTCCTTGAATTGTGCTGTTTGCCAGGAATTGGTTAACTGAAGACTAGAAGCACCTTGACATTCATGTCCTAGATTTCCTGCGTCATGAAAAAGTCCCCACGGTTTGTCCTTCCATACCAGCCCAGCTGAAAATTTTCTGCTGCTCACTATAGTGCTTGGAACCCGTCATTAAGTGTTGTAGAAAGACATCACCCAGGGTTCATCTGAACTGAGCTCCCGGCATCCTGGTTCAAGGTGTTAAAAGGAAATTGTTTGCAGCCCTCCTCTCCCGAGTTGTCAACACAAAGGTAAGCAGATTAGCCCAGACCACTTCATACTTGTTTTCTGCAAACCTCTCTGGGCTCCACAGGTGCTAACAGCCCTCTCCTCATCTGAGTGGTCTTATTCATTTACATAATTAGATTTAATTATAGCCTTGTTCTTTGCTTTGTCTGTAGTGCTTTTGCAAAGTGCTACAGCCAGAGGAACTGCCCTTTGCTCCACAGGTTTACTGCCCACTTCTAATTTCAAGTGATGACCTTCATTAATATAATGGGGTTAAGTGAATTGTTAATTCAGTGTTAATTGTTGTAAGTGGGGTTTAATTAGGTTGTATCTGCTTCTTTTTCAGGCCAGAAGAAGGGCATTTTGTGTGGGAAACTTTGTCTAACATCTCTCCTAGCTATACATTGGCCCAACAAAGGATATTGTTTTAGCTCACCAACCTTGATCCTTATGTGTTTCCTGGACCATCACCGCTACAGCAGCACTACAACACTGCTGCATGTTGATGAGCAGTCCAGTCCATCCGAACATTTACAGTCAGGTGGCTCTGATGCTCCTCTTACTTCCAGCATGTACAACTAGAAGCCATTTATCCAAAATCAGTAGGTTTTGCTTTCTTTTAATTTTGGGTTATACCCCTAACATTTGCATGACTGCGTCCTACACTCATGTGTTTCTGTTCCTGCTCCCTACCATGACATCAGTGTAAGACAAATAGCTTGGAAATGGACCCGGAGAGAACCCGCTTCTTAGGAAGCCCGTGTGTTTATGTAACTTAAGAAAAAAGGTCTGGGGAAAAACAGTGCCACCTGCAGTGATCAAACCTCTTCCTCTCTAGTCCTGAATGCTGACTGACCAGCTGGCATGTCCCCTGACCCTTAGCTTTGGCCTGCCGGAACTGAGTGTCACCATGCATGCACATTTCCATTCAACCCGTTGCAAACTTTGGCAGAGAATAAGGTCTGGCTGTGGGAAGAACAGCAGGAAACGAGTGTCTGACGATGTCGGCTGGATGGTGGTCTGGGAGGGAAATGTGGGATGTGTGGAGCTGGGCCTGGAGGGGGTGAGAAATGTTATTTTTAAAATGGGACCTGTTGACACAGGATGGATTAAGCAGAATGAAGAGCTCAAAAGACTTTTTTTTTTTTTTACCAAAGCCCTCAGCTGCATAACGCATGTGACTTGGCAAGCAAGCAGAGATGATTCCTGACCTGCTATGGGGGTACTAACGAAGCCTCCTCTTTGTCTGTCCTTTTCTATGACTGCAGTTGATACAGCGGGGGCAGTTTGCTCCCCAAGCCAGCAGGGTTGAGGCTAAATTAAAAGGAAAGGGCAGGAGTGTGAAAAAGCCCCATCACCTCCCCCAGCCACCACTACACCTGAATCCCAGGCCTTTTTACACCCTTTCTAAACTGCCTGACACCTCGGTCTCGCCGTGCTGGAGGGGAGAAAGCACAGCTCTGCCTCAAGAGCTGACTCTTCCCTGCCCCCCCCGTTGATTGCCGTGCAACTTGCAGTGGACCTAGCATTCGCGGACAGAGAAAGAGGCGCAGTTATACCAACGGGCTTCTATCCATTTCACACTTTCCCCGTTTTCCATCTATAATTTGCTGATGTGTTTTTAAGGAGCAATACCTGTCTTTTCCAATGTTAAGGTGCTGGCTACACTGCCTGCATCAATCTTCCATTCATTTACAGGTCAGGTACAGAACAGGCAAAGGCAATCTGAGATTTCCCATGCTTCTCTCCATACCACTGCCCTTTGCAGTGACCTGAACTTTTATTGGGGGTGAGTGGTAGTTCAGTCTCTGCACGCTCATTCCCCAGCCCACAACGCATCCTGCAGAGAATCCAATATGCCACGTTGCATGCAGTGATTAAGTAGAAGGGTCCATGATCTATTAAAATCTGAGCAAATTACAGCCACATTAATTAAACATGGGCTTTTTGGGTGAGCCGCAGCCACAGATGGCATCTCAGATGGAGTGCCACGATTGATATCCGTAGAGCCACTCAGCCCTTTAACTTCAGCTTTTGTTGATTTGTGGAGCAATTTATTTTAGGTACAGCTCTGTGTTTCTGCTGAGAGAGGAGCCACCCTGACAAGCATTTAGTATAAAAAAAGAAAAGCTAGGGAACTTGGAGAAAGCAAGCTCCAGAGGATGTAAGGTGTTTTACCCCTACATCCTCAAGGAGACTAAGGGACTTAGGTACACACAACTTTCATGGATATTTATTGGAGCTTGAGTTACTAACTCCCTCAAGGGCTTTTGCAAATCCCAAATTCCTCTGGTTCATTGGATGATGTCTCTTCTTGCTTGATTGTTGAGCTCTTCTACAAAGGGGAACATCTATTTATGAGGGTAGATTATTAAAATGCACAGTTGCGCCTCCCTCTTAACACAGAGAGAGAATAAAACATCCAGGAGGACAAAATCACAGTTTGTGGGTTTTTTCTTTGTAGGGCTGTTGTACCATAGACACATCTAGAGGCCTCAGCCAAAGTTGTCCTGGACACTGTATACAATCCTTGCCTCCAAGAGCTTTGAGTTTCTATAAGAAAGTGAAAGGCTGGGAGAAGGGTGCATAATATCCCCTGCACTTTACCAACAGGCAATCAAATGACTTGTGTCCACCTCATCCATTACCTTCTTTTTAAATGCGAGGGGATGGTGACAGTTTGCTAGCAGTCATCCTTGAAGGAAGACATCAGGCAGGTATTGCTCCTTAAAATTCTGCTACATCAGTCGCTATGAACGCTAGAGACCTGTCAGTCAGCTGCACGGCTATCTTCCAGACGGCAAACTGTAAGGGCTGACAGTCACCTCTTCTAGCCCTTTAGTCTCTACACAACCTGCCAAAGTTAAATGAGTTTCACAGTATCATAGCACTTAAGGTTGGAAGAGACCTAAACAGATCATCAGGTCCAACCCCCCGCCCCAGGCAGGAATGGGTGCTGGGATCATGTCACCCCAGCCAAATATCTGTCCAACCTCCTCTTGAAGACCCCCATGGTAGTAGAGAGTACCACCTCCCTTGGGAGCCCCTTCCAGAGCCTGGCAGCCCTAGCAGTAGTAGTAGGGATTCCTAGTAGTCCCTCGTGGTGCCCAGGGGAACAGAGCCACCCCCAATTCCTGCTGTTTGCCCCTGGTGAGTTTGCAAACAGCCACCAGATTCACTCTCAGTCTTCACTTGTGGAGGCAGAATAGGTTCAGATCCTCTAGCCTCTCCTTGTAGAGCCTGCCCCACTGCCCCTTGACCATGCAAGTGGCCTTCCTCTGGACCCTCTCAATGGTAGCCACATCCCTCTTGAAGTGCAGCGCCCAGAACTGGATGCAATACTCCAGCTGTGGCCTGACCAATGCTGCATAGAGGAGAAGGATCACCTCCCTGGACCTGCTTGTGTTGCATCTGCAGATGCAAGACAAGGTGCGCTTAGCTTTGCTGACTGCTTCCTTGCATTGGCAGCTCATGTTCATCCTGGAGTCAACAATGACTCCAAGATCCCTTTCTGCCACCGTGTTGACCAGAAGGATGTTCTCCCAGCTTAGAGGTGTGTTGCTGGTTCCTTCTCCTAGATGCAGCACCTTGCACCTGTCTGCATTGAATCCCATCCTTTTCTCATCTGCCCACCTCTGTAACCTGCCTAGATCTAGCTGGATTCTGACCCTCCCCTCCAGCATGCCCACTTCGCCCCACAATTTAAATGGGCAAAGTTAAATTAGTTAAATTTAAGTGGCCACTGCTGTCCGAATATACAACATTTGACCTTATTGAGCCAGCATCAATCCACTGTTACCAGAGTAGTGCAGTGTCTGAGATGCTGGGGCTGTACTTCCTCCATCTGGTAAGAAAGTGTTATGTTAATTGTGTGGTAGCTGAGTATTGGCAAATGTTGACCTTTTTTCAAAGACATTGGATGTTGTGGTTGGGGAGCAGTAGTTTAGCAGCCCTGGTATTTCTCTAATTATTATTAATATTCTATAACATGGTAGTGCCTAAATGCTAACTCAGTCAGGGCACCGTTGTGCAAGGTGCTATATGAACATAAATTATATTACAGATCCCTGTCCCCAAAATTGACAGGTCTACCTTGAGAGCTAGTTTTAAAATGAAATGACTGGATTATCCAATGAGGAATTTTGCTATGCATCTGAAACAACCTTGGTGCAGAGTTTGGGTCAGCTTGTGTTTTCTTCCTCCTTTGTGGGTTTGAGGTAGACAATAGAGGTTGGGCTGAGCGTGTTGCCCTCCTCTGGCCCACTGTATTGTTCGCACTCTATATTCAATGGTTCTATCATAGTCAAAGGTTTTTAACTCCAGACAAATTATTTTGCTCATCAGCCCTGATCTCCTGTATAAGACCAGCCATAGGAATTCTTCCCTGTCATCAGGATTTTAACCTGGGGAAGTTCTTTCAGCCTACGCAGTGCCGTCTTCTGGGGTGTTGAAATCTCTGCAGTGCATATCTAAATCTTGTAGTGGGGAATGCAGAGGTGTCTGCAGAGTCAGGATGATCCTATGCCTCTTAATAGCATGGGAGCAACTCGAGACTCTGTAATCTCAAGACCAAGTTTGCCATTTTCCCTTTGGTCTCAGCTCTACGTGAACATGGAAGTGTTTAGAAATGAAAATAAGGACCTTAGTGTTATTGTATTTTCACAATGTACAGGCACATCTGTTTGCGTGCATCAGCTCGGCTGGGCTCAGCTGTGCCAAGGCTGAGAGGAGAGAGGTAGCCTGCAGCTGCTGCTCTGTCCCCTTCAGCCTGGGCTATTCAGGGACTGTAGACACTGGTCCACCTGCCCCTTCCTTGTTTCCTGCTGATTTGGTCACAAGCTTTATGTGGATCCAGCTCTACGCTACTGGTGATAGTGGGCAAGTCCTTTTTTGGGAGAATCACTGGCGACCCTTTTCGGCTGTTTGAGGCAGAGCGAGGAGCAATGGGCACAGTCCTTTTCTGGGCATTTACATGCTCTGAAAGGGAAGTCACCAAGTGTTCACACATGCAGCTATGTATGGCCCCCCTTGCTGATGCTTTTGGAAAGTTTACCCCGAGATCTTGTACTCAATAGTGAAAATGAGCTGACATGAACAGATTTCACTGAAATTCACAACTTTTAAAAAGTATTTAATGCAATGGCATTGGGCCAGGTTCTTGTATAGCCCACATGTGCTTTGTGGGTCTGCAGGAGATCAGGGTCTGCAAGCCCCAGAAGAGGTTCATGCTTGTAGCTCAGGAGCTCTGGTTCAGTCCCTTGTGTGCCCCGTGATGGAAGCCTGCGCACGGATAGTGCCTTACTCTCTGGCTAGCCCCACTGATTTCCGTGTAGCTACTACTGGAATGAGCTAAGAATGAGTACGCCATGTACAAAAAAGAGAGAGAAAATCTAGCCCAATCTTAACCAGCAGCTACTCATTTTACGGCAATGCAGAATTTTACCATGTAGAGGGTAAGGACTGGAGAGGGTAAGGACTAAACTTAGGTAACAAGAGCTGCTGCTTTCTCTGCATGAATATGAAGACAATGTTTGGCAAGTTCTCGTTCAGTATTGAGGGCCCTTTTCTCATTTTGAGAACAAACAGAAAGGCTTCTGGATCTGGTTTGGTTTTAAGCAATTACTTTGGTGTATTTAGCTAAAAAGAAAATCTCAATTAAACCCCCCCCCAAACCTTTGAACCCCATTGGCTGTATATAGATTTTGAAATTGGACCTGGCTAGAAATTTTTCAACAAGAAATTCGTATTGGAAAATCCCAATGTATCGAACTATTTTGTGTAAATGTTTCCGAGTTGATAACATTGTGTTGAAACATGTTTTTCATGCTAGAAAATATCTAGTGGAACTATTTCATATTTTTTCCTGAAGTGAGCTTTTTTTCAGAATTCCCTGTTGGGGTGAAATGTTGAGTTTTCCACTTTTCTCATGGTTTCAGATGAAATTCTCTCTCTCCTTTTTTTTGGTGGGGGAGGTTGCTGCAATGTTCCCCAGACTGGAAATTTCTACCTGAAACTCTATTAATCCACTCTCCTCTAGTTTAAACTGTTCCAGCGTTGGACCCAATATTGTAAATCATTTGTGCCCTTTGCAGCCTGCTGGTACTCCACAGATGCCAGCTGACTTGGACAGGGTGTTTTTTTTATTGTTCTGCCAGTTGCTGGCTAAAGATCTGGGGCTCCTTTACTTTGGTACTTGTTAAAATGTCTGCTCCCCAGGGGGCTACTTCATGGCTCTAGTGCATTTGCACTGAGCTAACAGTTAAGGAATGATGCTGTTTTCATGCTCCTTGCTAATGAGTCCTTGGTCTTGCTTGTGCAGTGTCTGTGTAGCAGCAGTTTCAAATAATGCAGACTGTCTTAATTAGCTACCAAGGGTTTGCTCCAGTTCCCACTGAAATCAGTTGAAAAACTTGCATAGAGTTTTCTGGCTATAGGATCAGTCCCCAGTTTGCTTTAAATGACCTTTTCTCATTATGCTTTAAAATCAGTGACTTTCCATGTAATTATTAATACAAATTATTCATAACCTGTATTTGTTTCCTTTCAAAGGACAACTGGGTTTATTCAGCTACTTAGTATTTACCTGTTCAAATTCCAAGCATGCCTGTCCCAGGCTGTTAGTCATTTTTAGCCATCATTTATTTCTCTATGCCATTAATAATTGGTGGTATGTCCTTTTCCAAAAAGGAGGCATCAGACATCTGGCTGGTATTTATAATTCTGATTATTAATGAGTTCTTCCCCAATCTATTAACTTTCTTTGGACTGCAACTGAATGAAGTCCCTGTGGCTTCTGCAGGTAGAGTCTGAAAATTCTATATATTATTTTCCCTTCAAAATATTATTACATTAGAAAATCCCCAGCAGGTACTTCTACCACAAGGAGCAGTAAAATGAAAGGGGGGGGCTCCAGTTTACTTCATAGCAAAGTGAGAAGAATAATTTTAACATTAGCAAGACATTAGCTCAGTACTCCTAGCATTTCATGAAGTAGGTAAAAACGCTCTGAAAATTATTGAATCAAATCTAATTTTTGAACTTGAAGTAATATTCCCAGAAAACGTGTGCATTATTCTCTCAGTGCTATTGACAGTAATCTTATAGATTACTTTTTGGATCCATGGCGTCCTTCTTGAGTATCTTTAATTTGGACTGCGTGCATGTGTTTGTCTTTGTGGTCACTGTGTTTCAATGTTAGCTATTGAAAAATGACATGCCTCTCCTGGGGTATTCTTTTACATGCCTCTTAGTCTGAAAGGCCATTAGGGCCCATCACTTTTGGTCTCTATCACACCTGTCATAGCTGAAGATTGATAGTTTTCCTGTCGGCTTAATGCTATCCAGTGGCATTTTCACTTTGCTCCTTCTGAAAGAGCCTTTCCATCATTTTTTATCGGGGTGTTAAATTGTTGTTATCTCCAGGTGTGTGGTTAAATCTGTGGAGTCCTGGGGATCAGTGTTTCTCAGTTCTGATTTTTGTTATTGTATTCTTTTCCAATCTAATGTTAAGGTGGCCTTGATTTCTTGAAGTCTATGGTAAATAATTCCCAACTTGACACACAAAAGTCTTATGTATTCAGCTTTTGGCTGGAGCTGAATAAAGGCCAGAATTGTGCTATTCATACATAAAACTCCGGAGCCGAGCTCTGAGTGCAGAGAAGCACAGCGTTTGTTTAAATATTAAAAATTTTGCCAACAGGCAAGCCAGGGTCCTAGAGTTACAGAACTAGGTACTGTACACACAGGCATGCCGAAACGAACAATGAGACTCTTATTAAAGCGGGGCCCGGTTAAGTGAGGGTAGTGGTGCTGGACTTCAGAGGGCAGGGGATTTCACCGCATAAAGCCGCCTCTCAGAAAACCTATGGCAATTAGACCACAGAGTCTGAAGTGCAATGAAAAGGGAAGGACTGTAGGTTGAAAAATGCTATCAAGTGAGCACGTTGTGACCACAGAAATATTGGTGTTGCTGCCGCAGTGCAGGTCTCCTGGGAAACAAGATAGGGTGAATAGTGGGGTAAGCCCCTGGGGAAAAGTGTCTTGTGAGAGAGCACGGGGGAGTTGAGACTGTAAGCTCGTTGAGAGTAGGGACTATCTTTTTGGTCAGTGTTGTACAATGCGTAGTCCTACGGCTTGAGTTTATAGGCTCTATTTCAGTACAAATAATTATAACAACATCGGATGGACTGGCACTAGATGGGAGATTTGTATTCCTGCAGATCGCCCTGACAGAGGAAAATGAGAGGAGAACAGAAGGAAAAAAGCTATAAGGATCGTGTCAGAATTAGAAAAATGAAATACATTACATTTTTAATCCTTTTTTTAAAATCCTAATACAGTATTTTTTACTTCTGCTGAGGGAAGCACATATAAAACACTGAAACTGGGAATATAAAATGGATTTAAGGACCCTATTGTGATCAGATGTTTCTGTCTGAGGCCTCTTTATCTTGGCTCTTCTTCTCTTTCCCATGCCAAGGCAGTGGTGTCAATTCAAGGGAAGTTGTAGCCTGCACTACTGCACTATTACAACTTAAATTTTGCTCGTGATTTTATAGCACCAGCATGCAACAATACCCAGTCATAAAGTCCCGCTAGTATTACTCCAGGAGAGGATTTTTATGTCATGATCCATGATAGGAGAATATTATCCACTTCCATTCCTTTGTAGATGTTTTCCTGTTCATTTCCTTATCCCCACCTCATTCGAGGTTGTCAGTATTGCCCAGCAATTCTGTAGACACACGTATACAATGCACCCTTTGGCTTTTTTTCCACTGGCAATCTGATCATCTTACAGCTGTTTGACATTGTTTTCTATTAGTTTAAGCTAGATTTATTCCCATTTCCAGTTTTTACAGTTTTGTAAATACCGGTTTAGCTGTAAGAATGTACTGAAATCCTGATTTACTGTGAAATTAAACAAGGATAGATACCTGCTTAGAACCCCTGGGCGTGAAGTCAATAAATGTATTTCATTGCTATGGCTAGGAAGAAAAAATCCACTGTAGAAATATGATTGACCAGACTAAAAGAACTGAAAGAACCAAAATGACTTTGCTACCTATATTAGGCAAAGATTGGCATCCTTTCATCTGCGAGAGACAGTGGATATTACAGCCTGTGACATATGGTTTGCAGTGTCTCGAGTAACCGAATAGTCTAATCCAAGGTTTACATGAGCTGTGGCAGTGGTTGCAAGCGTAGGTGTCATGAGTGGGTGGTTCGGGAGCTGCTTGCTTCCTGTGGACTCTTTTCTCTTCAAGCTGTTGGAGTCAATTCCTGTCATGGACTTTGATGCCCTGGTGGAGATGAAGACATCACTTGTTCTGATGGCTTGCCAAGGTTTCTCATTGGCCAGGATCAATTCCAAATGCCTTCATATCTCTCTTTGTAGCGAAGCTTGGGACATCCTGTTGTTCTTGTTCCCTCCCATAGCTCCCCGTATAGCATGGCCTTGGGTATGCGTCCATCTTCCAATCTTCTCAGATGGCCTACCTAGTGCAGTCATCTCTGCTTGAGTAGGCTGTCACACTTGGTAAATTTGCCCTTTGAATAACCTCTGCGTTAGTAAATTTATCCTGCCGTTTGATGTTGAGTATATGGCGTAAACAGCGCAGGTGGAAACTGTTTAACCTATTCTCTTGATGTGCATAAGTTGTTCATATTTCCCCACCATATATGAGAGTACTGAGTACACAAACTCTGTGCACTAGCATTTTGGTCTTGATGGTGAGCTTAGAGTTGTTCATATTCTTTTAGTTAGTCTGCTGAAGGTGGTGGAAGCCTTTCCATTGTGAATGTTATGTGCTTCATCCAGTGAGAGGTTGGTGGTCACTGTGGAGCCTAGGTAGCTGAACCTTTGAATGACTTCTAGCTGGTTCTCATTAAGAGCAATTGATGGATCTTGTAGAACTCCCTGTCCTAGCAGAACTGTTTTCTTTATGCTGACAGCAAGAGCAAGTACCTGGCAAGCTTTTGAGGAGTGGTCCATGAGTTTTAGTAGTAGGTCTTCATTGTGGGCTATAAGGGCAGCATCATCAGCGAATAGAAGCTCCCTGATAAGCAGCTTTCTAATTTTAGTCTTTACCTTAAGTTGTGATAGGCTGAAGAGTTTCTCATCCCATCTTGTGTGAAGGTACACTTCATCTTCCATGTCTTTTAACGCGCAGTTCAGGAGTACCGGGAAGAAGATTGCAGAGAGTGTAGGGGCAAGAACACATCCTTGCTTCACTCTGCTTTTCATCTCAAAGCTGTCCAAAGTGGACCCATCAAACTAAACAATTGCTGGCATGTTGCCATGGAAGGAACCTACAAGACATAGCAGGATTGGTGGTGATCCTATCTTTACTAGGACCGCAGATAGACCTACTCAGCATATTTGGGAAGTCGCTATCACAGAAGGCACAGGAAATTTTGGAAGGTTTAAGAACTGCAATCCATGAAACAGCTAAAGCTATCTTTGGATAAAAGAGACTGTCCAATATGGACTGGTTTGAGAAAAATGCAGAAGAACTGTTACCTCTCATCAACATCAAGATCACAGTCTGTCTGGAACACAAAAAGAAGCCAACTGAGAGCATCCAAAGCAAGACTACGACAGGCAAAAATCGAGGTACAGAGAACAACCAGATGCCTTGCAAATCAGCACTGGACTAAGCTCTGTGATGAGCTATAGATAACCTCAAACACAGGAAATGTAAGTCATGTACGATGGTCTGAAGAAAGCTCTAGGTTCTACTATCGACAAGGTTGCCCCTCTCAAGTCCCGTAGTGGTGAAGCTATTACAGATAGAATCAAGCAGATGTCTCGTTTGGTTGAATACTACTCAGAGCTACACACACAAGAAAGAAACATCACCAGCGAGTCACTGGACCAAATACCAACTCTAAAAGTCATGCCAGAGTTAGATGTAAAGCCCACTGTAGAAAAGTCAAGCAAGGCCATTGATTCATTATCAAGTGGCAAGGCTCCTGGAAAAGATGGCATCCCAGAGGATATTCTCAAGTGCACTAAAGAAAGTCTACTACCATATCTTCAGCAGCCGCTACTCAAATGCTGGAAAAGAGGGTGAGGTACCACAAGACATGCATGACACAAACATCATCACTCTGTATAAAAATAAAGGAGATAAGGGCGACTTCAACAACTACAGCAGGCAAAGCTTTTGCAAGCGTCCTCTTGATGCACCTACCTCTTGATGCTGGTGAGTTGTGTCTACCCTGAATCTCAGTGTGAATTCAGGGCTGGAAGAACAACCACAGATATGATATTTTCCCTGCAGCAACTTCAAGAAAAGTGCAGAGAGCAAAACCAACCATTGTACAACACGTTCATGGATCTAACCAAAGTATTTGACACCATCAGCAGAGCAGGTCTTCTATTAGGCAAAGAAAGTGGGATGTATCAGTTAAAATCCCTGCAGATCATCACTAAAGTCTTATCAGAGCAATATGTAACTTCATTATAAGCAGTAACATCCAAGTATATTCTCTTGTCCTGTATACCTGGACAAGAGAATACAAAAGGATGCAATTGTTTCCCATGAAGTTATTTAAATCGCTTACACTGTTTTATTCCTTTTTTTCCTTTAATTAAAACCTATCCTTAACAAAATACTCACCTGAGGTAAACGGGCATGGCTGTATTTGGTGGGAGCATATACTGTCATTATGACTGTTACTTTTCTTCATGGAAAAAAAAATAGCAGCATGTATTTGGCTGAAAGAGCTCATTACTGCTAGTTTCCTAATTATAGCTGTTCTAGACTACGGGAAAAAGAGAGTGAGCAATAAGCAGTGTTAAAACAAAGATAAAACAGCACCTAATTGCTTGTTTGATAAACCAGATTTGTCTGTGAATTTGTACATCTGCTGGGATTTTTCCATGTTCTGCTCCATAGTTCTGATGTGAGATGATACATTCAAGGTTTTTCGTTCTATTCGTGTTTCTCTTAGCATGGGTTGATAAAGATAAGGGTAGGACTGAAGCAGGAATAAAAATCTCCGACAGATGTTTTTAATCACTACATGGGGTACTCTTGCTTGCATAGTGTTTAGCAGTCAAAATATACCTGGTTTAGTCATCCATTATTCAAGGATAACTTGAGTGAGTTACTCATTACAATGTCATAAGCGTAAATGAAATTGGGCACCAAATTATTAGTCCAGGGCTTGGTTACCAGTGTGACCAATTTACTTTGGGTACCACTCCTGTCTCGCCCAAGCACCTGCTTGCTTTCTGTTGTAAGGCTGCCATGTGAGTTCAGGGACCAGGCACTATCCTCTTCTTGCACATGTGAGCAGTGCCTATCACAATGCAGTGCTGGATCAGATATAATACAGATTAGTCACAGCAAAACTGGGGATAGCAACAATGTGCTGAAATGTGACCTCTGTCCTTTTGCCTTGATGTGCCTGCTGTCTAGTTTGCCTTCTCCCGTCTCTGGTAGGCATCTCAGGATATGTCTACCTCCATGTCCATTGCACTCTCAATGGGGAGAGACTTCTCAATCGCATTCTACTCATCTGATCTGCACGGGTCCAACCTGGAAGTCAGTAGGTGAAGCCAAAGGAGAAGATGGCAACATCCTTAGGGTGTCTTCACTACCTTATTTCTGGGTCAGGCTCATGTGGACTAGGAGCAGATGGGTGGGAGCAATGCTAAGGAAGCATTGTAGACAGACCAAGGAGTGAAAGCTATTCCAACCTGCTCAAGCCCCTGGAAAGCTATTTGACATACCTATTTTTGTGACACTCCTCTATCTTAATCTCAAGACTTAGCCACAAAAGGTAGCCAAGATGAAGAGGGTCCATCCACCCTTTGCATTACTGGTGTTTCATGGGGTTCAGTAGGGCAGAAGTACCGTACAGACACCTCATACATGGACTAGGATCTGGCCCTATATGTTCCTCAGATCATAACCTCATCTGTGTCAAAATCTCCTTGATTTTTTAACACCCTTTTTTACTCCATCTTTGGTTATGATATGACAAAGTTCTTGTTTCAATGGGGAGGAGGGGAAAAATTAACAGATTTTTTAATTTCCTTCTGCAAATAAACCTACCTCCTGACAACCCAGTGCACTGGCTGTATCATGGCTGGGAGAGCGAATTTTGTGGCAGCAGCTTTTTAAAATATTGGCAGCACATTGCTGCTATGTACAAATTATACACAGAGATCACTGACTTGAACGCTGTTGAAAGGCAGCCACATCTGAGGCGAAACACTCTTTGCCCATCATTGCTACCTGCTCTTTCGTTCACTGGAAATCTAATTTTTGTCTACCTCAGCAAGACGGGAGCCTGAAAATTATTTGAGATGCTCCCTTATCTTTTAAGAAATATCCATGGTCTGTGGCTATACTGACCCTGACTTGGTTACCCAGGCATTTCTCACATCATGATTAGATTATTGCAGCTCCCTACTGGCAGACTTGCCTGATAAGGCCTTGTATAATCTCCAGCTGGTGCTAAGGGTGACTGCCAGATTTCTATAATAGAGAGATGATGTCCACATTTCACCTCTTCCAAAATAACTAGGTTATTTGCCAGTGAAGCAATACATTGATTTAAAGGGTTCCTTTTAAACACAAACTGCCAGATAGATGCATAAAATATGTACCTTTAAAACTAAAATTAAAGTGGGGTTATGTGCTGACCCAGCAACAAAGGGAAGAAGGGCACTTGGCACCTAAACTCACATTAACTTCATTACAAGCAGGTTAATTGCAGTTCATCTCCAAACAGGGTGGCATGGGGCCAGCCTATTTTTTCTGTATGCTTTAAATGCCTCACCTGATGGTAAGCATCTGAACTCCTGTTGTTGGTTATGTTTGTCCTGACTTTCCAGCCCATAGGGCCCATCCATAACACTCCCTCACCATGCTAGGTCAGGTCATGCTAGGCTGAAACATGCCATACTACTCTGTTTGTGCTTCCTAACCGGAAGTAGCGTAGGTGTGTTGATACAGTGTTGACTGCTAATTGCTTTCCCCTCTCTGTAGAGGGAGGCTGACTGACTTTTCCTGAAAATTAAAGTCTCCTATTTATTCACAAAAAAGCTGGTCTCTGTTAAAAGGAGCTTGCAACAGGAGGGCATAGGTGAATAGCAATTAGGGGAGGAAGGGGATAAATAGCGGGCAATCAGTGGATGTATGGGCAGATTTAGGATGCATCATCACATATAACGCATCACTTATTTTTCTCCAGGTAAAAAGAACTAGATTCATTACGAATATACACCTAGGGCTGTATTATTCAGTTGGAGATTGATTCAAAACAAATATAACAATTGGAACAAGTTAAAAATGGTCTGTGTGACGGTGGCGTGCCGCCATCTTCGACACCAGGAAAGCAGGAGGAGGGTCACCGGGGACCGGCAGACCCTCCAGGGGACCCCGAGGTGACCCACTTACCTCCTGGAGGGTCAACAGTGCCGGAGCCCGGAATGCGGTGGCAGCAGCGGCCGCCACCATTACAGCCGCGCGAGCTGCTGCTGCGCCGGGCTTTGAGATGGCCTTACGGGGAACAGCGGAGCCAATCGCGGCGGTCGCCGCGGGAAAGTTTAAAAGCCCTGGCAAGCCTTGCAATGGGGGAGAGAGAGAGAGGAGAGGAGCAGGCAGGCAGCACGAGGGGATTGCTGCAGCTCCTCAGGAGGCTGTCTCCCAGGCTGGCAGCACTCTTCCAGCCCAGAGGCTGAATCCTGCAATTAAAGTTCCGGGTTCTCTGGAGGAATTTATCTCCGAGGATTGCCCGGATCAATACTTAGCCCCAGGAAGTCCCTCGGGGGCTGAGGAATACTTTTTTGGAGGGACAAGAAGGGTCTGAGGGTGTGTGGACAGGGTACCAGTATCAGCTCGAACCCCAGGACCAACGAGCCCCAATTGACCGACAGACCTGGGTCCTTCATCGTGACCCCAGCAAACCAGCATGTGACTGGTTGGCGAGTGGACGGGGTGTAGGGGTGGCGGAGCCCCGTGGAACATCGGACCTCACAATCATGAGTACCCCTCGGCGGGAGACCCCTCTAGTGATTAAGATCTCCACTGAACACCTCCTTTAAATAACAAGTTCCGTCAAAGTCGTGGCAGATGAGATGAGGCAGAAGGGTGACCCACGAGGGGGTATCATTGAGTGTGACCCACCAACGTCACAGTCTGCAGCTCCTGTGGAATGGCAGTTACATTACCAGGAGCCCCTAATAGACAGCAAAATTGCAGAAAAGGGTTAGCTTGATTAGTGGACCATCAAGACCATTAGAAACAAGAGAGAGCTGTTAACAACACCTGTGGAATGAGCCATTTAGAAAGAATCAGGCAGATTTTAATGTTTTAATGAACATACCGGAATGTACGCTTTTTCGATTTCATCAAGGTTGAACAATTTAACATAATTTAAGGCAGTTTGGATCTACTTATCAGCCCATCATAGAGACATGATATACTGAGTGATCTCGTGCAAGTTACTTACCTCTTTGTATCTGTTTCTTCTCCTACCCTTTGATTGTCTTGTCTCGTCTTGCTGTAAGTCCCATGGGGCAGGGACTGCCTCTCACTATATATTTGTATAGCACATAGAATAATAAGCCCTCAATCTCAGTCAGGGCATTTGAGCTTCACTGGAACATCCCTCTTAAGCAGTAATTCTCAACCTGGGGTGCCATGAGATCTTTAATGGATGCTGTGAGGTCTGAGGACATAAGTACAGGCTTAAGCTGGTCCCTAGCTGGCCATTGCTCTGGTCTTGTTCACTACCCAGCCCCTCTGCGAGGAGGTGTAAGGCCTCTAATAAATAAATAAATTTTTGAAATGGGGTGCTGCTCAATTCACAAAAGTTGTGGAGGGTGCCTTGCCTGAGTCAGACAAGGGGTGCCTTGCATCTGAAAAGGTTGTGAACCACTACTCTAAAGCATTTAGGCTTCCATCCATGACTCTGGTTTCTGTACACAATCCATATAATGTCAGCAGCAGTAGTACATTTCCTTGTGGATTTCTTAGCATCTCTGGAATTTCTTTTTGAGTTCAAAATGCTGCCTTGGGTAGGTTTGTGGTGATTATATTACAATTGAAGAATATGTCATTGCAAGGCAAGTAAAAATGGTTTTGCTGAACAGGTACATCAGAGATGCACGTTGAGGCATCTTGTTTTGGATTTGCCTGACTTGGCTCTCTCCATTACTGTCAGCTTTGCTTTCAGAATCAATTGTTGGTAGTCCCTCGATATGAGGAATAGAGTCTTCTAGTAAAATAGGAAAGTGATCATCAGGGATCCTGGTTTTTTCTGATAAAAAAAAATTCCGCAATATTCAGATTTAAAAAAGTAACCCAAAATCCACATTTTTATTCATAGATGTTAGGGTCGGAAGGGACCTCAATAGATCATTGAGTACAACCCTCTGCACAGGCAGGAAAGTGTGCTGGGTCTAGATGACCCCAGATAGATGCCTATCTAAGCTCCTCGTGAAGACCCCCAGGGTAGGGGAGAGCACCACCTTCCTTGGGACCCCGTTCCAGACCTTGGCCACTCTAACTGTGAAGAAGTTCTTCCCAATGTCCAATCTAAATCTGCTCTCTGCTAGCTTGTGGCCATTATTTCTTGTAACCCTGGGGGCGCCTTTGTGAATAAAACCTCACCAATTCCCTTCTGTGCCCCTGTGATGAACTTATAGGCAGCCACAAGGTTGCCTCTCAACCTTCTCTTGCGGAGGCTGTAAAGGTCCAGGTTCTCTAGTTTGTCCTTGTAGGGCTTGGCCTGCAAGCCCTTAACCATACGAGTGGCCCTTCTCTGGACCCTCTCCAGGTTATCTGCAACCCTCTTGAAGTGCGGCGCCCAGAATTGCATGCAGTACTCCAACTGCGGTCTGATCAGTGCCCGATAGAGGGGAAGTATCACCCACTATGGATGGGTGAATAAGAATGTGGGTCAGGATATTCCCAGCTGTGTATGGGAGTGTTTCCTCTTCAGCAATCCCTTGCAGTTGAGGATGACTGTCTTCCATGATTGTCTTATCTGTGGGTCCAAGTTGGCTGATGATGCTGATCTGGGATCAATAGACTCTGCTGCAACATGGGCACATGTTTCCATGCAGGTTGGGTGGCTGCAGATTCTTGATACCGTCTGCAACCTGCTGTTTCTGCCGCTCCCATTTTTCCATCTAGTGTTGTCGTCATAAGGGTTCAAAGTACTGAGATCCTTGTGGCAAACTCTTCCTTCATTTGGAGAAGTCCTGGGCAGTAGTCTCTGATGAGTAGTCTCTTGATGTTGATGCTGCATTTTTTTCAAGCTGGCCTTGTGGACAACCTTGAAGTTCTTCTCAAGTGTATGCCTTGACTGAGCTGGGATAATAAGACATACTTTGGGACTCTGGAGTTGGACATCCAGACATCCAGAGAACATGAATGTCTTGATGCTTGTGGTGTTTGCTTGTGGGAGGGCACTGATGTTGGTGAGTCTGTTTTCCCACGGGATTCAAAGTATCTTCTTCAGGCAGCATTGATGGTACTTCTCCAACAACTTGAGGTGTCTCCTGTACATTGTCCACACCTCAGCTCCAGACAGTAAGGCAGTAAGGCTGGATCACAACTGCTTAATAAACCATGAGTTTGGTTTTGGATTGGATGTCATGATCTTTGAACACCCATTTCCACAGGCATCCAAAGGCTGCCCTTGCACACTTGAGGCCATGTTAGGTTTCTTTGCTAATGTCAGCTTTTTGAGAGAGAGAGTGTCTGAGGTACAGGAAATATTCAATGTTCCCCAGAGTTTCATCATGAATCTGAATTACCAGAGCTGGGAACTGCTCAATAAGAGCTTGTTGATGGAGGACCTTAGTCTTCTGAATGTTAAGTATCAGACGGGACTATAATACCATGACAGATTGGATTGCAGTAATTATCTCCTTTCTTGAATATGGTAATGATTCTGGCATCTCTGAAGTCACTGGGAATCTATTCATGTTTCCTGATTTTCATAATAATGATGTGTAGTTGGTAAGAGTGCTTTTCTCCACCTTCCCTATAAATTTCAGCTGGACCACATGTGTTGTTTTTTATCTGCTTAATGGCTTTCACTGCCTCTTGATAAATAGGTGGAACTGCAGGTAGTCCTTAATGGGGTGTTGTGGAATGGCTTTAATGATATTTTCTGTGACATTAGAATCTCGGTTCAGGAGCTCTTGAAAGTGCTTCTTCCACCATACACTGGTGGTGGAGTTGACTTTAAAGAGTATTGTTCTATCCTTGGACCTCAGCAGGATGCTCCTTGTGTGCTTGGCCATCAGATGGCTTTGGTTGTGCTGAAGAAACAATGCATGTCATAGCTGTCAGCAAATTTTGAATGTTTTTTACTTTTACATATGCTGTAGTTTTTGCCTCCAACCCAATCAGAGGTGAGTGGTGGGGCCACTAGGGCCCCTCAGCCAATTAACCGTGGGGGAAGAAGGGGAGGGGATGAGAGGCAGGCACGCAGCAAAAAGAGGAAGATTAAAGAAGCCATTATGTAGCTCACTTCCCACCACTTGTTCTTTCCCTGTTGAATTTTCCTCTGGGTTTCAGCGTTAATATGGCAGTAAGTGGTTTGCTTTTGTTTGGAGCTGATGTCATTCTGCCAAGCGTTCAACGTTCTCCTTTTTCTGTCAATGAGAGCTTGAATTTCCTTATCATTTCATCAAACCAGTCCTGATGTTTCTTTGTAGAGAAGCCTAGAGATTCTTTGCATGACTTCCTTGAGGCTTTCCCAGTGATCAATTGTGTTAAGGTCACTAGGGAGGTTTTAGAGGGTTTTTTTTACTGAGGCACTGCTACAAATGATTGCTTTTAGCAGGATTTTTCAAGGACTCAGCATTGAACCTTTTCTCTGGGTGCTTCTTTTGTGAATGGATGTGATGGAAAGTATCAAATGATGATCCACCTGCTCTGGTTGTAGTTCTGGTGATACAGATATTTGTAGGGGCCTGGGCATGTGTTCTGATGTAGTGCAGTGTTTTGAGTGGGGGTGCAACCATAATGTCCCACATTTTTTGCTTTGGCAGAAAAAGAAATTTGTGGTGATGGGATCATGTTTCAAACACTTGCTTAGGAAACAAATTCCATTTCAATTGACTCTCCCCACCCTTTCCTTTCCACATGTTCCTTTCCACACCTCCGAGTCCCTGCCCACTATAGCACTGAAATCACCAAAGAGAATAAACTTTAGGGATCTACCTAAATTGCTCCAGAAGTGTGCTGGGTAGTGGTTGCTTTTAATCATCCTCATTTTGCTGAGTGCCTCCCTCCCACCCCCGTGCCCCCTGACCCATCACTGCTGATTGGTTGAGGGACCCAAGTGCCCTGCCGCTCACCATTGATTGGGCAGGAAGCAAAAACTGGCATATTTAAAACCATGGTTTTTGTCTCCCACCTGATCAGGCAGGATCTGGGTTTTCTGTTTCCCATGGAAAACAGATAAAAATGTGGATTTTCCCCTTTACCTCAGGAAAACACAGATTTCTCATTTTAATGGAAAACCCATGGATTTTGCACTTTTGCAAAGAGCTCTCCACAGTCTGGCTGAGTGACAGCCTGCAAGGGGCTGCAGGGGAGCGGGAAGAGGGCGGTAGGCCGAGAACGCCATGTGCATGTATGGAGAGCAGCTCCTGCAGGTAAGTGGTGGGGGGTTGAGGCCCCCATAGGGAGGGAGGGAGGAAGGGAGTTGGGCAGGGCTGGGGCTAGGGTTGGGGTTGCTCCCCAGCCAGGTAGTGCACGGGGCTTCGGGCCTGGGGCTGGAATGTGCAACCTCACGGCTCCAGTGGGTTACTGCACCATGATTTTGTACTTCCAAAAGGGGTGGGGCTACCTCCCTGCCATTGCATGCACTCCTGGGGGGGGCTGTACCTCCCAGACCTGTGTGTTGGGTGAGGGGGGGGAGGGGGCATGGGCTCCTTGCCTTGCTGCCCTCCCTTGGGGCCTCCACTGCCCAGTGGGTGCAACGTGGTGCTGTAGGGCAGAGCTCTGGAAGTACTAAATCATGGCGCAGTAACAATGTCGCCATCAGGCAACATGTAGACACGCCCATAGATGTACATCAGTTTTATAGTGTGTTTATACATGTGCTTTGGGAGGGAGATGGTGCGGGGAGAGGGGCTTTGATTAAAGTGCCTGGAGTGTCTCGTAGATCAACATCCCCACACTTGAAAATGGCAGTGGGTGCTTTAAAGCTCATCGAACCAACTTTAGATAAAGTGTCCCCTCTGCCATTTTTAAGCGTGGGGACACTGATACATGAGATGCTTGAGGCTACTGGAGTGTGGGAAATTACCACACTCCAGCAGACTCAATGACTCAATGTTGGTTGCCCCTAAGCATAATCTCCCCCACTGGTCCTTTGCAGATGTGCTCCTGGATAATTTTCTCAAAGAGCTTCCACAGGACTGAGGTAAGACTGACAGGCCTATAGTTTCCTGGGTCCTCCTTCCCCCAGTTTTTGAAAGTGTGGATCACATCGGCCCTTTTCCAGTCCTCTGGAACCCTGCCAGAGCACCACGAGCGCTCGTAAAGCCGTGGCAGGGGTCCTGCAGTGACCTCTGCCAGTTCTTTCAGCGCTCTGGGGTGGAGATCATCAGGACCTGCTGATTTGAACACATCTAGCCCCTCCAGAAGTTCCCTGAGTAGGTCCTCACTGACCCTGGGCCTGGCTGCACCTCCCTTGGGTCTGTCTGGGATCCTGGTGGGGGGGATGACCTAGTCTCTGCTTAGAAAAATGGAGGCAAATACATTGTTTAAGAGATTAGCTTTGTCACCTGGTGTGACCACCAGATTTCCTAGCGTGTCTTGCAGAGGCCCCATGTTGCCCAGTACCTTTTTTTACCCACTATGTATTTAAAAAAGGACTTCTTGTTATCTTTGATCCAGGTTGCTAGTCCCAGTTCCATCTCCGCTTTAGCCTTCCTAACAGCCCCCTTACAATCTCGAGCAATGGAGGCATAATTTTCCTTGGTGATGGCCCCTCCCTTCCATTGTGTAGCGCTTAGTGAGATGCTTAGTGAGGCACTACACTGCCCTGGACCTATGGGGGTGAGGGATTCAGGCACCTCCTCATTTAAGCACCTGGGGCTCGTGCCTCACTGACCCCACCCTGTTTACACTAGAGATTATTTGATTTACAGGCAAGAAGACAACAAAGACAGTGGGTGTGTCTACATGTGCATATTTACTGCACTGTAACCTGAATTACTGTGCAGTATGGGCATGCGTCTACATATGCATAACAGTACTGTGCAGTAACTGTGGTGACTTACACTGACTTGAGCATAAATTTGATACCGATTAGTTACTGTGCAGTAACACATGTATAGATGCTTCACTACACAGTAACACTGTGTGGGAACCAAGTCAGTCCCAAGTCAATCCACACACAGAGTTAATGAGCTTTAACACCTGCATGTGTAGATGCTGGCCCATTCCTGCTTACTGCACAGTAATTTACTGCGCAGTAAATTTAAGCCAGCATAAATACACATTTAGACATGCCCAGCTGAGTGTAATCATTCACTAGGCCTGTGCGAAGTGGCTAGTATTCGCTTTGGATTTGGATTTGGCTGAATCAGGGGACAGTGACTCAACTTGGTGATTTGAATCAATGTCCCAAATCGATTCAGCTGAATCTGATTCAGAGATTTGGCTGCTGCTGAATCAGCTGACTCTCCAAATCAAACAGGCCCCATCCCCTGCTCACCCTCCCAGCCCCGTCCATGGCTGCCTCGCGTGGCTCCAGGTCCCAGCCCCCCCAACCCACAAAAAGCCCAGCACTCACCAGCCCCTGGCAGGCAGGGGCGATCCCTTATTCCTTTACTGCAAGAAATGTATTCTATCAGTATCCCCAATACAAAGCAATACTCTAGATTTTTTGAGCTCATTTGCATTTGCAAGACTTCTGCTGAGAGCATTTCGAACACCCTTACAGTGTCTACCCACCCAATTAACACTGGTATTGCATGGCATATTGACATGCCACAGGCTCAAGACATCTATCCGCTAGGCGGGTGGGAAACACCAACTCAAGAGGTCTGAAAAGGGCAAGAAGACCATGTCAAATAAAGCTTTCTCTCTTTCTAAAAGATATTTTGGTCAAATTCATCAAGCTTCTTTGCTTGTTGTTCTGCACTCCATAACCTCAGCCCTTCCTGCTACCAGCTCATTAGGATTTTTCTATATCGCAAGGCCTCCTGTACATTATGAGCAGATTGTCCATGATTTCTGACCCCATCTCCTATTTTACAATTGAACCTGATTGCTTCCAGCCAATGTTTTCTATCTACTCTCTCCTTCATGCATTTTGTCTTATTGCTCTGAGTTTCCTTCATATCTGCCACCTAAGTCCAGACTCCTCAGACTAATTTCAGTCTCAAGTCATTGTATGCCTTACATTCAAACAGCTTCAGCTTTATCTTCACCCTCTTTCTTCTATTTCTAGAGGCCCTCTACAAATGAAAAAGGACAACTGAAAGACCACTTTTTTCCTCTTCAGAAGTCTTTCAGATATTGGTACCTGAGAGTAGAAGGCCCCGAGAGGGAAGAGAGGGAAACCCCACCCCTGCCCTCCACCCCACCAAAAATAATAATAATAAAAAAAAATTATCCAGGTTGCAAAAGAACAAAACCCATAAATCTTCCTCAATGCCTTCTATAGGCTGTTGACTTTCAAAAGAGCCACCAATAGTTATGTGGCAGGTACTTGTAATACATAATATGCTGAACATCTATGAACTGGTCACTGCCAGAGGCATTTGGAAATACTTTAAGAGCACTGCATTTTGGAAAGGTGTTGGTGAATTCTTCAATCATTCCTCTTCTGGTTAACACACATGGGACTGATGCTATTGAGTTTTTTTCTGTACAGCTGTTTTTAAGGTGAATAACTTCTTTTTTAGAATTGGTGAGGTAAGAACGTAAGTCAAATCTCGATGAAAGCACTTACTGAATATCTACTCTATAGTGGTCTGTGCTAAATGAAATACAAAGTGGCTGCCCACTCCTTTGGGTCACATAGCCTTCCAAGATATAGAGGTGAGATAGAAATTTCAGTCTCAACCAATTTTGTTCCCATTTAAACTGACAATACAATGAGT
The DNA here is from genome assembly GCA_030014935.1 of Caiman crocodilus. Lineage (NCBI taxonomy): Eukaryota > Metazoa > Chordata > Crocodylia > Alligatoridae > Caiman > Caiman crocodilus. The sequence goes on from JAGPOW010000304.1 coordinate 13,040,375, forward strand.
CTAATGTTGCTCATATTGCACTTCTAATAAGTTATTACCTTGGGACTTATAATTATTTACAAGACTTGAAAGGGGTCAAAAATGAAGTGGATGACGTTGCTTTGAAGCTGTTTTCACTGTTTTCTCCAAGAAACACAGGCCACCAAGAGCTTGTGTTTTCTCCTGAGTAGCAAATCATGTTTGGAACCTGTATAGAAATAATTCCCAGTGTCTGAAGAAAAGAGCGATAGCAAATGCATGTAGGCACAGCATGTAATTTTAAGGAGAATATTTTTATTTTATTTATAATGCAGAAGTGAACAGAATGGTGTGTTTGCAGTTGCCATGGAAATTGCTGGCATTAGCTCTCTTCCCTAAAGAGGAAAACACAGAGCTTCTCACTTTGGGTTACTTAACCTCTTTCGATATTAAAATCTTATATATTGCAGCTACAGGCATCTCTCCTCTTTGGAAGATCAAGGATATTATAGGTCAATTGTTGCTTGAAATAGTTATTTTTAGCTCCAAAAGCCATTAGTGCACTGCTTTGTGAACATGATACTTTATAAAACAGATTGAAGCACATCTGTTTAGATTTTTTTTAAAAATATTTAGGAAGTCTATTAATTGTAAGGGCTTATTTTTCTCCAAAGTGAGAGACAGCTCACAGAGCATAGTGGTGGCTACACCTTTTTTTGGAAAGGAAAAGTTGAAGAAGACAGACACATCCACAATGCTGATTTTGCAATCAAGGCCAAGATTGTTAGTAAGATGCTAGGTGTCTAGTTGGTATCAACATATGCTTCGTGGCCCTTCATCTTCAACTGATCAACAGACAGTATGCAACAGTCATCAGTGCATATGCTTGGACCCTTGATACAGATGACAAAAACAAAAGAAGAATTCAGTTCTAAATTAAACCAAGTCCTGTCATCTGTCCCCAAAAATAAATAGGGATCTACCTACACCATGGCAAAAGTGCGCTGTGCAGTGGCTCCTTTTAGGGGTGCACTAATACATTGGTCCCATGTCATATTGGCACCAATAAAAGGAAAATTGACATTATTGGCAATTGGCATTTTTTGGCTGATGTGGCCAATAATGTCACTGATAATTGCCACATTCATGCATACAGCTGCAGGGCAGCATGCAGGTGACCAGGAGTGCAGCCTGAGACCTTGGGGAGTAGCATCTGTATGGTAAGTATGTTATGGAGGAATGGGCGTGGGGGAAGGTAGGAGGCATTGGGGGAGCAGACTGAAGCCCCCACAGTGAGGGAGGGAATGGGGCTGGAGCCAAGGGAAGGGGCAGGTGCTGCCCAGCTGGGGCAGGGCGGGCATGGGATAGAGCCATGAGCGGCTTGTATGGAGGGTATGGGGGGGAGGTGGCTCCTCCCACTGCATGCATCTCGAGATGGCATGGGGGGCATGTGCTCCCTGGATCTGCATGCAGGGTGAGGGCAGGCTGCTGCTGCAGTCTGGGGCTGGGGGCAGCGCAAGGCTCTTCCTGGCAGGGGCCTGGCCTGGGCTGCACTTCAGGGTGGGCTGCGGTGGCACTGGGGTAGAAGGTGGGGGTTGTGGCCACCCCAAAATTCACTATTGACCCCCAAAACCTCCCCCTCCCAGTGTTATCACCACCACCATCCACCTAAGCACAGCTCAGCCCAACCTCTCTGCTGGGAAGAACCCAGCACTGCCGTCAGCCCCAGTCTGCAGCAGCACCCTGCCCCCACCCTGTGCACTGATCCAGGGAACACATGCCCCCCATGCCCTCGTGGGGTGCGCGCAGCAACAGGAGCTTCCTCCCCATCCCTGCACCCCCCAGATGAGCTGCAACTCTGATCTGTGTCCTGCCCCAGCCCCAGCCTCACTCCCTCCCTCACTGCAGGGGCCTTGATTTGCATCCCCCATTCCCCTTCCCTCCCTTCTCCCCGCTTCCCCTCCAGCAGACTTACTACCTGGATGCTGCTCTCCATGCTGCCAGGCCACATATCGGCAATCAAATTGGTATTGGTCAAAAAAATCTCTATTGGTGCACTGCTAGTTCCTTTAACCTTGCTCTTTTTGTTGCTTGTCACCCTGTTGCCCCCCACAAACAGCCAATTGGTGGAGGGGCCCTTGTGGCTCTGCCACTTGCTCCTGATCAGCAGGGATCCTGGTTTTCCCTAATAAAAATTGCAAATTCTTTGATAACCCCACCAAAATCCATGATTAAAATGAAAGGCCACTATATATATAGGTATCAGTTGAACACAATTTTTTTTGATACATTTATCATTTTAAAGCCATTCGGAAGCCCACCAGTGCCTCAATCACTATAATAAAATAAATTCTAAATACTTATAAAGTTTGGTATTTGATTTTGGGTTTTTTATCATGGAAAATCAGACCCCCGCTGCCCCCTTAGCTCACAGAACAAAGGCCCGGGCCTCTCACTCCCACACTCCCCAGCCCGCCAGTGCCCTTCATTCTTCTCCAACAGTCCTCCCCCGGCCCTGTTGGTGCCCCTCACTACTCTCCACAGCCCCCTGGCTCTGATGGTGCCCTTCACTGCCCCCACAGCTCCCCTATCCCTGCTGGTGGCCTGGGTCCCCCACCCACAGCTCCCTCCCATAGCTGTGCCAGAGGGGGTCCCCAGCTGCCAGGGCTATGGGGCCAGGGACCGGGGTTTGCAGTCCCCTGCCTTCCCTGCCACCTGCAGCAGCAGCTCCCTGCACCACTGCCTGCCTGCTGTGGGCTCAGGACGGGGGTGGGGCTGGCTCCCTGCCACTACATGCACTCCCGAGGGTCAGGAGGGACCCATGTCCCCCAGATCTGTGTGTGAGGAGGGGCCGGGCATGGGCTGCCCGCTGCAGGCTCAGGCTCCCTGCCCTGCTGCCCTCCCTCAGCATCTCTGCAGGCAAGCGGGTGTGACCTGGCGGTGCAGGGCACAACAGGATGGCATGGGGAAGTTGCTTGCCACTGTGAGCTCTGCACTGCCCTGGTGAGGCATCCCTTGTCCAGGTGGCAGCAGTGAGGGCAATAGTGCGAGGCTGTACCCCTTGCTGCTGCCACACGGGCAGGGGACGTATTGCTAGGGCAGCACGGAGCTCGCAGTGGCAAGCAGCTTCCCTGCACGGTCCCATTGTGCTCTGCAGCACAAGGTCATACCTGCTGGGCTGCAGAGGCCCAGGGAAGGGCAGCAGGGCGAGGAGCCCAAGCCTGAAGCAGGCAGCCCACCCCTACCCCTCACACAGATCTGGAAGACATGGGTCTCCCCTGCCTTCCTGGGAGTGCATGTGGTGGCAGGGAGCCGGGGGGGGGGGGGCGGGGGGGGGGGGGGGGGGGGGGGGGGGGGTCGGGGGGGGGGGGGGGGGGGGGGGGGGGGGGGGCGGGGGGGGGGGGGGGGGGGGGTGTATACATTCCCAACGTTTACTTATAATTAGATCACATTTCATAGATGCATTATATATATCACATGTATATCTGTGTGATACAATACTTTCTCTCTCAGATTCATCACCTATATATAATCTCATCTGTGTATATATATGTTATATAGCTATATATACATGTAGATATTTGCCACTATTATATCATCTGGATAAAATGATGTAATATGGACATAATGATTCAATTCTAATTGCATAGCTGGTGAGATATCATGCTTGTGCAGGGTGGAACTCATTCCCAGCCAATTTATCTAATTTCACAGCGCCAGATATTAAAAATAAAACATACAAAAACCCGTAATCATCCCTCAACAGGTGGATTGAGCCTGAGACCTTTAAAGATTATTATGCTCCCTTTTTATAGGGGGTCTCATTATTTGTTTTTATAGCTCTATATTCTGAGGGGATGATATTTTATTATGTGTCGGTTGCTTTGTTTTTGTTATGTTGTGCAACGTTTCAGGGTGTGTAGGAGGGGGAAGAAGGTGGATTTAGATTTGTAACTGATAATGAATATTTCCACAATTGTTAAAACGTTCAAAGTTTTAATGAGGGTTTATTAATACTGCCGCTATAAATGAATAATGAGTATGTCAATACGATTGTAATGGTTGTTATGCAATCACCTGTGATTCATTATGAGAGATTTTCAATTAAAATAGTATATACAGTGTTTCAAATTGCAGAACAAATTAGTTCAGGGATTCTTTTCTTTTACACGTAAAAGTCTCTAATGGATAAATGCCTGCAGTGGAATCGGTGATGGGAGTCAAGGGAGAGGTCTGAACTCCTTCGTCCAGGGTGTTTCGATGCAGATTTGAGTGGGGCTTGTCGCTGTAAGCCTCTTATAGCACAGTTGATTTATGGGACTGGGAGGGAATGTCTCCACTATGGCTAGTGAATGTAGGAACCTCAGTATCTCCTTTCATTTTGGACTCAGCTTAGTAAATTCAAGTTCTCTGTTGCTGCTACTTACACCGGAGCTCTCTGCAATCCTCTTGAAATTATGCTGACAAGTGAAAATGCTTTTGTAGTGTCAGACACACTGTATGCTAGTCTAAGAGGAAACCATAAGTTTTAACTTTAAAGAGCAACAAGATCATTCAGCATTTTCTCAGTCCTTTATCTTCAGCAGAGACAGACCTTTCTTTATATGCAGCTTACCTGAATAACAGCTAAATGCCTTGGGAGTTAGCTTAAATTGGTCTAACTGGCATCATATTTAAGGTTCCATTAAGGCTTTCCAGTCCAGCATCTCTGTTCAGAGAAACTGCATCATGTCAAACGGTGCGGTTTGAGCACTGAGGCTAAGTGCCCTCTCGGGAATATATTTGACACTATTAAACAACTACCACTTGTGACCTGTCCAGATTTGACCTTAAGCCTCCAGAGATGAAAGGTCCATTAACCCACTCCATCACCATTGGACGTAGTGAAATATTCATAACAGGCCAGTTCAGAGCTGAGGGAAACAACGATTGTAAATTATATCAAGGGGAACTGAACGGACATCTCAAAGGATCTGGAAGATCTAGGTTAGAGTAGGAAAAGCAGCCAATAGAAGGGAATAGGAAGGTTGCAGCTGAAGCAGAAAGTGCCTGCTATCTCTGACACCATCAGCATGCTTCTTTCTCTGTTGCTATCCCTCCTATTTTTTTGATTCTTTTGAGCTGTGAAAAGAAACCTTTAAAAAGGCAAGGTTATGCCCACTTCTTAGCCGTTTTGCATTGGTAAAGCAGTCCAAAAGGGGCTTAGTCCAGATGAGAATCAGTGTGTTAGTGTGCACATTACAAATCACACCTGGTACTTACCCATGAAAAACTGACACTATCATTGATAGAATCCTTGAATATTCTTCATTTGGCCTCTCTCTTAACTAGTATGCATACAAAAAGAACATTATTAAGTTTGCCAAGTTAAGTGCTTAAGAAGAGGAAAAGTTAGAAGTTAAGTTGATTGGGCAAATCTTAATTTTCCCTGCTTGCTCATATATGCTACTGTCTTTAATTACAACATCCCATGCTATTTTTTTCACCACAGGACCCCTGCCTTGTGCACTGCATGTCCTGGACCATAGTCAATTAATCATCAGCTAACTAATAGTTTTGTTTTTTTGTGTTGTGTAATATGGGGCCCATGTCTTTGTTATCAAGCTACTCATGCCCTCCCTTGAAGCTAAAATTATTAGTGTCTTCTCGGGGTTATCACTAACTGCAAGTGATTGGCAAATATGAATGAACTGATTTTCATACAAGTGCTGCAAGACAAAGGGATATCATTCTCCAGATTTTGGGGAGGGCAATGAAAATAAGAGCTTAATTTTGGATGCCTCGCTTGAGATGGCTAGGACCCCATTTCCCAGAGTCCTCAGTATTATGCAGCATTGCATATTTTCAAAGGCTTCTGCTGCATTCATTTGCATTTATGAATGCTCAGCACTTCCATAAATCATGTCCCAGGTTTTCAAGCCAGTAACCCAGAACACATGGTTAGTGCCCACTTGTGAATAGTTGGCTGAAGGAACATGCCTGGCATCACCAAGGTATTGTGTGGTGGAGGAAGGGATTGGGAAATGCCTTTGAGGAGACACTTCCACGGCCTCAGTAGTGAGACCATCCCTTCTCATCCTGCGGTCCCTGCCTTGTTCATGACATACTTCCCAGCTTCTGGAGCAAATGAAGCAGGATTTCCACTGGTGAGCAGGGCCAACCTTTTTGGTAGGCATGCCACAAATTAGCCCCACAGCCTGTGCAAGCGCCACTCTTAGTTTCTTTCTTCTGCCAATCTGCTGCTCTGCTTCTTACTTTGTGCTCCCTCTCAATCCACTCCTCTGCTTTCTACGCTCTTCCCTCCACTTCCTGCCTGATCTTCTGCTCTGTTTTCTGCTTCCTGCCCTAGCTGCCATCGTGCTGCTTGTCCCCTCCTTGATCTGTCACATGCCACACATAGGTTGCCCATGCCACTTGTGGCATTTGCACCAATGTTGGCCACCCCTGCCATAGGCAGTGACTTCTTTCACACCACAATACTAATTCTCTCCCAGAATCCATCTCTCCTGGGCACTGAATAGAACAGAGAACTTGTAGAGCAATGTTTCCCAAACCATGGCTGTGTCCCCTTGCAGATGGGATGGATGACAGGTGCCTGGGGAGATGGCATGATTAGGGGTAGTGCTGAAATCCTGCACATGTGCAAAAGTGTCAAATGGGTGAAGTAGGGGGGCATGAGAGTTGCTGGCTTTACTGCAGTGGGGCATAAACCCCTGAGTTTGGGGGATGCTGCTGTAAGGTCACTAGATTTATATTGAAGTAGGCAAAGCAATTTATTTTTCCTTACCCTCATTCTTGCAGTTAATTGAGTTGTTTTGCCTGAAACAGTACCAACACTTCAGCTCATGATTAGCATCCTTCATGGAAAATGTCAGCAAAATGATAAAATTTTGGCAAAGATATTAGCAATGGAGAAGAGAACTATAATGTGAAATATAAGCCAATGTTAGTGGTAGGCTGAGCTACAAAATGCTATGGCATGAATTTAGGCTAAATACATGTGTCCAGAGCTGGGCAACAAAGATGATAAAGGGCTTGGAAAATGGGTCATACAAGGAGACGATGAAGGAGATAGGTATGTTCTGCATGTGGAAAAGGCACTTAAGAAGAGACATGATAGCAGTTGTCACATACTTGAAAGGCTGCCATAAAGAAGAGGGAGAACACTTTTTCTCTCTTGCTGCAAAGAGGAGGACATGGACCAAGGGCTTAAAGTTGCAGCAAAGTAAGTTTAGACTGGCTATCCAGAAAAAGTTTCTTCATTGTTAGAATAGTGAGGCAGTGGAAAAGACTGCCTAGAGAAGTTGTGGACTCTCCATTACTGGAGATGTTCAAGAAGAGGCTGGACAGCTACTGGTCGGGGATGATCTAGCCATAGATATGCCTATGTTCTACTATGGGTATTTCCCAGGCTCCTGGGCTTTGCTGGTTGCCCTCCCCCTACCCTTTTTTCTGCAATATGTGCCAAGGTGTTTTTTAGGCCTTCCCAGAGGCATTGGGTGTTGGCTACAGCCAAGGTTGGGGACTTTGACTGGGGTGTGCCAATGCTGTTGCTGGGACTAAAGCTGGAGGTTCCTGGGTAGAAGGTCTTGTCCTTCCACTGAGAGTCAGACCAATTGCCATATTTGGGGTCAGGAAGGAATTTTACCCCATGGTTAGACTGGTATGGATTGTGGAGGGTTTGCCTTTCTCTGTAGTGGGGGCCATGGCCCTCTACCTGGGACCTCTTGAGCATATATTGAACCAACATTTTATATGGATCTTGACTGCCGTGGTTTCCCTGCCTTACTTATGGAAGGTTAGGTCTGTGTTGTATAAGAGGGTTGCTGGTAATCTTGTATGGTTTGTATGTGATAGTTTGGAAGGGCAGATCCTGCCTTAGGCAGGGGGTTGGATTAGATAACCTAAGCAGGTCTCTGCCAGCCCTACTTCTCCATGACTCTATGAGTTGGAAGGGGGAACAAAGGAAAGTGTAACTCTATAGAGTCATTGTCTGTGATTATATGACCTCCCTGCTGAGCCTGAGGGTGCTGTCCAGAAAACAGGGCCTGCCTATTTACTTCTGTGCTGCAACAAACCTGAGCAATTAGGCAGCACAGGTGGCTTCGGAGTGGTCCTGAGTGGCTTGAGCTCATTCCAACCACATTCCCCATGTGAGGGAGCCTGAGAGCAGAGCTGAGCCACGATCTCAGGGCTGCCACAAGCCGTTCCAGGCCCCTACTGAGCTGTTTACTCTGCTGAAGTACCAGGCTTTGGTGTGCCAGAGTGGGAAGGCATTAGCGGGGCTTATTTCTCCAGCAGTGGCCCTGGGTTTTGCAAGGAGGTCATATGGACGTGGCCAGAGACCTTTGCATGAGGTGTGGTTCAAGAACAACAAAAGCTGGTGATCTTCAGGGATCTTGTCCCAAGTCACTGCCACCAAGAGAGTGTGGAGGTGATTGTTACTTAAATGGGTTCCTGCCACCCAGAGCTCCCGTCAGCTATCACGGTGTGGTAGATCCAGTAACGGCGGTTTGACGCAAGTCTTCAAGGAGGACAGGTACTGTGGATGGCCACATTGGAGAGCAGCGGTGACTCTCCATAACTTCTTCTGCGGTGATTTCAGGGGAGCGTCTAAGAGCTTTCTGTGAACGCTAAGGGAAGTCAGAGCATCAATCTTGTCTATTTATAATGTGCTTTCTTCTCCCATACTGGTTCTGCTCACTTTTCTTACAAAACCAAGCTGCTGTTTTGCCCAGGGATCAATGCTACTAAGCATGGTGGGAGAGGGGAGGGGGCAGCATTCTGCTTAGCATCTTTCTCCTCTGTTGGGCAGCAGGGTGATTTTCTTTCCCCTCTGGATTTATCCTCTCTGTACCGTGCAGCAGGGGGGAGCATCTGGTCCTGTATTTTTATTTTGGGAAACATAAGTAATTGACATGTCTCTGTGGGCATCAAAAAATGGATCCTTCAAGCCTCTCTGGTTGCTAAGAGACGGATGCTTCAACTTTGAAAGCCTTCATGCACACAGGGCACATTATCCTGGCAAATTGGACTTTCTGATCTGGCAGCAAGGGGGGAAAAATAAGGTAACTTCCAAAAACAGGTCATTTGGGTGATTTGATTTCAGAGACATCTGTTCTCCTTTTCCAGATCTGGCTCCAAATGGTTCACTTTGTGAATACGCATGGCCACGTGATGCGCAGTAAATTTACTTGACACTGATTCTTAAATAGATTCACTCCTATGTTTGTAAATATTTGGCCAACTGATCCCACATGATTAATTCATGTTAACTTAGTTTTATGTTTTAAGCCTGATACTGTAGTCAATTCAAGCACGGAACTTGCTTTGAAGCCAATAGGAGGCTGGGATGCAGACTGATTACATGACTAGGATGGTTTTTTTTAAGTTTTTCACATAGAATCTGCAAACAAGATCTGTACAGTAGTTGTTTAGCTATGACTGCTGCAATAAAAGCACCTGTCCAATCCCTCTGTTTGGTATAGTCATCTCCTTCTGGCAGCCTTGATACCCATAGAGTCCTTGATGCTTATGTAACCTGGGTGCACCCAAGTATGTGCTCCGCTCTCCGGATAGAAGGGATGGGCAGGAGTGCTGTGAGAGGGATATGCAATACCAGCCCATTCCCTCTGTTTTCTATAGAGTCAGACCAGGACAAAAATAGTTCAATTACATACAGGTTTATATATATATACACACACACACACACACACACGCACAGACCTAAAAATGATATTAATATATGCAATATATACCTTACATATAAGGCTATATTCTATAATTGACAACTAGGAAATTTTAACACCACCAATGGCCTTGAACCCTGCACAGGTGAGCAGCTGATATAAAGCTGGTAAACCACAGGTGAAAACAGGTGAACAACAGGTAAGTCAGGTTAACTACAGGTAAACAATTGATAGATACAGACTAACCCAAATAAATAACAAACAATCATTAGGTACAGATACATCTGGATAAGTACAGGTAAATACTGGTAGACCCCAGGGAAGGTATCAACCAAGTGTTACTATCCCAACTACATACATACATACCTATAATAATATTGAGCAACACATCACATGATGGATAACAAAATATAAGGCACTATCACAAAATATAAGGTGTCAGCCTCGGATTAAACTTAACCCTCCAAGCCCCCCAGTGCCCCAACTGGTCCTGGTGCATTGGCAGTGCTCCTGTAACCAGTAAGAAAGGGGAAGTTCCCTGGTATGTTTGCCCCTTGGCTTAGTCAGGTTGCCATCCAAACAGCCCATCTGAGAGTCCCACCCTGGGTGTTCCCCTCCTGTGCGAGATCCTGCATTCCCAGGTAATTCATGCTTTGTTGAAAGTCACATGGATGGTCTACACCCCCTCGCTCCTGCTGCTTCTCTCTATCAAGGCCTCTGGGGCCAATGGCTCCTGGGAGCTACTGCCTGCCAATACCCTGTGCACCATGGCATGCACCAAGGGCTCAGCCTTCTGCAGGAGTGGGGGGTGAGAGGGAGGTGCTTAGAGGCCCGGGCCACTTTGTGCAGTACTGGGTCTTGATCCACTCCTGGACTCCCTGTGCAGCATCGTCCGCACCTAGCCACTGGCCCTGTGCCATTGGCCACAAGACCCAGCCACCTCAAACAGCTCCTAGGGCCTCTGATTCACCATGCACCATCCGTGCATCAAGAAAGCCTGGCTGCTTGCCAGGGAATGAGGGACCCGAGCTGCCCAGTGCAGCTTCTAGGGTCCCAGTCCACCCTGTGCATTGTTCGTGCACTGGGGTCCTGGCCTCAACCCAGGGGTTGGGACCTGAGACACCTTGAATGACTCCCAGGGTCCTGGTTCCATGCACCAAGTTGTGCACTGTGCTCCCGGCCACCTGCTGGGGGTTGCAGACCTGAGCTGCCTCGAGCGGTTCCCAGAGTCTGGGCCCTGTGCGCTGCACTGCACTGCACTGCACTGCACTGCACACCGGCTGGGGCTAGAGCATCAGACTGGCATGGGGAGTCTTTGGGGCTCTTCTGGCCACTGGCTCTGCCCTCTGGACAGCTCTTCCCAGCTTTTTCTGCCCTGCTGTCTTCTCCAACCCCCAATGCGCCTGCCATGTTCTGGGCACGCTGCTCCATTTATTGTCTCTGGAGGCTCTGCCCCTTGGAGAGCTGTCGGACCTGCAAAGTGCAGGCTTCAACCTGGTCCGGGGCTCTTCGCTTCGCCCCGAGTGGGGGTGGGGCAGGCCCCTCCCAGCAGTTACCTGATTGGTGGATGTGTTCCACCAATCACAATGAAGATTTTCTGAGCCTGGCCGTGCCAGGCAGCCATCAGTAATTCTGCTGCACTTATAAAGCACTTAATTTTTTTTTTTTGAAGAAATAGCAAGCCCCTTTAATTGTACTGTAAACACATGGCTTCAGCCAGAAACTGCACAAAGTTCACAGCACAGCTCAGGACAGGGTGCAGAAGTGCTTTGGAATCACCCTTGTGCCCTCAGATCCTGGGTGGGATATACTGCAGGTTGATCCCATTGATACCTTGATGGGTATTTGAGCAGCATTGGGCCCTAGAAAGCTATTCTAGATTCTAGTAGATTGTGGCTGGCTGCTATGGGCAACCTGAAATCGTTGGGATGCAGGGAAATCCTGGCCACTGTTCCTGGCTTTGGCCCCCCTCTGCTATTTATAACAAGGAGTTGGAGGAAGAGCTGTTAGACCAGTTTACCCTTAACTGGGGTGATGCTTTCATAGCCTGCTCTACTGGTTTTAAGGCTTGCTTGCTGCATGGTGTGGAGGAGGAATAGGGAGGAATGCCTCTATTATGAAATGGGATATTGTATGACTTCAGGTTTGAGATGTTTTCATGTGGTCTGATGCAACGTCCTTCTTTTAGAAAGAAACCATTGTACAACTGAACACGAAAAGCACTGGGCATCTTGGTTGGGTAATAGGCATGCTGTAGAATGAACTTACGCTGTGATTAGCTTGCTGTGTGTCTGCTGTATATAATTCCATTTATAGGTCCAAGGAGTCAGAGGTATTTAACATGATCCCATCACTGTATACCATTAAGCAATTAAACCTGGATCAGCGTTCCAAGTGTGAAGACTGGATAGGCCACTGAAAAGCTCCTTAACTGTTGATCAAAGATTCAGAAAAAGAAGGGAAAATAGTGTAAAGTGGGGCTTTCATTTTAACTACATTCCTTACTCTCCTTCTATGACCTGTAGAGGGTTTTCATAGGGAAACCTGCTATTCACAGACTTTTAGATGGCATTAAAGGACTGTAGATACCAATGGCATACCCATCTTTTTTGTGGAGGAGGTGGGAAGAGAAAAAGGAGGTGGTAACAGTAGGAATTCAGGTCTCATAGTCCACAGAGAGGTCAAGATTTTGGCTGAGGTCAGGGGAGGTGGTAATATCTTCTGGGTCCTTCTTTTGGCCTCATCCTGCTCAGAACATCTTTGAGGAGCCATATGACAAAGGCCCAATTGTTCCCCAAAGTCCTAGCAGTTAGTTGTAATGATGGTGAAGTTGGCTCTTGTTAGCCCACCCATTCTTCTGGTGTCAAAGGCAAAGTAAGGACCCTAAGAAGGGGTGATGGACAAAAGAGCCCATCTTCTCATTACTGTAGTCACCAATTAGGTGTCTGTTGCACATATGATTTAATCTGTTAATTTCCAGTTGTTAACCCCCATAGGTATTCAGGAAAACAAGAGAAGTCCATAGAACCAGCTCCACCTGAAACTAAATACTCATAGACATAAATGTAGATAAGTGTTAATAGCAAATTTAATAAGAAAATACAGATGAGAGTATACATGACCAAACAGTACAGGTCAGGCATATCAAACAAATGATTAAAATTTGTAAAGTGTGCATTCATCTAGAGAAATAACAATTGTATTAGCATTTGAGAGTATTTAAAATTAATTTATTTAAGTCCTAAAGTCCTAAACACCATCCAAGAGGTGGCCAGCTTGTTAATGAAAAGGACTTTTCATTTAGGTTTCAAATTAGGTTTTAAAAGAGCACTTATATTGGTTCATCTGTTCAGCGAGAACTGTAGTTCAAGGCTGAAGTGTAAAGTTCTGAGATTAACCACAATTACTTATGCTCTATTGCTTTGCTCAATATAAAAAAATCTTACTAAATAAAGCCAGAATTAAAAAAAAAAATGTTCCCAGTAGGTTTTGCTCTTATTAATATTCATATGCCTATTTTTATTCTCTGTCCAGAATAAAACTGCTAACTATTCTCTGAGCAGCCTGAATCCTACTTCAGGGGGGTCAAACTCACCCTGAGCTAGATGCAGATGGCAGAGGTGCCTCTTGGGCCAGTTCCATAGGGCTGCATTGGGGTGGCAGTGTGGGTTGGGGGCTGAGCAGTAGCTTGGGTAGCCAGGGGTGTTTGGGCAGTAGCAGGGAGGTGGAGCCAGGGACCTGTAGCAGCATGGACATGAATGTGACTATGGATGGCAGCTCCCTGGCTCCATGCAGTTGAATGCTGCAAGCTCTGTGCTGCTGCCTGGCCCGAGCTCTGTACTACCAAATGCCTCTGCCCCCTTGACAACGCATGCCCCCAACTCCACTGCCTGCATATGGCTCTGTGCAATTGCACACCCCTAATTTCTTGGCTCTGCCCAGTGGCATGAAGCTCTGGCCAGTCTGCAATGCCTGTGGTGTGCAGCAGTGCAGAGCTGAGGGCATGCGCTTCTGGTAGCCAAGAGGGCAGTTACAATGGTTCTGTGGGCTGGATCAAGCCTGTGGGCCGCATGTTTGACATCACTTCCTACTCCCTTAACTTGTCATTCTGGAACTTCCTAAAATTATTTTCACTTCTAACATTCTCTCACCTGCTCTTTTTCTTGCCCACGCTTTGGTTTGGCGGGTGCTATACCATGTTGTTTTTAAACAGCATAGGGCCTGCCATAGTCTACACAGTCCCACAATTAGGTCCCATACTAATATTTTCCTTACAAGACATTGTTTAATTCAGCCTTGGGGGGTATCAATAGACTTTTACGTGTGGAAAAGTTCTTTGTGCCTACACCTTTGCTGACTTTGCTGATTTTCTCCAACAGGCTGAGTTGGACTTTGGATACCTTGGACAGCTTCAAGTATAGCCTCTATACTCCATGGATAGCATCTTTCTAAGTTCCTCATTTACATCTAAACGTTTCTGCATTTTTCCTTGAGAAAGATGTATTTCAAAAACTCCTTATCTAAACATCCTCAGATACACAGAAAATTCATTTCTGGAGCAAAACTTTGCAGTGTAGGCTCGTCTCCAGTCATTTCTTTTTCTTCCTTTCCTCTCTTTGCTTAACTGGTTTCACCTTTCAATGTAAATATCTTATATTCTTTTCCATACGCTGCTCCTGAACCCTCCATGATAATTTAAAACCGCTGCGTTGTGCAGTCTGAACAGATTGGAAGTGAAATCTTCTGGGTCCTGTGACAGGATCCTCTCATTACTGTCTAACAAAAGAGCAGATATGAGCAGGGCACAACCTTTTATTTATTTTCTGTTACCTCATTTAAGGGACAAGGTTTCATTTACACCAAAGCCCTTCAGTATGCTGTGTCAGGCCAAAGGGAGCTTGATATAAGTGAGAATCAAGCCTAATGTCTTTTGTCTTTTGCTTTATTACCTCACCAAGTCCCTCTTAGGGCCTCGTTACTTGTTACCCTTTGAGTTGCTCATATATTGATTAGTGTTAGTTCTGGGTTGCGTTTGGAGCAGTCACACCTTCAGGCTAAAAACCTTCTTTGACGGTCTCCCACTTGCACAGTTGTGACTTGCCACGAAAGGGCTGGCAAGCAGAGGCCTGACTAGGAGCCACAGCTGTGTTGCACTACAGGGCTGGTGAGCCAGGACAGGCTTCTCCCTGCTGTAGGTGGGGGGAGAGGTGAGAGCATGAAGCAGGGAGGTGGAGAGTTAATGAGGCAGGGGGCGCAGAAGAAAATGAGGAATGGAAAGGAAATAGGGGTGGGGAAAAGGTGGTGAAGTAAAGCAAGTTAGTTCCTGAAGGATAAAATAAAAGGCAGTAAGAAAAATAAAATAAAGAGGAGGTAAATTAAAGAAGGTCTCATGTTTTAATGAATTAGGATTTGGCATAGGGCAGTGGGAGGTGCTGGTTGTGCTTCCTGGGGTGGCTGGGAAGTGAGAGCAGTGAGGGATGGCACCTTTGGGGGAGCTACTGCCCCTGCCCTGGGAAAAAAGCCCAGCTCACAAGAACCCAGCCTGCCCTCCTAGGCTGCCCGCCCCCCAGGTCCCCTAGATTCTGCTTCTAGACCAGTCTGTGCCCTGGCTAGCTGGCCTGTGCTCTGCGGGCTGTTTGCATGGGGTTGCATCCCTGGGGTGGGAAGGTCACACGCCTGGGGGCGGGGGATGCATGAACTGCCCTGTGAGCAGTAGAGTTCAGGGGACAGAAAGCTTTTCCACACACAACAGGGGTAGGGAAAACTGCCTCCTGAGATGTTGGAGGACTGCAACTTGGGTGGCTTATCTGTGGGGAGTGGCCATGCATTAATGGAGCATGGGAGACGGTGGTGTACAGAGACGTGACATCTGTGGTAGCTAATATGGTGTTACCTGGAAGCCTGTCAATACAGGCCAGTTTGTATAAGATCTGTGGTGTCTTTCAAATAGGTGGCATATGGGAATTGCACAGGGTCTGCATAGCCAGAACCTCCCTCCATGGTGGTGCCAATAGGGCATGCACGACAGGGCCTTCTGGTTTGCTAGGTCTGTGATCTTGGATAATAAGTACAAGTTGCTTGGTCTGGGCTTCTGGAAAGTGGAAGCCATAATCATCTCCTTTGTTTCCCCAACTAGATCCTCTAAGAGTTTATCCAGTCCCTTCTGGTATTGACATAAGGTCCTGTATCAGGAGTTTGTAAAACTTCATGTTGGAAAGTGGTCCCTTGGCTTCTTGTATGTATACTGTTTTTCCCATGACAGCAGTGGCACCCCCCTTTATCAGCCTGCCATATGATAATATCTGGGCTGTTTTTGAGGCTGAGCATAGCTCTCCACTCTGCAGGACTGAGGTAGTAACATAAATGTTGCTTCTTTGCAATGTCACAGTGGGAATGGAGGTGAAAACAGTTTATACATAGGTCCAGAGTGGGGCTGCAGCCTTCTAGTGAAGTCCGGGAGCTGTCCTTGCACGTATGTTACATACGCGTCTGTTCTGTGTCAAGTTGGTCATTGCATTACTGTTTGTCATGGATATAAGCTCTCAGTCTTAGGTGGTGGTTAAGAGCCTCAAGGCTTCTATCCAGCTGCACCATATTGAGTTATAAAGTAGGGCAGAAAAAACGATTGCAGGACAGGGCGGACACCTCAGCTGGGTTGAGTGTGGTTGGGCATGTTGGCGACATTAACATAGACTGTAGGGTTGTTGTGGGAGCATGAAGATTGAGAAACTTTTTCTTTAAGGAGTGAAGCTGTTTGTGATAGGCTTCACGGCTGGACAGAGATCTCATCCTGGTAAGCGGCTGTTACGTCTGGGTGTTTTGGAAAGCCTGGTGTTGAGCTATGCCCGTTTTCTGTACAGAACGCTGATAAGGCGGTTCCTCAGGTTTGCTGAGAGCGAAGTGAGACTAGGCTGTATGGTAGGTAGAACAGAGTGGCTTGCTCACCTGGAGCCCATTGGGTATGATAGTCATTTGCTTGCGTCGGGTCAGAAAGAAGATATTTGAGCACACCGGCACAAGTTTTTTTGTACGGATTGACTTCAGTCTCTTTCATTCAGCTGAGCCTGGTGCCATCCAGGAACAGATACTTAGTTAGCCATGTTAGTCTGAAGCCATGTAGAAGTCTGGGTAGATTTGCATCATATAGACTAACCAATCTATGTTTAGATGTATAGGTACATATAGATCGAGCACAAGCTTTTGTGAGGTGAAGCTTACTTCATCAGATGCTGTAAAAGGATTGCAGAAACCAAAGTATAAGAAGGAGAGAGAAAATAGAATTAAAGGGGAGAAAGAGAGCGGGGCGGGGGGAGGCGGGTAGTGCTGGGAGAGACGACCACAATCTCCCAGGACAAGGTTAGCGCTGCGGTGGTGAAGGCAGTGTGGGCTGTACGGAGCTCGCCGTTGTAGTGTCCTTTCTGAATTAGGACCCAGGGCTGGTGCCCTGCGGACCCATCCTTGGTTACATTGCTTCCCACCCTTTCTCTGTCTTACCGTTTTAGATTGCAAGCACTTGGGGGTGGGGACTCTCTCCATGTGAGGTCGTCATATTGTGACAGTGGAATTAGGAATATGCTCCATTATCTATCTAAGCTGCACTACTGCTAGAATTGTTTTGTATTTGTACAACATCTTCCCTTGCCCAGCTTGCACCCTCCAAGCCACAAAAAGTTTTCTAAATGGCTGGAAGTCACTCCTTGTGTCAGTATTCTCATGAATATGTATTCCCTAAAATATGTGCTATGCTTTCGCTCCCTGCAAAAATTACAGGAAATAAAACCTCAGTCACAAACAAGCAAACAAGCAGGACTGCAATTGCAAATACCAGCAAAATCAATCACTGAAACTTCAATCAAGGGCCTTTATTTGCAAAGACGTACACAAGTACATTGTGCTGTATTTGCCTAATTGTAATTTCAATTTATGTGCCTGCATCCATTTTTGTGTCAAGATACAATAATTTTATTATGAAATAGAAAAGGTTAATTTTTTTTGCTGTTTTCTCCTACATACAGCAGTAACTAGAAATAACCACAGACTAATTTGGGGAAAGGAAAAAATGCTGTAAGGATTATATGTTATTTTCTATAGAGTTAGGCTGGTAGCCATGGTACCCTTTAAGAAAAACCTATTAAGGGATTGCATAGTGGCTCGGTATACCAAGGTGACTCAACTGACTATTTTCCGATTACCAGCAACACACATGACATGGCGGGCAGCAAAACTATAGTGGTATGGCCATTAGTGTCTGTTTCCACTTTTGCCACCCTAAATAAACATGCTTCATACAAACTGCACCGCTCTTTGGATTTGGAAATATAAAACAGCACACTATTCTCTGTCTATGGCTTTTTTTTAGTGTTAAATGCCAACATGGATCATGGCAGTAATGTCCAACCTGATCTAGTGCCAGATCCAGCCCGTGAGGTCATGCCATGGCATGGCACTTCTGCTTAATCAAGAGAATCAGGCCCTAAAATTAACAAGTGCAGGTTAAGAAAAGCATTAAGAAAGCTTCACGTAACAGGACCAAACACCAATCAGTTACACCAGTGTTAAACTTCACCCAAGAGATAAAGCCAAAATACAGAATTGTGAGAGAGCTGCATTCACATGTCCTGATTTTATATCTTTTTATGTACAACAAAATAATGATGAGGGCATTATGAGAAGAGGAAGCTCTTGTTTCTTACATGGAGGCCACCTCCATGTGAGAGCAGTGCCCACCAGAAGTCAACCTGCAAATTGTGATCCAGAGGTTCTCCCAGGTGCAGGCAAGATCTAGGAAACATTTGACATACTGGATATGCAGGAAAACCAGGCATCACTCTGGAGTTAAGGAAGTGTAGCGATGGTGTCAGGAGCCTACTCCGCAGCCCACCCAACAGACAATGCATCAGACCCCACCTAACATTGCTAAAATGCTGAGGTAACCAGGACTCAGAAACCTGATAATGAATACCATCACACTTCTAGCTTCATGCAGGGTCAAACAATATAATGATCTGGGATCCCAGGGGCACACGAGGTAAGGGAATAGTAGCAGAAGACATCTGAAACCAGAGGCAGTGTATCTGGCATGATGCCTGCTGAAAGGCATAGGTGAGAAAGGGACAAGCTGGAGCCGAGTGGATATATTTTCCAGAAGTGTAAGATACTGCTTCATTTCCTGTAATGATTTGAAGAATATCCATCTGGCTGCTTTAGTATCTATGCAGGCAAGGGGAGCTGGGTTATTCTGTTTTTTTCTTTCCCCCTTATTGTTAGCAAGTCTTACTTGTCTAAAGCTCCAGGGGATTTTGTTTGTAGTTTAGGGATTTTATGCAAGCTGTACCAAAAAAATGAAGACATCCTCAGCCTTGACAAGAGGGACACAAGGTCTGCAGCCTGCCTTTCTCAGGATTGTAAACCAAATGGGAAGAGACTAAAGAAAACTGTGAATTTACAGAGATCTTTCCTGGTGTGCATGCATCACTTGGGAAGTCACTCTCTGAACAATATGCCCTACAACCACAAACGAAAAACTAGTTTACCTCGTTTAAAGTAAGGGCCTTGTTACACATTCATTTTAGATGACTCCTGGAGCTCTTAACCCCTGGCTTGTCTACACAACACCCGCAACTAATTTGAAGCACACTTTAGGCAGTTTAAAATTATGCCACTCCAGAGCAGTGGTTGTTCGCTGCTTGTTTGCACATCTCTGCTAGCATACACCACTGCCTCCCCACTCTTCCCCATCTTGTCTTTTGTATTCTGATTTCTCCCTCCATCTTATACTCCATTTTCTGCACATCCTTTCACAACATCTGATGACCTGAGCCTCAGCTCATGAATGCTTGTTTGACACACATGCATGCACACATATGTGCATGTGTGTGCACACACACATATACTTTGGCTCATCTATAAGGTACCAATCTACCCTGCCTTCAGCTTGTGCTGAGACAGGAGCAGCTCCTGAGCCAGGCTGTAAGCACTCAGCTCCCTCTTCGTCTCCAAGGCACCAAAATTTCCAGTTACACCTCAGGTCTAGGGACAGGCATTACACATAAACTGGTTTAAGTGGTAAGAAACTGGTTTAAACCTGTAACAGAACAGACATCCAGTGCACATAAACCAGTTTGAAAATGGATGAAACCAGTTTGAGATAAACCTGGTTGAAAGTAGTATCAGACTTAACTGCTTTGGGTTAAACCAGTTTATGCAATGTCTGTTGGAGACCCCTTGCTGGTTCAAGTTCAATCTGATTCCTCCAGCATGCTCTCTGGGCTGGGTGGGGCTCTCTGCACTATAGCAGAGCTGGCCCTCTCCTTCTGCTCCCTGGCTGGAGCTCTGGCAGAGACTGCAGGCACAGCAGGTTCTGCTGGCTTCCCTGTGCCTGCCTCTCCACCTATCTCACCACTCACTTCTTAAGAAGTGATCCCTTCCTCCTCTCTCCCACAGCAGGGACCATACCCAGCATGTGGTATGCTAGCTAATGCTGTGTAAGGCAGACAGGACAGGGTACGTGTAGGGCTTTTTGGAGATAATCAACAAGTCAGCTGGTAATGTCCCTGCATTCTTTCCTTTGGAAACGCTGTTTAAGAAGAGCTTGAACTAACAAGTGAGGCTTTGTTTTCTGATGGGGTGCTAAATGCTGATATCAGGGCTGATAAATGCTCTGTTATCAAGGGCGGGGGGGGGGGCTGGCCACACCTCCCTCAGCTCAGTCCTGTGGAAGGGAAGGGAGGGCTGCTCTAGTGCCCCCCAGCCTTGTAGCCTGAGCCACTGCAGGCATGTGCTGACATTTTTTCAGTCCAGAAGGGATGTCTGTGTGGTTACAAAGACATTTAGCCCAGCCAGGTTAGACTAACCTGCAAAGATGGAATCAATTCAGGGTCAGGCTTTTTGAATGTCTGTCTCTAGCCCTGGTGGGAAGGAAATGAGATGCTTGGGAAGTGAAGTGATCCTTCTAAGGCCACTGTAGGGCCTGAGACAAAGCTGGGAATAATACCTGGTGTCAGTCTCATGCCAAATGTGTTTACACGCATGTTGCTTTCCCTATTGCACAAAAAGATTTAACATCCTCAGACATTCTTCTGGCTGCTTTATGTTACACTATCCCTCTCCCACAGAGAGATTCCTTTCCTCATCCTTCAGCCCTGTGAGGCAATCAAAGTCAAAAAGATTTTTCATAAAGCTAAAATCATCTGGTTAGGAACAAAGGGAATCTCATATGCTTTGGGTGACAGCTCAAATGGGCCTTCATTTAAGGAAATATTTAAGCACGTGTTTAGAAGCCATTGATAAGGCACTCAGGTTCTTCCTGGAATCAAGGCTGCAGAGAATGAACACTTGCAGGGGACTGTTTACAACCAGTTTATGGCTTACAACATGTTGACATAAATTATTTCATTGAATGTTGAAGAGAATTGAATAAAGTGGAGAGAATCACAATTTTTGCTGGTCATTTGTGAACACAGCAAAGGTTTCAAATTGCAGAATGAAGGATAACATTCGGACTTGTTCATCCAGCTGTTATTCATTTACAGACAAACAACATATGTAATCTAAAACCTTGTTCATATTAAAATATCAAAAACTTCCACGTGCAGAAAATACGTATTAATGTGGTAACAGGATGGACCAGTGTTTCAAACACATGAACTTTATTGTGCCCAGGAAGGCTTGTTTCTAGCCCATTGCAGTTAGGGAGAGATTCACCATAGTTTTAACGCGAGCAGAATCAGACTTGGTTATTACAAAAAGGATAGAGGCCTGGATAAATATCTAATGTGATATTTTGACCTCATTGATATCAATGCAAATTTTGTTTCCTCCAATGAAGGCAGGGTTCCAATCCAAAAATAATAGTTTATATACGCAGTTAACTATGTATCGTCACAAGGTAAACAATGAAAGTGATGTACAGAAGTAACGCATTCTTAATGCATCAGCTTAATTTTCCTTCCTGCCACAGAACAGTACACAAAGCAAAACCTACAAACTGATGTAATACAACTTAAAAAAATTAAAGGAATTAACAAGATGCCTTTCCATGTAAATTACTTCAGAAATACATCAGAGGCCCAGGCTGGACCCTCTGACTTGCGACAATGAAACTGTGTAACACATGGTAATCGAATCATGTAACGTAGTGGACATGAAGGTGATCAAAGAATTAATACAAATTCCAAGGTCACTTTGAATCCCAGATCCTGTTAAATGTCTCCTGAACATTTTGTTATCTTTGGCTTGTGACACTTCGGTAATAACCTGGGGAAATTCTATCCATGCAAATAAATGAGCTCGTCTGGAGAAATATATATAGGAACATCTTGCCTGTTCATTCCATTCCTGGGCAAAGATCTATATTATTGTACTTTTCCAGACAATCCTCCTGACTGCACATTGCTTGTAAGAGGAGAGTCAGACATATATGGGATATTGTGGTTATGCCTCATGTTAGAAAATAATGAGTCCAGGTTATTTCAACCCAGGGTTTTACCATATCCAGTAGAGCTAGTCAAACAGCAGGATTTCTACTTAGTGGTAAATTTTTAGGTTTCTTTACATTTGGCTTCTGTCTGAACAAGACTAAAATGAAATCATATTTAAAGATCTACTGTCGATCAGAAATTTGGAGAAAGTTCTGTTTCAGAAATATTATCACACGGTGTTTCGAAAATGAAAAATCTTCGCAGCTGCACAACAAAATAGGTGCACTCACCAGTCCTGTTGTTGCTAACAGCAATTTGGGATCTTAGGATCTCTGACTAGGGCCAGGGATCCCAGCCTTTCCAGGACTCTGGATCCATGGCAGAGAATCTGGAAGTCATAGAGAAGTAGGGCTGGAAGGGACCTGCAGAGGTGATCTAGTCCAGCCCCCTGCTTGAGACAGGATCATGCCTATCCAAACCATCCCATACAACCATAATCTAAGATTCACCTAAGACAACCCTCAGCCCTGACACAACCTAGACCTAACACTGTAACCTGCCAGAGCAGAAGCAGGGGAACCACAGAAGCCAATGTCCTGTTTCAATAAAATGTTGCCGTATATATGCTCAAGAGGTCCTGGGTAGAAGGCCATGCTCCCTGCTACAGATGAAGGCAAACACCCCCACAGTCCATAGCAATCTAATCATAGGGTAAAATTCCTTCCTGACCCCAAGTATGGTATTTGGTGGTATGGATGGCTGCTTTGGAGCCAAAGGAGCTTGTAACTTCAGGTTTTGTGGCCCTGGGGCAGTGTTTGGGGAACTAGTCCAAAACTGTGGTCTGTGGTAGTGGTGGGTCCTTGGTGCTGAGACATAAGCTGGGGATCATGAAAGTACTAGGACCCCAGGCATGGGGAGTCAGTCTCTTGAAAATCTGAGGTTAAGCCTACAGCACTGTGGAAGAGCGCTCTGCCATATCATCAAGGAAAGAAGTACCACCTACTTGTTCCTGTTCTGCACACCTCAAGCCTGGTAATGAGTTGGTGATGGTGCCCCAAGCTACCACTCAGGGTCATGCTGAAAACCCAGATCTTGAGTGCTGAGCTAGCAGCATCTCTCAGGGCGTCCTCACCGCACTGCTTATCTTCAGAGTAGACATGCACAGAGCAGGTGTGGCTGAGCAGGACTTCTTTCCCTGGCAGTGTGGCTGAGCACTCTGTTGCAGCGGTGCACAACACTGTTTTTCAACCTTTTTTCCATTCGGGGACCTCTCAAAATTTTGAACAGAGGTGTTTCCTCTGAATTTCCTTTGGAAATTTCAAATGGAGGTGCAGACCCTTTTGAAATGTAACTGGGTGTTCACATACTTTTGCTTGATCATAGTCATCTTTCCTGGACCCCCTTAGGCAAAGACTGTGGATCAGAGGTTGAAAATCACGTGGCTTATCGTCTGTGAGAGTTCATCAAATCTGGGATGCTTCACGTGACAGGTCGGAGGCTCAGTGAAGCAGTGGCTTTAGGGCTAAGTCTGCTCATTTCAGCAAAGTTGCTCCTGATTTATTCTATAAAAAGTTAGGCTCCACTGTGTCTTATATAATGTTGGACTAAAGCCTATTGGAGAATTTTTTTTTTCTAATGGACTATCTTGTGGAAAACAATATATTATGTATCGGGGAAAGAATAAGGTTATTTAGTTTGGAGAAGAGACTGAGGGGGAATTTGACAACAATCTTTAAATACATCAAGGTGATTATAACAAAGATGAAAATGGGCTTTTCTCTGAGGTTGCAGGGACAGGGCTAGGACGAATGGCCCTGAACTTTAACAGGAGACATTTGGCTGGAGATTAGCAAGAACTTTTTGACTACCAGGGTGGTCAAGCATTGGAGGAGGGTACCTAGAAAAATGGTGGAATTTTTCAAGTTCAGGTTAAACACATCCTTGGCTGGGATGGTTTAGCTGTGGAGGATCCTGCCTTGAGCAGCGGGCTGGACTAGATGACTTTCCCTTCCAGGCCTACTGTCTTAATCAAGCCTGGGGCAGGGGGTTGGACCTGATGATCTGTTTAGGTCCCTTCTGACCCTAAGCACTATGAAACTATGATCCTGAATTTTTATTTTTTGTGGAAAGAAAGAAAATTGATATTCGTTGTTGTTGTTGCTCCAGCCAAGAACAATCTGAAACATTTCAGCCCAGTCATTTAACTCCTTCTTTTAAAGCAGTCCTCTTTTTTTTAAATGAAAAGCTGATAGTTTCAGGGAAAGTAAAAACATTCTGCCCAGTCCTTTTTTTGTAGAAAAAATCCCCTGAATTTTCTTTTTAAAAAGTTTTGATGGATTTTTTTCCCTTGCTCTGTGCTTGATAAGTGATAAGTGACTGTGCAAAATGTGGAAATACATTTATGTCTTCTGTGGGCTTAGAACAAAAACTTTCCAGTAACCAATGATGAAAAACATATACAGTCCATAGGAGGTTCCCTCCATAGGCACTATATGATGTTGTCACGGGATGGGGTCCTTAAGGATGGCTGTGATCTCCCAAGGCCCATTGACGGTGCTAATTCGGTCCAATGGGCACCCTCAGTTCTCGCCTGCCATGTCTTTGATGGAAATATAAAAATAAGGAGGCGGCTTTTAAGTCCTCTTGGACACAGTTTGTTGGACTCTTTGAACCCCATGGGTTCCCAGACCCCTTGTGGGTCCCGTTTCCCTATGGCTGTTTCGGGGGGGCATCCTAGCCTTATGGGCTATATGTGTGGCTCCAACCGCCCCTTTGCCACACCCCAAGCCTAACAGATGGTATTGGCATTGTCTTGCCTAGGCCTCAGTATAATTCGCCCCCGTGTCCTCACTGGGCTCTCCGCAGCCCTTGTCTCTGTGCCCCTCGGTGCTGGGGTCTGTGTACTGCAAACTGCTGTGCCCTCTCTTGTGCCAGGGTCTGTGCCCCTCAAATGCTGTGCTCTCTCTGGTGCCAGGGTTCCCATGCTGCAGTGGGCTCCCAGTGAGGCCTCCTCCTTCCCCAAATAGCCTCATCCAAACCATCGGTTTTATGCAACAACAAACAAAACACAAGCCCCTAGGCTATAACATAATACAGAAGACAAGGGTGTGCTCTGCCCATTTTAAAGCATTGAACGTCACCCCTGGCACTAAGTATCTAGTGAGCAAGGGTACCTGCGGAGCTCCTAGAGCCCCATTAGCCCTGAAGGCAGCATGTTAGACAGTTGCTACATCACTGGGCACTTCCTGCTTGGAGGATCCTCCACCCCCAGCTGCCAGCAGGGAAATGACCTGTTGGGTCCCAGCCCTAGGGTTTATATGGGCTTAGGGCCCTGCCTCTTCTGGGCAGCTAACCAGGTGCAGGTGTGGCCAATTCCCTCATTAGCCAGTTGTCATGGCAACCTGCATCTGGGCTCTTATCTGGTCCTTTGTGTTCCCTCCCCGGGCAATCTCTGCTCTAGTGGGAGCAGGCACCTTAGTGCCTTGTGGCAGATGTGTTGGTGTCCATGTATATTTAAGCGACTATTGTAGCAGACAGAAGACAGGGTTAAATGCTTAAACACTACTAGTGACCTCAAAGTCAGATTCTGGTTGCTTAAATACACGGGGTTGGGACCAAGTTTTCTTTTGGCTAATTCACACTTCTGGCAAAATACTAGAGCTTGTTTGTAGACTGTTGCTGGTAGGTGTTGTAGAGTTTTGGTACCCTTTTTGTTGGTGCCTTGCCCTCCAGCAACATCAGGGTGGGACCCGGTTTCGGTACCACCTAGATGGTCTGGGTGCTGGTCACTTCTTGCCTGCCACGTCTTTGATGTTGATGTTGGGGAGGCAGTTCCCTGTTGGTGACCCGAGGGGGGGGGTCTCTGCCTTGGGGAGTGTCTTTGTGGGGCTCCAAACCTCCCCTTTACCCCCCACCCTTACCATGTCCTTGGCCTGGGTAGACACTACTCCCTGGAGGTCTTCCCTTACTGTCCATTCTGGAAGGGACAGACCTTCCTGGCCATCCATCCTTGGGGATCCACTTCTCATCTATGGGTTGGATTCCCCTCTTCTGGGAAAATAAACCTGCCCTGTCCAGGGCCAAACTGTAACTTAAAACTGAAAATGACCAGCTCATACCAGCTGGATTCCCAAGATTCCCTCTCTCCTGGCCCTCAATCCCCTGAGGAGACTCATCTGTTCCCTTTCTCTTAGTAGGCATGGGTACAGACAACCGTCCTGTGCCCAGCTTCGACCAGTTCTTCTGGTTTCACCTCCTTGGGGCCCAGCTGACCTGTGGTCTAATTGTCCTGGTCCTTCCAGCTGGCACCACCTACTTTCCTCTTCTGGGATCTTGTGATCCCCTGTGCTCTGCCCACTACAGGGCTGTCTGGGGGTGCCTGCAGGCTTGGGGACCTGTCCCCAGCCATGTTGCCCAAACCCTTGCTAGGAGCCCTGCTGTTTTTTGATGGCATCACTTGTGGTTGTTGCTCCTCCGTGGGGCTCCCTTGCCGCTATCGGTCCCTGAGGCTGCTTTCTGCCCCACTGGTTCTGGCACACACCTGTCTCTTTCTTGAGGTGCCTGGAGTTGGAGCCCACCAGCTCCGCAGCAGGCATCTCCCCACTGGCATTCTGCTCTCGGCTTC
Organism: Caiman crocodilus; assembly: GCA_030014935.1. Lineage (NCBI taxonomy): Eukaryota > Metazoa > Chordata > Crocodylia > Alligatoridae > Caiman > Caiman crocodilus. The sequence goes on from JAGPOW010000304.1 coordinate 13,067,065, forward strand.
CCAGTGCTGGCTCAGCTGGTTCCCCAGCCGCTTTTTGAGCAGCCTGCACTGCTTGGAAACCAGAGGTTTAACAAGCAACTTCCGGTCTGCGTGGCAGAGGCAGTGGTTGCGCTGGCAGTGGTGGCTGTGGTGTGACAGCCAGGCCAGTGGTGGTGAAAGCTGTCATTTTTGCCCTCCTCAAAATTGGCAGCTAAGGGTGGTGCCAAGGTAGCCCCCATCTAGCTACGCTATTGTTGTTACTTCTCATGTTGGTGTCATTGGCTTTGGTTTGCTTTAGCTTCTCCAGACTTTTTTGCAATTTTGAAAACAGAATGATTTCCTTTTAAGATGAATGCCACAGAAATTTGATTTTCCCTTTTAGAAGATATAGTCAGGTATGCTCTGTTTTTCAAGTCTGTCCAGTTGTCTTTTCTATCACTCTAAAGGTTCTTTATGCTTCTGAAATAAACATGTCTATATACTTTGCCATGTGTAACATGCATGTTCACATTTTTTTTGTACACACAGTTTTATAGCTGTTTAAATTTGCTTTCATTACAGTTGATTTGCCAAGAAGAAGGCTTCTTTTGCCAAAGCTAATTACATGGTATTTAATGTCTTATCCCTAAGGTTTTTATAGTAGTAAAATTGATTGTTACTGATTAAAATGGTTCTGTTACATCAGCTTAATGTCATTTGAGGTGAATGTGGTATTAGAAAAATGGTCATTAAAACTGTGAATAATAAACATAGGATTAAAGGGAAAATGGAAGGGAAACCTTTTTGGAATGGCAAATTCCATAGTTGACTCCAAGTAAAGAGTTTTAAAGCAGGCAGATGACTTAAAAAGAGCAATATCTATTCATAATGTAAAATCAGACTTCTATGCCATTTCCCCCAATTTATCCAGTCTTATTAGTGCTTTTTATGGAACATTGTGATGTAAAATTCTCCCAGTCTTAGTAAGTGTTTATTGTGTATACTTAAAACACAGCTTTTTGCTTAAATTTCTTAGGGTTTTATGGTGACATATGCCATATAGAAACATAGACAAAAATAAACAGGAGGAGTTATATGAATTTTAAAGCTTTGGACCTGAGGCCGACGACTTGAAAAAAACTGCCTGGTGAGGAGTCTCTTATTTCTTTCTTGGTGTACAGGCTCAGAAATTGAAAGACAAATAAAATGAACCAGAGTTTATTAATGTTTTCAGTTCCAGAGTTTTGAAGCAAATCATGTAAGTCTTGAGGGCCGAGCCATGATTTTTGATGGCAATGCTAAAGTCTGCAGGTTGCCAGCATCTTCTCTCTGTTTCCTTCAGCATCACAAGTGGTAAAGACCACAAAGACAGCTGCTTTCTTCTAATACTGAACAAGGGATCTTTAGAGAGACAGCATTGACCTAAAACCAGTCTCCTTCTGCCTCGCTTCACAGTACTCACCTTGAACTTTTTCCCAATCCCATGCCAGGACCCCTGCTAAGTTCCTTAAAGAAACAGATAAATATCTGTGCAGTTTCCTTACTGCAACTTCTCCTGGTTTTCTGCCAAGATTGTTATTATGCCTTAGACCATTTTAGTGTCTTCTGAAAGAAAGCAGTGCTATCATGACATACTGGCTTATACTGAGGAAATTCAGAAATGTGTTATATGCCTCTTTGTGACCAGTTTCCTGTCACTCCTCCTCTGTCTGACACTGGAAAAAGGAGCTGAAAATAGTAACTGGAAAGTTTTGAACAGACCTACAGAACATACCACCAAAAGAAATTGCCAGGAAAAGTGTGCATTTTGAGTTTAAATGCATTTGCTGGGCCTGAGGGAGGACATGCTAGAAACTAGAAGCCTCATTAAAGAAGAGCCAGTGTGTCTAAGCGATCAAAATGTATTTATGCGTATGTGTGTGCACGTGTATACACATGCATGTATAATAACTGTTTTGTTCAGCCAAAAATGTTTTTCTTTCCAGTTTCATTTTTATGAGAAGAATTTGAATAAAGTTCATTTCTGTTTAACACCTAAAGATTTTTTTAGTCTGATTTTCAGTCCAACTAGAAAACTTAAAAATGAGTTATTAACATTATTCTATCCAGAGTCCAATTTCACTACTGATGAATTTTTAGATCTTAGTGGCATCCTAAATTGTCTCTGATTTCTTAGGAGTGCAGGCTGTTTTTCCTGAGTTCTCATTGATGATTCATGTTGTCATGACACTCAGGTGGTGGATGCCCTTGGGAGGGTGGATGAAGACAAAGACACTTTGAAATTGCAGGGACCTACAGGGATATTGGTTACAAAACCTGATTTTTTCAGAAGTGCTGGGGATCACAGCCTCTCATCCACTATTCATAGACTACCATGGTTTAATATTTTGCTATGTTCGAAACTGGAATAAACATGCAGTGACCAGGGCATGATAATTATGATTACTGACTGTTATTGTATTGAGATAAATGCTTGGCAGTTTGGGAAATAGGCCAGAGGAGAGAATTAGGAAGTGGGAAAGTGACTGTTGGGATGATTTGTTAGCTGCAGTTATGCAGGGCGCATCTATATGAGGTGTTTGACTAATTAGCTCAGTAAAATGTCACTGTCTACACATGTGGTACTATTAGGATGGAGTAAACTAATTAACTCCACCATAGAAGAGTACTGCCAGACACAGGTACTATCCTACAGTGGAGTTATTTACTCCACTACAGTGCACATGTAGATGCTCACAGGGCTAGCTGGGGCACAATGCTCCAGTGCAGATGCTGCCTGCCGGCTACCTCCTGAAGCATCCACGTGTCCCAGCCAGCCGCTCTGGGCTGGCAACCTGACCCCTTGGGCTCTCTGTCAGCTGGGGTGCCCTGCCCTGCCTCAATGTGCTGCGGTCTTGGGTGCATGTGCAAACACAGCGCCTGGGAGCAACAGACTCCAGTGCTGGAGTTTATTCAACCACATTAATCGCACGTGTAGACGTGCCCATAGCATCTTATTTCTGTAAGAGAACCTATGTTTATAATGCTGAAGTAGAGTAAAGGCAAGGAAGCAGTAGGAGTGGCTCCAGCAGTTCCTAGCTGCCTGCTCATGCTGTAGCGAGCCTAATTGTAGCCACAGATTATACCATAATAAAATGGAACTAATTTTATTTGGCTGCCAGATGAATCTATTACATATATAAGATGCCCATGACAGCAGTATCCGGAGCAGTAAGAACTGAATAGGTCCCTTATATTTTTGCATATAGCATTCATGCTAACGAAGACACTACAAAAGAGGCCAGCCAAAACTAAAAAGCTAGGTCCTCAGCTGATGTAAATCAGTGTAATCCCATTGAAGTCAATGCTGAAGATTTAGCATCATGTTAATTGAAGTCAATGGAGCTAGGCTGATAGACACCAGCTGAGCAGCTGATGTAAATCCCCTGGTGTATTCTCCCCGGCCATCAAGAGCGTTTGGATTCAGAGTTCTGCTTGGAATCATTACAGAAGGACCCCAGCTGTGAAGTTCAAACAAGGATCCCTGTCCAGATCTGACCTTTCCTATAGTTCAATGCTGGGCTTTAAATTAGTGTGGGCCAATCTCTACTCTTAATTTGCATGGGTTTCTTATTTTCTAAGTCATTACACTCCTGGTAGCAGTCCCTTGTGCTTGCTGATTTCCCTTTTTGGCCTGTGTGATCTAATTAGGTCTGATATATTTAGCAGTCACAGAGCACAACAATCTGTAACCAGGCTTATGTTATTATTGATTATAATATTGTTATGGCAGGAGTCGCCAGATGGTGCTATTAAACACAGTCTTACAAGTTCTTTTTCTTAGCGTACAAGCAAATTTTCAGTCTAGGGGAGACATGCTGTGGTGTCACTTTTTGTTATGGCTCCGTGAGAACTGATGGCAGATAACAGAGAGTTTACTCTCTGCTTTATTCTCTGGAACTGGAAGCAGTATTTGGGACAGAGTAGTTTTCTGGGAACCAGGAGCTGGTGAAGTTTCTGAACGACAGGATTGCCTCTATGCTGGTTCTTGGATGGCTGCTTTTCTGGGAATTCTGCAAGTTCTAAAAATTAATTCTAAAATTAAGTCATGTCAGGCTATTCATTTCTCTGCCCCTGAGAATTGACTGGGAAAGGCTTGGGAACTCTGGTGCAACAGAGGCAGAGCTGGTGTCAGAAGACAGGGTAACAATATCTTCATTGTTTCCCTGGTGCCATAAGTGTGCATGGCATTTTACAGATGCATGAATAAAGCAAGAATACACCCTGCTGATACAAATGTGTAATTAAGGGCCAAAGTACAGGTGTGTGAATGCACAGATTTTGTCCATCTGTGTTACCTCTGCACAGTGGTATGCTATAACTAGGGGTGGCTTGTGAGTCTAAGTACTGCCCGGCCTAGGCAGTCACTGAATGCGGTTCTCAGGATTGAGGTTTTGTACAGAGTTGCTTTAAAGTCTGCCCAGTCCTGCTTTTGGCCTCTAAGCTCTCTATCGGCTCTACTCCTTAGGCTCTGTGTGAAATAGGGGTACCAGCCCTTTTCAGCTCACAGGGCGCCACAGAAGCAGTGGAGCAGGCGCTGCGGGAGGGAGGAGGTCAGTGGGAACAAAGATTGGGTACATCTACACGAGACGCTATGATGCCGCTGCGATGAGCTATGGTGACTTAGAGTTGGCAGGCACTAATCGTGACGCTGTCACTATTGCACAGTAGAAACGATGTACTGTGCAATAGCTGATTGCTCCTGCACGGCAGGGTTGGAAACGACCCGTGTGCCGCCAGGCCTGTGCAGTACCAGCGGGTGCTGTGCTGTCAGGGGCACGTGTAAACGCATGCGTTAGGAAGGGACTGAATAGGTCAGCGGTTTCATGCTACTGGAGAATATGTTTCTAGCTAAGGCAAACCTGGTCACTAAATGATTTATGTTTCTGCCTGTCTGTAGAAGAGGTGAGAACATTGTCCTGGACTTACCGAGGCATGTGAGAAATGTTCTCTGTGCCACTGTAGGTTTTATTTTTAGCTTTTCTTTTCAGGCACAAGTAAAGAGGACATCACAGCAGTCAGTTCAAAGGACCCTAGCTACGGCGTACCTTCTGCTGCTCCTGAGGCTTGCCGTGATCCGTTATCACAGCCTCACAGTCATTTGCCATTTGCAAGGGGCCTGGAGTACAGCTGAGGCTTTCCAAGGAGCAGTTCACAGGGAACAATAGCTCTGCAAGGAACTTGTGACTGAGCAGGGCCCATGTTCCAGATGGACAGTGTTGCTGGGAGCGGCTTGGGCACTAAGAGCAGCTGAAAGACTAGAGGAGTTTGGGGGGAAATCTGTGAGTCGCTACACTGTGACTGGAGCCAGTCTGCAAAGTACTAAAAAGGTTGGAAGAAAAAATAGAAAAAACCACTCCCTAGGAACTCATCGTAAAAATGCTATATTCTTGCTGTTTGGGAAACTCCTCATGAGCTGAGGTCTGATATTTCCTATCACCTGAGGAGAACGTGGGTGTTGCAATGAGACACTGGTCCAGCTGTGGCTTAGAAAATTATCAGTGCTGCCATGGGATCTGCTTCAACTCTTACTTAAATAAGTGGAAAACCACCTATGGACTTCAATTACTTTGGGGCCTGGCCCAGGTATGGGCAACTGGTGCAATGTGGGGGGAGGCATGTGTCCCCCCTGCATCCAGTCCCACTGACTGTGGGGGCGTCCCCCTAGGCAATCCCGCAATGGCCGATCGCTGCAATCACTGCAGCTGCTTCTGGGAGCGAGGGCTGGCCGATCGCTGCAGTCACTCTTGGAAGCAGCTGCAGCGATCGCAGCCATCGGCCAAGGCTTGCAGGGGGGCACTGGCACTCCTACCTGCCCCCCACTGGTCATGACCTAAGCAGTGAGTGTGGCCAGTCAGGGTGTGCACCGGCACTCTCAGGGGCTGCATGCGCACCCCGGTGTGCCCCCTACGCATCGCCACTTGGCCCAGGAACACGATCCTAAGCAGAAATATGCCCGTGCACAGAAACACCGAGTTGATGACACAGTTGGGTTAAGAATTAAGCTCCATCAGGTTGAATGCACATGGTCTAAAGTCAAAAGATTTGCTTGGGGTTGATTTTCTTGGATTTTGGAGTCTCATGTGTCTGGGATGAACTTTGGAAAAGATAAAGGCTGCCTCCTATACAAGGGTTTCCTAGTCAGAGAAGGAAGACCAAGCAAAGTGCAGGTGGTCAGTGGAACAAAGACAGTTTTACTGAAGGTCATAGACTGGAGAAGGATTGATGCTTGTTGGGAACCATCCGTAGTTTTGTCCCTGAAAAAGTAAAATCCAGAATCATGTATGAGTGGACAATCAGCTCAAGGGAGATAGAGAATCCTAGGAAAAAAGTGGGAGGCGAGGAACTAGTCCTAGGAGACTTTTGGGTTTCCCAGAAGTGAACTTTATTTTAAAATCAGGCCCAGTCCATGCTTCACTAAAGTTCATGTTCAGCCCTATGTTAAAGTCATCTTCAACATAAAATAATTCTCTTTTAGTTTTCAGAAAAGCGAAAGATGTGCAAATCCTGCAAATGTGATTCTATTATACAACCAGCCTGGAATATCTAAGTTTGCACTTCCACATGCACCAGTGCTGTAAACACATTTACACATGCGTGACTTCAAATATACAAACAGTCCCACTAGGATTAATGAGCATATTCATACGTTCGAAGGTGAGCATATGTATAATTCCAGAATTGAGGTTTTAGTTAGGAATAGATACAAATGGGATGAGGACATCTTATGATACCCTGATAAGAGACAATATAGAGCAGTGGACCAGATCTGGGTCAGATACAAGCAGGCACTAGACCCCAGCTGCTGCCACCACTTTTCCTTGCATTGACAGAGGGAAAACAACCGTAGGCACTGCAGTTGGGGAAAATGACTGTTACCGGAGCCCCCGCACTATCAAAATCCCATGTCCACGGGCTGGATTGTATGGCCACGTGGACTGGATCCAGCCTACAGGGCATAGCTTGCTGCTCCCTGACTTATGGGTATGATATAATGTATACGCTGTGGTAAGCATACGTCAGGTTGGGTGACCATCTGGAAATGGGCACCAATAAAAGGATGCTGAAAAATGTGTCAGTTTGTTAGAATATTCCCTTTCTCCTGGATTTTCTCTGCTTTGGGTTGCTAGTAAGAAGGCTTTTGGCAATGAAGCAGGCAATGTACACCTGTACTCAAGAACACTGATTTATCTGAAGCTCATTACAGCATGTTACAGAATAGCAATAGATTTTGCATGCTTGTATGTATGTGGGTTCCTCTCCTGCAGATCATCACTCTTGCAAAGAACATACAGCCTGCTAAAACAACTGAAGCCAAAGAACTGGACTCAATGGCTGCGTCCAGATGAGCACAACCATGCAGCACATGGTGCCGCGGCACACTGTATGTTCAGTTGTTCTCTGTGCTGCAAGAGAGGGGATAAAAAAGGCTGAGCAGCAGCATGCACCACTCAAAAGCTGAGCTGGGCTGCCTGGAGCTGCGCCACGGCTCCTAGCCAGGCTTGGCTCTGCACGGCAAAATTGCTGCTGCTGCAGCCTCAGGAGGCTCCCAAGATCTCAGGTAAGGCTGCGGGGGCCAGCCCCGTGCTGACCCCAGCATCACCTCCTGACTTTGGGTAACTTGTCGCTTGCCGGAGCATGCCATGGCACAAGTGTTCCCCAGGGACAAGTAGTGGTGGTGCAAGGTGCACTGGTGCCAGTTGTCCCTGTGAAACCAAATGTCCACATCAGGTGTGGACTTAGTCAACTGGAGCAGTTTAGGGCTGTTGTAACTTGCTCTGGCAGATCACGTCTCAAAGTGGTGTCTCCATCAAACAGGAACATTTGTGTAGGTCCTGTCTGCCACATACCCCTTGTTTAACATATAAGGTCCTTGTAATAGGGTATAGTGACCCTGGAAGGCCAGAGGGAGAAGTATAGTTAGGTGGTTTCAGATCTGCAGCAGAAATGAGAGGCAGATGCTGGGAGAGGGGAGGTGGTTTCAGTGGAACCGGGTATCTGAAAACCCAGGTTCTCATTCCTTTTAGGGTTTTCTGTATTGCAGCAGCTGAAAGTCCTGGCACTGGATGCCCTGAGTATGTCCTACCCTACCAAGCCACTGGTATCCTTCAGATCTTCACTGTCTCCTACCAAGAGCAGTATATCATTCGTATCTTCTCCTGGTAAGATGGGACTGCCTGCTAATCTTGTCCTGATGAGGGACAATGGACCAGGACTGTCTGCCTACCTTCATATTAGGCATGAGTTCTTAGGAAATCTCACGCAGTGGTGATGCTGGGGGAGGAGGTGCTTTGGCTTGAAAATGTTGTTTGAAGTTGTGTTCATCTGAGAGTCTTCAGTGTGGGTCTGCATGGGGGTGATTATTTCAAGGTCCAGCTGGGATAAATGCAGTTAGGGTTGCAGCCTGCTACAGCTTCCTACATCTGGGAGGCCACGGGCAGCTGGCATAGGGCTCGCTTTTCATCATCCTTCACTGGCTGATGAGGCATGTATGCTAAAGAAATCCTTAGCTGCTATGCTAAAAATAGGGTTCACTTTGACTGGTGGAGTAGTGCAAAGAGCTTTGAAAGGGGTCTTATTATTGCCTGCTGCATCTGAGAGTGGCCTGGGAGTGGCGTGTTAGAAACATCCTTAAATGGACACCTGCTTTGATGTCTTGTGCTCTGGGCACAAGGGTGAGCACGATGTATTCATACCCTGGTAGATGACTTTGGTCAACATTGTCAAAATTGGCTAGCAGTCCTGGGTCCCTGGAGCAGTTGGAAGTGTATCAAGTTTATCAAAATTGCTCCTTTGAAAATCAGGCTCATTTAAAGGTGTCTCACCAGTTGCTTTTGAAAATCTTTTGTCTTTCAACATAAAAGTTTCCACTTCAGGCTGAACCTGTATAACTGTTTCATGCTTCATTGTCCGTTAAGAGTAGCCTTAATGTGGTTAATAACAAAACACTCAAGTGAGCAGACGCAAGTCGCAGATTGCCCACCAGACCTTAACATCTCCCCTCATCATTGCTTTTGTCGATAATGCTTCTTTGTTATAAGCGTAATTGATTTCTGGAACAGCTCCTAATGGTGGTAATTAGTGAAAACAAAAAGTAGGTTAAGAGGTAAAGTCAGATTCTTTGCTGTAGAGGTATAAGCCTCTGGCCATGTCACCTTAGCTCTGAAAATAGTAGAATTTTCTTCCGACAAGTAGCTAAATTACTGCAACGATGAGCAGCAATGACTAATACTTCATGGGTCAGATTTTGTGCTAGTGAAATACAGTGGAAGTCAATGGGGTTGTATGGATTAACAACCCCTCAGGGAAGTGATGGACACATATGTAAAGCCAGATTTACTTTGAGTTCTGGTTTTACCTAAAACAGCTGGGGTGGCCCAAAGGCTGCCATGTGGACATTGCAATGAAGACTATCTGCAACCTCCTTTGCATCACGGCCAGAATCTGAGTAGTGCTGGTTTTGGAGCAATGCGACCATGAAACGTGTGGCGTCCAAGGCATCTTTCTCAGATTTCTCTTTGGGGAGGGAATCTTCCCGGTGCAATGTAAAGCTGCCTTCCTTTGGCAAGACTGCTGTGAGGCAGCAGATATGGAAACACCACCTGCTTCCTTCAGAAGTGAATCCCCCCTCCAGCCTTATCAGTGCAGGGAAGTGCAATTTTCCAGCAGTGGTGAATCCATCTTGAACTGTCAAATCCAGTTTTCACACCTTCAGAGGCGGGTGAGCAGACACATATTAAACAGGTTCCTCAACTTGAGCATTCAGGCCAATGCGCAGACATGACTTAAGATCTGTGCCAAGAGGCAATTCAGGTTAAAAACGGGACATGCCGTTTTTCTCTACCTCTGCTTCTTGTCACATTTTGTTACACACGGTCATGTAGCATGTAATGAAGACATCTGTTCGTTTTGCAGGAAACTGTGAAAAAGTGCATGCGTTCGCCTTGTGCCATCTGTTGCCGTGCCGATAAACATTCGAAAGCTCTGGCAAACATAAACAAAAACAGCACACTTTGGTGTTAACTGAGCCATTTTTATCCTGGCACTCAGTGGTGGAACTGTTACATGTAACATGTTAAGCCTATCAGGACTGCAGGATACTGTAAGCCGATTGGTAAAATACTGAGATTCTTTCTTCTGCTTCTCTCCATGTCCCTTCTCTGAACTTTTGATGTCAAGGACCACAGCGGGAATGTAAAGAAAGGGCAGGAACTCCCAATCTGCTGGAATGATATGAAATATTTTTTGTGCCACTTGGACAGCTCGACTGTTCCCAAAGATTTTCTGATTCTTAGTGGAAACTTGGCTAAACTGAGAAAATGTTTTGGGAATATGCCACCACCGGGAGGTATTCAGCTCTATTATACAGGATTATTTCTTTTCCAGAAGTCTGATTTGGGAATCAGGGTTCTTCTGTGTTACAGTATGTGTTGCAAATAAGTAGCTTGTAATAGATTTCAAAGCTTAGGAGCTCTGCAAAGCTGGCTCATGAATGGTATAAGGAAAGAGAAGAGCCACTAGTAAAAATCTTATTCCATCAAATAAGTGATATTAAGAAAATACCGAGGGTGCCTGAGAATGTGCTTAACACAAAGGTAGGCATTGTGGTAATTGCATGTGCAAACGTAATTCTATTTCTTTCTATGCTTTCATTCTCAGTTCAGAGATTTCTTAGGTTTTATAGACATTTGGGCTGGAAGGGACTCCAGAGAATCATCGAGTCCAGGACCCTGCCCAAGGGGCAGGAAGTCATCAGGGGTTATAGGATCCCAGGAAGATAAACATCCAAATTTCTCTTGAAGGCATTCGAAGTAGGTGCTTGAACCACCTCCGGCATTACTCTATTCCAGACCTTCGGGGCTCGGACAGTGAAGAAGTTCTTTCTTATGTCCAGCCTGAATCAGTCACAATGGAGTTTGTGACTGTTCGATCTTGTCATCCTTTGGGGGGCTCTGGTGAACAGACGTTCCCCCAGCTCCTGATGAGCACCCCTGATAAACTTATAGGCGGCCACCAGATCACCCCTGAGCCTGCACTTTTCCAGGCTGAATAGCCCCATGGCTCTCAGCCTCTCATCATAAGGTCTGTTTTCCTGACCTCTAATCATGCATGTGGCTCTCCTCTGCACTCTCTCAAGCTTCTCCACATCCTTTTTGAATTGTGGAGCCCAAAACTGCATGCAATACTCCAACTGCGGCCTCACCAAGGCCAAGTACAATGGGAGAATGACATCCCAGAATTTGCTTGAGAAGCATCTATGGATGCAAGCCAGCGCTTTGCTCACTTTACTAGCCACTGCATCACACTGAAGGCTCATGTTCATCTTGTGGCCAACCATGACCCCTGAGTCCCTTTAATCTATAGTGCTAACCAGCATAGCACTGCTGAGCCTAAGAGCATGCTGCAGGTTTTTCCTCCCAAGGTGGAGAACCTTGCATTTTTTGTGTTGAACACCATCAGGTTCTCGTCTGCCCATTTCATGAGTCTGTCCAGATCCGCCTGGATCACACTCCTATCCTCAGGTGTGGATGCTTTACCCCAGAGTTTGGTGTCATCGGCGAACTTGGCCAGTCCACTTCTGACACTAATGCCCACAACTCTGATGAAGATATTGAATAGTATAGGCTGTAGGACAGAGCCTTGTGGGACCCCACTGGTCACAGCGCACCAAGACAATTGGCTCCCATTGACTGCCACCCTGTGGGTCCTACTGCAGAGCCAGTTTCCTAGCCAGTGGATTGTGGTGACGTCAAGGCCGCAGTTAGCCAGTTTAGCCAAGGCTTGATTGTGGGATACCAGATTGAAGGGTTCTTTAAAGTTGAGGTATACAACGTTGATCTCTTCCCCCTTGTCCAGGTGATAAGTCACCTGGTCACTAGCTCATACACTAGTTCTCAAATATTCTGAGATGATAATTTACAAAACACTTTTCATAGACAAGCCTATGAACTTCACTTAATAAATCTACTGGATACAAAAAATAATGGACTAATTATAGACATTAGGTTTATGGCACATTATAATGGCTTGAAGCCTACCTGGCTGGGGTCATTTGAGCCCAGTTTTCTTCCTGCCCAGGCAGGGGGGTCAGACCGGAAGGTCTACAAGGCCCCTTCCAACCCGACTTCTATGATTCTGTGATTCTATGATAACCTGCCTGGCACCTAATAACCTTTGGTAATCTGTCTGTATTTTACCAGCTACATGCTATCCCCGGTTCAACATCCCCCACCTGTCTCACATGGGCTAAGTACAGACAGTCAAAAAGCCCAGAGCTGAAAAAATTCACTCTTTGTAGGTTAGTCTAAACTGCAGAGATTAAATTGAGAAACAACTGGATACACATTCACTTTTGATTCAGGAAATGCCTGCAGTGGCTCAGGCCAGAAGCCAGGGGACATTAGAGCATGGCTCTCTGGGATGTAGTCAGGATGGGCTGTGTGTTCACTTACTCTTCCTTCTGCTTCCAAGGTCTCTGGGATTTGTAATCCAGAATCACAGGAGCAGGACTCTGCAGGGTTGCTCATCACTTCCTTTTCCAGCTTCCAGGTGCCTCTGGGATTTGTAGTCCACAGTCGCAGCCAGCAGTAAGTTTCAATAAGCTTCATTAAGTTTAGCAGAGCAGAGCAGGTCAGGGCAGCTCTGTACTTGGGGGAAGGGAGGTTTAGCCAGAGGAAGTGAGGTTTATCCTCCCTCCCTGGCCCCAGACCCCAGTCAGGCTTTGCCTGGTGGGAGGTAGTCCCTGCCTCCCCCCACTCCATGAATGGCATGTGCCCCTGGCAGCTGGGGGGGGCGGGCACAGCGGCAGCGGGAGCATAGTGGCAATAAGCGGGGAGCTCCTGTAGATGCCATAGGCACCGTTGGTGGTGGTGGAGGGGGTGGTGAGTGCCGACCAGGGATGTTGGCGGCTCCCAGAGGCTACCATGGACTGCCCACAGATTTTACAAGCAGTGTCGGTGGCAGGGTGGTGAGCAGTGACCGCCCGCAGGCACCACCAACAGTGTCGGTGGTACCTTTTTGTAGGGGGTACACCTCCATGCTCAGTGGGTGCACATGCACCCATATGCTCCCCGTTATGCATCGCCCCTACCCCACCCCCTCAACCCTTCTCTGCTGGAGCCCAGCCCAGCCCAGGGCTTCAAAGCATGCTGGGGTGTGGGAGACTCTGGTTTAAGTTAAACCAGAAAGGGGTCTGGGACAGAAGTGTCATAAATTAGTTTGACCAAAGTCAGTTAAATCTGATACTACATTCAACCAAGTTTATCTTAAACCAGTTTCAAACATTTTGAAATTGGCTTATGTGCTCTGAGCTTCTGTTCTGTTCCAGTTGAAACCAGTTTCTGATCACTTAAACCAGTTTATGTGTAACTTCTGTTTTTAGTCCTATTGTCTCGTATTCCTTTGATCCTCACTGCCACACATTTGCATTTTCACAGACCTGCATTTTATGCTTTGGCTTCTATTCTACCCAGGAGAGCACACACAACACCAACAGACTCTGTCTATGCCTGAAGAAGCATATTTGTGCCCAAAAGCTTGCAAGGAACAATTTTTACAACTTTTTAGTTGGTCTAATAAAAATATCACATTTACCCAAAGAAACTTGTCTGCCTGAGATAATTAACACACTTCTTGCAGCCATAGAAATGCATATTTTTCATCTTGTAGGACTAGTCATGACTCTGCACTTGCCAGACTGAACCTGAAAAAGTAATTTCTATGAGAAAGTCATCAGAAAGCTCCTGACACAAGACATTAACGATTAAGTATTGCAACACACAGTAATAATGTACATTTGCTAGCATATATAAGCCACATCCATTAGCAGCCAAAATTACCTTTGTAGCTACTTCCTTGACTTGCCTTTAAGGGAGTCTGTGCTGCAGATTGAAAAGGAACTTTATACTGCTGACAAAAGTATGACATTCCTTATTGAGAAGAAAATTCCTTCAGACCGTTTAAGCCAATAAAGATAGTATCCTAGCCAATGTGGCAGTAAAAACAGTCCAAATACCCAAAGGTTTAAAAAAAGGTCAAGATCTATATGCAAATATCTACAGTGAGAGGAAAAATTGCATGATATATCATTATTATGGTATTATTTAATCAAGAGCATGGCATCATATCATTAAAGACTATCAGAGTGCCGGCTGATAGGGAACAGACATGCAATTCCTGCAACAACAGCTGTTCAAAAACCAAACTTTTTTGAAGAAGTAGTGTGACTTTCAGATGAACTCTTTACTGCCAAAATCATCAGATTTGCATCTTCTGCAGGCCAGGTATAGATACATAAAACACACCAGAAAGTGATCACTTTGTGTTTCTTCTTCCAATTAATACTCACCAAAATTTTAAGTAGAGCTCCATAGGATTTCAGTTCTCAGATTTCGATTTCACATTTCAATTTTGGGGGAAATGTTATCATTTTGCAATTCTTTGCTATTCTTATGAGCAAACTGAGTAGCTGTGAGGTGGATTTTTTCACAGTAAGGTGGGTGAAAAGCTGGCCCACGCGAGTCGTGGTGGTGGATGGGTCGGTTTCCCCCTGGAGGGATGTGGGCAGTGGTGTCCTCCAAGGCTCTGTCCTTGGACCAGTGCTATTTAATATCTTTGTCAGTGATTTGGATGAAGGTGTTGAAAGCTCCTTGTCCAAATTCACAGATGACACTAAACTATGGGGTACAGTTAACACAGTGGAGGGTAGGGAGTGAATTCAGGCAGATTTGGACAAACTGGGGAAGTGGGCGGATCAGAATAGGACGCAATTTAACAAGGATAAATGCAAGGTGTTGCACCTGAGAAGAAAGGATCTCCGACACACCTATAGACCGGGGGGGTACCATTCTGACCACCACAACAGTGGAAAGAGATCTTGGAGTCCTGGTTAACGCAAAAATGAACATGAGTCACTGGTGTGACGAGGTAATAAGTAAGGCTAACTGCACTCTTTCTTGCATCAGTAGGTGCATCACGAGCAGGTCTAGGGAAGTGCAGGTAAGATCCTATGAAGACAGATTGAGGGACCTGAATCTCTTTAGCTTCTGCAAGACAAGGCTGAGAGGTGATCTTGTCTACAAACTCTCAGGCAGGGCTAGCAGGGAATAAAGGATACTCTGTTTACTAGGATGCCCTGAGGGTTACCAGAAATAATGGCCACAAACTGAAGGGCAATAGATATAGATTGGACAAAAGGAAGAAATTCTTTATGGTGAGGGTTGCCAAAATACGGAATAGGCTTTCAAGGGAGGTGGTGCTTTCCCTTACCTTCAAGGTGTTCAAGAAGAGATTGGATAGGCATCTGGCTGGGGTCACTTAACCCCAGCGCTCATTCCTGCCTGCAGCAGGGGTTGGACCCGATGATCTGCCAGGTCCCTCTTGACCCTAGAAATCTATGAAATCTATGAAATTTTGGGTAGGTTTTTTTTAGTTCCAGATTAGGACAAAAACAGAGTTTCGGTAAGGTCCCTGCACAACAAAGCTTTCAAAAACAAAAGTTTTCATTTGAAGTCATTCTACATATTTGCTTTAGATAACACTGAAATGGTTTGGTTTGCAATTTGACTTTTTGCTTGTTTTTTAATAATAATTAAAAATAGTGAAACAACAGTGTAAATGAAAAGTTAATTTGACCCCCTCAAACACAACATGGGATTTTAAGAATACCCGCAGGAGGGACTGAGAGAACCCTGTTGTTAGGCAGAGGAGAAATTGGAATCCCCTTTTAAATACCGGCCAAATGTTTCAGCCACTAAGCCCTTAGGGGAAGGATGGGGGCACTGTCTCTTTTTCTGAATATTTTGAGGCCCAATCCAGTAGGTGTACTCTGGTTTAGGTCATATAAGAGAAGGAATGATTCATTTGTGAATGCTGCAGGGGTATAGGCCACTTTTCAGTACTGTTGGTGCTGTGGATGCACATAAAAGGGAAGAACAGTTGGGATGTTCTGGAGGGAGTCTGCTTAGGACCCTGAAGTCAGGAAGAGGAGATGGAGGAAGTATTCATCAAGCAGGTTACAAGGATATCTAAAATGTATGAGGTAACATTAACGGGGGATTTTCATTTACCTGACTGTCTTGCAGCTGTCTGGCAGCTGCAGGGAACAGTTGCAAGCACCCCGGACAGGTTGGACAAGTGCAGAAAACAACAGACTGCAATTCAACAAGGAGAAATGCAAAGTGCTGCACCTAGGGAGGAAGAATGTCTAGCATACCTACTGCCTAGGGAATGACCTGCTAGGTGGCATGGAAGTGGAAAGGGACCTTGGAGTCCTAGTGGACTCCAAGATGAACATGAGTTGGCAGTGTGACGAAGCCATCACAAAACCCAATGGCACTTTATTGTGCATCAGCAGATGCATGACGAATAGATCCAAGGAGGTGATACTTCCCCTCTATCGGGCACTGGTCAGAGCACAGTTGGAGTACTGTGTGCAATTCTGGGCGCCGCACTTCAAGAGGGATGCGGATAACCTGGAGAGGGTCCAGAGAAGGGCCACTCATATGGTTAAGGGCTTGCAGATCAAGCCCTATGGGGAGAGACTAGAGAGCCTGGACCTTTTAGGCCTCTGCAAGAGAAGGTTGAGAGGTGATCTTGTGGCTGCCTATAACTTCATCACGGGGGCACAGAAGGGAATTGGTGAGGTTTTACTCACCAAGGTGCCCCCAGGGGTTACAAGAAATAATGGCCACAAGCTAGCAGAGAGCAGA
>JAGPOW010000304.1:13083870-13102278 GCA_030014935.1 Caiman crocodilus
GCACAGAAGGGAATTGGTGAGGTTTTACTCACCAAGGTGCCCCCAGGGGTTACAAGAAATAATGGCCACAAGCTAGCAGAGAGCAGATTTAGACTGGACGTTAGGAAGAACTTCTTCTCAGTTCGAGTGGCCAAGGTCTGGAACGGGCTCCCAAGGGAGGTGGTGCTCTCCCCTACCCTGAGGGTCTTCAAGGGGAGGATGGTTATGCATCTAGCTGGGGTCATCTAGACCCAGCACTCTTTCCTGCCTATGCAGGGGGTCAGACTCGATGATCTATTGAAGTCCCTTCCGACCCTAACATCTATGAATCTATGACACCTGTTGCAAGGAATGTATGGCCAACAAATTCTTAACAGGTGTAGAGAACAGCTTTGTTTTTCAGGACGTTCAAGCAAATAAGGGGTTCTTTATCCTGGAGCTGGTTTTGACCACTAGGGATGAACTGGTTGAGAGTTTGAAGATGGCTAAAAACTTGGGAGGATGCAAGATTGGCAGGATGTTACAAGTGGGATTCCATGAGTATGAGTGTGTGTGTGTGTGTGTGTGTGTATTTATTCATGTTTCATTCCGTCATTTGATGTATGTACTATCTTGCCCAACAGGACTTAGAGCAATTTACAATAAGAGAACAGAATATTTGCAAATTAAACTACAGAGCAAGAGGCTGCAAACACTTTGGAGGACAGGATTAATGTTCAAAGGGGTGTGGATAAATTGTAAAACTGGGCAATAGACAGCAAAAGGTGAGGCGAAGCTTGTTTTTCCATTCTTCTGATTCTGTTATGGGGGAAAAAATGGGAGAATGATGGTGTCAGTGGTTTACATGATGTCCACTGACCCTTTGCACTGTAATTACCTGCTCAGGGACCTCTTCTGGTTCTGTTTTAATTCTGTGAACAGCATCCCCTTCTGTATTAGTTAATTTGTCTCTGATCCCCAGTTGATAGGCGGTGTCTTTGACTCTTCTGTCCATCAGTCCCAATCATTTAGTGTCTCACTGCCTGCCGACATCCCCTGTTCGTATGATAGTAAACATGTTTTGAAGAACTGCAACGGGAGATATGCTTGTATTCCTGGCTAGTTAATTTAACTGTGCTCATGAGGTAATAAGGAAAACCTTAAGCATAGTATATGAATATATAAAATCTTGATCAAGCAATTACATGGAACTAGTGCGGGGAATGTATTAGTAGGCAGCACCAGTTCCAACAAAACCAATGCAGACTCTGAAAGGAAAAAAGGGAGGTGTTGGGGGGCAGGGAGGGGAGGAATATAGTCTTTACTTTCCCCAAATGAAGAAAGAAATTACCAAAAGAAAATCAGCCTTGTCCATACCAATCTCTTTAGTGTATAATCCACAGCTTAAAAAAATTAACCAATAACATTTTTGAGGAGAGAAGGAAAGAAATCAGCTTTGCCTAATGCTTTCTGCTACTGCTGTGGGTGCACTCGGAAACCTTTCTAACAACGCCATTACTCAGAATCTCACTTTCGGTTCTGTTTTCAGGTCACATCTGTAAATCAAGTCCATTCCCCTTACTTGGATTTCATGTTCTGAGTTATATAAGCAATGTGTGTGTTGCCACTGATAGACAATAGAAGTGAGGTTAGATTTGGATCTTAAATATAAGAAAGCTGACTGGAAAAAAGTAGGCCTCCTGGCCCCCCATTTTAACTCTTTTATGTTACTTTGCCCAAACCTGTAGGTGTAGGTGATAGGAGACCAAAATGCCTGCTTGCCTGGATACGTCTTCTACAGAGCAAAGCATCTGCTGGCACAGTAAGAAAATCAGGTCCCCTCCAGTTTGGCTTTTGCATTTTCCTATCCATTCCAGTAAACAATGCGGGGAAATTAGCTCAAGTAACTTTGCTTGTAACTTCGAGGCAACAAATCACAGCAAGCGAATTGATTTTGAATTATTAGTAACTGGAGAGGAAAAACACCCTTCAGCTATAATTTTCCCAAAGTAATACACCACAAAAGAGGTGTAAATGATACCGAAGTCTGAGGGCTTCTTGATTTCACTACATTCCACTGCAATATCTTGCGCTGGTGATTAATCAATTTTCTGTGCCTTTCAAATTTTTCCTCTGAACTCTGTTCTTCCTCTGAAGATCATTAGCCATCAAAACCTGTCATGTCTACACATGTTTTTCTTGCACCTCATTAAGAGTGTATTGATTGTTGGCTTCTCCCCCTTTCAGAATTTGCTTCAGAAAATTAATTTCAACCAGGAGCACAATTTAACCAAGTGCCTTTTGCCAATGTCTGATTGTTGCGTGCTTTGTTAATATAATTCAAAAGTTTTCGTCGTATTCATTTCATTCTGTTGCCTGCAAAACATGAATCATCCTCTGCTGAAGCCAAACACAGAAGATTCTATTAAATGGTTTTGGGTAATGCTGTCCTAATAGTTTGGTTGAAGCCGAAAGGAGTTTTAGAAATACAATGAAACTTCATAATTGCTATTGATTACTTCATAACAAGTGTATCTCATGGCCATCAGATTTCTCTCACTATACAAGATTTGTCAATATAGCCATCCCAAAGAGGAATGAACAGGGGCCATGCAATTAAAGTTTTTTTTTACAGGGCTGCATTGGTAATTAGGGCCAATCTTTCACTTGTGGAGTTATTAATTATTCAGGTCTTTTGGGGCTATTTATTAGGAAAGATATCAAAGTCTGTTATAACTTTATGAAGGGATTATCCCCTAGTGGCTAGGACCTGAATTTAGATTAGACTCTTCCAGTGTTTGGGAAGCAGAAGGCAAAAAGAATAGCAACATATCCAATTATTATTATTACTATTCCTACTATTATTTCCCCAAGATTTCCCCCAAAATCAGCCCTCCAAAAGTGGAGTACATTTCTTATGCAAGGAAGAAGATTTTTCTACGCTGGAATAGAAGCAGGGATAAAAGGAAGCTGCAGACACTGTGCTAAAACACTCATACTGTTCCCTGGGACTGCAAACCTCAGGGTTGGAGTCCAATGTTAACCCTCTCACAGCTATGTGGTGAGTCACTGAGCTGGCAGAAGGTTTATGAGCTGCTGCATGCAGTGTGTAGTATCTTGATGAAGCTTGGGGTATGGAAGCAACCATTTATTATTTACCAAAATGTATAAACAGAACTATTTATAGTAAAGAGGTAACAGTCTTGCCACTGAACTTGCAAAGGTCTGGGGCCTTGCCTTTTTTGTCCTGCCACACCAGGAAGTTTATGCGGTTTCCCCCAGACTGCCTCCAGGGATCCCACACTTCCTGGGTACTCTGTATCTCCAGGACTTACTCCATGTCACACAGTTGAGTACAATTCTGGAAAAACCTTTTTTTTTCTGCATTCTTCTTTTCAAAAACAAGGTGTATGCCTCATTTGGGGGCATATAGTATGCAAAAAAAAAAGTATCGTTGTTGTTCTTATTGTTATTCCTGTGTGTTTAGAAGTACCTACCGGCCCCAACTAAAAGCAAAGACTATTTTGCCAGGTGCTGTACAAACACAGAGTGAGAGGCCACCTCTGTTTTTGAGTCTTTACAATTACTACATTTAACTACGAAGAGCTGCTCACCACTTTTCTGGGAATGAAGTTGAAGCTTAGAAATACTGAAGGCCAAATGCCTAAAAATGTAGATCATTGCCTATTAGATTTTGGTTGTTGTCATGTTGGTCTAAGGACACAGGCAGACAAGGTTCTTTGGGTAGATGTGATATCTTTTATTAGACCAACTGAGTAGCTAGAAAAAGTTCTTAGCAAGCGTTCGGGCAGTTACCCTTCTTCAGGCATGGGGAGTCTCATTCCTTGCTGAACTTTTCAAAATTGCTGAAGCATGTTGGATATCTACTAGTACCTACTGAAATTAAAATGGAAATTCAGTGCCTTACCCTGCTCAAGTGGTTTTGAAAATCCCAACAAGGTGACTAGCTGCATTGTAGGTACATAAATATCTCTAAAAATCTATCTCTAACAGCCTTCCACAAGGTTGCTTGGACAATGTGGTACAGAGCTGGGAATTGTAATTACCCATAAGTCCTAGTCTAATGCCCTAACTGTAAGACTAGCCCTCTTGCCTACAAGAATTCCTCAGTAAAGGGATCTGGTATTTGTAAACATGGGTATCATGAGGGGCAAATCTATCCCTGGTTTAGACAGGAACTACTCCATTTGTAAAGCAGAAGAAGAATTGTTTAAGCAGGTCCTTGACTTTTAGGAGACCCGCATTCAATTTTTGGCTCTGTCACAGATTCCCTATAGGAGGCTAGGCAAGCCATTTAACCTTTCTGTGCCTTGGTGCTTCAGCTGTAAAATGTGATAATAGTAGTTTCTTTGGATAGGTTTAGCTTTGAGGGCTAAGAGTGAATCTGGAAGCACCTTGACTCCTTGCAGCCAAATATTCAAGCCAGAGATGGTTGCTTTGGCCTATTTGGCTGTCTAGGAAGAATGATTCGCAGGGAGTTGGATTAGATGGTCCCTTTGGATGTTAAAATATCTGGAGAAAGGAATTGCTTCCATGCACACCGGGGATGAAATGTATTCCCTGGGTTTGCTTTTTCTTTGTGGGCTTTCAGAGTTAACAATTAAAGTCCATTGTCTTGGCAGGGGTGCTTGGACCCATGCATCTGTCTTGCTTACCTTATTAGGAATTGATTGGATGAAATTCAGACTATCAGTTTATTTTAAACAAGAAATGTTAACCTGCAATCTGTGAGCTTTCATAGGAGATTGGAAAACAGCATTTAAATTTTCAAGTAAACAGTATAAATTCATTCAGCTGTTGCTAATAAGAAAATAAAATCTATACAAAACATTTGTGCATGCAAAACTGCTCTGCATATTGCTAAAGGAGAGACATGTAAATTGCTTTCAATTAGGACACATATTACATCTATAGCTAAAGCCCTACTTGAAATGGGAATTTTTTAAAAATGATGTGAGTGAATTATTAAATTCATAGATATTAAAAAGCAGTATGAATACATATCTGACTTTCTGCATACAGGCCAAGTAATTTCCCCAGCATTTCCTGCATGTGATCTGTTGTCTTGTGACTGGGATTTCAAATTCCAGGCATCAACAGCACACTGCTTACTAATTGAAAAAATGCGCTGGTGCTCGTATAGTTCTTCCCCAGGACAGCGAGCCATTCATCATCATTCCAGGGTTGGTTTTTGAGTTCCTGTAATACTTTTCAAACAAACTGGAATTTGCAGGCTGCTCCTGTCAGTTTTATTCTACTTATTCCCACTTATATTCAGACCCTACCATTTCATTTAATAAGTTTGCAACATTTAGCAAAGTTCTGAGTCATATAAGCACAACTTGACCTCATAAACTGACCTGGATCTTGCTTGTTGAAGTCAATGGCAAAATTGTAATTGGCTCCAACAAGGTCACAATTTCGCCCACTCTCCCAGTGGAATAACATGCTTTGTTGAAACAATGGCCTAAAAATATTGCTGTTTTGCTGTTGGGAATATAGGAACTGCTGTACGGATTGTACAACTGTTCTACTGAGTGCAATGTCCCGCCTGTCTCTGACGGTGGCCAGTTCCATGCACTCGTGTCAAAACTCAAAATGTCCCACCTGAGCATAGTGACTCAAAGAGCTCATGTGGTTAAGGCATGCCTATTTTTGTAGGCAACAGCACATAAGGGAGAGAAGTGGGCAGTTTCATATCTGGCTGCCTTTGACTCCTCAGCCCAAATGACTAGTTACTGTTTTATATCCGGGCCAATATACTCAGGGCAGACATTGGCAGAAGCCCAGAGCAAGCCTTCAACTCACATTTCTAAAGTCATGGTATGATACTACTCTGCCACTGCACCCCATATACATCAATGGAAAGCATACAACTTCCTAATGGGCAGCAACAGAACATATTTGTAATAGTACTGAATTGGATCAGAGGAAAACAGGACTGGAAAGGACCTCATACAGTCATCTAATCCAGCCCCCTGCTCAAGGCAGGATCATCAAACCTTTCTTGAAAATTTCCAGGGATGGAGCTTCTCTAGGTGGCCCATTCAATGCTTGACCGCCCTAGTCAGAAAGTTCTTCCTAATTTCCTACCTACCTTCCCACTGCTGAAGCTTAAGGACATTGCTCCTAACCATGTCTCCTACAGCACAGCATTACACTATTAACAAGAACAAGTATGACTTGGTAATGAAAGTGAAATTTTGCACCTCTGCACAAAGCTTCAGTAAAGAAAAGGGACATATACATAGTGTGTGCATGTGTGCATGCATGCACATGCCTAGAAAATGGCCTGGAGTTCAGATGTGAAATGATTTGTGTTGGGTGTCCAGAGACCCCTGTCCTAGCAGTTTTATGATCTTACCAAACATCATAGGACCAGAAGAGTACTTCTTGTTCATTGAGTCCAGGCTTTCTATTATTGGCATGTAATTTCTTTCATGATCAAAATCCATTTTAAAAGTGGTTAGGGGTTTTCCTACTCATAGTGGACAGCTGTTCCCAAACCTCACTGCCCTCATGGTTAGCAGTTTTCGATCTTGGCCTAAATTTTATTCATGGCCTGTTTACATCTGTTTGCTCTTGTTCCAGTCTTTGGCCATTAGCTTACAAAGATGTTTTGCCCTCCCAGATGTTTAGCACCTTCTTTCCCCTTGACCGTACTGATTACCTGCCACCCCTCCCTTTCATCCTTTGTTTTGCCAGGCTTAACCATTCAAGCTCCTTCAGCCATAGAAGGCAGGCTCTCTGCTCACCTCATCGATCTAGCAGCGCTCCTCTGTACCAGCTCGTTCATCATTCCTGAACACGAGTGACCAGATTTGTCCTTTGACACTGGCACTAGTACTTCCCGCTTCCTTCTGGAACTACCTTCCTTCACCATTTTGGCCCAGTGGCCATGCCCCACTGTCCTCTTAATACATCAAGGTGCTCCTCATCCTCCCTTGAAGAATGACATGATGCAACTTGGTTCCACGCTGTGGAAACCTGTCTGGAGGACCTTGTCTTCACGCCCTTATGCAACATGAGGGCTGTGTGTTATGGGCCTCCTCTAATGCAAGGAATAATTTGAAGCTAGTGATCGTTCTTCTGTACAGCCATGGGCAGACCTAGGATTTTGGACAGGTGGGGTGCACATAGTGTGGCTCATCTTTACGTATAGAAAGCAGGGTAGATTTATACCTTATAAGCTAACCAAAGTGTGTGTGCATGTGTGTGTCACACACACATACATATAGGAATGTGCACCAATTTCCTAGATTATATCTAAAGTTTAAAATGCACAGCAAACTAGGTAAAAATAGTAAAAAAAAAAAAAAAAAGTGCTTCATTTGTCCTGTAGTCATTGTAGTTAAATATATATCTCTTATTCAGATTTAGAAAACAAAATCTAGCCATCTTGAATGCCTTAGAGCCTCCAATACTTTACTGTTGGTCATTTGTATGCCTGAGTTAATATTACCACACTTGAATTAACGTTTCTAACTAGAACTAAAAACAGTCTGCAGAGCTGTGAAATAGAAGAGGGATATTACCAGGAATGGCTAAAAGGCAGCAAAACTGCAGAAGAAAGAATAGTTGAAATAGTGGAATGTCAAGACCATTAAAAAGGAGAGAATGTCATTAAACCTGTCATGAGGAGAGCTTAGCAAGTCAAAATGGGGATCAACTATACCATGGCATCCCCCTGCATCTGCCACGCCACGGTATGCCATGCTCATGGTGTCTCCCTCCTTTGACTTTTCTTAATTTTCTTTTTTTGGGGGGAGTGGGGAGAGAATTCCTTAAAAGGGTCAGTAGACAGCTCAGT
This sequence comes from Caiman crocodilus, assembly GCA_030014935.1. NCBI lineage: Eukaryota > Metazoa > Chordata > Crocodylia > Alligatoridae > Caiman > Caiman crocodilus. The sequence continues at coordinate 13,091,660 of JAGPOW010000304.1, forward strand.
GTATGAGGCTACGCCCCTACTTCTTCCTCCCTCCCATTCCTTTTTGATGGCTTCCAGCCTTCAGAAGCCTGAATTTTCCCTTCATTGGCCTAGATTTTTATGTTATTTGCTAGGCCTGGGTCTTCACTGCAAGAAAAATGTAGTACATTCATGTTTCTAGACAATGAGCCATTCTACTGGGAGAAGATCAGAGGGATTCTGAGCTCAACCTGGTAAGCTTGGAGGGGCTTGTTTACCAGCACTGGCAATACTCTGGAGCAGTTCCCTGCAGGTCTAATTATTTTTACTAGACAAAGGCCCAGTGAAAAGCAAGTTTATACTGTACCAGTGATTTCAGTGTCCCTTGTGCTGTAAGGCTATCATATAGGAATAATTCATAATGTTATCCAAGAAGATGTTGCACAGTAAAAGTAACATGGTTTCTGGCATGTCTTACGAATGTAAGCAGAAAAAGTGTTTGGTTGGTGCTCTGAACATGACTTTCAATACACATTATTCTGATTGTATACTGTCTTCATTTGAAGTATGGGGGGAGGCGGAGTTGCAAACAGTTGCATCGTTAGCATGTGAAAAGAATGGGAATTAAAAATGCAAGAGCATTAAAGTGAGATCTAACATTTGGTGCAGAACTTCAAAACTAAGAGAGCCCAGCCTCAAGTGAGCCGATTTCCCTTTCTTTTGCTCTACTTTGCCCTTCTCATATGGTAGACAATAGTTTGAAGAGAATGTGGTATGAGCTGCAGTGATTAAGAGCAGGGATCCTGTTTTTTTCTCATTAACCCCCCTCCCCCCAAATTTTCTGATTTAAAAAAAGTAACCCAAAACCTACATTTTTTCATAATTAAAATGAAACACTGCTATCTGTCTAGCTATCTGTCTGTCTGTCTGTGGCATGTCATTTTAATTACAGAAAAATGTGGATTTTGGATTACTTTTTAAAATTAGATTTCATAGATTTCATAGACGTTAGGGCTGGAAGAGACCTCGAAGATCATCAAATCCAGCCCCCTTCCCCAGGGGCAGGAAGTCAGCTAGGGTCAAAGGATCCCAGCAAGATAAACATCCAATTGTTCCTTGAATGAGTCCAGAGTAGGTGCTTGCACCACTTCTGGAGGGAGTCTATTCCAGGCCTTGGGGGCTTGGACAGTAAAAAAGGTTTTTCCTTATATCCAGTCTGAAACAGCCATGGAGGAGTTTATGACCGTTGGTGCTTGTTTTTCCTTGGGATGCTCTAGTGAGTAGACGTTCCCTCAGATCCTGATGCACACCCCTTAAGTACTTATAAGCAGCCACCAGGTCCCCCCTCAGCCTGTGCTTTTCCAGGCTGAAGAGTCCCATGGCTCTCAGCATCTCTTCATAAGGCCTATTCTCTTGCCCTCTGATCATGTGTGTGGCTCTCCAATGGATCATCTTAAGCATCTTAACATCCTTCTTGAATTGTGGAGCCCAGAATTGGATGCAATACTCCATCTGTGGCCTCACCAAGGCCGAGTACAGTGGGCAGATGACATCCTGAGATTTACTTGAGAAGCATCTATGGATGCAAGCCAGAGTTTTGTTTGCTTTGCCATCTACGACATCGCATTGGTGGCTCATGTTCATCTTGTGGTCAATCCTGACCCCCAAGTCTCTTTCAGCAGTGGTGCTAGCAAGCATAGCACTGCTGAGCTTATAAGTATGCCACGGGATTTTTTCCCCCCATGGTGGAGCAACTTAAATTTATCGGTATTGAACGTCATCACGTTTGTATTTGCCCACTTATTAAGTTTATCCAAGTCAGCCTGGATCACTAGCCTGTCCTCAGGTGTGGACACTACACCCCAATGTTTAGTGTCATCAGTGAACTTAGCCAATGCACTTCTGACACCAATGTCCACGTCATTGATAGAGAAGTTAAAGAGAACCGGTCCAAGGACAGAGCTTTGGGGGATGCCACTGGTCATGGAGCACCATAATGATTCGCTGCCATCGACCACTACTCCCTTGATCCGACCTCAGAGCCAATTTCCCAGCCATAGGACTGTGGTGTAGCTGAGGCCATATTTGGCCAATTTTTCCCTGAGAGGAGGTCATGAGACACCAGATTAAAGTCTTTTTTAAAATCTAGCTATATGATGTCAATCTCTTCTCCTTTGTCCAGGTGATATGTCACCTGGTCATAGAAGGAGATGAGATTGGTCAGGCAATACCTACTTGCGACAAACCCAGGTTGGCTATCCCTCAGGATGTTGCCCTCAGCCAGCTTATCCAGAAGCGTCTCCTTGATAATTTTCTCCAGAATCTTACTGGGGATTGAGGTCAACCTGACTGGCCTGTAATGCCCGTGCTCTATTTTCTGCCCTTTCTTGAAGAGGGGTACCACATTGACCTTCTCCCAGTCTTCAGGTACTTCACCTGAGTACCACGAGTTTTTGAATATTTTTGCCAATGGTTGGGCTATGACACCTGCCAGCTCCTTGAGTACTTTAGGGTGTAATCTGTCAGTTCCAGCTGACTTAAAGGTTTCCACCCTTTCAAGGTGATCCTTTAGTAGATCAACACCAATGCTGGGTATAAATATGCCCTCACCCTGGCTGTCCTGCATCTTGCTAGGCAGGGCAGTCCCATTGGGCTGATGAAAGACTGATGAGAAGTACCCATTGAGCAGATTGACCTTTTCGTAGGTGTTGGTTGTCAGTTGTCCCGTTTGTGTGAGCAAGGGTCCAGTGTTACCTGTGCTGTTTTCCAACTCCCTACATATCTGAAATAGCATGATTTTTTGTTATCCTTGGTATGTGAAGCCAGATGGAGCTCAGTTGCAGCCTTGGCTTTCCTGATCCACTTCCTTCAGGTAGAGACTAGTGATAAATACTTCTCCTTGGTGGTACTTCCATTTTTCCATCCTTTGAACGTCTTTCTTTTGAGGCATAGGAGGTCCTCAAGTTCCCTGCTGAGCCAAGGGGGTTGCTGTGACCTTTTGCTACCCTTCTTCTGAGATGGGATGTCCATCCCTCGTGCTGTCAGGATTGCTCCCTTGAGGAGCAACCAGTCCTCTTGGACTCTTTTTCCCAAAGTCAGCTTTCCTGAAGTTGAGGACTTCTGTATTGCTGACTGACTTGCCAGCTTTGCAATGGATAGTAAAGGTGATCAGCTCATGGTCACTATCACTCAGCTTTCCATTGATTCTTTGGTCACTGTCTAGCAACTAGATCGCTTTGGCTAGTACCAGGACCAGCAACGCTTTACCTCTTGTTGGCCCAGAGACTTGAGTCAGGTAGAGCTCGTCCACATATGTGAGGAAGCTTTGTGACCAATCAGATTTGGCTGAGTGCTCTTCCCATGAGATGTCCAAGCAGTTAAAGTCTTCCATGACAACCATGCACTGAGTGCATGCAGCCTCAGCCAGTTCCCTGGTGAATTCCTGGTCTAGCTCTTGTTTCTGGTTAGGAGGTCTGTAGTAAACCCCTACCATGATGTCCCCTGTGCCATGTTCCCTGTGTATTTTAACCCAGAGAGACTCCAGTCATCCTTCCTGGGTGCCAGTGTCAATTTGCAGGGACGTATAGCTGTCCTTGACATAGAGAGCTAAACCCCCACCCCTTTTATCTGTATGATCTTGCCTGTACAGGGTATAGCCATCTATACTTGTGGCCCAGTCATAGGTGGAGTCCCACCAGGTCTCCATTATCCCTATGAGGTTGTAGTCATTCTTGTTTAGAAGGAGAACCAGTTCCTCCTGTTTATTTCCCAAGCTTTTGGCATTGGTGTACAGGCAGGTAAGTGTCCCATTGGGGGCCCCTCCCTTCCCTACAAATTATTTTGGGGCTAGAAATTAGAAATTTTAGGATTTTTTTTTAATCAGAAAAAAACAGGATCCCTGACTAAGAGTAAGAAAAGGGTAAATTAATGATGTACAGCTCTGGTTATGTTCACTTTGAATTTATTTTTGTTCTTCTGAATCCATCCTTCCCTAAATTGGAGGTTGTCAGCTGCACTGGATCATCTAAAACCTTGTTTTGTAGGGCAGCAGTGTGCCCTAATGAGGTGTAACACCAGACTGGGACCCCACACTGCGGGTTCAGTTTCTGACTGTCATTTATCTTCTAAATGCCAAACGTAAAGCTGTTTCCCTATGTCTCAGTACTATCTGAAAGATGAAGAGAATTCAATTGACCAGTTTTATGTGTTACGATCTGCTGGTGAAAAGCGCTATATAAGAATTATTTGCTGCTCCTGCTGTTTATCTTTAGCCCTAAATTTCCCTAATGGCCACTTATCTGCAGTGTGTTAATTTCTGGGAGCTCAGCTTAAGTTTGTTTTAAATATTTAATTTTATCAAGTTGTGGTGAATGAAGTTAAATGGCAAATGCCAAGTACTTATGAGTTTCAGGTTTTAGGTGACACAAGTTGGGTAGGTTTCCAAAATCAGAGGCCACAGGGTGACTCATTCAAATGTGGTTGAGGTCCATAAGGACAAAATGTCTACCTCACAAATACTACTTGTGCAGCTGGCTCTACTTTGTAGACCCAGTCTGTGAATGACCTACAAATACTTTGTGACAGTATTTGTAGTAGGAGGAAGGGAGGATTGATTAAATTATAAGAGAAAATCTATCAAAAATAAAAACCAAAAGGTTTTCACTGTGAACAAAAACTTGGCATTGTTCGACAAAACTCAGATTTAGCTAATGAAAGTTGAAAACATAAATTCTCTCCAAAGATTTCTAATGGAAGTTATTCAACCAGCTCTACTAGCTAGTAGTCTTGTTGGTAGCCTTGAAAGGAAGGGCCAGGATTAACTACTTACTATTATTTATCCTTTTATTTTAGATATGGGTAAGCACTTTCCAGATCAAGATGGAAGCATATTAAGAAGGCGGTGCATAAGGTTTCAGTTTTCCACCCAGTCCTATTTAACCACGTACCACCTTGAAGGGTACGTAAGCTCTCACCAAATGTCACTAGTTGTCTGCTCATCCTTTCTGGTTCTGTTTTTCCTGACTCAAGGTTTGTGCCTTTGCTTTGTTTCCCAACGCCTTCTTGGCATAACCCGTTTCAATCAGCATCCAAAGAAACTTCTGACACAGGTCAGCCGGTTATCGCATCTGCTGCACTTGCTGTGTTTCTGCATCTGGAATAAAGAATGATATTCGGTCTTCAGAGGCATTCATTCTGAAATATTTAACAGAGAAAGAGCAATCTGCTAGCTAAGATATCAGACTGCAGTGTCAGAAACAAAGTTTAAGTCCTCTCCCACCATATACTTCCTGTGTGATCCTGGCCTCTTCAATCTGTCTGTGCTGTCCTTCCCCATTTATGAAACCTGAGGAGAATAATGCTTCCTTTACTTCAGCTTTGTCTGTCTTGTCTGTTTTGATCGTACGCTCTTTGTGACTCTTATTCTCTGCGTACAGTGGCTAGTACAATGGGGCCTTGATTGTTGCAGGGGCCTGCAGGCACTACGGCAATACAAATATTTAATACGAACAATACAGCGACTGTTCAGGAAAGTCAGAATCAGTGCCTCTTACAAGGGTCTTGGAATAGGAATTGATTCAGACAGTAAAGATTCAACTACCCATTATCATTTAGATACAAAGCCCAAGTCCAAATACTATTCAGGCTATTTCTATGGGCTGGTATAAGCAAAATAACAGAAAACCCAGTGGAAGTATCAGGGGAATGCTTCAGACAAGTTAAGAGATACTGACTGATTTCATTTCCATGGGTTCACTATAGTCACTGTTATAAGGAACTATGGAGCAGTGCTTATCTACTCAATAATTAATTTACTGATTTACAAATCAGCTGTGTTACACAGTGGAGCACATTTATAAGTAAATGGGTACACATCATATAATGTCTTCCACCCTATAAGCCTGCAAAACGCATAAAGTTAAGATTGCTTCACTTCAGTCTGCCAGTCAATAATTCATGCGAACAAAAAAGCTGAAAGCGTATTTCCCACTGCTTCCTCTTCTGAACAGAAATGAGGCCTGCAAAAACCAAAGGAGACTAGTTTGCTAGCAGAAAGAGCATATAAGAGGAGCACCGAAAGCCAGGATCGTGAGAAAATATCAGCCGGCTGCTTTAATCAATACAGAAAGAGAAGGAATTGATTTCAGGGATAGCAAGGGGTTACTCAGCCAATAGTTAGCCGCCTTATCAAAGTTACCTGGTAAAACCAAGGATTACCCTGCTCCCCGAGCATCGACTTTTTGAGAACTCGGATCAAGATTTTCCTCTTGCCGCGTCCTGTTGCAACACTCTCTCGGTCAGCGCCTGCTTTTCACCGGCCAAGGGGACTCTTTCATTTTACTAATAAGTGCCCACAAAGAGTCATTCTTTCCTTGTGCTGACGGAGAGCAGAGGTGTCATCTCTGTACTGGTCAAATATGTTCGGAAAATACGGAGCTGCATTTAGTTTTCTACCTTTATCTGGGGCTTGTATATCTGCCAAACAGACTATCCAGCAGGTTTATATTTTCCCACTCCCACGGCTGTCTGAACCATCCTTCCGAGCCTTAAATCCTTCAATAACATTTTCTCTGAAATGTGGTAGTGCCTCTGATGTGGGCAGAAATAATTAGCAGCTCAGCCCCTTGCTGGGGCACTCAACTGGAGGCTTCAGCAGGCGGGACTTCCACTGTCTTCATTCCCCTTCTGTCCTTGTGCCCGCGCCTCGGTCAGCTTCTGGAAAGCAGGCCTTGTACGCTAAACAGTCGAATCGATGGCCATGCAGCTCAGAAAGGAACATTATTTGTTTTTTCTTTGGCCTGTGGAACTGGATATATTTTTCTTTTTCTGTCTAGCCACTCTGACTCACTACTATGTCTAAACAGCATATTTAATTTTTAAATAATACTTTCTAATTTAATTAAAGCAATTTGATACCCACTCCACTCTGGGTTCCGGATTAGATGATTTCATACTGCATTAGAATGACTATTTATTTGCATTCTGGTAAGTGCCTACACACCCCGGATAAGACTGGGACCTGGCTCTGCGTGGTGGTATAAACACAGAGCAAGAGAGTCCCTGCGCAAAGAGTTCACAGTCTGCATTGGGGCCGGTTGAAAACTTTCCACCAAAATGTTTTCAATGGAAAATATGTTTTAGAAGCTGAAGGTTTTAATGGGAAGTGTCTGCTGAGGAAATGGAGCCTGGGAGAAAGCAGGAGTAATGAGATGAGTTTCATTTTACACGCAGGGAACTGGGACAGGGAATGTTTTAGCAACTCGCACAAAGTCTTATAGGAAGTCATGACTCAGTGCCATAACTGCAAGATCATCGGTCCCCTCTTATGTAACTATCTATGCCATGACACTATATTTTTCAGGAGCTGGGCCCATTTTCTTGTCATTCTGAGCATCAGTACAGCCTGACAGATAAGCTCATAGACTGAAAGTCAAAAAAACTGAATTATATTCCTAGCTTTACTAGTGACACAGGCAAGCGGCAAACTCTGTGCCTCCCTATGTATGTTATCATCTCCTGAAGTAGTTTGTTGCCCATGCAAGTTTATGTCTTTCTGACCCAGTAAGTCTCTAAGTGCCACCCTGCCCTGCCTTCTGCCTATCTGTAAGGCCCTGGAAGTAATTACCAGTATAAATTAGGTATACACATGCATTAGAGTGCCATATGCTGCACACTGCTGTATCATATATTCTGCGCTGAGAAGGGCTGTGTGATCTGTGAGTAAAAGATACTATCTCTGCAAAGAACTGATTGCCTATGACATATGGAAATGTGGATGCTATATAGTGCAGTTCAGAAATACGGCATTGCCTAAAAGGGCCTGTAGAGGTTGATCCTAGATAGTCGGCAACACGCAATTTCTCTCTCATGTGTCTTCAGGGAATGTGAGTAAGAGATCTCCTTAAATCAGTCTCTGTTTTACATTAGGATGTATGTGCATCTGACTCTTGGAAAATCTGCTTTCAAGCTGATGTTTAGAAGTCACTGCCAGTCAAAAACCAGGAAGGACTGAAGGAACTAACTTGCCTATATGAGCATGTTATCCATAGCTTCCTTTCTGAATTCAGGTTTAGGTTGCACTTTGTTATACTCTGTTATCCAGTATTAAGACATTTTCCACAAGATCCAAACCAAGTCATGCAATGGAGTTAGCACTGCGTAGGTAGAGCGTATGAATCTGTGTTACTACTATTTCCTTTTTGTCAGCTTTGGAAGTGGGGAAGAGATATATCCAAGATATGCAGAATATCTCCTATTGCTTTCTAATATCACCGCTTAATAATTGACTAATTAATAGTCTAAAGTGCCCAAGAGGGTCAGACTGATCCGGCACATGCTTAGTTAATGATTTTTAAACAGATAGGTGGCACCTGACTTGCTGGTTAGTGGATCCCGTTGTTACAACTAGGTCTGCCACTAACTAATTAGTAGGAAAGGGCTCCTTTTGCCTCTCAGTTCTGTGACTGAAAGGTTAAAGTGTTATGATGCAGCTAGAAACCCATTAACTAAATAGAGTCTTAGGGAGTCTTTGGAATTCATGACCTGACTCAGCTCCCAACAAACTAACTCACTAAGTTAATCAATGAAACAGAATGACACTGGGGTCTGTTACATTTACCTGCACTTTAGTGTCTATAAGCAACACAACAACAGTAATGATTTTCCCCTGTTCTTAATATAAATGCTCATTACCCTCTGAGCTCTATTTAATGCACCCTGCTAGGAGGCAATTCTATCAGGATGTTATTTTTAGGACATCTTTAGCAATGCACAGCTAGGTTAGCCAGCACTGCTAGACTTGACAAACACATTGAAAGAGGTGGTGTCTAATGGTAATTGCCCAGACCGGTGCAGTATGTGAGATTTGACATGAACTGCTGATACAATGTGAAAACATGTTGTGAGCAGCACAACCGCCCTGCTGCGAATGCATAAACCTGAAGACGTGAATTATGTGCCAACCCTGATAGACTTAAAGCTGGAAAGGAGGGATGACAAAGTCATATCTTTGTTAGAGATGCAGACATAATGAAAAATCTCTGGTTTCTTGGGGACACATTGAAGGTCCCAGTGGTCTTGGCATTAGGAAGAGGCCCATCAAACAGCATTAGCAGACTAATTGAGTGTGCAGCTTAAACTTAATTTTCCTAGTAGCATTAAGAAGGATTAAACATCCTTCATTTTGTGATGTCCTTGGTTCTTAGTTAATTTTTTTTCACTCCTTTTCTCCGCCCTGTCACTTTGTTTCAATCCATAAATTACTATTTTTAGCTTGGTAAAATGCATCTGATCAGGCAGTAATAGTCAGATTTCTTGGGCAAATTTTCATAACTTTGGAGATTATATATTTCTATTTTTCATTGGGAAAGGATTTAAATGAAATGGGTTATGTGCAAAACTAAAGACATTATGACAATTTAGCAATGGTTGTTTTACGAGATGCAGTCTCAAATTTATGTCACTTATGACTTTTTTATGCCATAAACAGTTCTGGATCAAGACCCCGGATCCTGAGACACTTTTATTTCTGGTGCTTTATATAAATCTGAAGCAAAATTAGGATTGTCAATAAACCAGTGACACTTTCAGAGATTTATAGGGGAGTGAGGTTAAGTTTTCATTACGTGTGTCTATATGTGCAAATGCTCTAGGGTAGGTTTACGCTAGAGTAATTTACTCTAGCATAAACCCACCCCGGGCAGGTATCTATATGTGCAGGAAAGTGGGAGCAAATTTGCTGCTCATGGCCTCCACTGGTCCTGCACTGAACCTAGGGTGCTAGCTCAGGGGCTGGCAGGGAGTACAGGGCTTGGAGACAGCTGTCTTCTGGCGGGGGCTAGGAGGTTGGTTCCTGTCTCTGGGAGCTGCCAGCTGCCGGGGTGGACTCTGCCACTGGAGCCTGGGAGGGGACAATATTGTGGACCAGGGGCTGGGAGCTGATTGTGGTGCTACAAAAGTGGCACATCTGCCACAGCAATGGATCCACTTAAAAAAAAGTCCTGTTTCCAAGACGAACTTCTTTCTAGCTACATATAAGAGTAGACAGTTGTATGTAGCATTACAGGAGGTCCCTCAAACCTCGCAGTATCCCAAAATGCTCCTATTTTGGCTGCCTCCTAGATAGCCTGTGCTGAGCAGAGCTGCAGTCTCCTTGTCCTTTCACCTCTCCAAGGGTGAAAAGGAAGAAAGAGAACAGCTGTCCTTGCTCCCCTCAACCTCAGCAGCTTGGCCAAGTGGTTTTTAACATCTGTGGATCCCAGTGGCAGCTTCCAACTGATCACACACCACCAGATCTCCTCCATGCCCTTCCAGCAAGGGACAGGGGGCTGTCAGTGATCCTGCTGACTGACAAGCTCATTTGGGGGTAAAGGGGAGCAAAGGAGCAGCCTGCAATTGCCCCCTGGCAAAAGAGTGCATCTTTGGGCTGACTGCAAGAGTGGGCGGACAAGAACAGGATGGGATTTAATGTGGATGAGTGCAGGGTGATGCATCTGGGGAGAAGTAACCCCCAGCACACATATTGGCTGGGAAGCTCTCCTCTTGCTAGCATGGTGGAGGAACATGATCTTGGCGTCATTGTTGATGCCAAGATGAACATGAGCCGCCAATGTCAGACGGTGGTTGGGAAGGCCAACCGAACCCTCGCGTGCATTCAACGATGC
>JAGPOW010000304.1:13102378-13119473 GCA_030014935.1 Caiman crocodilus
CAGTTAGGGTGGCTAGGATGTGGAACCAGCTTCCTAGGGAAGTTGTTCTTGCTCCTACCTTGGGCGTCTTTAAGAGTAGATTGGATAGGTACTTAGCTGGGGTCCTATGACCCTGGCACTCGTTCCTGCCATTGGCAGGGGGGCAGACTTGATGGCCTGCTCTAGGCCCCTTCTGACCCTAGATACTATGATACTATGAATTTCCAGCACTGCAGCCAAGGGCTACTCACACATGCTTAGTGCTTCATTTTTGTAGTGCCACAAATAAATGCATGTCCAAGGCCACACCTGTGTCTTATGAGATATCACCTTGATTTATAGATCACCTACTTTTTTTGTCTTTCCCATCTAACAGTAGATTAGCATCTATAGACTATCTAAAAGACCATACACGTGTAGATGTTATAGGTGACCTAAAAGGACAATTGTAATTTATTTCATTGCATGAGCTGAAAACGCTGACCATATAGGTTGAAAGAAGCCACTTCCAGACAAGAGAAATGGACTCTAACTTGTAAATATATATTTTTATGTCTCCCTGAAATCTGCTGTTAGTCTTTATGATGCCGAGTTGTCAAATGGATTATTCTTAGACATCATGAATACTCTCAGCAAAATTCAGTGGGGCATGAGACCCCACCAACCCCGAGGTAAACACTCTTATTTATTTTGTTAACGAGTGTATTTATTTTAATATTTTCTTGTTGACTTATTTTAAATGACCAACTAGACTTACTGCTGCCTTCACATTCTGGCTGTTTGCTGATAGTTCTCCATCACGACATATAGGGAGGAGTAATTCCTGTCTGGCAGAGACGAGAAAAGGGAACACTTAAAAGCACTTGTCCTATTAACCACCAGGGTTCACTTTACATAGCATAATGGGAAGGGCTATTAAAAGAGACCTTAAAAAAAGTCAGAGTAGTTGCTTTGTGGATGAGCCTCTACCAAGAATTGTGTGGAGGTTGGAATTTAGTAGACTCCTCCTTTATAGATTCATAGATGTTAGGGTTGGAAGGGACCTCAATAGATCATCGAGTCTGACCCCCTGCATAAGCAGGAAAGAGTGCTGGGTTCAGATGACCCCCAGCTAGATGCATATCCAACCTCCTCTTGAAGACCTCCAGGGTAGGGGAGAGCACCACCTCCCTTGGGAGCCCGTTCCAGACTTTGGCCACTCTAACTGTGAAGAAGTTCTTCCTAATGTTTAGTCTAAATCTGCTCTCTGCTAGCTTGTGGGTATTATTTCTTGTAACCCCCAGGGGCACGTTGGTGAGTAGAGCCTCACCAATTCCCTTCTGTGCTCCCATTATGAATTTATAGGTGGCCACAAGGTCGCCTCTCAACCTTCTCTTGCGGAGAATGAAGGGTCCAGGTGCCCCAGCGTCTTCTCATAGGGTTTGGCCTGCAAGCCCTTAACCATACAAGTGGCCCTTCTCTGGACCATCTCCAATTTATCCACATCCCTCTTGAAATGTGGCACCCAAAACTGGACATAGTATTCCAACTGCGGTCTGACCAGTGCCCGATAGTGGGGAAGTATCACCTTCTTGGATCTGTTTGTCATGCATCTGCTGATGCATGATAAAGTGCAGTTAGCTTTGCTGATGACTTCGTCACACTGCCGACTCATGTTCATCTTGGAGTCCACTAGGACTCCAAGATCCCTTTCTGTTTCCATGCAGCTGAGCAGGTCACTTCCTCCCTAGGTGCAGCACTTTGTATTTCTCCTTGTTGAATTGCTTTCTGTTGTTTTCTGCCCACTTGTTCAACCTGTCCAGATCTGCTTGTAGTTGTTCCCTGCTCTCCGGTATGTCCACTTCTCCCCACAGTTTTGTAATATCTGCAAACTTGGACAGAGTACACTTCATGCCCTCATCCAAGTCACTGATGAAGACTTTGAAGAGTATTGGTCCAAAGACTGAGCCCTATGGGACCCCACTGCCCACGTCCTTCTAGGTCAATACTGACCCGTCCACCACCACTCTCTGGGTATGACCCTGTAGCCAATTTGCCACCCACTGGACTGTGTAATCATAATTTAGGCTGGTCACTGGAGGTCTTGATCCCCCATTGTTAGCTAAATGCAGTTTCCTGGTTTGCTTTATAGATCATGGGTCCATGAATTGGCAAAAGATGCACGCTTTCGCAAATACATCTTGAATAATGTCCACAGTGGCTAAGGCTGCAGTGCATCCTCTTGGGACCCTCGTTATGTTCTCATCTCAAAATGCTGTCCATATAGTGACATTTCAAGAAAATGAAAATTACCTTGTTACCTCTGGTTTGTAATGTTCATAGAATGTCATTTGTGCAGACTAAGCTAGTAACCAATCCATCTGGTTCTGAAAAAACAGACAACTTAATTGGTGTATGCATTCCCAGCTTGAAATGTATACATGTATTTTTTAATGCAGTCTGTATACTTTGTGGTAGCAGGGTAATTTGTTTTTGCTTTCTACCTAAGGAAACAGTGGGATGGTGCTATTTATCTTCTTTCTTGTGGGGGATTTTCTTCTCTTATACACGGAATTGCTTATAGTTTTTATTACAAGCCAATCACTGCAATCTTTTGTAATCTGAAGCAGTTTTCTTCAAGAAGCCCAGAACAATATGCAGGATGTAGTGGGTGCAGACAAAACATGCTCAGTTTACTATAGCAGGCAGGATGTTACACACAGAATAGCTAATCAGCGAGTGAAGATAGCAATAATAATGCGGCAGGAAATGGCCTCTTAATTTACATATAAAAGCAATTTCAAAGCTCTGTTTAGAAAAACAAATTCATATTTTGGTTGAAATTCATCCTTGTGCAGGGACTTTGTACTAGACTTGGGTACCACTTGCTGTGTGAGCATCATTTGGACTTATGGTGACTAAACTGGCAAGGCAGAGCTCTTCACAATGTGAGGTTTAGCTGCAAGAGAGGTAGTGGCTCTTCTCAGGGTCAGTTCATGTTTTTGGAATGAACTCCCCCAGGAATGAAGCGCTTTCTACTCCAAAAACAAGGCACCTTTCTAGTGGGGTCCATCAGTGGACCAATAATCTCCTCTAGAGCAGTCAGAAATCGAGTCAGTTCCATTAGCACCTGGAAGGAGACATTTACTATTTGTCCTATTCCCTAGTCAGATCCTCCTCTCTGTGGATCAAGACCCTGTAGTGGTGGAAAGGTATGTGTGTCCTAATGATCCTTTGAGTTATGTTGCCCAGAGGCGTACACTTCTGTCAGGGTCACCCATGGCAACCAGACTTGAGGGGAGAGTCCATACAAACCATGGTCCAACCCCAAGTCCTCAGTGCAGGATAAGGTACAAGAAGATGTCAGGATCTGAAGACAGAGGAAAGTGGCAACAAGATGGAGGTCTTCTGTTTTCCATGGCTTTCCCTTGCTGCCAGGTCCAGATTGCTACTTTAATCAAGATCATGTGGTTGCTGTTTCCATGCACCAGCTTCCTTATTTAAACTGTGATGTGTAAGTTTCTATGACAGGAAACAACACGCTGTTCTGTACTGACCTCCAAAATCCCTGTGGCAATGGACCAGTGGTGACAGACAGGACTAATGAATCCAACAGTCTTTAGCCATGGATCTTCACACAGGTGGCAGCAGCCTGATGGTTGTCTTGCATCTGAGATGAGACAGGAGTGCAATTTTGGCAGCTGCTACCATGACTGAGCAGTCCTATCCAGGATCCCTTTTGCTCACCCTACATGGGGAAGGAGCTAGAAAAGGTGTCTTAAGCCTGGACTGTCTTATCTGCTCCTGGTTGGACAAGTGTGTCCAGCAGGATCACTCTCCCTCTGGCTGAAGACATCATAAGAAGACAACGATTTTTGCAACATGGAACATTTACATCTTGATGGATAAACAAGACAATGAGAGACCAGAAAGAAGAACTTCCATTATATCTAGGGAACTAAACTAGTAACCAATGTTGAGATACAACATTGACACTGTACCTCTGAATGAGACAATATGATTGGATGAGGGTCAGCTGAGGAAAGAGAGTGGAAGCTACACCTTCTTCTGGAAGGGAAAACTGGCCCAGGACAGATGCATTCATAGTGTTGACTTTTCCATCAGGAACCAGCTCATCAATCAACTTATGGAGCTCCCTGTGGGTGTTAACCAATACCTTATGCCTCTCCATTTTAAATTTAGCAACAACCAGTATGCTATACATCCCAACACTTGATACTGATGTCAAAGAACAATTCTACTTCAGTCTTGACCATGTACTCTCTAAAACTTGCAAGAAGGATAAGATCATTCTCTCTGGTGACTATAATCTAGAGTTAGATGTGACCAATAACTGTGGAGTGGCATCATTGGGAAGGAAGGAACAGGGAAAGCCAAGAGCATCTTTCTCCTGGGTAAATGCGTGAAGCCATAATTTTGTCATCACAAACACTATCTTCAGGCAGTGACAAATGCAAGACCACCTGCAGACATCCTTGCTTTAAGCACTGGCACTTCCTCGACTGTTATTTTTAGAGCCTGTGATCAAGTAGATGTATGTGGACATGAGCTATGGAAGGACCTGATGACTGCTAGACAGATCACTGTCTCGTCAGATCCATTATGAACATCCCCCTTGGTCCAAAATGCCAAAACCAGCCAAAAGCAATGTGAAGGACTCTCAACACCAAATCTCTTCAAGACCCAAATATCTGTAAGGATCTTCAACAGTGTCTCTATGAAGAGGTCTCTGCCCTGTCCACAAATGAAGGCAACATTAAGGAACTATGGAAGGCATATCAATTTGGCCAGGAGGGTTTACATTTGGCCAGTGCTGAATCCATTGGCTATACCACCTGTCAACACCAAGAATGGTTTGCTGAGAGTGAAGCTAAGATCCAAGCTGTCCAAAGCTGAAACTCAAAGGAGGATCTGGAAAATCAAAAATTAGTGGTGGCAGGATAAAGCCACGGATATTCTGCTGTATGCTGACAAACTGACATGCGCAGCTTTTTCCAGGCAATGAGAGCCATCTACAGCCTAACTTCCTATGGTCTCACTTTGGCTCAATGTTCCTCAAAGGCAATTAATCTATACAAGATAGATGGCACTCCTGAACCATGAATCAACTATGACAGATACCACCATTGAGTCAATCTCCTAACACCCTGAAAGCTGATTCCTCCCCAAGTCTTCTATCCTAAAAGAAGTCTGGTTTGCCATCAAGGAAACCAAGAACAACAAGGTTACTGGACCTGATGGCATATTTATTGAAATCTAAAAGGCTGGCAGCAAGGAACTTGTAGTGAGGCTCCATTAATTTAGTCTTCAATTTGGAATAATGAAGAATAATAATGTTTTTCTCAAAGAGCAAAGTACGCAAAACAACCATCCTTGACCTTCAATGTGCCATCCTTGTTCACACAAGGTAAACCTCCAGATCATGATAGATCTTTTTGGAGAAACCTTTTGAACTCTGGGCTTCTCTCTCAACATCAAGAACATTGGCGTGCTCTATCAGCTTGCCTCAAACCATGAATGTGACCCCGACCCCACCCCCCACAAAATGCTACTGTGGGAAAGACTTTGGAGGTAGTAGAGTACTTTTTTTACTTCAGTAGCCATGACTTTCAGAGAGTGAACATCGATGAGAAGATCTAGCACAGGATCCTGTGTGCAAGTGCCTCCTTTAGGAAATAGCTTTGGCGTGTCTTTATTCATCGTGATATCTGGAAAGAAACCAAGATCCACGTTTACAATGCAGTCATCATCACCACACTCATCTATAGATGTGAAACATGGGCGACCTACCATTGTTATCTCAAGAGGCTGGAAAGTTTATCACCAACGATGATGCTTGTGGAAAATCTGCCACATAAAACGGGCATATTGCCACACAAATCCAAGTATCCTTGATGAAGCCAGTATTATCAGCATTGAGTCAATTGTCCTCAAGCATCAACTTCTGTGGATTAGACGCTGTGAGTGGACCCTTGACTCCCCAAACAGTGCTCTACTGCCATCTTAGTAATGGCCTGCGATTTCACGGTGGCCAGAGGAAATACTATACGGACAGATTGAGGGCATACTTCAGGAAAACAGATGCCAACATCAAGATATGGGAGGACCTGGCTCCCAATCAACAATGGTGCCATAACCTCAACTAAGCCTGTTTCAAGATAAAGTGTGTTGCCCTTAAAGCAAAGACGAGAGAGTGAATGAAGGAAAAGGAGAGGAATCCCCAGCCTGCATCCTGCTCTCCCCTGTGGACAGACCTGCAACTTGTGAGGATGGACCTATGGCTCAAAGACTGGTCTGTTAAGTAATCTTAAAACACACCAATAAGCCATGATAGAGGTCATCTGTGAATTGAGGGATTGCCAGCGAGTCAGAACCAATGTGAGCCCTATCTCAAATCCAGTCTTTGTTTGTGCAGTCTCATTGCCTGGCATAAGCCTAATTTTGAACCCCTTCTCATCTGTAACATTAAAATCAACCCCATTGTCTAGAATCACGTCATGAAATACCAGTTTCTCCTAGTATATTACTTGACAAAGAGATAAACAAAGCTCTTGGGTCAGAGGTAGGATTGCCAACCCTCCCGGATTGGCTGGGAATCCAGCAGAATCAGCATCAATCTCCTGGTGACTATTGAAAGCAATCTGGAAGATTGATATTGTGAATGGGTTGAACAGTACAATTAATGACTAGATGGATAGACTGGTCCCATATTGGATCAGCATCGATATAAGGAAAATTGACAGTATTGGCAATCAGCTTGTTTTGGCGGACGTGGCCGATAATGTTGTCCCCAGGAGGGCGTGGGGGCCGGGTGCATGAGGGGAGGGTGGACTTCCAATGCAGGCTGGGACTGCGGGTAGCACCAGTCCCTTCCCAGTGTGGGAGTTTGGCCGGATCTGTACTCAGGGCTGGTAGTGGTGGCACTGGGATTGGGAGCGACCATGAATTTTGTACCCTCTTCCCAGCACCATGGCTGCCCACTCTGAGTGCAGCCTGGCCCAGGCTCACAGAGCTCAGCACTGCCCTAGCCCTGGCCCTCAATGGCAACCCTCCCTCGCCTTGTATGCAGATCCGGGGACACCCTCCCTGCCATGCCCTCCTGAGGTGTGCATAGTGCTGGGAACTGCCCCCTCCCATGTCCTCAGATGAGCCACTCATGAATCCATTCCTGCTCTGCCCCCGCTGTGCAGTGCCTGCCCCTGCCCCACGCCCTCCCTCACCACGGGGACCTCGATCTGCCTCCCACATGCCTTCCCCCACAATAGACTCACCAGCTGGACGCTGTTCTCTAAGCTGCCCAGCTGCGTATCGGCAATCGGATCAGTATCAGTCAATATGGCTCGTTACAAATCAGCCATCGGTATCAGCTCAAAAATTCTCTATCAGCGCACTCCTATGACGGTACTTCATGTTGAAAAAAAAAATTTCCTGGAATAGCTTCAGTCAGAGTTGACAACCCTAGTCAGCGGCAATATCTTTTCTTAGACCAACTAACTAGGAGCAAATAATGTCTTCCTTTACTTCGCAAAGGACATTCATAACGAAGAGCCAGAGTTCGGCTGGCCTGAGAACAGCTGTTTAAGGATGAGGGAAGACACAGAAACTTGTCTCTTGGGACACCAGCCAACTGAATGGCAGAGGAATGTCAGGGAAGAGGTTGAACCCTGGTCACAACGTCCGCCTTCTGCTGGCTTATGCTGCTCCCTGGAAAGTCCCATTTCTTATCTAATGCAGGGTTTTGCACTGATGCAGTTTCAAAGTCACTGACATTGCTTCTGACCTTATACTGAGGGTGTCAGCACAGCACAACATAGTGCTATGCAGACCTACCCAGCTGAGCTGGCTTACATGGAAAAGCTTAGGCAACTTAATGCAGCAGAGCTTGCTAGCCCAGGCAGATCACTGTGCTCATCTGGTTATATCACTTCTGGTACTTGAGTCAGCTTCTTAACACTAGCTTGGGCACCTTTCCATTGAACTGACTTGGGCTGTAGAGATGCATCTCAAGCGTAGGATTGTAATTGGTCCCTGTGTTGCTAGATTTGTTCTTTTCTGGGTCCATTTAGACTTTTTTACTGGTAACAGCCTGAGGTGATTAGCATCACGATATATCCTGGTCCTGATATTTTGCTTTACTGAGCTTCTGTTCAGCGTATTGGAAATGGGGGGTATAAGGGAGCTGGATATGGCTCTCCTATGGATCTGTGCTATCCAAATGCCTACATAAGTAGCACAGCTTAGAGTATCTCTAATTTGATGTGGTGTGATATAGGGTATAAGGAACTGTACAGCAGCTAAACAAATTACAGCTTGTTTTGGACAGATCTCCATTGCTGATCTCCCAAGTTTCCCTCCAGTTCTTCACCAACACAGTATTAGGACCAAATCTGAAGTGTTGTGGTATACTGGTTATATACCAGCTGAGAGATGCCTTACTTTGAGGGAAATCCCAGGTGGTCCCATCCAGATGCCATTTGGCCTTATTCCAGTGCAAAGGGACTGGAATGCAACTGAGAATCTGATCCAGTTCTTGCATATGAAATGTAAGTTTCTAGCTTAATGAACAAAAAATGTCTCTGAGACATCTTTCTCAAGGTAACATAGTGCACTTATTGGTGTCAGAACAATAAACTATTAGTATTATTTATTACGTGTTAAGTGCTGACAGCAGGACACAGAAGATATTTGCTGAGAAAAGAGGCATTTATTCAGGGGGTGATTTATGCTTCTTTCTCCCTATGCTGGTATGAATTCAGGACTTTCATATTTGCAAATCTCAGGTTGGTGGGTTTTACAGACTATTCAACTAATTCAGCCACATCTTTCAAACATCTGTCGCCTCTGAAAAGTTCTCTGTGTAAGGAGCTAACTATGTTATTTATAAGAAGGAGCTGTCAAAGAGGAGCTCTGCTCAACAGTCTGAAACACCGCTTATGTACAGCCACACTAAACTATGCTCATTTGGATAGCTCGAATGGCTAATTTTAGATTAAAATTGGAAGCAATTATGGGTTCAGGAGGAAAACTAGGGCTGTATGTCATTAGTAATTGATTTCTTTGGTGGAAGAGCTTGAAATGAACAGTTAAGAGGAGAAACATACTTAAGTGATGCAACCTGTCACATGAAATATGCAGATGTTTTCCAGATGTGTGCATCTCAGGTGGACTTGTGGTGCCTGTTTTTTCCCCTGGTACCCGTCTGCTGTTTTTTCCTGTGCTTATTAGTCTTTCATACTGAGACTCATGAGCTCATGATGCCTCACTTTGTGGGCTCAAGCTGAGATCCATGTGCAACTCCCATACAAAGCAGAAGCTGTATGTCATTGTGAAGGAGGGGTTGAATCATTTAGGAAGCTGCTGCTTCCTGCTTTCAACATCACGGTGCCTTCTTATTGTTTTCTGTCTCACCTGGGTGATTAGGCTGAAAAGAAGGCCGGTCAAGTAAAACAAAGATGCTTTCTATCCCGAGGAGGCAAACTTGGAACTGTTGCTTACAAAGAAGCACCGAGAAAAGAAGAGCTCGAATGAGCTCCTGCTGTCTCTTTTGTTTCCACGTCACGGGCCAGGCCATACTCTTTCTAGTGAGCTATTCTAGGTGAATTAAGTTCTTTGGGATCTTGGCTGTTCAGTGTTGTCTACTCTCCTGATATAATGGCCAGCCCTATGTTAATCAGTGCATCTTCTAAATCTCCAGATCTTAGGGACGACACGTTTGGTGAAAATGTCAGCTTTTATTTAAAAAGAAGTCAAGTTTTTATCCCTTCTGGTTGTCAGGCAGAAAATAAAACAAGGTAGCACTTAGAAACTAAAAGAGCTTACATCTTGGAAAGACAACCCAAGAGTACCCTAAAGACTCAAAGGCCAGAAGGCAAATACCAAACTCTCACCACCAACCAATGTATTATCATCATTTTAAATCTCATGCTTTTAAAGCCCACCTCAGGATCTGGGAATCTTGCTCATAGCAATCGATAGTACATCTGAATTAAAGAGCCCAACTGCTATCATCTTTTTGTTTGTTGTATTTTAAGCTTGTACCCATAAATAGCAATAGTACATTTAGGAGAATGCACAATTTTTCAGTTTAATTTCTGGTTTTATAGGTCCTTGAGGCACCGAGAGTGGAGCATTTAAAATTCTGTTTAAGCATCTCTGGTACAGAAAGCAGAGCCAGTGACAATGAATCATAGTTAACCAATTGATTATGTATTGAATTTTGTTTGCTATGATCTATCTAGTCTTACTGCAGGGCTAGCATATTAGCCAGATGTAAATGGCAGCCAAATGTTACACTTCATGATCTTATATCCTTGCTTACATACACAATTCACAGACTCTTATTAAATAAATAAAAATATTGAATGTTTTAAACATAATCACTTTAGCTGTCTTACTGTAAATTCTAACTACTTTTACTGGTAGTGTGTCTGTGCACACACAGGCTAGCTCTTCCAGGAAAACAAACGTATATACCTAGTAGTGATCTGCTGTACAGCATTCTCATTCTTTCATGAGAAATTATAGAATTTACAACATGATTAATAATGCATTATTTAGTGCAATATATGGAAGATTTTGTAGTTTGACACGGCAATAATTTGCTGGTTTTGTGAGACTCACATGCAGCAAACCAAACAAATGACCTTTAGTTATATTTCAATTCTTTTTTTCTTTTGTCATTGTAATTGTAATGCAACATTTGCTAGGATGAAGACGGCTAATCTGGGAGTAATTTTGGTTTGGAAAGGCTATCAAATGCCTCCTTTTGTTTTTTGTGCTGTAATGCATCTTGATCAAGGGGTTATTTAAGGAAGAATCAAGAGAGAGAGCACAGCAAGATCCATACAATAGCAATTGTTGTTTGACATATTCTGTCCATTGGCCTAGTTAATAAACTTGCCGAGAAAGAGCTAAGCAATAATGATGAATATGTCTCAGTTTTCCATAATATTAGCTCCTAGGTATTACTGGAAGTAGCTGTTGTTTTTCATCTAAGATGGGCAGAGTATCTCATTAAACAAAAGGCAATTATATGTATTAGCAATAATGACAGAATAAAGAAAAAAAAATAATACACCCCCTATGGATGCTATTTTCACAGGGCATTATGCAAGGGTTAATTTGAAAGCTGTTTTCCTTACAATTTTAAAGCTTTGCTGTAATTTTGTATGAAATTTGAGATCAGTGACTCTATAATATCTTATGAATAATTTACGACGCCAACAGCCTTTCTGTGGAAGAATACTAAATTAATTAGGGCCTGAAGGAATTTCCATGTGTTTAAGCCACATTATAACTTCAAGGTTTTACTGGTTCAAAGTCATTGAGACAAACTTCTGGCTTCTGAGGTGTTAATAATCCTAAGAAAACAACTCCTGTGACCTTGCTTTAGACAGAAAGGACTGAAGAGGTTGATAGTGGGTGTGTCTACCTGAGCGACCGACTGCGCAGTTGTTACTGCTCAGTCTTTCAATACTTGCTTAACCAAGTACTAAAAGACTGTGCAGTAAGCAGCATTACTGCGCAGTACCCTCTTCGCACAGTTATGTTTAGACACTACTGCACACTAGGAGTGAGCTACTGCTCAGTAGCATCGCCATCATGGTTCATGCCCAGTGACACTACAACACCATAGCAATGAGCTCGTTGCTCTCATGTCATGCTTAGTGCTACTGTGCCATGGCGTCTCATGTAGGCATGCCCGGTGTGTGTTTATCTGTTAAAATAATAGTACGGTCTTCCCCCACTTCATTTCTTCACCTAGTTTTCTGGGAAGCATTCAGTTTAAAGGAACTTCTCTCATATCTGCCCCCACGCCAACATTTTGTTTGGGATGGAGGGAGTAGGCGTGGGTGCCCACATCCTATTTTTCCTTAGGTTTCTGTGCGAGTTAGGTATCTAAAAGCAGATGCTGTCTGTTTGACTAGACTTGCCTTTCCAACCATGCTTAGATGGGATCTCCTGTAGACCCTTAGTGACATGAGTTGGTCACATTTTAGCCCAATAGTTGGGTGGTTAAGGAACTAGGCCTGGGAGTGGGAGACCCTGTGGCAGGGCACTGTGGGTGCCTGCCACTTTAAGGCTGCCAAGCGGCCCGCAGATGCTTAATTGCGGCAGCCAGTTTTGATCCATGGCTGCCTATATAAACGGGGCAGTTTGCTGCTGGCAGGACAGGCAGTAACATCGCCTGGGTGCGGGGCTGCTTGGAGCATCCTGGAGGTCAGGGCAGGAGCTGTAGGGGATGGTTTGGAGGCTCCTGGTCCTGGGCATGACCTAAAACTTCACCTTGCCAGGAGTGGGTGGCCTGGTGGGGCTCCCAGTGGTGCGGGAGCCCCCAGGAAAAGCCAGACCAGTTACTACCCTGGTGAAAGGGAGCACCTTAACCCCAGCCCTCACCTTCGGGTGGGTCATATTACATCAGAGCAGGATAGGCCAGGTAAGCTTCTGGAAGTGCCTGAGCCTGCTGGGGGAGTGACCACACAGGGCCAGGCACGCTTCCAGGAGCACCTGAGCCATGAATGGGGGACGCCCGATCCCTAAGTGCAGGCAGGAGGTAAAAACCCCACTAAGGTACTCGACTGGTCAAAGCTGGGGCCAGGACCAAAGGGTCAAAAGGGCCAGGGGCTCACCACGAGGGATGCCCATAAAGAGTGAAGAAGCTCAGGGTCCCGACTGGGCCTGAGTTGGGGTCTGGGCTTATGGAAACTGAAGGTCCCCAGGGTTGAAGGCCACAGATAATGGACGAAGCCAACAGTTGAGCTAACTGCCTGAGATGCCACCTGCCAGGCTTGAGCCGCAGTGTAGGGGTGGAACAGAGCCACGGATGACCCCCCCAGCATCGGGGTGTACAATGGGCAGCCTCCCACCTTAACCAACAACATTATTAATTACCAACAAGGCGTGGCGGGCGAGACAGGCATGTGGTGTGCCCAGAGGCAGGTGGAGATCTAACCATGTGGCTAGCCAGGGACACCCACTTTGCCCAGACCCAACTTCTGGTCTTCCCCCCATGGCACCCTAAAGAGGGTTGAATCCACTTCTCCCTCTTCCTGGAAAGGTCCCCTAAACAGCAGGTCCACGGGCTAAGCTGGGCCAGGTGCTCTTTTCCCTTTTCACTGTGTCTGACGTTGGGCCTCAAAGAAAGCAGTCTGCCAGATAAACTTCAGCAGCTTGTGGGCAGTGCAGGAACCCCCTGTGAACCTACTCCAGGGCCTGAGGTTGTGAGCATCGGCCCTGGCTGCAGTTGTGGCGTTGTGCCAGAGGATCTAGTAGTCAGGCCGGGGTCTCTGGCCTGCAATGTAGAGCTTATTGAAACTGAATAAAAATAGCCACTTCCTCTTTTCTCTGGATACTCTTGACTCTTTCCATTCACATATCGAAACCTTGCCCCACTATCCCTGAATAGCAGCTGTTCCAACCTGTCCCACCCAGCATACCAGACAAAGAGAAAGGTGAAACAACTCCCCGTCTTCAACAGCTAGCCTCTCCTCCTCCCACCTCTAAGACTCTTGAGATTAGCCATGGGCTTTGCAGTAGGCTTGGTATGCATGCAATTTCCACTGACGTGGAGGAGTCACCTTTCCCAGTGGGCCCCACCCTGCTGGGAACGTGAAGCTGGGAGCTCCTTCCCTGGGGCGGAAGGGAAATGTGGCCACACACCCCGGAGGATCCTACTGTAGCATGGAGAGTGAATGCAACACTCCCTTAGGCTGAGCCTGTAAGTGCTTGGCTACAATGTGAGAGCAAGGCTTTTTTTTTCTCCTCTGTGTTAGGAAGGTAGATACACATGGTTTTAATGTTCAGATGCTTTTGTTTCCCACCCTAAAACTCGGCCCCAAATACACAGCATGGGGCATGACAGCTATGCTCAGACACTTCATTCCCTGCTGGCGCTTCGGCCTGTGCTTCTGCAATGAAAGTGTCCCTTTCTGTTTAGCAGGAATAGGAGGGGGCAGAATCATCAAAATGTTGAAAGGAAATACAGCAAAGAAAATCAATCAGCCGGTTGGGAGCGTTATCAGAGCTATAGTTTTCCATATCCTCTTCTCCATATACAGCTTCCCTGTACAGTTCCCATTCAGTCACACACTTTCTGCCTTAGTTACTGATACAGCCCCATCGCTGTGCCATTGAAATGCCTCACAGTCCTTCCACAATGCACTTCTCACAACCCCTCTGTGAAGAAGAGAAAGGCTTATAGCTCTACCTTAGAGAGAAGAAAGGATAGGTCACCTGCCCCGGGGCGCAGAAGACGGCTGTGGCAGAGAAGGGACTGAATCAAGGTCACCCATGAATCAGGATATCACCAGGTATGATCAGGCCACACTTCACCTCAGTGTGTACGTGCTTGAAAGGCTTTGCTGAAGTGAGACCTGTTCTATAGCTCGGCATAGAGTTTCCTTATCCCCCTGCTCCGCTGAGCACTCGTGTCCTACAGGTAGATGCCCAGTATACAGTGTGAGCCCATGGCAGTCATTGGTAGATCTGTGATATATTAACACATAAAGGAACCAGAGCAAAGACTCGGTGTGCAGAAATGTGTAGTGAACAGCGCCATTCAAGCCCTTTTCAGTCAATCAAATTTCAGACTATAAATTGAAACAACTTAAACATACAAAGTAGAAGCAAGGGAGAGAAAGGCATTAAATAAAGCCTAGCTGTATGGAAGGGCAGTCACTTTGGGGATCCTCAGTTATATTAAAATTATCCTCATTGCCAGGATCCATGGATAATTTACACATCAAAAGCAGTGAGCGGAAATGGCCATGAAAAGTGGCAGCTGTTGCCAAGTTAAATAAAAGCCCCTCAGTGAAGGCAAAGAGCAATAAGAGCTGTGTGGAAAGTTGGCTTGCAGAAGAAGAGGTTGTGTGAGAGCTTATACCCTGCCGCCGTCTCGGTCCCTTGGGAACTGATACAGACTCAGAATTCACTTGACCTGTGGGGCTGGGGAAAATGTGGCCACACATCAGTGAAGCCTGATGTTTCAGTCATAGGAAACAAAAGTAGAGCTGTGCCAGATGCCAGACACAGGGGATCAGGTAGCAGTAACCAAGACTGAACTCCAAAACTCAGTAAATCTTGGCCACTATGTTTCCATCACACTGAGTCACCTCTCCCCAGTTAAAAAAAAAGGTGTGGAATACGTGGCTTGGTTTTATATATAAATAAATGGAAGATGGATCCAGACTGGGTTTGGATAAGCAACAGGCAATATTTTTAAGACAAAGTCCTTCTTAAAATATAAGGTTTTGTGGTTTTGGCATTAAAACACTTTCCAGGCTTGTCTTGAATTGCTTTTTTTTTTTTTCAATGAAAGCCAGTTTTCAGAGGGGACATTCATACCAAAATCTCTTTTCACCTCTCTGCCCCCAGCTGTGATTTTCCTTTTTCCTGCCTAGAACAAATTTAGGAATACACCTGAATTTTTTTCCCACTTTCCCTTTTGCCCTGAAAGAGTTATTTCAATTGCATTCTCAAACATGAAGAAAGGCGGCCTCTGTTCAAAATTGCCAAGACATAATGGAAATGAATTGGTTTTCCAATGGAAATACCAGGAAAGCAAAACCTGACTGTTCCCTGCTTCTAGGATCTTATGAATTGATCCTGCTTGTTCTCATCTAAACCTGAAGTAACTGTGCAGAAGTCAGTATGATTACTTTAGATGTAACGTGTAACAGGGGAGACTGTTAACACAAAATTTGCTTCTTTCCTTCTTGGGTTGACTGGCGGGAGACTGAGCATGCCTCATTATTCAGGATGGTGGTAGTCATTGTTATCATTACATAGGTATTGAAGTGCCTGCATAAGATTCATTCTGGTTTCTACTCCACTGGCACCTCCTTTTGTGCTCCAAGTCTGAGCACAGTCCTGGACCCTTGTATTCATGAGACAAAGCAGGTTTAACTCTGTGATGCACCACTTCCTTATGCATTACATAGCCTCCATTGCTGAATTCCTTTGTTCCACTCTAAGGAGGTGTGTGTGTGTGTGTGTGTGTGTGTGTGTGTGTGTGTGTGTGTGTGTGTGTGTGTGATAGGTGAAAGGATTGTTTAAAACCTGCTTGCAGAACTGAATTGTGATTAGGGGTTGATTAAGGTTAACCAGAGCCTGTGTCCATCTGGAGCACAGGGCTTTAAAACCACTCCCCGTTTGCACTGCTTGCCTGTTAGAGTTAATAGAGATGATGCTGGGAAACCTGCAGCTGAAAGGGAGTTCAGCAGAGGCAGGCGGAGCACCTTGTATGATGGTTACAACTCTGGCTCCAGTCCTGCTTGGATCAGATCGCATCAGCTTCATGCTGTTAGAATAATACTGTTAGCCCTCTGGGGAGTTAGGGCGTCTTCCTCTCATTCTGTTATGACTCTGGCTAGCGCAAATCAGAGTCCTGCCAATTCATAGGGAATCTCCCTCTTCCCTTTTCCAAGTACTTACACGCTGGTTCTGTTCACCTTACATATGGTGTCTCTACCTTCCTTCTGTCAGCAGTGCAAAGCACCTGATGGGTTGATGGTGAAGGGTGCACCCTGACTCATAGGCAGTGCAGCTATCATGAGCATCCCCAAGAACATAACTGTCCAGGTTTTCTGGAATCGGTCCTGCTTCCTACACTTAGGGTTTACTAACTGATGCTATTAAGATGTTTCCATTGGCATTTCCTCTTTCCTAATCCCTCCATTTCCCATTGAGGTGGGGGCTAGATATTGTACTATTGCATCTCCAGCTTGCACACTGGAAGCCAGATCCTCATCTAGTCAAAATGCGTAGAGTAGGTACAGGGGTTTGGGTTGTAGCCATATTGGTCTAAGGACATAGGCAGACAAGGTTCCTTGGGTGAATTTGTTATCTTTTATTAGACCAACCCAAATAGTTGGAGAATAGTTATTAAGCAAGCTTTCGAGTTCAAAAACCCTTCGTCAGTCTAAGGAAGTGTCCGCAGTCGGCGTGTGCTCTTCCTGGGTGGAATGAAAAGTGAAGAAGCCAGGGGCTGGGCTGGGCTGGGCTGGGTGGGGGAGTCAGCTGCCAGGCAGATTATAATGTATCAAAAATCCAATGTCTATGTTTAGTCCATGATCTCTAGTATCCAGCAGGTTGATGAAATGGAGCTCATAGGCTCGTC
>JAGPOW010000304.1:13119573-13129753 GCA_030014935.1 Caiman crocodilus
TTGGTGAAAAGGGGAGTAGGATCTTCTTGTAGTTCTTTGTAGTAGGTGGTGTCAGAGAGCTGTCTCTTGGCTTCCTTTATGTAATCCTCACGGTTTAGGGTGACTATGGCTCCTCCTTTATCTGATGGTTTTATTACTGTTTGGTGGATGGATTTTAGGGGTTCTATGGCCTTTTTCTCTGGTAGAGAGAGGTAGTTGTGGTGGCGTGTGTTGCTGATTATTTCACTGTTCATTCTTTCCCTCAAGCAGTCAATTAAGCGGTCAAGGTTAGAGTTTCATCCACTGCGAGGTGTCCAATCTGATGGTTTTTTTGGGCTTTTTGGCATTGATCCTTTCCTGAATGTTGTCAGAGGATGTGTTGTTGTTGGGAGTGGGTTCAGTTTGGTTGTGGAAATATTCCTTGAGGCGGAGGCGTCGGAAGAATTCTTCTAGTTCTCCACATTGAAGTATTTTATTAGGGTGTTTTTTCTGGACAGAAATTTAGAAAGGACAGATTTTTCAGTTTTGGTAAGCGTGTGTGTGGAGAGAGTGATAATATTTGTGGGTTGGTTGCTGCTTTCAGTTTCATTGGGTCTGAGGTTGGAAGGTCATAAGGTGTTGGTGTTGTTCCTCTGACGGTTGTTTTCTGGCTTGAGAGCTTGTTCTTGGAGTAATTTGTTCCATTTCTTCTTTTTATGTAGGATAAATGCTGTAGAAAGTTTTTCATAGTCTCTTTGTATCCACTGTATATTGTCAGGGAACACGCATGGATTTCTATCTTTTAAGTTGTTGTAGTGTATAGGTACAGTGATGTACGCAAGCTGAGGATGGGAGCTCTGTTTCTCAAGAGCCCCCAGAAGATGATTTGAGATACCGTGTTCTGAATCCAAGGTAATGATGCTGGAAATAAACCATCTGATCAATGCTTCCATACCAGGAAATGTCCTAGTTAAGATGCAGTCACTTGGTATTATACTTCATTCAGTAACTGTATTGACTGTAGCTGGGTTAATGACCTGAGGCTAAAGGAAAAGAGGTAAAATTTAATAAAGAGGAGACAAAACAAGAACATGTCCCAGAGATCCCTTATGACTTCTGCATTCACATAGAAGACCTGCATCTGTCTCAGCAGCACATTCTTTGTTTCACTTGGCTGTCTCTTTGCCAGCCCCATTCAGGAGACAGCAACTGCGTATGCACTGCAGAGTGAAGTGACTATGTCCCCAAGGCAGTGAGCCATGCCATGGTGCTGATGCTATGGCTCATGGTTACTAATCTGTTGTGTGTCAACAGTTCATTCGCTTTGTCTGCTGGGGCCAGACAAGATGATTCCAGCAAATCAGGAGCCAGAAAATCCAGGCCAGGCACAGTAACAACATCTTTTCTTGGCTGACCCAGTGAATCAATGGAGGGATTTCTTGTATAGTGAAGGGGCTCAGGGAGTTCCCAGGTTTTGGACCAATATGAATCAAAAACAGTGTAGACTGGCATTTGGCATATATGAGCTTTCAGAGATGGTGTATTACTGACCTTCTAGCTTCAGTCTTCTCTGCTAGCACAATCCAGGCAAGCAGTATCTCTGAAGCAGCTGCTCGCCTCCCTTCTCGGACACCCGACCAAGGTGTGGCAATGACAGCCATTCCTTAGGGAGGAAATGTTTTGGAAAGGACAGTTAGGTCCAGAGGGTTTTGCTCTGGAAGGAGAAGCCTCGGGCTGTGCATCTGTCAGTCCATCCAGGCCTAAGCGCCATCTGGTATGAGGGGACTGATGTAAAGAAAGGGACAAGGACAAGGGTAGTTTCTTAAACCTGGTGTTTAGAGAGATTTTTCCAGGCACACTACAGTTGCATCTGAAAGAGCTTCACTATTGTGATGTATTCTGTCTAGTCAATTGGTATATGTAAATCTGAGATTAGGTCTCAGATTACAGGATTATTCCGTTTCTTTTTCTCAGTGGTGAACCTAAATCTTGCCTGCCATGTCTTGATGTTAAAGGGTTAAAGGGAGGGTGCAACTTAAACACTAGTGGACAATAAGGTACTGATCAATTCCCTTGAGGTTTTGAACTTTCTCATAAAATGATCTGGTTAACCATAAAAAAATGAAAACTCAGTGTGTTCTTTATGATAAGGTTCTTTTTGTTAGGTATCTATCTCACTTTTTTACATTGTTTTCTCTTGTTTTTTAGGTATCACTGCATCCTGGGTTGAAGGAAATGACAGAAGCCTGCTCCCCAAGCTACTGATCAATGCCTTCTCCAGTGGAAGTAAGTATCATGTCCAAAACCTCCCTTTAAGCATCCCAAAATAAACTCAGGTATGATAAGCAAAGATGAGTTCCTGTCCTTTGAGCTCACTGAGCCTGATTCCCCTTTTGTTTTTTTCTTAAAGGGTATAAGCCCAACAAAAAGGGTGCTTTCCCCTTTAAGCACATTAAAGGGTGTTGGGTTTACTGTATTTACATTTCTTCTTTCCAATGGTGCTCCACCTCAGCCTGACCTTGTAATAATAGGAAAATAAGAAAAATTTTACTTGTCACTGTAAGGCTCAGCCACCTCTTCCTGGCTGGCCTTCTGTTTCCCAAAGTCGCACCAACTCCAGGATCGCATTCCCAGCAATGATTCTTCAGCTTGTATCTCCCGGGTCGACATTGTTCTCCATCTTCCCCAGCCAGCTGATATCCGACTCCTCTTCACCCCTGCTGTCCCAATTGGCTCTCCTGTCATTCCAACGTGCCACACCTCTCTCTTTTTTCATCTGGGTCTCTCCCCTCCTCACTCTTCCACCCTAGCTTCATTGAGCCACTGCTCCAGAAATGCGGCTCCTCCTTTTCCTTTGCTGGTTGCTGCTGGTTTTCGGTTTGTGCCATCGCTGGCTCTTTCTCATTATGACAACTATAAACTAATGTCTGTACACACATACACACACACATGCATGCACATGCACACACATGCACACATGCATATGCACTTGCTAGATTATCAAAGGGCATAGTGGCTGTTACCTAATGAAGTGAGTTCTGGTACATGAAAGCTTATGCTATACATGTCAGATTTAGTTAGTCTATAAGGTGCACATCTACTCTGTCATATGGGTGTTACTTGAGTCATTTGAAAAACTGCAAGCCAGAAAAAAACATCTTGTTGCTGAAAGGAGTGGAAGAGGAAGGGGAGGACAATCTTTGTTGAACTCTACAGGCTTTCAGCTGCTCAGAAGAACTTTCTGTCTGACATAAAAGACTCAGCCATGCTAGACACTCCAAGGTGCCTTTTAGATGAATGTATTATCGGTGGCTCCAGGTGTTCAAAAGAGACAGATGACAATTATACCTTTTGTTTTCTTTTTTTCATGTTTGACAGCCAGATGCCTCTTTGATCAGGAGTGTGGTGTGTGTGTTTGCATATGTATGTTTATCTATAATCTTAGATCTATTAGCCTGGCAATGCCATGAATGGTTCAGCTGGATGTTTAAGCAAATATAGAAATGATTTGCACTGTATAACATCCAATAGAGTTGTTCTCTTCTCCATTGTTTTGTAACAATGAGGGGAAGTACATCGTCTTTCCTACGGTGCAATGACATTATAATAATGGTTGTGCAGTTTTCACTAAGGAAGGAAAATTCCATGGATTGATTTGTAAACCTTTGTGGGAGAATTGTGTGAGTTCTGTGGGGTCTTAAATGTATAACCATTACAGCTGGGCCAAACAGGGTGAATCCATGTGGTGTGAATTGTAACTTCTCAATACAGGGAACCAGTTAATGAGCGAATGATGGCCTTCAGGATGTCTGCATAACATATAAGTCATATAATACTGGAGAATGAGCAAATTCACAGAAATTCTGATCTTTTTGTAGATATCTTATGAATAGAGGTGAGGAAAAGGTTCAATTGGACAACTTCAGTAATAATCCAGGAGTGCTTATTCACAGTGGTATAGCTTTGTAAAGCTACAACTTATGTCTGGAAGCATCAAAAAACAGTTTACATTAGTCAAGACATTAGGCCTAACTGTCTGCCATAATAAGGGGTGCAGAAATTAATGACACTTGTGATGCAATTGGCCCTTTGGAAGTGCTCTACGGTCACGTCCAAACAGAAGAGCATGGCTGCAGAGCCCTCCAATTGTGCAACCAATTAATCCTCATTGAATGAAGGTTCAAATGAAGATGCTCCAACGCAGAGCACCTTCATTAGTTTCTGTCTTCTCTGGCTGCAGCACAGCCCAGCCCCAGCTGGTGTCTCTGGATAGGAGGGGGAGAAGTGGTGGTGGTGGTGAGGGGCAGGGGGAACGGTGGATTGAAGCTCCTCACCTGGGGGGAAGGGGTGGTTCCAATTCAGAGACTGCAGTGGAGCTGTAAGATGGGGGGCGGAGCTAGGGGCAGAGGCTTCACAGACGCAGCTTCTCTCCCTGGATTGTCTCTAAACTGGAGCCAATCTTCCACCTTCCCAATCCAACAGCTAACATCTGTTGGGTTGGGAAGATCAGTCTAACTCATGGCGCTTTCTGTGAATCTCCATGACCTAGACCTGAGAGGTGCACTTCTATCTGTGCTCAGCGTTGACTGGGAAGAGTTGTTCTCTAGCCCGACACAGCCCAGGCTGACTCCATAGGGGCAGCATTAATTTACAACACTTGTATGATCTTCTTTGAGACCATACACCAGTGGGAACTTGAGTTCTTTCTGTTTTGATACATCCAATTCCTACTGTGTCTCTTCTGTAATGCTGCAGAAAATAAACCTATCCTCTGATGCATGGCTACGGGCTATGGCTAGTAGTGAGAAAGTCTTGGATGCACTGGCCATCCCACTGGTACTGAGAGACATTGCCCTTGCCATCAGGTCTTCCTCGTGTGCTCAAGGCTGGATTGATCTGGGGTCAAAAAAGGGATTTTCTTTTGGTCAGACTGTTAAGGCCAGCTGTTGTCTTCTGTTGGGTTTTTTTTCTGTTTTTTTCTTCCTTCCTCTGTCCTGTGGAGAGTATTCTACTTCTTAGGGACATCTAAGTATATTTTACTTGATAATGTGCCTGCCGTGGCAGTGGACACAGAATTGGCAGTGCTCCTGTCTCTACTGTTCAGTTGGGTGCTTTGTGAGTGTAGTTTACGAGAGAGACCAGAGTGGATGTTTTTGTGGACTTTTTGGACAAATGGTTGCTTGTGTATGAAGGGGATTGGGCTCTATAGGCCAAGAGGTCCCTGCCTGTCCAATGTTGCTGTCACATTTCATAGAGTTCATAGATATTAGGGCTGGAAGGGACCTTGGAAGAGCATCAGATCCAGCCCTCTGCCCTGGGGACAAGAAGTCAGCTAGGCTCAAAGGATCCCAGCAAGATAAGCATCCAAATGTTTCTTAAAAGAGTCCACAGTAGGTGCTTGCACCACTTCCGGAGGGGGTCTATTTCAGGCCTTGGAGGCTCAGATGGTAAAGAAGTATTTCCTTATGTCCAGCCTAAAACAGTGTTGGAGGAGTTTGTGACCATTTGATCTTGTCATCCCTCGGGGTGCTCTGCTGAACAGATGTTCCCCCAGATCCTGATGTACACCCCTTGTATACTTATAATGAGCCACCAGGTCACCCCTGAGCCTGCGCTTTTCCAGGCTGAAGAGTCCCATGGCTATCAGCCTCTCTTCATAAGGCCTATTTTCTTACCCTCCGATCATGCACGTGGCTCTCCTCTGGATTCTCTCAAGCTTCCCCCCTAACCCTAGGCCAGGGGCAGGAGGCATGGCTGTGAGGAGACAGTGGTGCTGTCTCTATAGGCTCTGTACCGTTGAGGAGTTTCTGTGAGGAAAGAAAATTGTCTACTGGCTCCCTCTGGACTAGAAATCCCCGCCCTCCCACCAATTTTGGGAATAATAAGCCCCAATTAGGCAATGGAATGATTTCAATAGTTTCTGTTAGGGGAGGATTTCTAGGTGCTTGTCTTAGTGTTTAAAAATGAAAATAGTTCCCTCCAACATCTGAAGCACTTTCTTCAGGATTTCTAAGGCTATGACAGATAATACGCTTGAGTGACCCATTGTAATGAACAAGGAAGATCCTGTTCCAAGAAGGGAATTGGACTAGTTGATCCACAAGGTCACATGACCAAGACTCAAACTGGAGCTCTTATGCCACAATTACTTCTTCAAGCATATGCCTCGCTTCTTTGCAGTCTGCATTGTCACTCAATCGGAAAATCGTGGTTTGGGTACTAATTAAGAATCTGGAGTGAAGTGTTTCTCTTTCTTATTGGACTGATAAAGGATCACCGTTAGAGGGGATTTTTGCTATCCTGAAACTAACATTTGAGAATAATCCAAGATAATTGTACTTGTTCTCCCAAATTAATGAGCAAGATTAGGATCTGCTGGTGATATGGAACTTAGAGAATGGCGAGGGAGGCTTGTTTCCAGGACTGGTGCAGAAGGGAAGGTTAGAGGGACCATTTTTCTTTGACCTGCTGAGAGCTAGCTGAATGACCATTTGGGAAAAGGATAGAATGGCAATGCATGTTCCAGCAACCTGTGAAGTACAGCCCCCACATGTATATTTGTCCTGGAGATGATAATTTATTTCAGTTCATATTTGTACTTTTCAGCCTGCTCCAGTAACCTCTACTCATGACTGACCTCAGTGGGACTCTTCCACTTGTGTGACTATGAGCTATTTGAGTGAAGACAGAAAGTGTTGAGGTTTGCATGTTATTTATCTCTCTCACCTTTCTGTGAAAAAAATCATCCACGGCGTGAGTGGTGGTTCTTGTACTCTGAAAAGTTTATCTTCTAATATTTTAGCACATGCAGAATGTGGAGACAATAATTATAGAGTAAAATCTGCAAAGCTGTCTTGAGGATTTGGGCTAATATAATCTCATTAATTTTAATGGGAATTAAACATCCAAAACACAAATCTTGGGTCAAATACTGAAGTTCTTTCTCAGCTTTTCTTTAAATCAGTGGAGGGTGGTCTGATTGAGGTGTGAGCAATGAGAACAGGATTATTGTCCAAACAAAGTACCAAGTATAGGAAGCATGGTTTGCACACAATCCTGTATGTCATATACCGTACAATATATCATAATGGTATTGCGTACTAGTTGTGTTCCTCTAATTAATACACAATAATAAGCTAGTGTGTAATGATTAAGAGGAAACCATGCATAAAGAAATCACTTGCAAATAGTCACATTTGCAGAGTTATAACTCAGTAATATCATAGTCCCACTTATTTTCTGTTGGATTTAATCACCAGTAATAATTCAGTCTGGGGTAATTAATCTTTGCTGATCAAAGTACAGGAAAGAGCTGAAATACTGTAACAGCATCATAATGAGATGTGGTGCTGATAGGGCATAATTGTTCAGTATGCTTGTTTACTGTGAGATATGAAGAAGTCCTAGTAAGCACACAAGCAATTGCAAATTTATTATCATCTAGTAGTTGGTCGAGGCTCAGATACTATGGTCATAGGATCCTATAAATGCATAAATAGACAGGTGATAATAACTAGGACTGAGCTTATGACAAATGACAGGAAATACTGGTGGTAGAGACACATTGGGCGTTTGGTACCCCACCTTTGTAAGGTTATTTTTAGACATTACATCACTGTAGTGATGAGCTGTGGAGACATAGCACAGTGACATAGCGCTGACATCATGGTTGGTGCCTCCTCACGCTACGTCGCTGTAGTGACGAGCTACATCACTATACCTTGTTGCTACAGTGACATAGTGTCTCGTATAGATGTGCTCCGTGGGGGAAAAAGGGAAATGATATTCCTCATCTCGTTTCCTCTATCAGGTGAAGGGCAGTGTTCAGTCCACAGATGTGATGTGACGTTCTCAAATACTAATGATACCTCATGGTCAGCAGAAGTCAGTGGCCATTAGCATAGAAGCCCTCTTCTTTTGTAGCTGTTCACTGCAAAATGGGTTGCGGTCAGGATTTTATACAACCATAGCAAAGCTTGAATGAGCGTTGGGATTCAGCTATAAGCTGAGCAGGATTGGATGGGAGATGATACAGAACGCTCCTGGTTCTCTTCTGCCATATGAAAATATTGACTTGACTGCACAACTCTACATGACTAGTTGAAGATTCAGCAAGACATGCCCCATCTGTATGGCTGGGGGACAGTCTAGCTCCTGGAGGACTTGAGTGAATACTGTATATGTATTATACATACATTGAACTGACAAGTCAGGAGTCACTCTACACTGCTGTAGATCTCAAAGATGGCATGTAACAATGCAAATGATCTAATTTGTTAATTTAGGTTCATTTCATTTATTCCTTCAGCCAAGCAACTTTTATTTGAAAGGGGTGTCTGTTTTCAAAGTACCAAGAAAACTTTTCACATCTGAATATTGTGTTTAAAATTCTTTTGATATTTCCTTCTATTGATACAGCCACCACAACATCAGTGGTATTAAAGAAAATATAAAAGGCAGGCAGCATTTAGAGCTATAAACAGCTTTGGAATACAGTGAATCAAAACCGAAACTCTCTCAGTTCTTTAGCTGCTAAAACATTTCCATGCTGGGACAGCCTTTATCATCTACAATAGAAAATACATTCAGAGAACAGCAAATATCTGTCAACAGGCCAGAGGCTTTGGACGCAAGACAATTAGCACAACAGGAAAAAATCAGACTTCCAGAAATAAGCATGGGTAAGAATTATTTTCAATATGCACTTTATGTTATTGGTTTGATCAGAGTAAATGCTTCTCTCTCGTTCCTCTGCATTAGAAATTTAGTGTTGTCTTCCTTGGCTAGATTTGCTTTCTTCTGTAGATTTGCTTTTCTTCTGTTCCTCCATTGAGTGTCAGGAGTAGTATGGCATTTGTTGTCTTGTTCTTCATCTTTTTGACTACTCTGTTTTGTTTATAACAGATAAAACATGGATTTGGTTGTAGTCACATGGATAGGTTGCTTTCTTCTAATCGTTTAGCTCTGCCTCCATACATAATTTTAATTAGACACAAGGATTTAAGCCTTTACATTCTAAGGCTTGTTGGAGTCAAACTAATAATTAAAAGGATATATTTAGATGGCAAGAAAACACTTCTCAGGGTAATTTTTGATGTTTAAAAGTGCCAAAGGGTTCGTTGGTCTCTATCTCTATTTCAGGATGTAAATTTGCTCTCGTGTATGCTGTCACAGGAGAATATTCTAATCCTCAAACATAAAAAATAGCCTGGAAAGCCTTGAAAATTAAAAATCTGCATCCCAGTTTTATTAGTCCATTGGAAAGGTTAAGGGCCAGTTCCACTCAATTTATAGTAACTAAAGATCTGGGTCTACTACCTCACTAGTATGAGAAATGGATACGACAGCCACTATCTTGTCTAATGCCAGGGACTGAACAGGGGGCTTATAAAACCAACACATGAGCATTTACAGCTTGAGCTAAAAAAGGAAAAGCTTTCTAGCTGAGTGATAGTATGGATTCCCATCCTTTGGGATGGACATGGTACCATGAAGTAAAGCATGGTGGGATTTTAGAGTCTATCTGCTGCTCCTTCATAATTGTGGATGCGCACGATCTTATTGTAGTGTGGGCGAATCCAACCATTTCTCATTGAGGTCTAAGCTCTCACAGTATAGCTTTTGTTTTCCAGGGGGCAGGGGCATACAAAATGAGCAGTTACAGCAAAGCAGCTGATGCTCTGAAAAGCCCTATCCTGTTTGATCTCCTGTAGGCCTTCAGAAGGTGAAGGGGAACACATAAGACATGATTTAGGAGAAACTTTCTGATTATGAGGGTGGCCAAGCATTGGAACCATCTGTCCAGAGAAGCTGTGGGATCTCTCTATTTCTGGACATATTCAGGAGCAGGTTGAACAGACACGTGGCCAGGATGGTTTAGTTAGGGGTGGTTCTACCTTGAGCAGAGGCTGAACTAGATGACCTTGTATGGTGCCTTCCGACCGTGCTTTCCCATGATCCTATGTTTCTATGAGCAGTGGGGCTTCACACTTCCTCAGGACAAGTTGGAATTCTGCATTCAGTTTTGGGTGCCACACTTCAAGAGGGATGTGGATAACCTGGAGAGGGTCCAGAGAAGGGCCACTCCTATGGTTAAGGGCTTGCAGGCCAAACCCTAGGAGGAGGGGTTCATGTGTGGTCTCGGTCACACGTGAGCCCTTGCAGAGCAGAGAGCAGAAGGAGCAGCAGCTGAGGACAGACAGCGGCAGCGGCAGCGAACTGG
>JAGPOW010000304.1:13129853-13192819 GCA_030014935.1 Caiman crocodilus
TTCAAGAGTAGATTAGATAGGTACTTGGCTGGGGTCCTGTGACCCCGGCACTTGTTTCCTGCCATTGGCAGGGGGTCAGACTAGATGGCCTGCTCTAGGTCCCTTCTGACCCTAGTTACTATGAAACTATGAAACTATGAGACACTGAGGCACCTGGACCTCCTCAGCCTCCACAAAAGGTTGAGAGGTGACCTTGTGGTTGCCCATAAGTTCATCACGGGGGCACAGAAGGGAATTGGTGAGGTTTTACTCACCAAGGCGCCCCCGGGGGTCACAAGAAATAATGGCCACAAGCTATCAGAGAGCAGATTTAGACTGGACATTAGGAAGAACTTCTTCACAGTTCGAGTGGCCAAGGTCTGGAACGGG
Source organism: Caiman crocodilus (assembly GCA_030014935.1). Classification (NCBI taxonomy): domain Eukaryota; kingdom Metazoa; phylum Chordata; order Crocodylia; family Alligatoridae; genus Caiman; species Caiman crocodilus. The sequence goes on from JAGPOW010000304.1 coordinate 13,130,223, forward strand.
CTCCCAAGTGAGGTGGTGCTCTCCCCTACCCTGAGGGTCTTCAAGAGGAGGTTAGATAGGCATCTGGCTGGGGTCATCTAGACCCAGCACTCTTTCCTGCCTATGCAGGGGGTTGGACTCGATGATCTGTTGAGGACCCTACCGATCCTAGCATCTATGAATCTATAAGCAGAGGCAGAAGTTCCCACTTATGTGCCCTAAACTAGTCAGAATTGTATTTTCCCCTTGAAAACATGGATGCTAATGAGGCAGACGGGCATGACTTTTTTTTTTTAATTGAAAGAACTGCACAAAACATTTTGCAGAAGGTCCAAAAGCTTTGGCTTGAAAAAACAAAATCAAACAAAATAGTTCGTTGAGGGTTGAATTGACCCAAAAGCAAACTATTTCATTTTTTCTAACCAAACTGAAATTCTTCTTTCTGCCCCAGTTTATCAGTGAACTGAGCTGAAGTGATAGCGATGGTTACAAATGGGACGCGCAGTGAGTGCTGCAGCTTCCGCAAGACGTCACAATCTCCCCTCTTCCTGGTCTGTCAGGGTGCATCATGGGAATGCTACAGCTGTGGTTCCTCACAGGAAATGGGGTCCAGCTGAGGAGCCTGGTCCATAAAGAAAATCAAGGGCATCATGCATCCAAACTACAATTCCCTTGGGGCACCACAGCAGCTTTGCAGGGCGTGGTTCAATGTCAAACTGACCCCCCGTGAACTATGTCTGCCGGAGACTGTCAAAACATTTCATTTTGATGAGAAATGTCTGTTGCTGTTTGGGGATTTCTTAATAGAAAAAATCAGGTTTTCAACCAAAACAATGTAAACTCTTTTATGTTTTCCGATGTTTATCCTCTCTAAGGGGAAGCGGGCGTTTTGCATGGGAAGCAGATGCTCTTTGCACATGCACGCAGGTTGATTACCAGGAACTGTCATCTCAGCCGGGACACCAAGGAGGACTTCTGCCTCCCCTCCTTGCTGGATGACAGTGTCTTTACAGAAGAAGGCAGACCCCGGGACTTCATGTAAGGCTACTTAAGCTTTGCATTTTGAGACCCTATGCTGCTTTCCTTCTCTTTACCCTCTTGGATCTTCCTGTTTAGGAGGCCTCTTTGTTGCTTTTAAGCCCTGCAAAAGCCCCTTTCCTTGCACTGTTTGCCAGCCCAGAATAAGTGTAACACAGCGCAGACTGCCCCCTTCTCTCCATCCCTTGTGCTGGGCGTTGTAAGCGGAAAACAAAATGCTTCCAGCATTTCTGAAGTATCCAAGGAGCTCCCGCAGGCCAGGGCCATGTCTGGGAGCTCCTTAACATCACCTTCATGCTGCTGAGTTTAGACAGAAGGGAGTGGGATGGAAATTAGACTCAAGGCTTGTGTTGGAGTACAGACTTCCAGCACTGGCTTAGTGTCTAAACCATTATTGCGATCTCCCAAACCTCTGCTTCCTTTGCCCAGGATCAGATCATTATTAGAGCTTAGCTGTTGGGTTGCTGGTAAATTAAAGGTGTGTGGGAAACAGCTATCTGTGCTTAGAGAAACAGCATTAGGTATACTGGCCTTGGACCAGTTCCCCTTCTGAACTAGTACAAGGTCACGGCTTAGTGGGACTACTGGGAGACTATGATAGAAGCAAATTTTTGCTTCTGTCATAGATCATTGCTGTTTATCTATCTAGGAGCCTCTGTGGCTTTCATCACCATAATATCTGAGTGCCTAGTGAGAATTTTTTTCTTGGTGCTTTATAATCCTTTAGCCTTTTGTCCCATTTTCATGAGAGTTACCTGAGGGAACAGACAGATCAGTACTTAATCATCGTGAGCCAGCAACTCAGCTGGTGGAGCTGGGCTGAATTCAGTGATTAATGCCAGCTGAAGGTTTGGCCCCATATTCTGAACAGCAGTAATCTGCCCTGTGCTTTACTGCACATTTGGGCTGTGTCTGGCCCTGCACAAGTTCTTTGATAAGTTAATGTGCAACAGGACACTTCTAAACAATGTTGGGATTGGGAGGGGAGACAAACTAGTCTGACCTGCTGGGAAAGTCATCAGGGAGCAGTCAGTGCCGGAGTCATTCTGTTGTTCTCTGTTGCAATTCCTAGGAAAATTTGTCTTGTAAGAACTTGCAGCATTGTATGATTCCCATAATTCCTTGGGGGTGGGAAAAAATAAGAGATGAGTCAGGGACCTTACCTTAACTAAAGTTTTGCATTCTGCCAGATGTGTGCTGTTTAGGCACAGTTAGAAGTGAAGCAATTTTCTTCTGTTCATTTTTTATAAAACCAGGGAGAAATGAAAGGGTTTTGTATCTTAAATACAGAAGACTATTATCTGTTTCACAATGGCTTGTTCCTTGGGGAGGCATTTTAGGAGATGCTAGAAGCGGGCTTCAGAAGTGCAAGTGTTGGTTCAGCTGCGAGTTGCTGGGGTAGCATCATGGAGCAGAGCAGTCTGGAGCAGACAGAGGCAGGGCGGCTGGATCCTCTGCTGCTCAGCAGCTCAGCTTGACCCCGATGGAGCAGGGACGTGGGAGCCGTGAGCGCTGGCATTGCCTGAGGCTTGCCAGTCAAGCCAGAGAACTGCTGCTCATATTTCCAGACCTCTGTCCTTTGCAACACTGGAGATCAGTGATTTGGCCTGCCCAGTTGTGTGCTGGCTAGAGTTCCCCTGTGACACCCCGACTCCACAAGATAGTACCAAGTTTCCAAAACAGATTAGGAGGTATATGTGTGCCAAATGGCACCCGGACCAGCAATGGCTTTACTCCTTCCTATAAATCATCTCCTGCATCTCTGCCCTTCGTAAACGACCCCACCCTCTACATTCTCCTTTCTCTCAATCCAGGGACGTGGTAACAAAAACACAATAATTGGAACACAGCAGCTGATTTGGATGCGGCCAGGACCCAAATATTAATAATCTTAAATAAGATGGTGTCTGTCCTTCCAAACATCCTTTTAACTACTTGGAGGTTATTAATTACAGGTTGTCTTTTAGATCTATACTCCTGAGCTACTTGCTCCTTTAGGAACTGAAAAACTGGCCACGGTAGACAATGGCTGTACCGCAGGCTTTTAGCATCTGAAGACAAATCCCAGAGCTGACATCATCTGCACTTATGGTGCACAAACAAAACCACTCTGACATAAGAAGGTAAATTATTCATTATTTGGATAGTACCGTAAGTGCAGCGGGAGCTTTATGAAACATAGAAATTGCCAGACTGGATCAGAACTGTGGGCTGTCTAGTCAAGCTTCCTGTCCCCAACTGGGACCAGAACCAGACATGTCAGGTAAAGGACCTTGCAGCAGGCAAATGTGAGGTAATCTTCCCCTTTGGCATACACACAGATTTCATGCTGGTTGCTAGTAGTCAGTGAATACCCTAAACCCTGAAGGCCAGTCCTTAACATCCTTTCCACACAAGGTGCCATGGGTCCTATACCAATAATCTTTCAGTCTAAACCAGACAAACACACAATAGGGGGTAAAAGTTCAGGCATGGGACAGCATTTGTAAGACCAGCCTACGAGAGGCTAAGGGGAGATTTGGGAAACAATCTGAAGGGATAAACTGAGAAGGCAAATCTGCTCCTTATTTTAAGGAAGTCATGTTCAATCTTACAACATTCAAAAGACAGGGAAGGGCATACCCATTTTCCAAATGGAAAAGGACAAGACCAATGAGAGAAATAAATCATGACTCTTGCTGGGAATTGTAAGATCTGGCATTTTGATAACCTAATATAAACTAATCCCAGATAAACAGCAAACATAAGCTGTTCCAGATGATGACTGTATACAGGGCAGCAGGGAGCTGCCTTCCTTGCATAGATTCTTTACTTGGTAGATCTGGGGGCATGGAGGGTTAATGGGTTCAATGGTAACAGATTTTCAGCCCTCATTGTTCTAGTAATACATTGATGACAAATTTCAATGACTACACATCATCAGAGCATGCCTAGTCACAGGTGATGGGTGGGTGCAGGGCACAGAGAAGCCCTTTCTGTCACCTTTTCCGTCTTGGGGCAAGGAGGGAGGTCCCCAGTCTCTGTCCTTATACTCATGGCACAGGTGCCAAGTCAACTCTGGAGTAGGGGGCAGAGTCAATGCTTATGGACTCTTACCACGAGATTGGAATAGATGGAGGGGGGAGCTTATGCTGCACTGAGTCGTGCTCTGGAGCTCATTCTCCTAGGAGACAGGGCATGTCTATGAGTGCAGTTAGTATACCTGAATGAACTACGGTACAGTTCACAGCAGAGTTTATTGCTCCTGGGTGCACCATTTGCACAGGTACGTGGGACTGCAGCACACTGAGTCTGGGTAGTGCAGCTCCGGCTGGCAGGGGATCTGTGGGGGTCAACCTGCCAGCCTGGGTCTGCTCCAGCCTGGCTCGACCTGCTGCAGAAGGGCTGGCTGGGGCACGGGGATTGCTACAATGCACAGCTAGCCAGCAGGCAACTGCCACACTGAAGCACCCTCGTGTCCCAGTCAGCTGGGGCAGCAGAGGTGATCCAAGCAGGGTGCAGGGCCCGGGGCAAATCAGCCCATGCAGGCCCTTCCCCCACTCCGATCCCACAGCCCTGGACCAAGAGGAGCTGCCACCACCATTGGCGTCGGTGTCGGTAGCAGGGAGGGAGAGGGAGGGAAGTGAGTGGCTGGATGCAGAGCCATCGCTTTGTGCACCTCCATGCTGCTGCTGCTCCACTTGGATCCATGTTGCCCCCCAAAGCACAGGGCCGAGGTTCGGACACCCTGATTTGCCCCTTACATAGGGATGGCCCTGTGGGGCAGCATCTACCTATGCATTGCAGCACATTCAATAACTCTGCAGAAGGATAGAGCTTGCATTGGGTAGTACTATCCTACAGTAGCGTTTATTAGTTTACTGCATCTGAATAGGGGAGCACGTGTAGACACTGACATTTTACTGCGGAGCTAATTAGGCAACTCCTCACTAAACGTCATGTGTAGATGTGCCCACAGTGACTGAATCTGCTTCTCCAACTCACGTACCTGGTATGGGCTGTCAGCCAGAAGAAGGCCCTCAATCTTGAGAGAAAATGCTTGTCCTTGGCAGAGTGCATTATTTCCTGAGAAGTGTCCCGTTTCTCAAACAACCTTACTATGTAACAGAGGAAGAAGACAAACAGCAAGATAAAATCCAGACTCTTTGGGAAACCTGAATTTGCTGTTGTTTCCTTTGCGGTAGCTGTTTTTGGTTAGCCAGAGAAATGCCCCCTTACATGGTTTTCACTACTGATTTACTCTCAGTCCGTTTAAAGGCATTTTTGTACATGGTCTGGCATGTTCTTTAAGGTTGGGGATGGCTTGAGGCAAACTTTGCACCAAATATGAAAGCATGGATTAACAAAGGGGGCATCTACACACGTACTTTTATGTGCAGTAGCTTATTCCACTGCATATTGAAGCAGCACATAAAAACCTGTGCTAATACTCTTTTAAATTAACTGTGCCTACAAGAGTAGGCTACTGTGCTTTAAGTGTCACTAAAAAAGTGTGCTTTCACTACTGCACATTAGGGCAGCCTAATTTGCATTTATGTAGTGCCTCACATTAGAGGTACTAAACTTAATGAGCAGTAGCAAAAGTACATTGATGCATGTGTAGATGAGCACATATAATCATAGGTTTTAAGGCCAGAAGGCACTGTCTCATTATGTAGTCCAATCTCTTGCCTGACATAAGCCAAGTAACATATTTCAGTGACATTATGGGAAGCTTTTAGTTTGCAGTCTGTATTTTAACTAATAATTTTGTAGGAAATTTACTTTTATGCTTTAAATGGAAGCTGCATTCTTCCTCCTCTCCAAACAACATATGCAACTCCCAAAGCCACTTGCAAGATACAGATGTCTTAGGACTCCAAGTTATCTCAGGCAAAATTAGACATGGCTGACTGAGATTTGCATCAACAAAAGGGAGTGTTTCCCTATATTATTTTTTATAAGTATAGGCACAGAAAACATACCAGCTGCTTCTTAACAAGAGCAGTCTGTCAGAACAACATGCCATATTGGAAGTGTTGTAGGGTCTTGTCCTTTTTTGGGGGTGGAATAGTATTTGGCTATCTTAGGACATTGTCCTTCTGTTTTTGATCTTAGTATCAAAGTTTCCACTGAACACGGGGCCAGGGTTGGATGCTTAGAAGTCCTTTTTTCCATCCATTATTCACCTGCATAACTGCACTCAGTAGACAAGCCATGCCTAATAGCACCAGTGGTGAAAGCATTAGAAGAAGAGTTTCATTCTCAGTTCTGAAATCTGGACTGTGGGCCTTGCTAGGGATTAGAGTAGTCCCAGCTGGGCTATTTTCCTTTACACGGCACTCCACCTTTTTGGAAAACATTTCCTGCAATAAGCAAGGCTAAAGAGCCTGAGGCTAAAAGCAGCTGATTCTAGAAGCCATGAAGAGTTTAGAGTTTTGTGTGGATGAACTTAATGCAAGCCTTAATTTTTCTGTTTGGCACCTGAGAATGACTGTGATGGATGCATTAGAAGAGGAACAGATAGAAAGCCTTCGAAGCGGAACAGCTACACAGTCAATATCTTATAAAATTCCAAGAAGAACATCCATCAGGCTTTGGATATGTATTAACTTAGAAGCGTGAGTTTATTTGTATTAAAATACATCAAGGCAAATATAAGCTATCGCACAACTATGGAGGCATATTAATACACCTATTAACTGTATTATACATGGGCTTGCCTAAATAAAATGCACTGGCAACAGCTGAAAATTCAGTTTGTCGGAGCAGGGCTGAATTAATACTGGTTCTAAGCGACAGATTAGCAGACTCCCTTTGCTTAAAGTGCATTGCCCCCTAGCAACAGTTCAGGAAAACCAAAGCATAGCAACAATGCCAGTGAGAATCTGGCAGCCTGAGGTCCCTTTGCAAAACAACAGAGCCACCAATAAACTGCTAAATTGCAGGAAGCCAATAATTTTATCCAATTAGGCATGATGAGTGGGCAAGTGCCAACCTGGTGTCTCACACTTGAGCAGGTTAGACACAGCTGTATTGGGACAATGATGACATTTTCTCCTCCAGCAGTTTTGGATGAAACATAAAAAAAAATGCCTGTAAGCATGACATTGCCAGGGCTGCTGCTGTTCCCCTGCCTGCAGGAAAAAAGGAGAGATGCTTTTGAAGTGTTGGCATCTGACTGTGACTCAGAATGCTTGTTCCTTGAAAGCTGGAAAATGGAGAAGGGAACAGTCAAAATTGTCTCCTATTTATAAAACCCTAAATCTGGAGAAACTCCATTGGGCCAAATTCATTCCCTGTTTAAATAGATTGGGTCAGATTCTGTGCTGTACCTGCACCCACTCCTCTGAGGGGTATGGGATGGGCTAATGTGGACCTTAATGCAGGTCCTATGCTGAAGGCGTTTTCCCTTAAGGACCTCTATGGTCCCAATACTCTTCCAAGAGAGATGCAAGGGTTGGAGTGGGGACTAGCATTTGGCTCACTGACTTCACTTGACACACTTGCCTTTGAAAAGAAAATATTTTCAGTGGTGACAGTCTCTGAAAGTAGAGGGGTGAGCACTATTTCATGCCATGGTTACTGCAGTCATTTATGCTGTATTCAGGATAGGCCTGTATGTTCCTTAATGATAGTAATTCCAGTGTATTTTTGTTCACTGGTTTATTCTGCAAAAATTATCTTGGGTTAAACCTAAATGTCAGACATTTACTGCTCTCAAACCATCATTTTTGTTCATACAAAACTTGAGGTTTAAGTCAATAGATATGATTCTTTGACTACAGACTACCTGGTAGGTCTTGCAGGCAGTCCAGTGGAGGGACCTCTCACAGTTCCACAATAAAAGCCACGGAGGGGGTACTGCGGGCACTAAGCTTTTAGCAACTTGCCCAAATGTTGGTGGGGCAGGCACTGTGGCAAGCAGTTGTTTTTCTCCTCTGCTCAGCCTCCATCTCACTTCTGGCCCACCCATTCCCAGACCTCCTTGAACCTTACACTGAGAGAGGAGCATCCTCAATGGTTGTTATACCCTGATCACTTCTTACCCTCATGCCTCTTCCGAATGAGAAAGGAGGATTCCACCAGAGAAGAGTTTCTGGATTTAGATAAGTCAAAGATGTTATTTTGTCCTAAGTTTAAGCAACAGAGAAGGACATGGGTTGGGAAATACATGGTAGAGATAGATCTGTCCCAGTGAACTGGAGGATGCAGCTCTTGTACATCCTTACAACAGAGCACCTGCTGGGATCTGCAGCCCTGCAACATTCTGCAGTGTCGTAGATCCATAGATGTTAGGAGCTGGAAGGGACCTTACAGATAGTTGGGTCCAGCCCCCTGCACTTGGGCAGGAAAAGACTCCTGGGGTCAGGTGACTACAGCAAGGTGGGCATCAAGATGCTTTTTGAAGATCGCCGGGTGACTGTACTGCCTCTGGGGGGACCCTGTTCCAAACTCTTGTTACTCAATTTGTAAAGTTTCTTTTCTGCTCTGTCCTCACTCCTGCCTCTCAAGTCAGATCCCAATCCTTTTAGAGACACTGCACGCTGTCCATCTGTTGCTTATGATGAGAATTAGAGAAAACTGTGCTGATGGCACAGACTTGTGTAGATGGGGTGATATGTACTCCCTGGCCTTGGGAAGTACCTGAAACACTTTCTGTGCTTGAATATTACCTGTGATAACTTCAGCATCTTTCCTCTACTTGTGACAAGACAGAGCTGTAGCATACACTATAATCATTTTGGCAAATGTTGACATTTGGCATTACCTACCTTTTTGCATGGGAGAGGAGTACTTGTCTGCTTCAGGACTTCATTACACTCTCTCACAAACAAGCACAGTAGAGGAACCCTTTAAACATTTAGCATTTGCCATTGCAATTACCATTCAGTGATGCCTCCAATGCAAAATACAGAAAGATACCATGGTTACTGTAGGTATCTGGGGCAGTGAGAGTTGCATTTTTAATGGTGCCTGCAACATACAGTCTACACCAAGATGATTTATTTTGTTACTCTAGATTGTTCCTGTTGGCCATGGATAAACTACAGAGTCCATTCTTAGTCTAACTATTGCTTTTCCATTACTTCTGAGCAATCCAATTTTTGTCTTAAAAAAATGTACATCTAATTAAAGGACACATTATTCGGCAGGCCCTGTTTTAAATGCATAACTGATTATCTTCTTCCTGTAATTGCTAGTTTGTATATCGAAACTTTGATTGAGTTGGCAGACAATAAAAGATTATTTTTTAATTAGACATTCTTATTCCCATCATTTGGGACTAAGGGATTTCCTCCTCCTCTCACTGTTATTTCTTCCTATTCTGGAACACACACTAATCTCTCACTTCTATCAATATCATTTTTTTCCCAAATGAGAAATAAACAGAAGTCTGTCTCTCTTGCAAAAGCAGCCTGTCTAGGCAATATTAGTCATTTCAGTATGATACGTCACCAGTTGCAGCGTATATGGGTACCCAATGTATGACACATGAACAGGAGAGTACACCAAAGCCAGTTTAAAGGACTGAGATTTACTTACAGTCTCAAAGGAATTTGAGATGTTTGTTCTCCATTGGAAATTCTGCTTTTACATCAGGAGAATGTCAACCCAGAATTATGATCCCCAAATTATTCTTTTCTAGAGCACCAAACTCATTTTTTCCCTCTGACAAACCAAGCAATTGCTAGCTGCCTTAAAAGGCATCTCATGTAACCTTTTGCCCTGCAAACTCCGTCTGAAATGACAGTTCCTCTAGAGACCTCCCTTTCTGCTTGATAAACCATGCTGTAGCCTATGTCTGGTTTAATAAACTGTATTATAGGCGTGTAACTGCTCCAAATGGCCTGGTAATAGCAGAGCTCCCAAATAGGGTATGTAATTGGAACATTTAGAGCAAGTTATTCTGTTAGCAGTGTTCTCCGAGTTTTCCTTCACTTCATCGTATGGACTACATTTCAAAGCAGGTGATGGGGCCACCGCCTTTTTCATCCCAAACCATCAAGGTCACGTCCCTCCATTTGCAATGCAATTTTGTTCACGTTGCAACTACAACAGCTGTTTCATTGAAAAGTACTGGATATATTTTTATCTGTCCATTTGATGCAGTTTAGCCACTACAAACAAGGAGGACATGCTGACACCCCCAGCCACTGCTCCAGACACTCTAGTATGAGATTGTGTTCACGCAGTGCCAGTTTTCACACATCTATAGTTAGCAGAGAAAGTTGTGATTGACTGCATCTCTGTGCAAGGCCTAGCTTTCTGTGGATTGCTGTTTTTTTGTTTCAAGTGCAAATGCTAAGTTCTCACTGCCCTTGATTTTTTGTTTGATCTTAACCTGCTTCCTGTCTATACATTTCTCATTCTCCACCACCAGAAATTTGCCAAATGCATCTGTATCTTGAACCTCTTTGATGCAACCTTTATTAATGCATCCCCTGATTGCTTTCATCTTGACTGTTGCTTCTCTCTCTCTCTCTCTCTCTCATGGTCTTCTTATAAGCCTTGCTTTCTAACCAGTACGGATCTGATTCGCCTTTCCTTCCCACTGGCGTAGTTTGTTGTGGAGCTGCAGGTGAAAAAAAGAGACCAGGACTTTCCACTATATTGAAACTATGTTGAAACTATGTTCATGGCAGTGTGTCATACTTTCCCATCTTTAGAGACTTCCTTCCCTCAGTATGTGGCTGAGTAGATATTTGGTACTCTCTATGGACTAGTTTGATCCACCCACCCTGAGCTCATATCCACCCCCACACACATTCATCTGGTTCTTCTAATCTGGATTTCTTGTGAACCTTTCTCTCAGCTCTGAACATCTGTGTGTCCTCTCTCACTCATTTAGCTGGACCTCTGAGCCCCTGAGTCATTTCCTCCCTGAACCTCACCTTAGTACCATTCTGTTCATCCTAGCATTTGGCTGTCTCTCTTGAGCCAGCATTTGGTAACAGTGTAGGAAAGAATGCTCTGTACAAATGTATTCTGTTGCTAGCTCCATTCGGTGGCACCACAGATATTGTTATGCACTAGGCGTGTCTACACGTGCATTTAGGTTGGTTTAAATTTACTGCACAGTAAGTTACTGCACAGTAAGAGGGAATAGGCCAGCATCTACAAATGCAGGCATTAAAGTGCATTAAAAGCATTAAAGTGCATTAAAGGCATTAAAGTGCACTAACTTTAGTCCCAGGTCAGTCCACACACAATGTTACTGAGCAGTAACTAATCTGGCATACATGATGCAGGTATCAAATTTAGGCTCAAGTCAGTGCCAGTGGCCATATTTACTGCACAGCATGGGCATGAACATGTAGATGTGCACCTGTAGTGCACAGTAATTTCAGTTACTGCACAGTAAATGCGCACGTGTAGACATACCCACTCAGTCAGAACTACCGATTCAGGACTAGACTCTGGAGTCTAGACACTGGTTTCAGTAGACTCCAAAGAATCCTTGTATTTCAGGGTTTTTTTCTGTCTTAAAGGCCAGAATCTCCCTGCTGCATTGTGTTTAAGTCTAGGGAAAGAGATGATTAGGGCTTTCTTATTTTCTTCCAGGTCTCAACACAAGTTAGAGCAGCTCTGGTGTTGTTATAACTTGTGTCAGTTGCCAACAGCCTGCGAGGGGTCATCTGAGAAAAGCTAGTAGATGCAGCTCACACTTGAAAAACTGCTCCTCCTTGTCCCCAGCCACCCTCCTTAGCCTTGATATCCTTCCGGCACTGGTAAATCAGTGTTGGAGCTGATTCCACAGGCTCTGTCCCTCACAATAGGGGTTCCTTAGTAAAAAGCCTGAGGTCAGATTCTAGCCCTCTTGTGCATCAGGAGCAGTGCAGGTGTCTCCGATGGGAAGAGAATCTGCATCCAGAAAGGGTGACTGGCTCTTTGCTGGAGGGCAGTTTGATGTCTTAGCGTGGGGAAGCATTTTAGGATGCTTTGAAATCTCAGGAGTTTTGCCATATGACAGTGTGATATACCCAGTGGCACCGGCACACACGTCTGGCCCAGTCTGTTCTAGGGACCTTCTGGGTTTACGTAGGTTTATAAGGACTATTTTGCCAAAGGTGGTGATTCAAGGATGCATTTTAATGCCACTGACTCCTGATTTCTACTTTTATGGAGGGAACCTTGTGTTTGTTGAAGTGAGCTGCCGATTCTTTTCCTGCAGTAATTGCTCCATTGCCCTTTATGCGAAGGACAGGAACTGAGAGCTGGTGAGTAACTGAATAACCTCTAGCTGCTTACTGTGTCTTCAGGAGGCTTTTCGGTGTGGCAGATATAACCTTTGGAGAAGACACACGCTGTAATCACTCTTCCTTGCCACGCAGTGAGGGTGAGCCTCTGTTGACATATGAGTCAAATAATCTAGTGAGCAACCTCAAGGCAAGATTGTATGAAAAGAATGGATAATTCATATATAACTCTCTCTTCATTAGGGGGAAATGTTGTAATAATAATCCTGGGGTATAAGGCTTGCCACTAGGAACAATTTACACTTTTTTGTGAGTAAAAAGACTGAAAATCTACAAAGTGATATATGTAGGCTGTATTAGAAGCAAAATATATTGGTTTATGCTGTACTCTGAGTGCTGATTCAATAGCTGTGCCTAGTAAGCCTGGCATGCAAAACCCCACCTACATCCTCTATTATCCTGGAACTGATTCTGCGTAGGACTTGGAAACAGCACGGTATGTGACCCTAAAATACACTGGTACTACTCTGAAGCTCCTACATCACTCTTTAGAAAGTTAAGGTTCCTTAGAAAACCTGAAAAAATATGAGCCCATCATTACCGGAGCTGTAATGAGACAGGAAGACAATTTAGAGAAATGTGGAACTCCCCTGATTTATCTCAGTGGGTGTTAAGCTAGATACCCAGGCAGGAGACTGTTGTCTCCTGAGTCTGGGCAGGGGCACAATTTGTGCATGGGCCCATCTGAGGGTTTTTCTGAGCATGGCAGCCTGAGGAGTAAACTTTTGTAACTATATCAGGGTAAGGCCTTGTCTACATGTGCACAGTGTACTACTGTCACAGAACCACTATGGATTAGAGCAAGACAAGACCTGTAGTATGGAGGCAGGTTTATCAGGACACAGGTGCCATTCAGGAAGGAGAGTAACATATTATTCCATGACAGCCTTTGCCCCCCTACTAGGGATGTATTGATTTCGTTAGGTTTGTAGGAAGATTATACCCTGGAGTTTTCAAAAGGACCTAAGAACACTCAGATCCCAGCTTTTGCTGCATTTTGAGAGGGCTCCAAGCATAGATGTGTCCATACCTCAAGCGTAGATGTCTGTGGTGGTTGTGCATGAGGAAACCAATGAGGTAAACCAATGAGGAAAATAATCTACTATGCATGCAAGACTATACTGATATAATTTGTTAACTTCTGTCCTGGTCCTACTCCTAGTCCAATTCATAGGAAAATCCCTACATGCTTTAATGAAAGAAGGCCTGGTTCCTTTTTTCATGATATTTATCAGGGGTTTTGGGTAACTATGCATGTCAGTGGCTGTAGGGAGACATAGTTGGGATTGGTGGGAGGATTTGCTTGTATGGGGGTTTGGGCAGAGAGGCGGTGGTTGGAAAGAGTGGGGAGTTGGAGTTTTCAGGGTTTGAGATGTTGTTTGGGGAACCTATTTGTGGGCTGCTTGTTTATTGTAATCTGCTCTGAGCCGTTTGGACACAGTGGGATATAAATCTAATCAATAAAATAAATCAGATAAATGTCACTGGAGTTTGGGTGGCTATGCAGCGTGAACAGCAAGCTGGGGCCTTTAGAGATAGGGTGCTTCACAGAGCAGATGTGGTCCCAGAAACTCCAGAAGGCGGAGAAGGAAGGTGCTGTTAACAGTAAGGCTTTTCAGAGCCTACAGTAGAGTGTGGGAGCCAAGCATCCAAAGCTGATGACCCAGTGAGGTGTCTTGTATTTAGAAATTTCATAATGATGAAGTTGGGACATGGCAGCAGAACAACGAAGGCAGCTGCTGTGGCTCCAAAGGCTGTGGGGCGTGCGCGGTTGGCTACAAAGACGGGGGTGGCTCAGTCACGTTCATCCTGTGGACCACTCGGCTCAGGCAGACCTTTGCCTTAACGTGACATATTGATGGAAGAATGGTACTGATCTTTAAATAGAATAGCGGAGATGTAACAAACATGCATAATGGTGTCAGCAGCTGTTTCATTTATTTAACACACTTGAAATCAGGCCCATTGTAAAAGTATCATTATTACATTTCCCTCCCCAATGGATCTTTGATTAATGTAGTACAAGCTGGACATGTGCTGCCCAATCGGAGCCAGAGAATTTATAGCTGTTACCCAAATAATTCTTCAAGCGAATAATTCTTCAAGTGAGTTACTGTCTGGTAGATTTTGCAGCCGAGATGATACTGCTTGATGTGCCTTCTCCTTGCTGAACAAGATAAACTTAATATTGCTCTAATTTATTATGATATTAACATAAATGTTTGCTAGCAAGACAGTGCCCTAAGTCCAGTGTGTGCATTTCCCTAGTGGAGGTATTTTGAGTTTTAAATCCTGCCGAAATTACAGCTCATCCTATTTATTCACTACATGATTCAGAACCTTTCCAGAGACTAAACTATCGCCAATACTCATATAGGAGAACATGCTCATTAGCTGACTGCTGCCATCTCTCAAGATCATTTGGAAGACTTATCTCATTTGTGAATCTCTCCTGTAAAAGGATAAAATGAAGAGCATTTTATAAGTTCACAGTGTGCTTGAAGAGAAGACAAGAGCAGGTATCCAAGATGAGAATCCTAAATGCATACTCTCTGTGCAATCCATTCTGCCTTTGGGGACCTGGTGGCTGGTATATGAAACCAGCATGTAGCAAGGTTCGAAGAAATTATCGCTTTTCTTTGGTCCAAGTGTGATCTATTGCCCTTTCGTTTCCTTTCTGCATGCCTTCCGTTTGTTACCTACCTGCAATTTAACTGACATTGCTGGTATTAACAGCAGAAGCTGCTGGAGCCTTGTATATACCAAGAATCCCACTGGCAGGAAGAAGAGAAGAGCAGAAAGCGTGGTAGCAATGAGGGTCATTTGGAGGCCGATTTCTCTGTGTAGACAGAAGCTCGATGGTTCACGCCTTTCTTCTTACCTCCTTCCCCCAAATCACGTACCTTTCTCATTTCCAGTTCCCTTTTCCTCCATTCCTTTAGAGCGCCTTGCTTCCTTGGATTGCCCGTATCTCCTGTTTTACGATATACAACGCCTATATACATAGAGCACATCATTCCACCGATTCTTCTGACCCTGAAGTTCCTTCTCTTTCCTTGCTTGCTTTCTCTAAACTTCAGGATCTTTCAGCCCACACTGTCCTTGCACTGGAGCTGTATTAGCTGTAAAGATGTTTCTAGGGGGTCTAGAGTGGCCTGAGCACACACCCACCAGAAAGCCTGGAGCAGTCATAAGATGCTGTGTGTGTGCGTGCGTGGGGGCACCCTGCAGCCCAAAAAGGCCTGTTGGTGTGATTGATCCAGCTCAATTTTAAAAGATCTGCTTGAGGCAGGAACTGGTGCCTTAGGGCTGATGTGCTACTCTCCTCTTCATAGTTAGTCACGCTCAGCTGTACTTTCATCCAGAGGAGAAGGGGCTGCATTTACTCTGGGCTACTTGGGAGACTGTTATGCAGGAACTCAAAAGCAACCAGCGCGTGATATTTTCTGGTGATATCTATGCCCATCTGCTCAGCAGCCTGATTCTCAGAGGTCTCACACAAATGGTTTGGGAGGATAGAGTGTACTACTGTATGCTTCAGCTCTTCTCCCACTTCTTGCCTGAACTTGTACATAATGATTCATTTTCAGATGGTTCAGACGCATTTGAATGTCTTTAAGTGGGGACACTGAGGGAAGGAGCTTTCTGAAAAGCCTTTCTGAGCATGAAACCCTGGGCATTAAACTTGTGTAACCTAATATAAAGCCTTGAAAAGTCTTCTGATGGCTGTTGGCTTTGCCTGGGCTGGACGTGTTGTGAGAACCTCTGTTGAAGCTATCTGGTCTGCCACAACTACCACCTAGAAAAGAATGGGCATTTGGACTTGCTAAGGAGGTAGCAGACCAGGATGAGTGGCTATGCTAAGCAGGCTGAGTTCCCAGGATCAAGGCCACAGGTAATACTCACCAAATATCCTCCTCCTCCTCCCCCCCTTCTTTCAAATTCCAGAAGACGTTTTGGTTCAAGCGGAGGTCAAATTTTAGGTAAAGTTTTGGTTTAGTCTTTTAGATTCCCTTCATTGGCTTGTCTCTCCATCTAACGTTAAACTGGCACCAGGCACATGAAGGATAACACATACCTTAGAAAGAGGGGTTGGGCCCAGCCTCAAACCTGGAACAACCCTGTGCCCTCTGGGAAGGGCTGGTCATACTGGGCAGGGCCCATTTCTTACAGAAACATATATGGAAGGAAATGAGAAGGTGGCATGCGTGACCTGTAAATTTATTTTCTTTAACCTTGCTGAAGGTTTCTACTCTCACAGTACACAAGAAAGCCCCTCCACGGGCCCCTTAGGTGCATAAAGCTACTCATGCAAGATCTGGAACTGAGTCAAGCTAGTTTCTGACTGTGGTGTGTATTTTAGGCAGAGCAGCTGTGACTCAGTTTTTTGGCGGGGGTGAGGCAGGAATAGTTCAGTAGAAAGAGAGAAATTGCTCACTGTTAATCATCTTCACTGACTGCTGGTTCACCTCTAGCTTGGGAAGTATCAGCCTGAAGGACAAAAGTACATGCTGTGGGAAGTTTCTCAGCTACATCTTTGAGAATATGATGAGATAGATACAGTACCCTGAGTTGCTTGATCTGTCATTTGTAGCACCAGCAAATTCCTGTACTGGAGGAGATAAGGGTCAAGTCTTGGCATTGGACTAGCTCTCTGGGGCTGTGCTTGGCGTGCACCCGAGGAAAGGTGGAAAGAATTGTTCTAGGTTACTTCGGTAGCAGTGGTTCCTTATGGCCCACTATGTTAGCTGGAGATAGTTCAGATTCACGTCCTGCCTTGAACCCAGCATGCTTCTGCACTAGGCTGGGAAATTTGGGAAGAGGATGAAGAACAGGCTACTCCAGAATGATATCACTCACATGTTCCCATAATGTATTGTGCAGCACTTAGCAACTGGATGGTGACCCAGAGCTGTATCCCAGTGTGTACAAAAGCCAGTGAAGTGTACTCAGTGGGTATGTCTGTGAGACGCTACTTTTCCTTAGTGGCAAGCTATGGTGACGTAGCTTATCACTACAGTATTGTGGCATTGGCAGGGGCAAACCGTGACCCCAGTGCTACTGCACAGTTGGAAACAAACTGTGTGCCACCGGGACTGCACAGTAAGGACAAGTTACTAAATGACTGTGCAGTAACAACTGTACAGTTGAGTGCATGTGTAGATGCACCCAGTGGCACATACATGGATAGATGTTGAGGCATTCGGTATACAAGAAATCTTGCCATTGCAGGGCAGAATGCTGTGTGTTGGGCTGGTTTAATGTACGTAGGGTAACTTCACTTCTCCTTTCTGCAGGGGCAGCTACCAGTAGTTCAGTGCTGCAGTTGTCGGTATGTCCATTTAGCGCTGTGCAAACCAGGGACATGGGACTGCACTTGGTAAATCTTCCACTCTCCCTCTTGTATTAGGTCACAATATCCTCTAGATCCTCACTCTTAGAATGGTTAGAAGTCATCTTCTAATTTCTAGCCAGGATTTTTTCATGGCCAGGTTATACCCATTTGTATTTTGTGCCAACCCTGGCCTTTAAGTTAAAAACACCTCCTTGGTGTTTATTGCCTCATTTATCTATAGATAGAAGTTGCCTCCTACGCAGCCATCATTCTGCTAAGCTAAGCAAGCCAAGGTCTTTTGTTATTCTCAGGTTCTCCCACCCTTTTCTCTTCCTTCCTTGTACCTGCTCCATTTCAAATGAATTTGTCTTGAACATGGGTGACAAGAACTGACCACAGTATGACTGTGGCTGGTCTCATCTATGCCTTGTACAATGGTGCATGGCCTTGTATTTTGTGCTGTTTATATTTCACCCCATTTCAATTGTTCTTGTTTTCAAGGCCATCTCATTCTTCTTGTATGATATCCTGATTCTCCTCTGCATTGATGATGTATCCTAACTTTGCAAATTCTGTTAGCAAGCTTCTTCTTTTTGGGCTGCTACACGGACTGAAAACAAGTCTAAAACAGCACCATCTCTTGTAGGATCAGTAACTATTTGGTGAAGAAATCTATTCACCATTCCCTCCAGGCATATCTGGCTCCTACCACTATCAATAGTATCTATAGCTGAGAAACAACTTCCCATTTTCCCTTAAATTTTCACCCTTTGAGGATATGGTACATGTACTTTGGTACTAGCAAACCGTTTACCAGAGGTTTTAGTGTACTTCAAGTCAGATTGCCTTCTGGGATCCCAGTCACTCCATAAAATTTCCACACATTCTTCAGGTAGTCTATTCCAATGCGTGACTATGCTCACAGTTGGAAAGTTTCTTAAATTTTCTCTGCCACAGCTTGAGGAATTTGCTTCTACTCCTGTCCCCTCAAGTATTTGAAGGATGTTCTCAAATCCCGCCCCCCTTCCTTCTTCTCTTCTCCAGACCCTAGCTCTTTTAGCCTTTCTTCATAAGTCTTGCTTCTCAGGCCCCTCAACGTTTTTGTCATTCTCCACTGGAGTCTTTCCAATCTGTCCACATCTTGTTGAAGTATGAGGCCTAAAACTGGATACAGTACTCCAGATGAGGCCTCACCAGTGCTTAATAGAGTGGAAGAATCAGTTCCTTTTATTTGCAAGTGACACTCCTATAATACAATCCATTTTAGTATTCCCCACAGTTTGGTATAATCTGCAAACTTGCTGAGGCTTCACTCCATCCCATCTTCCAGGTCATTTCCTCAGCTTGTAAAGACGTTTTTCCTTATTTCTAGCCTGAAATGATCTTCAATCAGCTTGTGTCCATTATTTTTTGTCCTCCCCTGGGAAGCCTTAGTGAATAAATGATCCACCAAGCCCTGATGTACATTCCTGATATACTTGGAGGCGGCAACCAAGTTCCCCCTGAGTCTTCTCTTCTCCAGGCTGAACAATCCCAAATCCTTCAGTTTTTCCTCATACATCTTGGTCTCCAGGCATCTAATCATACATGTAGCCCTCCTCTGGACCATCTCGAGCTTTTCCACATCCTTCTTGAAGCGTGGTGCCCAGAACTGGGTGCAGTACTCCAGTTGCAGTCTCACCAAGGCTGAGTGGAGTGGGAGGATGAGAGCCAGCAGCACTCGGTGACAGCAACGTGCGGCGGCCATGGCGGGGCCTGTCCACAGGCCTCTCCCCAAGCACAAGGCCTGGGGTGGTTGGCCCGATTCACCCCTTGAGGGACAATCCTGATGACAATGCTACCCCATAGCTTGGTGTCATCAGTGAACTTTGCCAGATTGCTTATAATACGTGTGTCCAAATTGTTAATGAACATGTTGAAGAGCACTGGTTCGAGTATTGAACCCTGAGGGACGCCACTGGCCACCTTCTGCCACGATGAGTTAGTTCCATCACCCAATACCCTTCGGGTTCTGCCATGAAGCCAATTTCCTAGCCACTGACCTGTAAAGTGGTCAAGGCTGCATTCTCTCATTTTGACCATGAGGATATCATGGGAGACCAGGTCAAAGGCCTTTTTGAAGTCCAAGTATATGACATCAGCCTCATTCCTGTTATCCAGGTGGTGAGTAACCTGATCATAGAAGGAAAAGAGGTTGGTCTGGCATGACCTACCCATAATGAAGCCATGTTGGCTACCCTTCAAAATACCACCTTCAGTTGCACGTGATGGATTCTTTGATGATTTTCTCCAGGATTTTGCCTGGGATTGAGGTCAAACTGATTGGCCTGTAATTTCCTGTGTCCTCCCTTTTCCCTTTCTTAAAGATAGGTACCCCACTGTTTTTTTTTTCCAGTCTTCTGGGACCTCTCCTGAGAGCCATGAGTCTTCAATTAACTTCACCATTGGTTGTGTGATGATGTCGGCCAATTCTTTTGGCACTCTCAGGTACAGTTCATCTGGTCCTTCTGACTCACAGATATTTAGCCTTTGAAGGTGCTCCCGCACAAGATCTAGGTCAACCATGGCAAAGTGGTCACCCCCACCATGGTCATCTTGTATCCCGTCAAGCAGGCTAATACACTTGGACTGGTGAAATACCAACATGAAGTATTCATTCAGGAGCTTGGTTTTGTCCTGAGTGTTGGTTAGCAGCCGTCCCATTTAATTTATCAGGGGCCCTATGCTTCCTGTGTTCCTTTTGTGAATTCCTAAATATCTAAAGATGGTCTTTTTGTTGCCTTGATTCCAGTTGCCAGTTTATGTTTCTGTGATGGGCTAGCTGGTAGTGACTTAGCCCAGGGGTTTTGAAAGACTAAAAGATGATTGGAGGGCTTGGGATTCCCTTCCCTCACCAATCAGGCTCCAGATACTCACCCTCCATTTCCCCTGATTGGCCCCTTGGGTCACCTGGAGGGGGATAAAAGGGGCAGCACAGCTGACTCAGGGGGACACCAGTGAGGGACCACAAGGCAACACTGGGGCTCTCAGCAGTGTAGCATGCAGCTGGCAGGACAGGCTACCCACTGGGCTGCAGGATTGCCTATGAGACACCACAGCCAGCAGGAGAGGATCCCCAGCTCCAGAAAGGATCTGAGCAGTAACCTGAGAGGTTCCCAGGTCTGCTTCCAGTTCCTCCAGCAAGAGGCCAGACAGTTCCACATGAGGCTGGAGCTCCTGGAAGCCCAAGATCCCTAGCAGCTTCTTATAGTACTAGCACTGGTGGCTGTGTGGTAAAATTTTTGCATATCATGTGAGAGATCTGAGTTCAAGTCCTAGCTGAGACGAGTCAACTAACAGGGAGAAAATCTTGTTGCAGTGGAAATGGGCCATTATGTTTCCCCCCTTTCTCCCCCTCCAGATACCTAGGTCCTATATTCCTTGTCATTTGACATTTTGTATTTTGTGCCTTTTATATTTCACCAACCAGAATTGTTTGTTCTGCTGTTTGTGTTTTATATTTTGGTTAACCCTGTCTTTTGTCAACTGGATAAATATGTCTAGGATTGTAAGTGTCTAACCTTGTTGAATCCTGCCACCTCGGGGCATTGTAGTGTCCCTTATACTCCCTAGTTTATACTGGTTATGTTCCCAATACTGTTCTCTCATTAAAAGGTATATGGTTTAGTCCCCATTGGTGGTCTGGCTCTGCTCTGTAGGGGGAGGAGAGTCCCTATACCTCCCACAGCACTTGTGCACCTGCTTTGAGCCATTCAACTGGAGAGGGGGTACCTCTTGGAGTACTGCTCAGGTTACATTTGGTTAGTGTTTTGCTTCCCGATGTGCTCCCTACAGGTGTAGGCTGCTGCTGAATACTCCTTTTTGGTAGCTCTTCCCAACTTACATCCCTTTTAGGTTCTTGCTTTAATTTCAGAAGGTCCATGACTTCTCTGTTAAGCCAAGAGGGTCTCCCAGCTCTTCTCCTGCCTTTCTTGTGAGAGGGAATAGGCTTTTTTTGAGCTTTTAGGATTGCTTCCCTAAGGAACAACCATTCTTCTTATAGTCCCTTTGTCATTGGACTGTGGTCCTGCAGGGCCTCGCCAACCAATCTCCTGAGCTTGTGGAAATCAGATTTCCAGATTTCTACCCTACTGGCTGATTTCCCTGGCTTGCGGTGAATGGAGAACATGATCATCTCATGGTTGCTGTCACACAATTTCCTTTCAAACTGCAGGTTGCTCACTAGATGGTCTCCTTTGGCCAGAACGAAGTCTAGGAGCACCTTGTTCCTGGTCAGCTCATACACTTCCTGAGTTAGATTAAACTCCTCGATGCAACTGAGGAAACTTTGTGAGTGATCAGATCTAGCTGAGTGGTCATCCCACTAGATGTCTGGGTAGTTGAGGTCAGCCATGATGACCATGGTCTGCAAGCATGCAGCCTCTGCCAGTTCTCTAGAGAATTCTTGGTCAAGGTGTTCCTCTTGGTTCAGAGGTCTGTAATAGACTCCTACTGTCAAGTCACCTTCCCCATGCTCTCCCTGTATCTTGACCGAGAGGGTCTCAAGTTGCCCTTCTTTACATCCAATCTGTGCTTCAAGGGAGGTGTAATGTCCCTTTACATAAACAGCAACTCCTCTGCTCTTCTTCCCAACATGATCCTTCCTATACAGGGTGTGTACTCCTATGTTTGTGGTCCAGTCATAGGTGGACTTCCACCAAGTGTCTGCAATCCCTATTAGATAGTATTGCTTGTTGGTCATTATGAGGGCCAGTTCCTCCTGCTTGTTTCCCATGCTTCTGGCATTAGTGTACAGGCAACTAAGCTTGCCAATGGAGACCCTAGGCTTTCTGGTAAGCAGTGAAATAATGTATCTATTGGCTGATGTCAGAGAAGGCTTCCTATTGTACCCTGGTTTTGAGGTTGACATTTCTTGAGCTTATGCTGGTGGTTGATGGCCCATTAATCTTAGTTTAAAGCCCTGTCCAGGAGATCCACCATTCTGGCCAGGAAGAGGTCCTTCCCCTCTGGCATGAGGTGGATGCTTTCTCTTCCCAAAAGGCCATAGTCCCTGAGGTGTTTGCCATGGTCGAAGAAGCTTAAGCCCTCTTGGTAGCACCATCACGAGTCTTCTGTTTACTTCTTCTATGCACCTATCCCTGCTATACCCATGACTCCCAACCAGGAGTAAGTTTAAGCCGATAGTACATTTTCTCCATAGGAAAGACTAGATATGCAGCCAGTTTCCCATGATGGCTTACAACAGGGTTTATTACAGCATCTGGCCACTAGGGGCACCTATACACGTGCAGTGAGGCTGCTCTGACATGCTATAGTTACAGTGCGTGGGAGCAGGCTCGATTAATTGAGCCTGCTGGATCATGGGAATTACCGATTTCCAGTAGCCTCCAGTGTCTCTTCCATCAGTGTCCCCATACTGAAAGATGGCATTGGGGCACTTTAATTAACGCTTGTTTGAGAAGTACCCGCCTCTCCCATTCCTGGAGCACATCTATAAACACCTTAGTTGGTTGGGGATTCAGTTTGTAACGACCAAAGGTGACCCTGAGGCAGTGCTGTAGCAAGACGGGGGGCGAGCGGGACAACCTCCCTGGGTACCAAAGTGAAGGGGCACCAATAGGTGTTGCCTAGCTGAGGTGGGGCACAGGACAGAGCTGCAAGCAGCTCACTTGGGGCAGCATGGGGACGGGGAAGGGCAGCTTCCACAGCTGCATGCACTCCCAGGCAAGCACAGGGGCTGGTGTGTGCCCCCCAGATCTGTGCACGGGGCAAGGGCGGGTTACAACTGCAGGCTTTTCCCCAGGTGCCCGATGTCCTTGCCATGGCACTGCCCTGAGATACAACTAAGAAGAAGAGCAGCTTCCTTACTTTCTGAGGGGAGAGTGAAGTGCACAGCTCTGCCTGAGACTGCTCCTACCTGAGAGTGGAGTGACTTGCACCGGTGCAAGGCTGTGTTATGTGTCCACTACACTCCTACCAATGAGCAAAGTCAGTTTGTTCGGTAGCAAATGTGTTGTGTGGCCATACTGTAAGATTTAGTACATGTTTAGCACTGTGCTATTTAGGCCCATGTGATATGAGCCTGAGTCTCAACACCTCAGTGACTTGGTACCACACCTGTAAGTTCTTCATCATAAATATGGACCATCTCCACTGTCTCAGTGGTTGTGAACAAATATTTTATTAAAAATTAAACTCACAGTACAGAATGAAGTACAATATTTTCATTGAAAACACCCAGGGGCATCTTCTTGGATAAACACAGGTGTATGCAAACAATTAGAGAAGTATAACAGCCCAATAAATCAGGATGGCATAATGGGCACAACTAGAGCTCAGCTGTACACACAGCTTTCAAACCATTTTCCCTTGCAGAAACCCCATGAAATCTTCTAATTCCATCATGCTCTCCCCACCTTTATACTATTCCTACTCCTACTCTCCTCATACAGATGACTACTAAAACTGAGTTCATAACATGCAAACCTCTAACAGCTGCCTGGTGTTCTTTTAATCTTTCACATATGCTGCATCCAGACTGTTCAGTATAACAAAGGGTACAAACAACAAGCAATTTTGCAAATCCTGCAGCTTCTTAGGAGGTCTTAGTCCTGACTTTTGATCCCCAAACCAAAGGCAATTGCAAAGTGTGGTTCTCATATTTATTTCAGTATTCCATAGCAATGACAGTAACTCCTGTTGTCTGAAAGGACCATGATATTTTCTCTCACTAATTTGATAATCAGTTCTAAACTACAAACAGGTTGAGATCTGTCTGAATATGTTTTTAATAAGGTGAATGAGGGTATCACTCTTTTTACACATAGTAAATTCTTCTGTGACCATTCTTTCCCTATGTATTTTGTCTGTCTCCTTAAATCATTAGTTCTGTCAGCAAGGACTCTCTCTCTGCTGTGTGTACAAAGCCTAGGACGATGTTTTTCAAACTTCCTAAAATCCTGGAACCATTTCATATCCCTTCTTCTGCCAGGGAACCTCTACCCCTATCCTAGCATGGAGCCAGGAGACCTGGCCCAGCAGTGACAATTCACTGCCTCCTGGCCTGCTCCTTTATTACCTTCAGTCTTTTTGCAGAACCTCTGATGGCGTATCACAGATCCCCAAGGCTCCCCAGAACACACTTTTCATACCGCTAGCCTAAAACAATGGGATCCAGTCTTCTTGGGGACTATCTTGATACTACTAAAAATAATCTTCTTACAGATGTGCAAGATCATTGTAGAGAATCCGTCTGAGCACTCATATGGATACCCTTCAGGGCTATGTACCCTTCGAAGGGTCGGTCTTTCTTTGGTACTGTGAAAAATACCAGTTTCTTAAGAGCAGTATAGCTGGGTAGCATCCCCCTCAGGCTCCTTATACAGCAAACACATGGACTATGTTTCCACCTCACCCATTTCTAAGGCTTGCTGCTCCTAATTCCCTCTGCCTTAGAACGATGATCAACTACAGCTGGTCAAACAATGTGGCAATGGACACGTGCACAAAAAAAAATCAAGGATTGCATTTTCATGTAGTGTTTCAGGTGTTTTAACCCCTACCCCCAAGCCTGCAACCCCCCAAACCAAACCGAAACAAAAAACCCAACCCCTTCCAACCCTCAAACCCCTTGTTCCTCTTTTTCATTTAACCAGCTCTCCTCTCCATCTTTATATGCTTCTGAATTGGACAGAATAAAAGACCTGCTAGTTCTGGTTAGCAGTGTGAGCCAGCAAGATAGCTCTATATCTCTAGGTAAAGTCCTTGAAAATGATGCCCTATAACAGGTTGGTTGTAACAAAATGCAAATCTATGGAGTCCTACATTACTCTGAGTTTATATTATATAAAACAGGCATCGTCAATTATAATTTTATTCTATGAAACAAACATCACAGAGGGGTTGGGTAGCTGATCTGGGAAGGTCCCTTACAGCCCTACTTTTCTATGAAAACTTCATACCAAACTGGTTTTCTAGCAAACATATCTGGAAACTCCCAGATAGTCCCAATTTGCCTTTTACTTTGAAGTTACTGCAAACGAGATGCTTTTTGAAGAATATTAGCAATCAAGGATGTTCCAGTGACAGCAAACAAAGGAGAAGTAAACAGAGAGGGCGTTTGCCTGGGAGTTTACTGCAGGAGGGGGCCAGGGAGCAAGAGGTGTGCATGTATGTGTGTGCGTGTCTGTGTAAGAGAGAGATATGCATGGATTTATGGATCTTGTCCTCAGCAATAGGAAAGAACTGATGGAGGATATGAAGGTGATGAAAAACTTGGGAAGTCATGAAACAATGGACACAAGGTAAAAGAGAGCAATTCAGGCTGGACATCAGGAAAAAGTTCTTTACAGTGTGGGTTGCCAAAATATGGAATAGGCTTCCAAGGGAGGTGGTGCTGTCCCCTTCCTCGGAAGTATTCAGAAGGAGATTGGACAGATACCTGGCTGGGGGCATCTGACCCCAGCGCTCTTTCCTGCCCAGGGCAGGAGGTCAGACTCGATGACCTAATAGGTCCCTTCTAACCCTAATAACTATGAAACTATGATCCTGAGATGGAGAAAGCGTGAAATCAGCAGAACTAAGGCACTGGATTTTTACAAGGCAAATTTCAACTAACTTGAGGAGATAATAGTCATGGTGCAATTGGGAGGACAGATGAAGGAAGGCTGGAAGTTTCTAAAGTGCACAGCATTGGAAGCCCAACAAAAAGCTTTCCCAAGGAAGCTGTTAAATAGCCAGGGTGAACTCTTTCTACAGAAGATGCAAAGAAGGCAAATATGCTCAACATCTATTGTGTCTCAGTCTTAACAAAAAAAATAAGCTGCAGCCAGACATCTAATGCAGTCTATTTAGCTAAGGAAGGGGACAAGATGAGGTATGAGATAACAGTCAGAGAGCTTCTGATGGGTCTGAATGAATTCATGTCTTCAGGGCCCAATGAATTTCATCCCAGAGACCTGGCAGAGGAGAGCTTGAATCCCATGGCAAAAATATTTATAAAGTCATGGGAGATGGGTGAAGTACCAGAGGTCTGGAAAAGCGCCAATGTAGTGCCTCCCTTCAAAAAGGCAAAAAAGGAGGACCCGGGGAGGTATAGACTGCTTAGTCTATACCTGGCGAGTTACTGGAGTATATCATAAAGAAGTCCAGCTGCAAGCATCCAGAGAAGGAAAAGCCTATCACTATGAACAAACTGTGCCAAATTAGCTTAATCCCCTTCTTCAACAAGATAACCAGTTGGGTAGATGAAGGGAATGCTGTGGATATAGTGTATCTGGATTTCAGCAAGGCTTCTGACAAAGTCCCACTTGGCTTTCTAATAAAGCAATTGGAAAAATGCAAGCTAGATAAAACTGTTATGAGGTCAATAGACAGCTGTCTCAATAGCTGCAAGCCAAGGGTAATTATAAATGGATCCATGTCAGAATGGCAGGAGGCTTGGAGTAGCGTTCCGCGGGGTCTGTCCTAAGCTCAGTGCTGTTGAACATGTCTATTAACAATTTGGATGCTGGAATAGAGAGCTCCTTGAGCAAATTTGCTTATGACACAAAACTGGGAAGGACTGCAAACACAGTGGAGGACAGGAACACAGATTGAAAAGCAGGGCTGGAGCTAAAAGGAAGAAGTCCAGTGCTGACAAGTGCAAGGTGCCGCTCCTTGGGGAAAACGATCAAAAATACAAATACAAAATGGGTGACACTTGGTGGAATGGCAGCACTATGAAGAAAGGTGCAGGAGTCTTGGTAGATCACTGACTTAGTATGAATCTGCAGCTTGATGTAGCTGCACAATCAGCAATCTTGGATTGTATCGTGAGAAGCATTAAGTGCAAGGCATGGGAGTTGACACTGCCTCTTTACTTGGCACAAATTAGGCCTCATTTAGAATATTGCATGCAGTTTTTGGCTCCACATTTTAAAAGGGACGTGGAGAAGGGTTCAGAGGCAGGTGATAAAAATGTAAAAGAGCTGGAAGGCGAGCCATGCAGGGAGAGGTTGAGAAAAAAACAACAACAGGGGTGTTCAGCCTGCAGAAAAGACGATTAAGTGGGGACATGAGATTGGTCTTTAAATACCTGAAGACCTGGCATAAAGAAGAGGGAATATGGCCTTTCTCTCTTGCTGCAGAGAGCAAGACATGGGCCAATGGCTTGAAGTTGCCTCAAAGTAGGTTTAGATAGGATATTGGGAAACCCTTCTTTACTGTTAGAGTAGTGAGGCAGGAATGGACTGCCTGGGGAAGCTGTGCAATTTGTATCATTGGAAGTGTTCAAGAAGAGGCTGGACTAGCATGGGTGAGGAATGGCCTAGGAGTAGGTATGCCTGTACTATGATATGGGTATATCTCATACTTCTGGCCTTTGCTAGTGACCACATGGGAACCAGGAAGGTATTTTTTCCCATTCTGTTGACACGTTGATATGTGGGTCAGGGTGTTTTTTGTTTTTTGGGGGGTGGGGGGAGGGGGGAATTGCCATCCATAGAAGGATTAGGTGTAGGGTGCAGCTAAGGCTGGAGATTTCGACTGGGGTGTGCCCAGCTCCTGCTGGATCTGAAACCTGGAGGTTGCTGACTAGAGGATTTTTCTTCTCTGCTCAGGGTCAGACTGATCACAACATCTGTGGTCAGGAAGGAATTTTACTCCACGGTCAGACTGGTATGGACTGTGGGGTGTTTGCCTGCCTCTGCAGCAGGAGGTGTGGCTCTCTCAGGCATATCTACGCAGCCGTTGCAGCAGCAGGGCACTGACCACCATTGTCCTCCTTCTTTACCTGTGGCAGGTTAGGTTGTGTGAAAGTGTTGACGGTGTAGTTTCACTAATTGTTTAGACACTGATTTGTATGGGGTGGCTTGGATAGGTATGATCTTGCCTTCGGCAGGGGGTTGAAATGCACGACCTCCAGAGGTCCCTTCTAGCCCTACTTTTGTATCATTCTATGATTCCATCTTTGTTGCAATTAACAACAAATTGCTGCGATGCTCTTACAGCACATACTAATATTGCATGTACATTATAAAGTTGTATTCCTAAATTAATCTAATCTAGCCTACAGTTTGTATGATCCAAATGCTGCAGAAGTAGGTGAGGCCAAATGTGGAAGAGGACATAGACCTAACATTGCAATGAGTAAACTCTTAGGGGAGAAATCTTGGCTCCACTGAAGCCTAGGGGACTTTTGCCAGTAACCTCTATAGGGACAGGTTTTATGCTACCACCACAAAAGTCAAATATTCTACCTTCGAATGTGCTTCAAAGAGCTAGCGCTGGTAAGATACTCTATCTGGTCCATCATCACCTGAGATACAAATTATTCTTTCTAAACGTCTCTCCTGTTCCTTCCATTTATCTTCACTTCAGGGCTCTTAAAGTGTTGAAATGTAGGTATTCCCAGACCTAACTCTCTTATTCACCTGGAGTGCTCACTTTGCAAATTATGGGTGCTTGTATATGTGACGAAAACATCCTTTGGCGTGGCTTAACGGCGTCACACATTACGTATCCATGTTTTGTGGGTTTTAAATGAGTCTGCATCGTTGCAAAATAAACTAGATCCAGATGGAGTTTAGTTTGCAACAGTGCAATTTGGAATGATGCAGACATTACTCAGCTCACCCCCTGTCTGCAGGAGAGGCAAGGCAGGCTCTGCAGAAAAAAAGGATCGGGCCCCTCGCTGCTTCTGCCTTCAGCAGGCTCCTGCGACTGGTAGGATGCCTGGGGCTGTCCGGGCCGAGGCTGGCTTGCCCCTGGCGCAGCGCAGGAAGGTGGCAGGAGGGTGATTGGGTTTGCTGACAGCCAGAGAAGGTAGCAGGGATAGTGCGCAGGGTGCTGGAAGCCCAGGCAGGCTGCCAGTTGTCTGGGTGCTGCCCCAGATTGGAGGCACCCAATCCAATGCTCCCCTGAGTCTGCTTGGGCGGCCAGCACACCCAGCTTGCCCCTGGGGCAGCATGGGGAAGTGGCAGGAGAGCGGCTGGGTTTGCTGGCAGCCAAAGAAGGTGGTGGGGATGGTGTACGGGGCACTGGAAGCCTGGGCAGGCTCAGGGAAGTGTTGGATTGGGCACCTCCGAGCTGGGGCAGCACCTGGTCAGCTAGCAGCCCACCCGGGCTGCCAGTGCCCCATGCACGATCCTCGCTGACTTTGTCTGCCAGCATCCTCCTGCTGCCTTCTCGCGCTGCCCCAGGGGCAAGCGAGCCTGTTCCTCAGTGGCCCCGGACATCCTGCTGGCTGCAGGAGCCCGCTGAAGGGGTGAGGGGCCCGAGCCTTTCGATTCTTCTTTTTTTTGGACGAGCCAGCTCACCTTTCCTGCAGCCAGGCGACGAGCTGAAAGATTAATGGCACAGACTAAGAGCGGCCTGACCAGGGGAGAGGCAGGCTCCTGTGGCCAGCAGGAGAATCACATATATACAGCGATGGAAATTGAAACGGTGAGTTCACGTTGACTTACGTGTACAAGCACCTTATCGCTACAGATTTAAGGAGAAATCTACTTTATCTGACTAAGAATGGTAGAATATGGTCTTTAGTCAATAATTATGCCAAGAAACGTGTATGTAATTATTGTTAAATGTACTACTTGTAAGTTCATCCAAATTGTATTTATCATGGCAATATGGGAACACTGAAGAAACCTCCCTCATAGAAATGTTTCATGGTTGTATTTTCTTGAATACAACACGGCCCTGAATAAAAGACTCATCTTGTTTCTGCGAGGCTGGATGAAGAAAAAAGATGTTTCTTTGAAAATACTGGTAAGCGGCAGTGGCCACATCTACATGAGATGCTGGCTGCTCAGCAGCTCCTTGCTACTGCAGTAGCTCATTACTACTGTGCAGTAGCATTGAATAACATGAACCGTGGCACGATGCTACTGTGCAGTAGTAGTGAGCTACTTGTGTGTGCAAGCACTAAATGACCGTGGAGTAACAACAGTGCAGTCAGCATCTCATGTAGGTGCAGCCAGAAAGTAGCAGAGTAACCGAGCATCTGAATTTTGGGGGACTGCTGTGTATTATACATGAGAAAATATGGTAACTTCTCAGTTAGGTAGATAGGGAATGGATGTAAATGGGGGACTGTTGCCTCAGTCTTTCCTTCTAAGATGAGGCCTGGAATTATCACGTACTAAATTGCCCTCAGGGCTGAATGGTGTTTCCTGGTGCAGCTGGTACCAGCATGTTTCACAGCTCTCTTGAGTCTCTGAAAGTCATGCCTTGCACATGACATGTGAGAGGTTCCTGGCCTGGAATCAAAGGGGAAAAGGATCACAGCAGGGCCTCTATCTGGATGGGTTTGTTTACCGGAACATATTGCCAACCATTCAACAGCATATACTGGTACGGGCTGGGAAGGGTCATTACTGCTGCCCTTGATAAGCAGTGCAAGCAATGTTGCCGTATGTTCTGATGCAGCCGGATGAAATCACTGTCCAGAATGGCCTTCCTAACAACAAAAAACCCCAGAATTAGATGTTTTGTGCTCACTTCTTGTTACCTTGAGGATGTGTGACTGTGCTTTACCACTGTCAATAAAATATCCAAAACGGGCGCAGAGCATCCGGGGAAATGTGAGCAGCAGATTAAGCATGGGCAATTATCATTGCTTATTGGCAGCGTGTGTTAAGTCAAATAAGCCCATGGTCCTGATAGAAAACGTTCTAGTCCAAAAAATCAGGTCAGCTGCTGCTTGACCCAAATGGAGCCACGTTGTTTGATGCTTGTTCTTTGTGTCTCAGTTTTGCTTGGTTAATATTTTCTTTGCCTCCTGTCTTATGCCATGTTGCCATCTGACACTGTGTCCGAACAGGTTCTTTCCCAAGGTCACAGCTGCTCCTGCTGCTTACTTCCAACATAGTTGGGTTATGTCCTTGCTACGTGCCTGGGTGAGTGGACCACCATCATTTAATACCTATCATCACCTACACCTGTGGAGGTGGACTGTGTTGGAGTTCCATCATGCCATGTGCCATCCAAACACGTCACAAATGACAGCTTCTCTTTTTAAAGGGATTTGCTATTTAAATGATAAGATGATTGTGACAGTGCATTCCCAGGCATAGAACAACGCAAGATTAAAATACCTGCATTTTGAAATGAAACCTTCATATTTTCCCAAGCAGGAAGCAACTGTGACCACCTGCCTTTGTTTCAAGGTAATTTGCATCCTCACAGATCCTCACAGGAGGTGAAAGGCTCCATACCAGCTATGAACTGACTGCCCAGAGGAGTTTTCCATCTACTGACTCCTCTGTGAATCTTATGAAATATGAACTTCCGTTTCTACCCAGGAGAACTTTGAACAATCTTTTCTCTGATGCCTGATGAAGAGTGTGTGTGCCCAAAAGCTTGCAATTAAAGAATTTTTTTTGCAAAATCTTGTCGGTCTAATAAAAAATACCATCTCTACTACAAGTCGGGCTCACATTTGTGGCACACTCGACATTCTTCATCTACACAAGCCCAAATTCTGTTCTGACTCACGCCTTCATCTGTCCCAACTGACTTGTCCAGATTATAAATTAGCTGGAAATTTGGCCCACAGTACAAACATTAACTAATTTAATCCTCCCAGTCACTATGGGAGGCAGGGAAGTAGCTTTGTTCTCCCTATTTGTTTTTACGGGGTGGTAACTGGAGAGCAGAGGGCAAACAGCTAGCTGCCATGGAGGTCTGTATTGTCAGAGCTTGTATTAGAAGTGACTCTTTGGCATTTATGGCCCACTTCTCCCCTACTCCTTTGCAATCCCAAGTGAGGAACGCACAGCAAGGACTGTTGGAGCTATTTAGAAACAAGATCCTGGGCCATATCTTGATCTCAATTACACAGCTGTAAATCTGAAGTAGCTCCACCAGATCTCAGTGGAGGTACTCTGGATTTATACCAGCATATCTAAAAAAATCAGAATCCAGTGCCTACTATTAATCAGTAGCATAACTAGGGTTGGGCAAGAAGCACCTCAACCCTGGGCACCGTCTTGGGGCGGGGGCAAGAACAGCAGCAACTACCACTGCTGCTAACACCCTTGATGCAAAACTTCCTAGTCCTGCCAGTGCTATTAAGATAAAATACAGCACAGACGAGTAAAGGGAGACACAGAAAACAGAACTGTTGTAGGCAAAATTGTTTTTAACAGTGTTGTTCAAGCCCCTCTGGTGTAATCTGAAGAGAGGACTTTGTTACATCCGTGAAGTATATTGAAAATGAAATCAGTGGCAACACCAAATGTGCCCAGACATGACAGGACTTTTAAATAACAACAGAATAATTCTATCTCCTTTCCCATTTGTTCCATGTTAACTTAAGGAGATCAGTGCAGACTTTCTGGAATTGCTGCAGCAAGCTGTAAATGATGTATGAAAATAAAATGAAAAATCTCTGCCCAGTCTGCAGCTCTGTGCAGCCGCTGCTGTGCTGCACTAATGGCTGTTTGCTCCTGCACGTGCCAGGGAAGGCAGCAGCTCAGAACCTGCAACAAAATGCCTGGATGTAATATTTGGGGAAAGCCCCCCAACACACACACTTTTTGTACGTGTCTCCTAATGCGAAGTGCAATCGAGGAAAAGAGGGAGAGACACTAATTTTGTCTCTCTCCCCCCAGCAAAGGGCAGATAGCCACAATGCAATAGCTGTGTAAAACACCGGCCGCAGTCCCCGCCTTCTCGGTCCTGCCCTTTTCTGCATCGACTCCCTGGTTTTGCTTGTACTCCTTTCACCTGTGTCTCGTAGGTGCGCGTCCCTGCATATCAATGCAATGTGCTGTGCATAAAGGCGAGTTGCTGGAAGCAGATGTGATAGGTGTAATTAAGCATGTGTGTGTGTGTGTGTGTGTGTGTGTGTGGGTGTGGGTGTGGTTGACACAGTGTGACTATGTCAGGGGTTAAAGAAGGCAAAAAATAACACAGCGTATATTATGACGAATAAAGTTCCTGATGACCTATTTAAAACCTGTGCTAATCCTGCACTGCAACAGTGCAAACAGTGATTATTAATGCCATTAAAAATTCATGCAAGCCCGGGTTCCACAAACGCTTTGCCATGTGAATTGTCTCTATGGAGATAAAGAGGGCACAACGGCAAGCATGAGGAGCCAGGGTCCAAGCTAATGATGCGGTAGGCTGAAGTAACAGCTTCACAAACAGCCCACTTGACTACGACATCCCTCCCTGTGCCCCCAGGTGAGAAACAGCCACGTGTTTTAGCTGGAAGTTCCTTCTTAGGTTCTTTCCCTGTCCCCATTTTATTCCTCCTGCTTCTTTCAAAGGTAACTTCTACCAGTGTAAACCAAAAAAAAGAGAGAGAAAAGAAAAGGAAAAAAAAATCCAGTTCATGAGATACTTTTTTACACAGCCTGGAAGCAACGTGGAGATTGAATTTAATTTAGGCCAATCCTCTGCTGAATTTCAGATAAAGGATTTTTAATCTAGTCATAGGCTGATAAAAATACCCCTCTTCTATCCTGCAGGCAACTTTTTCTGCCAATTTTCTTTCCAGAGAGAGGGAAAGAAATAATTGAAAGAACACTGCAGCATAGAAAACCACACTGAAGGAGGAATGCATTTTGGAAGAGAAATACAGAGCGAGTTCACTGTTTTCTCCATGGTCGTTCAGGTATTTAAGATACAGGTAATCATAATCATTAGTTCTTTTTTTTCCTGTGAGCGCTACACAGGCGTCATTTATTCAAATACAAAACAAATTTGATATTCCAGAGTGTCGTTATAACATTCACAGCATGCCTTTCTCTCTTCTACCCCAAGCAGAATTATTTCAGGGTTAATTTATTCATCTAATTGCTCAATGTACATGTGATATTGCAGTCCACAATGATTTTCTGGACTACAGGCACTGGTAATGACTTAATAAACATGCATGTATACATGATTTAAAAGCAATACATTCTCTTGAATGTAGCATTTCAAATTGTGGACGGAAAAATAAAAGGATGGCTGGAGGCATGTCTGGTTGGACTTGTGAAATGCTGAGCTCTTAATATTTTTTTTTCAGATTACGACTCTGTTTAGAAGACGGTATTACCTAGCCAGTTTTCTGTTAATTCTCATGTATGTGAATAATCAAAAAAAACAAACAAGGTTTTTATGCATTTCTCTCCAGGTTAAATTATGAACCGTTCTCTAGGATCACAAACATGGTATGATGGCTTCAACTGAGCCTGCAGGGGTGCTGAGTGGAGATGATGTGTCGGATCCCATCTTTAATATGTAATATACAGTAAGTGTATGTTTTATGAGGATTTTCTCTGTTACAAAGGATGTACTGGGAGGTCTGTTGGTCCAGGTAAGTATATGCGTATGCAAAGCATAACTCCCCTGAATTGTTAGACAAAGGTGACACTGAAGTGAGATGAGACTCAACCTGTATGGGCCAGAATAGGCTGTATTAGGCACCTACATGTCCACTGCACTCAGCTCCCTGCATATATCTCTTTTTGTAACATGCCACTTCCTGAGCCTGAAGACTAACAAAAAGCAGACTTAACTGTTTTTTAAAAGCTAGATACATCCTTTACCTGCTTGCTGTTCTAGGCATATTGCCGGTTTTGGGGACATGAACAGGGATCCCATTTAGGTACCAAAGAGATGGGATAGGATATGGGAAATTCGTTATTCCCAAACTGTAAAGTGAAACCAATTACTGTGCTCCAGCAGCCTCCAGCATCTCTTGTATCAGCGTCCCCGTGCTAAAAAATGGTGTCGGGGGCACTTTAAAGCTCGTTGAATCAACTTTATTTAAAATGCCCCCACTGCCATTTTTAAGCACAGGGATGCTGATGCACAAAACACTCTGGGCACTTTAATTAAAGTGCTCTAATTAAAGCTCCCCTGCCCTCCCCCGCCTCTGGAGCACGTATGAATGCCCTATGTTACAAAGTCACTGTTGGAAGATAGGTGGATGGTTAGCCTGAATTTCTGAAATATGTGAGCTGCTGTAGAGTCAGAGGATAAGTGGGACTTATTTGCGGCACACAGTCATAACACCCTGAGTGCAGAATGCTGAAGGACACCAACTCCAGGTGTTGCTGGAAAAGCGCTGTAGTGTGTATCAGGTCTAAGGATAGGTGAACTGGTATAGACTCTTTCTAGTACTAGTCACCAGCCAATTGCAGATCAATTTTTTGGAGTCTAAAAAGTCAGCTTTCAAGGCACTCTGTCTTCTTCCACAAATGGTAGCTGCCGTATTAAATAGGCTAACCTTGCTGTAGTTCAGCCTGGGACTGGACATAGCAGAAATCACATCAATTTTCTAGCCCAGTTTTGCAGATGAAAGAGACCTGCTTCCAAACTGACTCCAGCTCAAGGTTCTTTGAAGCTCACCTGTCCTTTGATCTTTAGTTCCTTTAATGTATGATCTTGAACTGACTTTCTGTTTACTTTCCCCCCCCCCATCTTTAGGAAGAAAAGCCTGTCAGGTTGAAGTTCAGAAAGCTGCAGAGAACAGGTGCCAAATCTATTGTACTAGGTTTCCCTTGGTATCAGCCAGGTGTTTAGTAACAGAGGAGGCCTGTACATACCTCCCTTTCTTGTGGTCCAGGTGTTCACATGCAGGGCTGGCTCAGGAGGCTACTTTTGGTGATGAGTGTGGGTTGGTCTTTGGAGAACCCCTGGATCTGTAATAGCAAAATCCCTGGTAGTAGTGGGAAGAACCTTCCCAGCTGCTCTGCAGACTTCTCCAATGCCTTGGCTTTGTGCAAGGGGGAGTGAATTTAGACCCTTGGTCTTTATTATCTTGCTAAGACTTTTCCGGGCAGACAGTGTCTGTGACTGGCAAGTCACCCTAGTGATTTCATACCTTTGCATTTTCATGCATCTCCTCATGGCTCCACTCAGCAGCCGTGGCACCAGAACACAAAGTGCATCCTGGGAAGGCAACAGGTATTGAACAGACCATGGAAGCAGGACAGAGGGGTAGGAGTGTCCACACACTCCTTCAGGCTGCTGCTGGAGCATGGCAGGAGCCTTCTTCTACTTGGCAGAGGTGGCAGAGCTGTGCCAGCAGAGAAGAGGGTTGTGTCACTGCAGAGGGGCTTAGGTGTAGTGTGGATTAGGCCTTAGGAAGGAAACCAGCACCTGCTCTTCAGGTTTCCAACCTGAGAGTTTGCATGATGGACTAGCATTTTCCTTCTTCTTTTCAAATCTGGGACAAGGCAAACAGTTGTATTTCTCTCGTCGTTTGCTGCCATGGTGCCTCTATGCCACAGAAGGACTCTGGCCCTCTCTTTTGCCCCCACCCTCATCCCCTTTCAATGTAAGCTATAGAAGCCAAGTTTAACTAATCCTTCATTACGTCGGTCCCATAGAAACCCACTGCGATTATGGTTGTTATCTGCCCTTCTAATCTCAGCAACGTCCTCATTAGGGTTTGAGCCAAAGACAACGGGGGCCTTAATAGACATTGCATGCGGCCCAAATTGATGATTATGCGTGCTCCCACTCTTCCAGATGAGGTTCCAAGTTATTTCGAAGGCAAGAGCAGTGGGGGCACATCTGTACAGCTTCACCGACCTACTCCAAATCCTTGTTTGCCTTTTCCTTAATGGCTGCTAAACAATGTGCAGATGATTTAAGTGCATTATCCAAAATTACAGCTAGTTTTCTCTGCCTCTCAGTGTTCAGTGCTGTGCTTTCATTCAGGTCGTAATCCCTGTGCTTATTGTCGCTCCCCAGTCTCATTATTTTTCATTTTGCTACTTTTAGCCTAGCTGGTTGTCAGTTATAGTCCATGTGAACTCAAGGAGGGGAAGAAAAAAAACCCAACCCAACCTCAAAACAAAAGAAGTCCATGATAAGGTAACTTGGAAAGGCTCTTCAGCCATTTCTCTGCAGTCACAAAGGCATACACAGAGCTCTTCAAAATCTGGCACTTTAAATATTATCTCAAATAATATTTGATGTGTTCTATATCTCCATTGTGACTTCACAGCTGAAGTTACAAATTATGAGATAGTGGCATCAAAGGCTATTTCAGCCCTAATATTACCATTATTTGTGCCTATGACGGGGTCCTTACCAAGATGAAGGCCCTGCTGGAGGTGCTGTGTAATGGTGTAATTCAAGACAGGTTTTTCTCCCAAGAGCAAGGCAAGATGGACAAAGGGTGGGAGGAAGGAAATCTTCTTCTTCTTGTTGTATAAATTGATACAATACAAGCCATCTATTAAATAGCACCTGGCTGAAAAAAATGTTGATGGGAGAACAGTTTCATCAGAATGAAAGGATAACCTGGGACTGTGCCCATTTTGATGAAATGGGATGTAACGTGTTCAAATGAAACATTTCAGCTAATTTTTTGTCACCTCATGACATTTTACTGTGGGTATGATAATTCAGTACAGTTTCTATTTGTGCGTTGTATTTTGTTATTATCTAAACAAAACTTGTATATGTTTTTGGACCAAAGTTTGCCAGAATCTCTGCTGTGGGGAGAGGGAGAGAAAAGTTTCTCTCTTCTTTGTCCTTCAGCATTTAAAACAAAATTCAAACTGTTCAAAATGCTCTTGGGGCAGTGATTCCAATTCCAGCGCAACTCTGTTCTGGAGCCCCAGTCTTGTACCTTGCTTATAAGACCTGCCTTCCTTTTTTTATTTTTCTTTCTGTTTTTGTTTTTGGTTTTTTTTGTTAACTTTTCCAGATTTGTGGTTTCCTGCATCATCGTATCTTGTATAATTAAAATATAAGAATAATATTCATTGACTAGAGTATGCACTAGCAATAAACTTCTTGCATGATTATCAAAAGACTTAGTACTTAATCACCTGCAAAAACCATTTATTGCTTGGTATGCTCTACCACTATGAACATTATCCCTTAATTAACTGCCTTATTTCATCTAAATTAAAAAAAGATAATTTAAAATGTTACCATGAGCACATTTTTGTTATTAACTTGAACTGTATAAAAATAAGAAAAAAAACTGTTCCTTTCTTGAGCGGAGACATGCGATTTTACTTTCACATGTAAATGAAGGATTTTTAATTTTTATCTGGGTGCTTTTATGAATCGCTCCAAGTAGATCTGTGTTTTCTGTTGCCATAGGCTATGACTAAAATGTCAAGCCTCAGGCTATTCCATTGAAAGTCAGGAAGTCAAATAATTGCCTCTCAGGCCCAGACCTCCTTCTGGACTGTCTAAAACGTAAGTGCTGGATTTTTCAATGGGAAAGAAATTAAAGAAATACAGGACCGTATTGAAAAACCACATCCCAATGATAAGAGAATAGCCAGTGGACTGTAAGAAGTATCATGATGGAGCTGAATGAAAAGAAGAAAGGTGATGCTCTATGAGAAACTCAGGGTAGTTACAGATGAGCAGCAGTATCACACGGGGCAATTCGTTCCAACATGGATTTGGGTGAGTGGGAAGGGGTTGTCTCCAGGTGCAGAGGGGAACTAGAGCAGGAACTTCGGGAACTGATGAGTTCGTAGAAGAAATTTAGCCTGGAGGTTGCAGCTCAAGCAGGAGGAGTCGGGCAGAATTTAAGTGCTGACAGATAGCACCTAATCCTAGAGGCTCCTAAATGTACTGGATGAGTCCTTGTTTGACTGAATAGTGTTATGTAGGTGGAGGACTATCTAGTTTCTGGATCCTGATTAGGCTTAGGGTTGAGGTAAGTGCTGAGCTGCTCAGTTCTGTCATGACTGGGGCACTATGGCACAGACAAGCGTGTCTTTAGGTGCCTGGGACCCATAAGGAGAAAACAGCTGAGGTACCTTCGGAGTTTAGGCACCTTTGAAGTTAGGCAGCAGCTGAGTGCAGGTTTTCAGGACTTCAGTTTTGGATTTGGGCACCTCAATCCCACCCGAGTCCTGCTTTATATGTCCTTTCTAGGTCTGTCCTTTAGTCCATCCTCAGTAAGGCTGCCCAAGAGTGTAACTGCATTGGATGTAGGGAGCTAAAGAGTCATTAGTGGTCATGAAATGCTACTGCAGCCAAATGGAATTAGGAGATACTTGCAGCAACAAGGATCTTACCTATATTTTCTAGTGAAGCTAAACAAGAGAAGGAGCAGTCAGCCAAATCCAGCTGTTCATGTAAGTTCTTCACTCATGTTCAGGACCTTCACCTAACACAGGAGGTATATGGTCCCACTATGGTCCAGCCTTACTGAACTTGGTGTTGGCTACAGGGGAGGACCTGGTAGGGGAGCTGCTATTCACGATCACCTTGAGGACAGTGACTACCAATCAGGTGAATTCACCATACAGCATAGGAAAAATGTTGAGCTAAACAGGGAAATCCAGGGGAGCCTAAGGGCAAAAAAGAAGGCATATAGGTGGTAGACGTGGGGGGAAGCTACCAAGGAGGAGTATACTTGGCCCGCACTTGCAGGGAGGCAGTCAGAAAAGCCAAAGCAACTACTAGGTGAGGCTGGCAACACAAATTAAAGACAACTTTTTTAGGTAGGTAGGGAGTAAAAGGAAGGTGCAGGGCAGCATAGGACCCCAACTGAACAAGGAGGAGCAATTAGTAACAGGGGGGACAAGGTTGAGCTAGTCAACGAGTTTTTTTGCCTTGATGTTTCTGAACAGGGCTCAAGATAAGTCTCCCAGTGGGTTCTTAGATGCTGACTTGGTGCAGAATCACTTGGGTGGACTGGATGTATTCAAGTCAGCAGACCCGGATGAGATGCATCCGAGAGTACTGAAGCAATTGGCTGGTGTCACAGCAGAACCACTGGCACGGCTGTTTGAGCACTCGTGGCACTTGGGTCAGGTCCTGGAGGACTGGAAAATGGCCATTGTGGTCCCTATTTTCAAGAATGTGAGTAAGGAGGATCCAAGTAATTATAGGCCAGTCATGCTCACCTCCATCCTTGGAAAAGTCTTTGAAAAGATTATGAAGGATCATATTTGTAGGAGTCCAGAGGGAAAAATAATGCAGCAGGGCAACCAGCATGGATTTGTAGCAGGTAGATCATGCCTGTCCAATCTGGTTTTGTTTTATGACATGGTCACAAAATGCTTAGATGCAGGAGTAGAAGTAGGTGTCGTTTTCTTGGACATTAACAAGGCCTTCGATATGGTATCTCATCCCATTCTCATAAATAAATTAAGAGGCTCTGACATAGATGTTTACATGGTCTGGTGGGTGGCAAATTAGTGGTTTAGTGGTTGCACCCAGAGAGTGGTAGTAGATGGGTCGGTATTGACCTGGAAGGGTGTGGGTAGTGGGGTCCTGCAGGGTTTGTTCTTTGGACCTGTACTCTTCAGTGTCTTTATCAGTGACCTGGATGTGGGTGTGAAGTGTACTCTGTCCAAATTTGTGGACAATACTAAATTGTGGGGTTAAGTGCACACTCCAGAGGGTAGGGAACAATTGCAGGCAGACCTGGACAGGTTAGACAAGGGGGCAGTACACAGTAGGGTGCAATACAACAAGGA
Source organism: Caiman crocodilus (assembly GCA_030014935.1). Lineage (NCBI taxonomy): Eukaryota > Metazoa > Chordata > Crocodylia > Alligatoridae > Caiman > Caiman crocodilus. The sequence continues at coordinate 13,171,205 of JAGPOW010000304.1, forward strand.
CAAGTGCAGACTGCTGCACCAAGGGAGTAAAAATACCCAGTATACCATCTGGCTGGGAAGTGACCCTCTCAGAAGCACAGAAGTGGAAAGGGATCTTGGAGTCATAGAGGACTTCAAGATGAACATGAGTCATCAGTGTGACGAAATCATCAGCAAAGCTAACTGCACTTTATCATGCATCAACAGATACAAAACAAATAGAACCAAGGAGGGGATACTTCCCCTCTGTGCGGCACTGGTCACACCACAGTTGGGCGTCCTGTTTTGGGCACCATACGTCAAGAAGGATGTTGATAGATGCAAGAGGATCCAGAGGAGGGCCATTCATCTGGTTAGGTGCTAACAGGACAAGCCCTATGAAGAGAGACTGAGGGATCTGCACCTCTTCAGCCTCTGCAAGAGAAGGCTGAAAGGTGATCTTCTGGCCACTGACAAATTAATTAGGGGGATGCAGCAAGGGATCGGAAATGCTCTATTCACCAGGGTGCCTCTTGGGGTAACAAGGAGCAAAGGTCACAAACTGACACAGAGCATATTTAGACTAGACATCAGGAAAAACTTCTTCACGGTAAGGGTGGCCATAATTTGGAATGGGCTTCCAAGGGAGGTGGTGCTCTGTCCTGCCTTGGGGGTCTTTAAGAGAAGGCTGGATAGGCACCTGGCTGGGGTCATGTGACCCCAGCGCTCTTTCCTGCCTGCGGCAGGGTGTCAGACTCAATGATCTGCTGAGGTCCCTTCTGACCCTGGCATCTATGAATCTATGAAAAGATGCTTTTCCATTATGGCAAACCTAACTGCAAGTTAGGAAAAATAGGTCTCACCTCAGAAAAGCTGACTTGCCACTCTGTTTTTTTTCTTTTTGCTGCTGCCCAATTTTTCTTTTTCTCTGCTATTTCTGGGTCTCAAATTTCATATTTCTCCTTTACACAGTTATATACAGTCATTAAAGATGAATTAATTGTATGAGAATGGCTACAGTCCTCCTTTATGGATGGCAGAGAGAAAGAAATTCCACATTCTTTTAATTACAATTCTTGGTAATGGATTGATGACTATCTCCGAAAACCAAGTGCCTGTGTAGTAGCAACTGTTTCCTCAATCTATAATATCCCTCTATAGAGGGTTATACCTGAAGGCTACTAGATTCTTTTTCATCTGCCTATCTAGTGCTGAAGAGAAACCCTTTCAAATCTCTCTAGCTTGCCCATAGCTCACAATGGTGCAATGGGAAATGCACAGATTTAGATTTAGCCACTAAGGTAACATGCATTGAGGTCCACATTAAAAGAGTAGTAGGACGAGAACCCTGGGATTACATAACATGACAATGGCCCTGGGGAGGAAGGATGGTGTACCTATGCTGACTACACTGCTTTGGCTCAGCTGCTGCAGTGGTGTTCCCATTGCAGAGCGATATGTGATTTGATAGTTGCCCTGACTGAAGTAATCTAAAGTAGGATAACATGAGGTGTCAGGGCAGATATTAGAAATCATTTCCATCCTTTTCATTAGGAGCCAGGCATTATTCTCTTGGCAGCTTTCAAAAGCGTATTTTTAGCTATTGTTCACTAACCTTAACTATCGTGTGGTAAGCACAATAGAAGTGGGAGCCTTCAGCTCTTTGTTTGTTAGTAATCATGGGAAGAAGATTCTGCTTTGGAGGGGTCAGTGAGATGCTCATTTGAAAAAAAAAAAAGACATGTTTGCATTGTAGCAACAATAGAAGGGAAACCTGAAGCCTTCCAGTGGCTGCAGATTTCATAGGAGGCTGAGACCGCTCTGAACATAACTTTTACCCCGTGTGGCTTGTGCTTTCTTGACAGAAATCAAAGAGTGAGGATGCATCCTGACTAGACTGCTTGTACTGATGAGTGACAAGCTGATACCACCACAACTATGCCGTTACCAACTCAATGCCCCAGGCAATGTACAGCAGATAAATGGTTAACTAAAACAATGCTTTTAGGGTATCTGTAGAGGGATGTGGAATCATTCTGAAACCGCCACAGGGACTTATTGGTGAAAATTGCTGCCCTATATTTTCTTTCACAGATACTCACAGAGTCAGTTATCTTAACTGTTTCTGACATTTTGCTTGCCCAACCATGAGGTTCCTGAGATGGATGGATGAAAATGCTGGTCTTTAAGACAGAAATGTGACACAGGTGAGGACACACAGGTCAGGCTGCAGAGGATGTTGCAAATCTCATACATCAATGTATGAATATCTTGGGTTCTGCTTCAGGCGCTGGAAGGGAATGGTTTCTAGAGTACCAAGACTCTTCTGTCCAGTCTTTCAAAGTGTGACCCTCTGTAGGGACCCAGGTTGAGTGGCTACACTGGGATAGGGCCTACGTGCCACATACTCAGCAGGTGTCTCACTTTCTTATTTTCAAATCTTGTCCATCATGCCTTGGTGTAATCGAACAGAGGTATCAGGAGGTGGTACCTGCTTGGACAGAGTTGGCTGAGTCTGGCGTGGGTCATGACATCTGTGGGTCTTCTGTGGGGTTCCTCCACCCCTACACCCCATCCCTTTCCACTCAGGTGTTCCTGTTGGTGCTTGGTGCAGACACTTAGCCATCCTGAGCACCTGTTCTTGCAGTTCAGGCAAAGGAATCCATGATAGGAAGAAACCGTGTTGCCCTGAATCAGTGTTTTGCTGAGCTCACCTGTTTCTACTGAAGTTCCAGGATCAGCAATGTATGTCCGCAAAAAGAAACAAATAACCTGATAATACATTAAATAGCTCTGTTCTAGTCTAGCCTTTCATTGGTCACCTTTCCTCAGGCAATCCCAGTCCTCCAGGGCTTGTCCTGTGTATGCTCAGTCCAAGTGGGCCAGTCTGTTCTGGGCCAAATCCTTCAAGTAATGTGGGGTGAGGGGTAGCTTGAATCCTGGAGTAGCCCCCAGAGCCATCTGGCCTCCTATGGCAGAGTGTCAATCAGGAATCTGTCCAGAGAGCCAGAGTGATCCAGGTCCTTGGCTTCTGGTCCTCTCCCTACGTGGGGATGCACAGTGAGAGGTACATGCATTCCCCCTCTCCTGGGGCCAGTGCATCCTACGTAAGGGTTCTTGGGTTGGTCTGAGCGAATTTGGACCCTTACTTACCCCCAGCTGCTGCTGACAGCTGTTGGGAGCCCAAGAGGAGCTCATTATTCCCTGCATCTGTTGCCTCTGGGCCCTAGGCAGTGCCTCCTGCACCAGCTGCCTGCTTTCTTCTTGGGTTGCGGCCTGAGTCTGCATGGGACTGGGGTCCTGACCCCCTCCCCATTCTGGCATCATCCCCCCATTCCGGGGGATGTCTGCTGCATGCTGGCTGCCTGTCTGGCAGTGCAATGGAGCATGCCCTGGGTGCACAGACTCACCATTTTCCTGCAAGCCTAGCCAGGGATATGCCTTCTGAGGAGTGTGCTGGCCACTACCATTCTGGTAAGTACAGGGTCAACCTGGCCCCTGCTACATCCTTCCTGCCTGGTCCCCAACCTGGCCGTATCCCATTCCTGTTTCTTCCCCATCCCTGACACCATGTAATGTAATCCCAGGCCTGGTTTCCTTTGCCCACCAGTCTCCATCTCCAGTCCTCTCATCTCTAGGCTTCTCATCCTAATTCTAGTCCCCTTCCCCAGCAACTGCTGGCCTAACTTGAGTTTCCTCCTCCCCATGCCTTATTCCAATCTCCTGGTCCAAGCAATCCCACAAGCCCCCAGCATTCTAGCTCCTTATCAGATCTGCCTTCCTTATCTGTGTTCCCACTTTCCCAAGTCCCCAGGTTCTTAGTCCTAGTGTCTTACCCCTTCCCAAATCACAGACCCATATTCTCTTTCCCTCACACCAACCTCTGGTCTCACATTCCAAACCTCTCCACCTGCCTTGGCAAGTCAGGTTCTTGTCCCCGCTTCATTTAAACTGTGCATATTTTTTCTCTACACAGCCCTTTCCCAGCCTGGGAAATCAGTGAAAACACAAGAGAAACAGCCTCTTTATTGGCAGTTCAAGTGCCTGGATCAGCATCAGTCCAGAGCTGCAACTGCAGGCTCACACCTCACAGGACTGGCATATGTATTCATAATGCATTCATACACATACATCTTTTTTTCTATAACATTTCAAAGCTAATCACCTATTATCATTTAAAACTACTACGATTGTGAGGCTAATTATTTTTATATACAAAGCTGAAAAATACGTACAGGGAGCAATAAAAATTACAATAAGGAAGCATTAGTTAATTAAAATGTTATTTGCATAACAGTTATTTATATTTTAAAAATATTTTTGTTTAAAAAATCTTTAAAAAACAAGGATTTGCTATAAGTCCTTTATAATAAACAAATACATTATGTAGTTCTCCTGACTATTGTGATAGGGGCAATGCCCTGAAAGAAAACTTACCCCGAAGGGGAGAGCTTCTGAGCTGGTTGGATGCTGATGAGAACTGGAAGTCCGGTGGGAGTGAAACCACAGCGGGGGAAAATGCTGCGGCAACGAAAGAGGGGGAAAAAAAAAAAGGACGACAAGCCCAAGAAGAGCAGGATTGGCTGTAGCCCCAGCATGGACTCATTTTATGGCAGCATGCTGGCACAGATTCACCACCCGACCCCTTAAGGAAAGAATAAAAGTTCGGATTGAACCAGAGGAGGGGGAATCAGAAGTGAGGCTTCTGGTGGGGCCAGAAGAGCCCCAAGGAGGAAAGAGCTCCAGAGAGGAGCAGTGGTGGCTACCCCAGGAAAGTGCACCTGGATAAGAGACAAGCCCACGAGGGCTAAGGTACTTACTCAAAGCAGAACCATGGATCCTGGACATCTCTGGACCTGATTGGACCACCAGGGATCCTGCAAAGGAAGAAGAGAGCCAGGAGTCCAGACCACAGCAGATACACAGCTGGGAAAAGTAGAGACATACCCGAAAGCAAGGTAACCTGGGGACAGCAAGGACTGTAGGTCAATTTCACTATAGCCCAGAGCCCGGGCCAAGTAAGGTCCACATCCTATTTATTCTGAAGTCAAAAGACCAAGACAAAATTATCACTGTGGCTCGCCCTAGTGGTGGGCAGAAGATAACAGCTTAAGGTTAGTGTAAGGTGGGGTTTAGGGGAGGCGGAGCCCTGAACTGTGAAACTGGACAAGCAGAGCTAAGGACGGTTCCAGGGAAGGTGAGACATAACATCTTACTTTTGATAACAAACCTATTTTCCATCAAAGATGTTGGCAGGAAAGAAACCCTGAAGGACTTCCAAGATTAATAATTCATCAAGCTACCCAGTTCCTAAAGAGCTGGTGAGCCCCGAAAGGTCAGTAAGAGCCAGACGTACTAGTGAATGCCACACAAAGTTACAACTATATTTCACAAGCATGTGCATTTGTAAATCAGACCATAGGTTCTCTAGGCTATTTATGGAGAACACTCTTCAGAAAAATTCTTTAGTCAATTCATTTTATTTGGGATTAATCTTGAATAAGGATGTCAGGATTTGGCCCTTTGGAAATGTGCTCAACATATTAATATATATCATCCTTGTATTACATACATACATATTAGGGCTCTGCGAAGCTTCAGTCCCTGATTCAATTCAGCAGAGATTTGACTCAGTTCAGTGGCTGAATCTCCAAATCTGAATTGAATCAGAGGACCCTTTAATCTCTCTGAATCGAACTGGAACTGTCCTAATTGATTCAGAAAGATTCAGAGATTCAGACATAGACACAACTTTAAACGTTTTTTCTACATGCCTCTAGGTAGCAGGCAGCCTGTGAATGCTGTGATGCTGGGGCAGATGGAGAGTCCTACAGGAGTATGGGGGCTTGCCAGCACACTCAGCAGCAGACCCGGAAGTGGACCAGAAGCGTTTCCGGTTCACTTCCGGGTCTGCCAGGGAGCGTGTTGGGGGGGGAGGCCCTGTGCCCGCCAGCTCAGCGACTGGTGCCTCCTGGATCTGGGGGCGCATCTGGAGTCCCCCTGTGGCTGATCGCTGAGTCAGGGAGGCATGGGGGAGCCCCGAGCATGCTCCCTGGCAGATCCAGAAGTGGGTCAGAAGTATTTCCACTTCCCCTTCCGGGTTCGCCACCGAGCATGCGGAGGCCTCTCCCCCCCATATTCCTGTGGGACGCTTCATCCACCCCAGTATCGCAGTGGTCACAAGCCCTGCTGGTACCTCAGGGTACGTAGAAAAAACATTTAAAGCTGTGTCCGAATTGCTGATTCTCTGAATCAGCATTGAATTTTCAGATTCAGATTTGGCTGAATCAGATCAGGGACAGTGATCCAAGTCAACGAATCAAATCGCTGTCCCTGATTTGGGCCAAATCTGAGTCCGAATCAAATAGGGCCCATTTCGCACACCCCTAATACATACCTACATACAAACATAAATACATGATGGTACTTATTTCCTCTAATGCAGCATTTCTCAACCTAGGAGTTGCAACCCAAAAGTGGGGTGCAAGAATATATGAAAGGGTCATGAGCAAACTTTAAAAATGGATTCTCCTTGACAGGAGAAAAATACAGGAAACCATTAGGGGCTGAGGCCTGGGGGTGGGGGACAGTGGGTCAGGAGTGAGGGGCACTGGGGCAGGACTGGCCACTGATGTTTACAAATGGGTCCTGGTACAAAAAGGGTTGAGAACCATTGCTTTGATGTAGTGTGAGACCAAACTACAATTCAAATTACAGTTACCATATAAACGTCCATCCAAGCGAATGGGAAAACTCCAACAGCTTCATCTTGCATTAGTGACTAATGCTCCTTCTTGCTTAGTATGTAGAAAATTGAGGGGACTAGATCGCTAAACAGATTGCCAATAAACTGCTATACTGCTCAGTTATTAGAAACTGCTAATGAAACAATGAAACAGAAAGGTTAAACCCTGGTTCCAAGAAAGTCAGTGGCAAAACTCTGTTTGGCTCCACAGAAAACAGGATTGTAGCCAGAACATTTAACCTCCTCATAACAATGTTTTCTTTTTAATTCAGGGTTTGGAGGAGGAAGCCAGGAATTGCAGAAATGGGAGCAGGCGGGTTCTGAAAGCAGAGGATAGGTGTGGTAATAGCATCTGTCGGTAGGACCCTGAGCCATCACGAAGAGGAGGGTTATGATGCGGAATCAAACCAGGTCAGGAGAACCGAGCAGGACAGAAGACCGAAGAGTCAAGCAGTTTGAGGAGGAGAGAGCTGAAGCAGCTGCTTCAGGGCTAGATTAGGAAAGCAGGCTCTGGAAAAGCAGCATGATGGAGGCTAACTCAGGCCTCAGATTTGAGAGCTGTTCCTCATGTGTCACTTCGAAAGCTCAGCAGGCTCACTGGAGAATGATTATCAAAACGCCGTCGGCATCCGTCGTGGAAGGAGGGCTAAGCAGCTGAAAAGCAGAGGCTGTAATTAAGGATAGATTTGTTTCTAAAATTTGTTCCAATGAATCTGGAAGGTACCACAGGTTCAGTACCCTCCCGACCTTTCTTAGCACACCTACGTGGATATTAAAAATACAGAATTTGCTTTTGAGAGAGTAGGACTACATGTGGTGTCCTTTTGAGTGGCCTTCCAGTCTTGCCACAGAAATTGGAACAGAGTAAAATAGCCCTTGTACCTGTAAATGGCATATTAGATGTGGTTTGCCCAGTTACTCTGGGAAACCCTGCAAAGAGCCTTTCACTTTTATCCAGGGAAAGATGAATTGCCTCCACTGTAGTAGTTTTTACTGAAAATTACTTTATTCTCCAGAAGCTTCCCTGTGCTCTCTAATTTCCCAATATTTTATAGCATCCCATCATACTTTGTTAAATGCTATACAGATTGATTTTGCCCAGCACACATGCACAGCTCCATGTGTAGAAGTACAAGATAGCAGGGGATAAGGAGGCAAGGCAGTTTGGGGTAAGTTGGGCCTCCATGCACAGTTCGGCGTGGCAGCACTGTTAGGCTGTCTTGGCAAGGGTTCAGAGGTACAATTTCTAACCTTGCTCCAGACTCAAACTGAAGACTGTGCAGATATAAAATGGTACCAGGTCATTCAGTCCAGTGAGCCCAAGGCCAATGGATGTGATACTAGCTGCGTCTGTCCCATGTGTGCCCATGGTAGCCCAACGTGTGGCTAAGCTTGGATTGGCTTTTGATCTTTCAGTTCATGTGGGATGCTGAAGAGTGCATTCCCAGCCCTGGTGTGCTCAGCTTGCCCTGCACTCTGTCCCTTTTTTCATCCTTTGAAACGAGGTTGCAAAAGAGCGAGACTTGGATTTGAAGGCTGGTGCAGTACCTGGAAAGACTGCTATTGATTCCAGCAGACTTGGATGAGGCCCTAGCCCTTTTCTCTGCACCACACACAAAGCACAGTGGAAGTCACTGGGAGTCAGGCATCTAGTAACTCAGAGGGAGCCAAGAAATCGCAGCATTCAGGCTTCATTCACATATGCTGTTTTCTCTCACCAGCACTTCCTGAAAGCAGAGTTCTATAAATTCCTGTACATAATCATAGTAGACAGTGCCCCTCTTGGGACATACTTCATTGTAATAATCTAATATTGTACTTAACCTTGCGTGTGTGTAGTCTTTGTTCCTGCTTCTGCTGGCAGACAGCAGGCTTCCTTTCCCTCATGTCCACTGGACAAGGACTTGAATAACTAAGCCCTATTTGCACCCACCCAAAACTTCCACTCACCTTGAGCTCATTCCTGCATCACTGGTCAGTGAAGCCCTTGGGCACTGAAGGCACTCAGTATACCATAATGCTGGTCAACCTTGCAGAATTGAGCCCCTAGTGCATAGCAACATACTCTCTCTGTCCTGTACGCTATACACAGGCCTAGAAGACTAGATCAGAGATGGCAGGGTAGCTTCTGAACTTTCATACCAATCTACACAAATAACAGGGCAGTTGTGTAGAAAAAGGGCTTAAGCCAGAGGTGGGCAAAACGTGGCCCGTGAGCCAGATGTGTCCTGCCAGGCCATTTTATCTGGCCCGTGGGGCCCCTATAAAATGTAGAAAATGAATATTTATCTGCCCCTGGCTGCCTGTCATATGGCCCTCAATGGCTTGCCAAAACATAGTACGTGTCTCTTGGGCCAAAATAATTGCCCATCCCGGCTGAAGCCTTGTGGAAAACCCTCTTCTCAGGTTTCCTTATTCATTCTGCCCAATCCAGTTACCAGGGCTGGGGTGCACAGTTGATAACCTAGAGGTTACAAGTTCAAGGCTGTAGCAAAATTGCCCATGGCATGGCATGTCATGTTCCAATGAACCTGCAAATCCTGCCAAATACCTTGCCAAAAGGACTCAAAAAAGGAAGGGAGTCCAATGGTCAAAGAATCACTTGGTAGCACTTTACTAGAGAACTCCGGGGATTTTGATGGGGATCTTTGCACTGACAAAAAGGCATGATGGGATCTGATGCTTGACATAGTCATGCCTCCTACCATGCATGTATAGCATAGCAGAAAGCTCAGTTGTGAGGATGGAGCATCAGACCCCATGGTGCCTTTACCTACATGTGTGGCGGGGGTCTTGGTTTTAAGTGTCTTGGATGCTAGCTAAGAAGCTTTGTGATGACTTTTGGAGATTAGCAATACAAGTTTCCTAAAATTAAGGGGAATAGGATTGCAAAGAAGCAGCAATTTAATGTAAATGAAAACGTCAGTGAACGACTTTATTTTTAAACATATGAAATGGCTTTCTTTTTTCCAGTGTGCCCTATTTGTTTTGTGCCTGCTCAAATTTTAAATGATCAGTATATTAAAAGTAGAGGATTTAATAACAAATTTGAGATTTCGTTCTGTACTATATCAGGTTCTTTAAAAAAAAATCAATATTACCTTATTCTTATAAATGCCATTATTACACAAAATTAGCTTTCGAGAGACAGCACTGGAGCTTATACCATCTTGTCTCTGTGGACTGCTTCAGTTATCCAATAGTCAGAAAATACAAGTGGATGAATTTGGATGCAAGTGGATGAGTCATTTTATTGCCGTATGTATTTTCTTTAAAACGCAGGCTTATACACTGCGGTAGCTTGCTGTTTGCTCAGTTGTCTTAGATTGGGTGGTGTATGCCATGTGATTGTAATGTGATATTTATTGCAAATTCTTCTCTTTTTTCTGGTAATATGATAGTATCTGTCATACATCATTTTGAGAATGCTACTGAATTTAGAAAACTCCAAAGAAAAAACAGTTTTTCACAAAATTTAACACACTTCCACAGTTAAGCTTACTTAATCTAACTATGCTTGGCATTTAACAGACCAGCTGTAAAAGAGCTAAGTGGCATTATTATTTATGATGTTAACATGCTTATTGTTCCACATCATAGATCATTTTGCTTAACAAAGGAATTCTTCATCAGACTATGGAGAAAAACATTCAAGGCATAATTTGAGAAGAATAAAAACCTGTTGTTTATATGGTTATTACATTGCTGTCCCTAACCTTTACCTTTGTATGATGCATCTTATTTTCTAGAGTGACTATTCTTCAGACATGCTTGTCTTGTTGAAGAGGTGACACCACCCCCAAAAGTCTAATTTATTCTTCAATCAAACATGTGACCTGCAGGCTGGATCCATCCCACAAAAACGTTCCCTCTTGCCTGCCAATGGTGCATTGGGCTACCAGAAGTTAGGGTAAGCAAGGTCTGCCGTAGAATTTGGGGTCCCTGGACCCCAATGTACATGGCCATTATCATCAGCACCCTGAACCTATGCTGCCCTCTGAACACATTCCTGCGCTGATTGATGCCTGTCCCTGGACCCAAGCTGCCACCCAAATCTGGCTCCGCACTTCTGCCCAAATGCAGCTCTGCCACCGTTGCCGCTGCCCCACAAACCCGGCACGGGAGGAACTCCCGAGTTCGGATCTGGCTCAGGGGCCAGGGTGAGTTTGACACTCCTGTTAAAGCGAATTCAAGAGAGAGGGAATTTGTGGGGTTCTCTAGTGATGCCCTGGTTGAGCTGGGACCCCCTCACTGAGCGGTATATAATGACATTACAGTGCAAAGGAAAGCTACTTTGAAAGCAGAGTGGGACAATTTCATCAAAAAATAAGGCAGGGATTTATTCCAGATGAAAAGCCAAGAGGTTTCTGAATCCATATACAGCAGTCCTGTATGTCCGATATATGACCTGATTTGCTATAGTACCAGTCCTCAACCTTTTTGTACTTGAGGCACCCCTCAGTAGACTTGAGCTACCCTTTAGAAAATGCTCTTAGTTTTCACTTCTTTGATTATAGAAAATTAATAGAGACGTTTTTTCTGTTGCAAAGAATTCAGAAAGCCCACCGCATAGGTCAGAGTGTGTGTGTCCCAGACACCTGGGTCTCACGTGTGTGTGTATGTGTGTTCTGGATGCCTGTGTTGTGTGTATGTTCACATCTCGCCCCCCCCCAGAACTCAGGTGTTTGGGACACACACACAGGCATCTGGGGCACATACACACATACCCAAACACTGCTTATTCCCCCCTGAGGAAGCCTGGGTAGGGTGTTGCCTGACCCGAAGCTCAGTTTTGTGTGCCAGATTGCCCCTGACGGATGCCTGTGTGCTCTTTGCTCTGTGCCTACATGCTTTGTTCATTGCCCAGAATAAGAAGCTGTGTTTGGGCTCGGATTATGGGTGAAATCCTTTTTGGGTCACCCCAAAACACACATTGCCGCCATGGTGAGACTCTCCTGAGGAACTCTGGTTTGGGTGCTGCCCAAGCTGGAGCTCGGGTTTTGTGTCCCAGCCTGCCTCCTGACGGGCCCCAGGCCTGCGTGTGATGTATGTGGCACCCGAGCAGGGCTCCTGGAATCTTATCTCATTACCTGGATTAGGTGTTTTGAACCCTTTGTCTGTATTTATTACTCGTTTGCCTTTCCCAGTGCTGCCCCCTCTCCTCCTCCTCTCTTCTCTCCCTGCTTTCGCTGTCTTTGTATTCTATTCACTCTGTCTATTTGACACACTGTTCAGTGCATGTCCTTGCACAGCACCGCATGAAAGGAGCTCTGGCTCACAAAGGCTCAAGCTATACATCTCTGATTTAGTTAGACTACAAGGTGCAAATCTACCCTGCCTTCTGCCTGACTTCAGACTAACATGGCTAACTACAACTCCCTTGAGATTAAAATCCTGCATTTGACAAGGCTGTTGTGTCTGACCTTGGGTTTTTTTAGGGCTGGTCAGATATCAGATTCTCCATCCATACTCAGATGATATAGTTGTTTGCATTTGAGTTCTTCCTTTAATGTAAGGGTGGCAGAATTATCGAATGCTGCAATCTTTACAAATGCCCAGATGGGGTAGATGGGATCGGCTCGCTGAGCGATAATACCAGACAGTGGCTCATGGATTTCGAAGTTGATATCTGACGCCAAAGGAAAGAAGCAGTAGGACCCTGGAGCTGCGGGCCAAAAAGCCCCTTGTGAATGCCAGGTGATCATGGACTGGGTACCTGCCGGCAGCGCCCAAGCCACAGAGGCCAGGGGGTCACCTCTGCACAGGCAGGCCCAGGCCTGATCTTCTGGCCTCTACCAGCCTGAGCCAACAGAGACGAGCCGTCTGCACCAGGTCCTGCTGTGGGGGGTGGGGGCAGACCGTGCTAGGTTTCGATTTGCAGGATGTCTAGCCCCGTGGGTTGCCTGGGAGGGTGTGCCAGTGCCCACTGCACATAGTGGCTTCTCCCAGTCCCAGTGCAAGGTCTGTGAGGTGCTCCATGACAGGGTTGGGGAGAAGGTCCAGGGATATGGGTGTCCCGGTGCCGGGGCTGGTGCTGGGATGCAGACCCCTTCTCCCATCTCCCCCAAGCCAGAATGTGGCTCACAGCTGGCCAGAGGGAATGAGGTGCGAGGTTCGGAAAAAGGGGCTTTGCTACCGCAGGTCAGTAAGAGCCCAGGGGCGGGCTAGCCCGGTGTTTGGGCAGAGGAGATGAGCTCTGGTCTAGGCTAGAGCATCACCTGTGATGGGGGGGGCGGGGAGCAGGGTGCCGCAATGCTCCATGTGACGTTGGAGGAATGCAACCTAATGGGAATTGTGATGGGATCTGGTACAGATGTTTGTTACAGTAGTTTAACCTACAGTGCTGAAGTCTGATACCACATCCATCCGGGGTTATCTTAGAGTTTGTACAGCGTGCCCTGACTGCCTGTCTGGTTATGGCTGTAGAGAGCTGTCTGCACCCTTGCTGTGCAATACATGTAATGCTTGTATCTGGCCTTGGTTCCTGCTCCCTTGACTGTTGATGCAGTTTATGTTAGGCAGTCATTGTATTAAAAACCAGAAAGTAGCCTGGCAACAGGACTGGACCCAGGACTCCTGCGTCCCATGAGACAAGCCCGTCTCACTGGGCTGCAGGGTCATACTCCATCTCTGCGTCCATTCATGGCTGTCCAGTGACCCTACCTCATCCGGAAGGGTGACGGATACCCTCTTACTGCCCATTTTATGACCCAGGGAGGACATTTTCTTAGGAAGGAGGAGTTGTGGTTTGAATCCCTGCCACCTGAGGAAGGTGTAAAACCTCTGAGACAAATAATATTAGGTTTTCAGGCAGAAGGGTAGGTCAGTTCAGTACATGCCCTCAAAAGAGGGACTTGGTATTCTGTGTCCCATGTGAAGAGAGGTATCTTATATATGGGCACTTAGGCTCTGGAGAGAGGGACACTGACACAACTAGGGTGAAGCAATAGGGGCAACTACCCTAGATCCTGATGGGGCTGGGGGCAGAAAAAACAGTTTTTATTGCTTCCACATGCTCACAATCATGGTGGTGGCAACCAGAAGTTGCCCTGTGTATGGCAGCTGCCTTGGGTGCCCAGCTGCGTTCTTAGGCTGCTGGAGAGGGAGGAGCCCAGACAGCCCTGGCACCTCTGAGTTATCTGAATTGCCTTTTGGAGGTTTCTACCCCTACCTTTTCTTTGCATAGAGTATCTAGGTGCCTCAGCCTGAATCACTGTTCACTGACTCTGTAGGTCTGGATATCCAGCCTCTTGATTTGAATCATATGCCTCGGACAACATTTAAGCAGAGGTACCTATGTGACCCACTCATGTCTGAGTGCTTAAAAACAGGGGCACTCAAATTCCCTTTGCAAGCCATGACCTACCACATGCATACAAGAGGCTTTTTGTTCCCATATTTTAAAACTTTGACCTAACAGTTTGTACTTTTAGGACTATGGATGCACTAAAAGGCTTTTCTATAGCGACACATTTTCAGTTGTGGGCACAATGGATAGATAGTGTAACTACAGGTGGGCAACCAGGTCACCAGCCCCAGGTGCCAACTTACAGGGGGCACAAGAATGTCAGCTGCTGCTGGCCCAGCCAGCCCCATTGCCACTGTGGCCCTGGGTGCAGAAGCTGCTTGCTATGCGTCTGCAGTGCATGACCCTTCCAAAACTTCTGTGGTGCCTAAACATCCACATTTAAATTAAAAAGTCAGGGAATTTCTTATGTGTAAGAGTACTTAGGCCTGGAAACACTTTTCTACAGGAAATACATTTTCCAAACAAACTTTCTGTCATGGCCGGCGGGATAGCTTTCATTTTACAGGTTTAATTTCCAGTACTACAGAAATGACATGATGTGTACGTTGATTAGTCTACAACAATCTGCATATTGAAAAGACTGTATTACTTTCTGGCACATGCAGTTTTGTTTGGCTGACTCCTGCCATTTCTCAGTGCCTGTGTGAGAAGGTAGAGGACAGGGCCAAGCCTGGTTAAAAGCTGTAGCTTCTCCATAGACCCAAGCCAAGTGAGTCTTCTGGTTGCGTTTAGAGTAGCGACCGCTTTTCGGCCCATAGACAGGGACCAGTTACCCAACCAGCCGTTTTTTCCTTGTTTAATCTCTTAAGCACATTTTCAGGCTTAGTAGGTTCAGTGGCAGAACCTCTATCAGCAGGTTTGAAAAGCAATTATTTTGAATCGGTTCAGAATATATTTTTATCTGGAAAACTCTGCCCAGCACCTGCCTATTAAAAGTGGTCTGAATCTCTCGGAAATTTTAATTGACCTTCACAACATGATTAAAGTCTGTGATGTTAAATGCACGTGGTTTCATTCTGATTGGTTGGAGGCAGCATTGTAATGAATGAGTGCTAATTATCACAAGGATGGGGAAAGGGCTTTAATGGAAAAGAACAGTTCAGTATATGAAGCATTATGTCCTTGAACTACCAGAAAATATACTAGATGGTTTATAAACTGTATAAATCCCCAATGAAAGGGCCATATTTAGGGGACAGGGGTTCTTTTTTTCCATATAGCTGTGCTCTTTTGATCCACCATAACAAAGGTATGAGTGACAGATCTATTTCCTCTAATCTTCCTTCCACTAACTGTAGTTTTCCTAAGAATAAGCCATTGTCTGTAGCTATTGGATGACATTTAGGAAAATTTCCATCTGTATTTTATTGTGCGCATAATGGAAGTTCAGACATTTCCCCACTGCTTAACATGGAGTCATAAATTAAAAAGGCCCATTTCATTCCATAATTAATTTCTGTTCCATTTTCCTGCTCAAGTTTGTCCTGTTTACAAGTGAGTTTACCTCACTAGTGCATATCCCTTACGTCTATGCCAAGACCCAGCTCAAAACTTTAATATTCCCCTGGCATTTCCCTATGGATCCAAGCTTCGGATTCTTTCATGCCCAGATATTTCTCAGACTGAGATCAGTACTGGTTTGCTGTTAACCTTGGCACAGATTTGACAAGACCCTTAAGCACATTACACTAACATAAAATTAAGCATGTACTTAAATGCTTCACTGGATGAGGGACCTTAATATGGGTAAAATCAGAGTCTTTCTGTTTTTATATTATCAGCCTCCTGTGCTTTCCTTCCAGAGTTTTTTCTTTATGTGTTTTGCAATGAGCAGTCAGATGCTATTACAGTTTTCCCTGAATTAAATTGAAGAAACCAATTTTGTTGATAGTATTTTATTTCAGCGTGTAACTTGATTTTTAAGGAGTGCTTTGTATTGTACGGTGGCTTGCATCTGCTTTATAAGCATAATATGAAGGTTTCCCTGGAGTCGTGGAAAAATTAGTTTGTACATCCCCTATCTAATTAACACCACGTATGTTGCCTAACTCCTCATAATTTCCTCGTGTGCACAATATATAGAACACGATTGGAAAAATAACATGAAGCAATGAGAAAAAAAATCCTTTTGTCATACACATAATATAGTCAAACACGTTTCCAGTGAAGATAGATTGAAAAAAAAAAAAAGTGCTAAAATATATGCCCATGAGAGGAAGAAAGATTAGGCTCTAGAAAGTTTAGAGGATTTAGTTTAAAGTGTACTTATTATTATTTTTGAAATTCCACAAAGCCTACTGTTCTTTAGTAGATCTGTGTTTAGGTGGATCTATAGGGTGTCGCTTGTTTGATGATTGCTCTGGTCTTACATGCAGTGGATCATGGGTAAACCAGCATGGCACCCTATTGAGGATAAGATAGTTTTCTTTACGCAGTCCGTTCCGGAAATAGGGTCTACAGTAAAATTTTTGGTCCTTTTTCTCCTGTTGCGTGTAGAGAGATAATGACACTAAGTGTAAGCGTACCATGGATTGTTTTTTCATGTGCCCCATAAAAAGAAGGTAGTGTAAGAGTGATGTTGTAGCTGGGATGGTCCAGAAATTAGCAAGAGGTAAGGATGTTTTAGGGTGATATCTTTTATTGTATCTATTAGGATAGAGTTAGACAAGCTTTTCAATGCCAAGATGTTGTACCTCAGCTCTGATGACATTAAGCCAGGCCCAGCCATAGTTGTACCTGCCTTGTTCTTATCAGCCCTGAGGGAGAAAGAGATATAAAAGTCATTGTGGACAATTCACTCGAAAACACAAGCTCAGCAGCCATCAAAAAAGCAAACAAAATATTAGGGATTATTAAGAAGAGAACTGTAAACAGAGCGGAAAGTATTATTATGCCCCTTTCTAAATCCATGGTGCACTCACACCTTGACTACCATGCCAAGAAATCTTGGCTTGATTAGCAGAACTCATTTAGCAACTAAAGGAGTTGTTTAATTATATATGTGCAAATCCACTTAACAAAACATATATAAGCAGGGGCAGTAGTGCAACTAGGGAGGTGGGGGATGGCTAGGGCACCATCCCCATTCACTGACTTACGGGGCAGGGGGGTGCAAAAATAGTGGCCGTTACACTGATGGCCTAGCTGCTGCCAGTGCACATGGACAATAGGCTCAATCCTTCATTCGACATCCACTACTTGTGGACAAACAAAGCACCAAGGATTCAGAGCCATGTAGTCCTGGCATGAGTTGGGTATTGTCAATGGCATCGATAACATACAGTGCAGCTCTAAGCTGCCATACAAACCTTCTGCCAATGGAAGATTTGTCCCAGGAGAGCTCAGCTCTCATGTGCCCACTCCTTAGGTCCTTGTACCCAGTCCCAATGCCCCAACTGTTTCTTCCATCCATAGAAAGTGGAACAACTGGTTCAGGAGGCAGTGGAGTAGCAAAGGCAAAGGCCAGATTTTACCCATTGGAGTGCTGTCCTATGAGGAGTTATTCATTCCTGGATTTCTCATCAGGATGCTACAAGGTCACTTTGCATCTCTTTAGCAGTGTGGAATAAAGGATAAAAGGGTGTGTGTGTGTGTGTGGGGGGGTGTCTCTTAGGCTCTTATTTGAAAAGATGGTGCCATTTCTCTCACTGGAAAAACCGGTATCATTTCCACCACATAAAAGAGGAGAAGATGGGTAGTGGAAATGGAAGTAAGATGGTGAGCACTTTTTAATAATATGTTTAAAACCATATATCCGAAATGAGATTTTTCACTTTTGTTGGAAACCACTGACTTTTCATAGGAGGAAAACGCTCCTACATGAAAAGTATTGACTGACCTCCTGTGGGGGTAAATGAAAAACTTGATGCAAGCATTTCTGCCTGCTCCACTGGCTAGGAAGGCACCCTCTACAGTATTCCTCTGGAGGCAGGAGTGGGAGTCTCCCTCGATTACTCATCTGCCTGGCTTTGCACTTCCCATCCAGCGCTGTAGAAATAACAACCTAGATCCTCAATAGGCAAACATTTCTCAGCTCTGTTGACTTCAATTAACTTATGCTAATTTGCACTAGCTACAGATTTGGCCCCACACAGAGAGGCACCTGTCCGTGCATATTTGGATCAGTAGAGCTCTTCTGGATTTCTAGTAGTTTAAGCGAGAGACAAAAATTAGCCCACGTCTCAAAAATGAAAGCTGTGGGAAAGGCTGAGGCCATTAGCTTTATATTTTCCCTGGGAAAGAGGGGACTTCAAACGCAGCTGACAGTCATTTTTAAAAACCGTGAAAGAGATTAACATAACTGTGTTTTTATATTAGCAAAGGATTCAAGGAGACCCCTGCATCAATAGGGCACTCGGGATGGGTGAAGTGTGTTGTACCAAATGTAACAACCTGCAAGTTCCCTGTACAACTCTTGTTCCAGCCTGCAGGAAACCTCACAAAATGGAAATCTGAGCACAAGACATCTTCCCCCGGGTACCCACAAAGAAATGGGAAGGCGGAATCAGCCATCAAGACAGGCCAAAGACTCATGAAAAGGCAAAAAGGACTGGATATGATCCTTATCTGGCTTTGTTGGAGCATTGCAATATCCCCTCTCAGGGACTTGATACTAGCTCAGGCAAAGAGACTACTTCGGGACACTACTTCCCACGAGGGACAGCCTGCTGCAACTGTCTGAAGGGAAAGCAGACAATGCAGAGAAGCTGCTAAGAGACCATCAAGGCAGCACGTTGCAGTACAGGAACTGAAACCAGAGGCCGCTCCACATAGGGAAGACAGTCTGACCACATCCACACATGGTGTGGACATTTGGTTCCCCGGGGACAATTAGTAGCAGCACACTTTGCCCTACCATTAGTTGTCCCTTGGGAATGCCCATGCTACATGCGCTCTGGCATGCAGCAAGTCACCCTGGGGTCGGTAGGGGAGTCTGAGACCATCACTAGCCTTACCCAGGGTCCTGGGGGCCTCTTAGGGCTGCTGCAGCAGCAGCAATTCTGCCACCTGGAGCCTGCCCAGCAGCTTCAGGGTGGATCCGGGTGGCCCAGCTCCACTTTTGAGCAGTGCATGCTTCTTGTGTGTGCACTGCTCTGCTTTTTTCTCCGTGTGTTTTTTGATTCCAGGGTATCCAGGGGTGAAAAAAACCCTCTGCACTGCTCCCTTGCAGCATGGAGAATACCTGAACATGCGGTGTGGCGCTGCAGACATGTCTGTGGTGTCACATGCTGCATGGCTGTGCTCGTCTGCATGCAGCCTCTGGGTTCAACCATACAGCAGCCATACAAAACGCGGCAGAAGGCCGTTCTCCAAGATGTTGTTGGGCCAAAGTCTGAAGAAATAGTTACCATTGAGGTTTGGTGGTTGAAAAGAAATTATAGACAGCACTGGATCAGCAACACCAGGGAACCAGTGTGCAGGGACAGAAGAGACCAGTGCCCAGATAACTCTGATTGGGACTCAACCATGAGTTGGCCAGATGTCAAAAAGTCAGATGCAACGAATAGAGGTGGTTACCAGGAAGGCAGTCACTGACAGGAAGACCACAGCAGAGGAGACCCAAATCCTGCCCCGGAGCAGTGCGCCAAACAAGGAGTGCTAGACTGGTTCAACCGCCATCACTTGAATGAATACAAGACCTAGAAGGCTACATATTGGACAGGTGGTGAAGTCCATGAAGTCTAAAATGGGTTATGTGCTGACAGCCTCTGGCCCCAAACAATCAAAGATTAATACCCAACGAGCCATACACATTCCTCTTTTTCCTCTTTTTTCCTTTTCTCTTTGTTTTGTTCTGTTTCTTAGAAGAAAGAGGTGACAGCCTGCAGGGTCCTTGAAGGCTGGAACAAGAGTTGTAGTGGGGACGATGTGGAGGGTGAGACCCGAAAGCTTCCAGGAAGCTCCATGTGCTCGGGGAATTTTGTGACGGCTCGGAGCACGCAATGCATCTCATGGCTGTAAGTACCAACACTGAGTACGGTGTGCTTGAAACACAGATCTAAGTTGCTGCTGTCCAGCGGGAGTCCCTTTATTTTTGCACAGAGCTCTATGCATGAGGACATAGATCTAGATCAAAAGGACACAGAGAATAGAGTAGTTAGGCCAGCCTGCTCTGGTCCAGGATGGCCGGGGGTGGAGAAGTGGGTAGGTTTGAACTCCACTCCAGATTGGTATAAAAGATAAACGCATGATTAAACTTCTGTGGAAGGGAGCTAAAACAAAAAGGACTTAGTTCAGACAGACCTTATCTCCCAAAGTTAACCAGACATTTTTTGTAATACAAAATACAGTCAGTCGTCCTGCCTCCCCCCAGCTCCCAAGTCCATTACATAAAGTGTCTGGTATATATTTGTTATCACACCTTCAGTCCAACTTAAGATACTTCTGTCTCTTTTCCCCTTTGAATTCCCTTTTTCCTTCTGTAGAAAGGCATCTTTCCCTCCATTTTTCTTTCTTTTTAATTCTTTCATCTCTGAAAAGGTTTCTGCCTTTCCCTTTGCTTATATATTCTTTGTTGCATTGGGTTTAGAAGCTTCCCATCCTATTTTTATCTTTGGCCCTCATTTCCTGCTTGGGTTATGAAGCATCTGCCTTTAAAATGGTATTCACCATAGCATTCACACCTGAGGCACAGGGAGATTCCATTTTGGATTCAGAAATATTGTAGACACTTGACACACCAAAGAAATCTTGTGAGTGGCATGAGACATTTATTAATTGAAGAATGCAATCTCATGCGCTGAAATATAGAGAATAAAGAAATTGATTCATTGGGCACTGAAATACATATGCTGCCTGTTAAAGTTAATTCATTCTTTACTAAAAGAAAAGATCAGTATCAAACTGCATTCCTTCCTGAATCAGATATATGACCTATTGCATCGGATACATTTCTTGTCAAATCAAATCCTTCTTGCTGTAAACTAGAGCTGACAGCTCTTGAATCAAATACGTTGACTATTAAATCTGTCATCTGGGGGAATCATATTAATATTAAGTTGAGGACATATAAGTTTGCTATACCAATAAATCAAATCTGATAAATACAGTTCAAAAATATTATTTTTTATTATAGTAGCAGGTCTGGAATAGGTCCAAAACCAAATTCTGCTCCACATCCTCAGCAGATGTAAATGAATTTCAGTGCAGTGACGCTGACTTACAACTGCAGAGGAGCCAGCCTTTTTATTTTCTGATTCTGGGAGATGAATGTAATAATCACATAAGTTTGAAGCAATAGTTTTAAACACAGTTATTTCATTAATTCAGTAATACCTGGGATGGCTGTTCCACCATAGATTTTGAAGTTAAATGTTGTTGTCCTAAAATACAATGAATAAGTTAAAAATTGGACTTTCCCATGAAATGGCAATTTCATTTTTTTTTTGACAACATCAAAAAGGACAATAAAAGTATAATGTGAGCCATGTATCAAATTCTGGATTCCAACACTCTTGAGCTTGAACACAGATGAGATTTGAAATCTGAGCTGTCATTTTCAAAGGGTGCCTTGCATATAAATAGAGTACAAATTCTTGATCCAGCAAGCCAGAACTTTGCAGTGGTTCAGATCCAGACCCATTTGACAATTGAAGTCCTTTTC
>JAGPOW010000304.1:13203428-13224337 GCA_030014935.1 Caiman crocodilus
ATCCCCACTATGTCTGGGCTGGTGACAGCTAGGAGGAGGGCGAGTTCCTCCTGCTTCTTCCCCATACTTCTAGCATTAGTGTATAGGCAATTGAGACCTTCAGAAGGGCCGACTTCTGTTAGTAGGAGAGGCATTGGGGTCTCACAGCTTCAATGAGATGGGAGTCCAAGACAGGTGGTTGTTCCTCAAGGAGAGGATCCTCTGAGCTCAAAGGGACTCAGTCCCAATGTGCACCAAGGGGCGCAGGGGTGCTAAGAAGCCCTCATGGGTCGGCAAAAGCATCCAGGGATGCCTGAGAGCAAAAAAGGAGGTGTAGAAACAGTAGAAGCAAGGGACTATCCCAAGGAGAATTACACTTCTATTGCTCGGGACTGTAGGGAGGCTGTTAGGAAGGACAAGGCAGAGATGGAGCTAGGGCTAACAACAGAATTAAGGATAATAAAAAGCCCTTTTTCAAATACATAGGAAGTAAGAAGAAGGCACTGGGTAATGTGGGGCCCCTACAGGATAGCTTTGACAATCTGGTGATTGCGGCAAATGAAAAAGCTGACCTCTTTAATGAATTCTTTGCTTCCATATTCCTGAACAGGGACTGGGACATCTCCCCTACTAGAATTGTGGATGGATCCAGGGAAGGCATCGCCATGCCTAGGGTCAGGGACAACATAATTTGGGAACTTTTGGAGCGGCTGGATGTGTTTAAATCAGTAGGTCCAGATGCTCTTCACCCAAGGGTGCTGAGGGAATTGGCAGGGGTCATAGCGGGGCCACTGGCATGGCAGGCATCCCATGTGATCAAGTCACAAAGTCCCTGGATGAGGGTGTCGGGGTGGATGTCATCTTCCTAGACTTTAAGAAGGCCTTTGACACGGTTTCCCACCACATTCTCTTTAAAAAACTTGGTGACGATGACATTGATGCCTGGGTAGCAAATTAGTTAGATGGTCACACTCAGAAAGTGGTGGTGGATGGGTTGTTTTTGACCTGGAGGGATGTGGGCAGTGGAGTTCCCCAGGTCTCAGTCCTGGGGTCTGTACTGTTCAATCTTTATCAGCAATCTAGATGTGGGCGTGGAATGCACACTGTCTAAATTCACTGCTGACACCAAGTTGTGGGGCGAGGTGGGCATGCTGGAGGGGTGGGGCAGAATATAGCCAGATCTAGACTGAGTACAAAGGTGGGCAGATGAGAATAGGATGGAATTCAACGCAGACAAATGTAAGGTGCTACATGTAGGGAGAAGGAACCAGCAACACACCTATTGTCTGGGGAACACCCTTCTTATTAACACGGTGGCAGAAAGGGATCTTGGAGTCATTACTGACTCCAGGATGAACATGAGCTGCCAATGCAAGGAAGTGGTCAGTAAAGCTAACCACACCTTGTCCTGCATCTATAGATGCATCACAAGCAGGTCCAGGGAGGTGATGCTCCCCCTGTATGTGGTGTTGGTCAGGGCACAGTTGGAGTACTGCATCCAGTTCTGGGCACTGCACTTCAGGAGGGATGTGGCTAGCATTGATAGGGTCCAGAGGAGGGTGACTCACATGGTCAAGGGGCCACGGGGCAGGCCCTATGAAGAGAGGCTAAAGGGCCTGAACCTATTCAGCTTTCACAAGAGAAGGCTGAGAGGGGATCTGGTGGCCATTTACAAACTCAGCAGGGGAACCAGCAGGAATTGGGGGTGGCTCTGTTCCCTCAGGCACCACCTGGGGCTACTAGGAATAATGGCCACAAATTGTTAGAGAGAAAGTTCAGGCTGGACATTGAGACATTGCTTTACAGTTAGGGCTGCCATGCTCTGGGATGGGCTCCCAAGTGAGGTGGTACTCTCTTCTACCTTGGGGGTCTTCAAGAGGAGGCTGGATAGATATTTGGCTGGGGTGATATAATCCCAGCACCCATTCCTGCAAAAATTGTTGACTTTGATGAGGCTAAAATTTCACCTATTATTTGCTGAGGCTTCCCAACACTCCTGTCCATTAGGTAAATTTCACTGCCATTTTACTGATAGGGAAACTGAGGCTCAGACGTATTAGTATCTACATTTCAAAAAGACCCAGTGATTTTGGAGCTGAGCTTAAGTTGTTTAGGAATCAGTGCCTGCACCTCTGACTAAGAGGCATTTTGAGAAATTGAACGTATATGACTTAAAGCAAGCCAGTATCATAAGCACTGTTCTAACCTTGGTCCCTACTTTGGAAGAACATAGTGCTTCCCCCAAAATATGCTTTTTCTTGATCGTGTTGTCCACCTCTGTGTGCTTATGTTTAATAAAGATTCCAAAACAAGCCTGTATAACAAACTGGTATATAGGTATGGCAGAGGAAAAAATAACTCAGTTTATGGTCTCCAGTATTATTACGTATATTGTATTCAGACTACAATTCAATACTTTAGTGTCCTTCTAGTACAGGATATAAACACAGCTGCAGTATTGCTATAAGAAATAGTTTTCAAGAAGAAATCCAGTGCTGTTAGTATGAATCAAACAAAAACAAGAGAAAACAAAACACATTCAAATAGATTTAGCCTACAAGCTAATTTTGAATCAGCCAATTTGACGTTCCAAGGACACTTAAGTAATTGCACAAATTTAAACTCTGATAAAACGGCAGCAACAGCAGCTCTATTTCCACAAAGCACTTTCCTTTTTTTTACTATTTAATCCCCACTATACCTTTTGAGTGCTCTTTTGAAAGAACTTCTTTCCCAGTATGCCTTTCTAGGCTCTGGCCCTTTAAACTTGGGAAAGGTAAGCAGTTGTGACCCTAAAGTAGCCATTTTGCAGTTTGTAATTGTTCATTGCAGCTCTTTCTTCCAGCTGGTAAGCTTTCTAGCATTTTATTATTTTTTCCTTCTATTTTTTCCCTTTTGTGTTGCCGAGGAGGTAGATATTTTAGATTTTTTTGTTTTAGATATCCATCCTACTTGTTTAAAGCAATGATTCTCAGCCAGGGTACCAGGGCAGTCTGGGGTGTCATGAGATCTTTTGAAGGGTGTTGCAGTGGGTGAGGAGATAAGCTGGTGTGAGGAAATAATTGTAGTCTTAGGCTCTTCCTTGCCTGGCTGCTTCCCTGCCCTCCGCAGGGAGGTAAGCACTGTAATGAATATATCATTTCTTGAAATGGGATGCTGCTCAATCACAAAAGTTATGGAGAGGTGTCTTGAGTCTGAAAAGGTTGAGAGGCATTGGCATAAATTGGGTTGTTGTCATTGAAGTGACCCTCTAAGTGGCCTTGTGAGGTTCCCTGTTGGTTTATGTATTGATATCTGTACAAATGGTTATTGGGTAAAACAGCCTCCCCTTTTCCCTATGTTCCCTATGAAGCTGCCAGTGCTAGAACCTCCACCTGGATGTAAGCATCTGACATACCTTCTTTTTTCCTTTTCATTTCTTGATGATGTTTTGCAATCAGGATGTATTTAATGTATCTATTGATGGGGGGAGTAAAATATACTGTAGTTAACTCCTTTATATCTGGCATGATGCACATGGTAGCAGGAATAAATCTTTAGGCTAAGTACAGACCATCAAAAATTCTGAGGCTGAATTGATTCAGTCTTCACAGGTTAGCTTAAGTAGTGTAGATTGAACTGATAACCAAGTGAACAGACATTCACTTTTGATTCTGGAAATGCAGCCACAAGCCTACAGTGGCTGAGGATCCTGGTATTGTGAGTTAACTTGAATTTGGAGGGAATCTGAGACAGTAGTTCAATAAACCAATTTAACGTAAGTCAGTTAAGTCTCGTGCTACATCCATCTAGGTTTATCTTAAATTGGCTTTGGCCATTTTGAAAGTGGTTTAGGTATGCTGAACTTCTGTTGTGTTACAGATTTGAACCAGTTTCCAATCGCTTATGCCCATTCATGTGTAATGTCTGTCCCTAGCCTTACTATCATTGATATACTTAACATAGATCACAGGGAGTATTCACTGGGGGCCCAGTTCTGATCTTATACTTGTTCAAGTTACTGATACAAATGGTGGTTTACACGGTTTACCTCAGTATGACTACAACAAAAATTGGGCTCCAGGGGAAGCTCTGGTTTTTTATTTATTTATTTATTTTATTTTAGATACTTCTTAACCATAATACTTTAAAGGCTAGAAAAACTTGGTTTTGAGACCACTTCCCTCCATCTTGTTTAGTAGTTGCTAAATATATGCTTGGCTTTTTCTCCTGCAAGGTGGGGACCCCGAGTGAGTTATACAGTCAGATACACATGGTTTAGAACTCCATTCTGAAAAGTTTAATATATGGTCTTTTTTTTACAAGATTGCACATTAATAATTTCCCAGGGGACCATAGACTAATATGAGAAATTCTGAGAGGTCAGTCTGTGTTGTGCTGGATGCTTTCTGAACTAATGCTGTGATTCAGTCTATTTGAGCATTGATACACAAGTTTGTGCCACAGCGCTCGGCGCTTTCAAAAGCACCCAGCACTGCAATGCAGACAGTTGTATAAGTGGCAAAATGCATGTCAGCATGCAGAAAATGGCAGTGACACACTTTTGAACTAAAACACCTCAAAAGTGGTTTAGTTCGAAAGCGCACCACCACCATTTTCTGCGCGCTGACGCGCATTTTGCCACTTATACAACTGCATGCACCACGGTGCAGTGTCCACTAGCTTGCATGTAGAGAAGATTCGATTGAGTCTACACCAACCCACTGGATCTCCGGTGGGCTGAAAAGGTGCATGTATAAATGCCCTCTGTGTCCGCGCAGATCCGTTAATACATGTGGACATCCATTTACATATGCATCCACAAAATGTAATGGGAAGTCTATATACTTCTTAATGTGCGTTTGTTTTCTTTGCCCATTCTCAAGGCCCTTCATGCAGTGCTAATGTTAGAAGGCATTTTTACCGCTTGGTCTTGGGAATGTGTGCTTTAGACATCACCTCACCTTGCACTCCTGGTGCTTATGGGGTGTGCGGTGTTCTCCCTGTTATGCTCAGATGGTTGTGATTTGATCTGTGATAACCCCGGTCAGATTTGAAACTGCATCCCAGGTTTCCAGAAGCAGCTTTCTGCGATTCAAAACAGAAGTTCAGGGAGCTGCTTCTAAGAATTTCCCACAGGAAGGGCGGTGTTTGCACTGACCTTGCATTGGTGAAATCCTTGGCTGGCACTGACAAGGTTCAGCTCTCAGGCTAGTAGCAGTGAAGCTGCTGTCCTCTAGATTTCCTGCAACATAACTGTGATGGCAGATGCTTATAGCTTCAGGTTTCAAAGCCAAGGATAAGATTTAGGGAGTGTGATGGGAGGGGGAAATCCCTGAATAAATAAATACCGTCTTTATCGACATCTGAAGCAAGCTGATATCCTAGTCTAAATGCACACACTATTAAAAGAGTTATTCATTATTGCCTTGTTTTTACCACCCTTAATCATGTATTGGAGAAGGACTCTATGCAGGATTCAACAATTTATTTTAAAAGGGCTCATCCTTAAAAAATCATTTTTTCCTGTTGGCTATTGCCAAGGAACCTAGTGACTGAAATGTCATAGAATAGCAACTGGGCTGTGCTTTCCATTAAGAGATTATGTCGGAGCTGATCATTTTCTATCCTAGAATGAACAAGGATGTAATCAGTGAATGAATCTGTACACTCAAGATAAGGTAATATTATCTGCACCTTTTACTGGACTGGAGCTATCTGAAATGTTTACTCTGAACCTTGAAATCACTTGAAGGTAACCTCGGGTTCAATTTGAATGCAAATATGGGCTGAGGTTTGTATCAAACTTCCCATTAAACCTGTAGGATTAAGTGTGTGAATGCCTTGTGAATCTAACCTTACAGGATTCACACAAAATCATACCCAGCGTGACCAGATCAGATGAACTAGCAACTTGCATTTGGGGTAAACAGAATCTGGCTTTGGCAAACCTGAGTTTAAGTAATAAAGAAGTGAATAGTAAAGGCATTATTAGATTGTGCGTGAAAAATTTCAGAATAGCTGTCAAGTGTAGGTGCTACTAACTAGTAACTAGACTTAGCCTTCTGATGTGTACCCCATTGCGGGAATCATTTTATGTCATAAATAGTTAAACGTAGCTACAAGTTTAACCATTAAAAATAAACGTGTATAATGCTACATGTAGGGAACATGGCTAAGTTAGCTTTGCTATTGAAAACGACCCTCGTAATTCCCGCTTGTGGTGACATAAACCTAGTGAATGAAATCCCGGGCCCGTCAAGATCAATAGCAAAGTCCCAATCATTTAAAATAGAGCCAGTGTGTTTCCTGCCACGTTTATGGGGTTCAACTATTCAGGCTTTTGTTTTATTAATACAAGATTGGTGTACTTAATCTCCTGGTTTTGCTTAAAGGGGTGGAGGAGCACATGAAGAGAGAATATCTGATGGTTTTTAACCTGCAAAAGAGGGAAGAGCCCATGCTGTTTATCTTTTCTGCTTGCCCAGCTTACCAAGTTCACCTAGCTTTGTTAACAGAGTTTATACTGCCATTCCAGATGCAAACCCATTGAGGTCATTAAATGGCAACTCCGTTTATCCCACAGCTTCCAAAGCTGGCAGAAACAAAGAAAAGCAAGGAAATGAATGGTTACAACTATGGGGAAAATTGAGGCTGCCCACACAGTAAACAAACACATTTCTTTTATCAGGGATAAAGAAACACACATTTCATCTGGACAAGATGATTTTTTTAGTAGCTTGTAACTAAAAAATCATTGGTGAATTTGCTGCAAACTTCAAAACCACTTTTTCCTTTGCCTGAAGTGTAAATCTAGTAAATTTCCACTCAAAAAGCTTTTCTAAATCAAAGTTACTGGAGGCCATTAGGAGTTTACAACCAAGGCTTACGGCTCCCTGGGCTGGCGAAGATACTACAGCTCTTTTCATGGTGGAGCTTGCCCACTGCATCTGGAAAATATAGCTTCTGTCCTGTTCCTGGTTTCTGTGATCAGAGACCTGAGGAAGATTGTCTTGCGTTCACAAGTTGTTTAACTTTATCCCAATGACATGGTTGGTCCAATAAAAGATATCACCCTCAGCAATCCTTACTCCTATTTTGGGTCATTCTAGTCTGAAAAGTAATAGAGTAAAATGACACTTCAGTTCTGCTTCGTCCACTTTCTTCAGTGACAAAGGCTTTTTAATTATTATTTTTTATCCTTCACCAGGGCATAGGCAACAAATCTAGGAGATGACGTTGAGAGAGATTGTGATAGTTTTGCATAATGAACACAATCACCCACTTAAGTTCCAGTTACAAAAGTTTAACCTCAATGCCTACAGAGGATGCCCGCTTACATGGCATTTGAACTTCAGATGAGCTCTCTCAGTGGGGTCAGGATTATAAATATTGATGCACGAACTAGAAAAAAACACCCTTGGCCCAGCTTGAAGTCAGAGTTGCAGTCAGGATCCCTCCTCCCCACCAAACAGGTGGGACATGGATACGGAAGTAACTGAGATGCAGCGAGCCGGAAACACGCTGGTGACGATGTTATGGTTGCTTCCAGACTAGAACAACACTTTGAAATGAGGGAACGTTTACTTACATTTTCCAAGCAACTTTCACTTTTGAGATGAACATCAAGCTTGGAAAATGTCATTGACGACAGGTGAATGCTTTGCTTTAATTATAGCTGTCACTCCTAGCAACTATCGTCTTTACAGCATGACCTAGAGAATTTGCAGTCAATAACCACAGCTCGGTAGAAAAAAGTGACTGGCTCATTCTGGATTGTCATTTATTGCAGCTTTTCATTTACACTGTTCTGAAAGGGGAATCGCCGTGTCCCTCAGTGCTGTCCCAATTGTCGCTGATTGAAGCACTTTCAGAAAAATGTGTTGTTTTCTTAAAGCTGACGTGATTTTGTGGCCGTGCTTTTGCTTTGACAAAAGTTTCGTTGGGAAGATAGAGAGATTCCTGTAAGGGAGCGACTATGGCATGGTGGTTAGATTGGGTGGCAGGAGACCCTCGTTCGCACCTCTGCGCTGCTGGTGTTACATGCTTTTGATACTTGAGCTCACTTGATGCCAGAAGCCCTCTGGCTGGGTCAGCTTCATTTCCCTCTGGCTTAGTTTTACTCATTCCAGTGTGAGGTGCTGTGCCTAGGCCTAGGTCTGAGCTAGTTCCAGTATCTTCGCCTTATGGTGCAGCATGCAGTGATAGAGGAGTAGGACTGGAAGGGACCCCCAAAGGTCCTCCAGTCCAGTTCAGACACATATGGGGCTGGAAAGCTGTGCTCTGACTCAGGCAGTGGGTGAACCTGGGTTTTCCAGATGCCAGTTTCTAAGCACCAGGACAGATGCACCTACTTGCACTTTGTGAAAATATTCAAAAGGCTTCATTATGATGACTGTGCCTCAAAAGCAATAGTCATCTTCTGGCCAGCACTCCTTCAAAATCAGCAGTATTAGAGAAAAGCCCTTTGTGAGAGTAATTTGGCAAAACTTGGCAAAACAGCAGGAAATATGTGGTTTTTATTTGGTTGTGGGTTTTATTTAGGAACCTAAAGATATTTGAAAGGGCTGGTGAAAATCGTTGAATACGTTACATTTTAAAGTCTGCTGGCTGCTGCAAACTGCGTTATTACTAAATCAGTTTATTTGACAAGGATGTTAGTGGAAGCAATAAACGGTTTCAGAGCTTATAAAAAAATCAGACGTTTTTACCTACATACAAGAACATTTTGACCCATAATGCGTGCACGCTATCCATCATGTTTATTAGGATTCAAATGGATAAGTGGATTAATCCACAGAGAACCCACTGTTTAAAGTTGTCTGTGTAAATACATCGGCTGGAAGTAGACAAAAAAATCAGTCCCTAGATCAGTAGCAGGCATTGAGTTAGAATAGCTGTTATAAAATGATTTTTGGAGCTGTATGAGATGGCACCTACAGAACTGAAGAAGCCTCTCATAGGTCACTCCTGGTACCTAAGCTTGGCTGGATAGTGTTTACCAGACCCCTGTATTCACAGGCATCTATCCATCTGAACAGCCCTAAAAATCACCTGTTGCAACTCCTCATTGAACAGCCCTAAACTGCATTGGAAAAGTTCAAATCAAAACCACTCTGCAACAGTCTGCAGCTAAAAAACAGGGGAGACAGGAGCGCTGCCAAAGTCCTACCACTGTGATGGCAGAAAAATGTCTGGTTAATATATTCTCAGATGATTTTAAGCAGGGATCCTGGTTTTTTCTGGTCAAAAAAAAATCCCCAATTTTCTGCTTAAAAAAGTAACCTCAAATCCCCATTTTTGCGTGGTTGAAAAGAAACACCACTGTCTGTATGTAGTTTCATTTTAGTCATGGAAAAATGGGGATTTGGGGTTACTTTTTTTTAACCTGAAAATGGAATTTTTTTTTTAAATGAGAGAAAAAACCAGGATCCATGCTCATAAGGAACAGGAGGTAAAAACCCATGCAGACCTTGCCACTCTGACCTGGAGCTGGGTAAGGGAAAAGAATTTCTTTCTCGCCCTGTTCTGGGGACCATGTTGACTCTGAGCAAAGAGCAAAACCCATCAGCCGAGTTCCTGAGAAGTCTCTCAGCACCAACAAGATCACTAGCTCATCCCAGTCCCAACTCCCACCTTTAGCTGTGGTCAGCATCTGATGCCTCAGAGAAGGTGGAGGATGGAAAATGCCCGAATCAAAGAGCTGTTCCCTTTTGTTGCAACTTCATTACAGAACTTTGCTATCTACATCCTTTAAGAAATGTATCTAGTTTGTTAATGGTGAAGAACAGGAACTTGGGCCTCATTTTGCAAGGAATTTAAGCACAGATCTGACTTTAAGCATGTAAATAACTTGACTTCCATGAAGCACATGCTGAAGAACCTCTTTTTAGCAAGGTAGTTATCAAGGAGATGTGGCTAGTTCTTCAGTACCTTAGCTGCTATGGCAAGCATTCAGCATGTTATGCCAAGTATTCCAGGCTTGTTTCCACTGTGGTGGCAACATGAGCTCATGAGGACATCTCTGTTGGCTGAGAGTACCCCAGAGCATCCATCTGGGCTGAGCTCAAGACTTGGATCTCTGGTGTGCTCTAGGAACAAAAATGGCACCTCACTGGTGTAGACGCAGTCCTCGACTTACAACGTTTCGAGTTGCAACATTTTGCATTTACAACATTTATAAATTGACACCCTGTTTCAACTTTCTGACTTCAGTTTCAACTTTACAATACTTGATCCAACGCCACGCCACGCCACGCCACGCCACACCAGCAAACAAGTTGACTGCCTTGCTCATCTCCCTGGAGAACATCTGTCCAAATTTGCTTGGACACTTTGTTTAAGAAAGCAGAGGAGACTCCAGAAAAACTTGCAGCCAAGACTCCTGAGAAGACTCCAGCCAGGAACCCTTCAAAAAGTCCAACCAAGAGCCCTTCAAAAAGTCCAGCAAAGTCACCTCAAAGAATTCTTTCCAAATCGATATGATTGCTATTTATGATATAAATACATTAATGTAGCTATATTATACTCATCTATAATTGATCGAGTACAAAATTCTGGGGTATTTTTGGTGAAAATAGGGTATCAGGCCTTGGTTTAGGAACCAATCTCCCATTTACAACATTGTTTCTTATGAGAAAATTGGTTCTGAGTTGCAACATTTTGAGTAAAGACGTGGTTTTCAGGAACCAGTTGTGTCATAAGTCCAAGGACTGCCTGTATTTCCAAACCTAGAGCATGTGGAGGAATGGGTGGGTGGGGGAAGCTCATAGGCTTTTTGGCTGAGTCATATTATTGCCAAGAAGGCAGCTACCACACACACAAACCATGCCAGTCTTTGGCTTGCATACTCTACATCAGTGATTCTCAGCCAGGGTGGAGCTTTTAATTGTGTCATGGGGTGCCATTCAATACTAGCACTCTTAAGTGTGAAACATGATCCTCAAGATAAACCCAGAGCTTTGAAATAGGAATCCATAATGTTAAATTAATTCTGCCCAGCTGTGGTCTTTCTGAGCTCTTTGCAACAGATGGGCTACTCTGTTATTTTTCCAGAGTGAAAAAAGAGTGAAAATTAAGTGCTGGCATGTTCCAAGCGGTACCTCAAGTCTAACGAGGTGTGCTCTGAGTCTAAAAACTCAAGGCACTCAGTTGAGAACCACTGCTCTTGATTAAAATAGAGTTGGACATACTTACTAATAGAACATTTGGCATCTTATTTTTTCTAATATGTAGGCACAGAATACTGCCTCAAGTTAAAACCAGAGCAAATAAGTCCATTATTTTTCAAGTACACAAGGAGTCGCTATCATTTTGTTTGCATTTTGGAAAAATTGGGCCTTAAAGGTATGTTATTCAAGTAGCAGCTTCCCATGTCTATAAATCTTGTGGTGCAAACACATTTGATAGGCGTTGCCCTTATTTCTTCACGGGGATGGCAGGATGTTCTCTTGTGCTGGGTGGAATTTCAGATTGATGGCTGGGAGCTGTTATTCATTCAGGGGACACAAAAGCAGGAGAGGAAGGTGGAGAAGATTGATCGGGTACTTCACATAATTGATACATCGCAAGGTTATACTGCTGGGATGGACTGGTACGGTAGAAGTTGCAAATTATGACAGTGTCTTCTTTCAGAACCAAATCTATTCAGCTACATTATATATATAATAATTACCAGTAGTTTGACTTGAAAAGTAATGTATTCCTTCCCCTTGGCATAACTAACGAATGACAGGTGTGGCTAACCAGGTGTAGTCCTGTTTTTCAGAAAAAGGTGAATGTCTGAGAAATACCTTTGTGTTACGCATTTGCATTACTCAACTTCCCTTTGTTGCACACAGGGAATGTGGATATTCACTTCTAGTCACACAAAAAAAGAAAAAGTCTTTCAAAACATTTCCATTTTTTTGGAAAAAATGCAGGAAAGCTGCATTTCACCCACTGTGGAGGGCAACGTACTTTGCCACTCGTTGCCACCATGAAGAATCTGGTTGCGTTGCACCAATGGGTGACGTGTATATGGTCACTGCTGTAAGATTTTCCATGCTGTCCTTGTCTGGGCTGTAGTCAGAGTGCACAGTGAAGGCAGGCCTGGGGAAGTTGCACCTGGGTGACTAAGTGAGAAGGGCTGTGGATCCCATAAACCCAGTCCATGACCAGAGCGCTGAGTGGAGTTTTGTGAGTCGATTTTGTGAAATGGGTTGCCAGCTGGAAGAGGAGGCTCTTATGTCTTCTTGCTCTTAGCAGCATGGCGCACCGCTCAACAGCTTTTGGAAGGAATCTGTAGGGGAAACGGGCCAGCACATAACTAGCTTTTTAAAATGATTGAGTAGCTAACTGGGGAAAATTGCTTGGAAGGTTCACTATGGAGGGGGCTGGGAAAGACCTCTGCAATTCAGACCAAGAAGTCAGGGAGAAGAAAACAGGCAAGAGAAGAAGTCTCTGCTAATCAAGGGAAATAAAGAATCAACATACCCCCTGGAACTGTTGGAAAATCAGGTCAGGAGCAGAGCTATTCATGCATTCACTCTGCTGGAGGATAAGGAATTTCTTTTGTGGAAACTTGGCTCCCTGGGTGGTGGGGAGTGACCCACTGCATGCAGAGTGCTGGTTCGGGAGCCCTGCTGGACAATCAGTCCTCATAACCAGCAAAGCAAAACGGATTTGCTGGGTTTTGGACGTTCAAGGCAAAGGAAAGCTGGCAGCTGCAAAGAGCAGGCAACCTGATCTGCTATGGAGAGGAGTTCATTTATATCCAAATCCGTCTTTTTTGTATGATCAGAGTGTGCTGGAGTTGTAGTCGTGGACTAGGATCCCAGGGTGGTAGGTGCTACACCGGCGTGGAACCCTTGGAGTTTACACGGAGGTGACACAAGATCCCTTGGATGAAAGCAGACGGGGAGGAGAGCAGAAGGAAGCCGTGAAATAATGCCAGTCAGCACAATGAACAATTCTCACTGTTCCCATGGAAATAGAGACTTTGCAGGAAGTGGTAGGTTCCTGTCAGCATTGGAGTTCAATATTGGGGTGTGGTGGGGAAGGGTTAACCATCCTCAAACCTAAGTCCTCAGAGGATGGTTTCACAGATTTCCTATTATAGCAGCAGACTGAGTTCTGAGTAATGCTTCCCACTGTGGGTGGATGCATTTAATCTGGTCTTTTTGAAGTCCTAAGCACCCAGATGCCAAACACCATGTCAATAATCAAAGCCATGCCCCATCCTGAATCCACATTTTCCCACTTATCTTGAAGCAATATTGTGTCTCCCTCATTCATTTATTTTTAAGTCTCTGCAAAAGATGTAGAGAAGAAATGGAAGGAAACCCAACTCAGAAGTCGTATTTGCTCTGTATTTGGTTAGGACTTGGGTGTGGGATCTGTGATTTACAAGTTGTACAAATGCAAAGAGTCTCCAAACTCGAAATATTTTGTCTTTGAATCAGTTCATTTAAAAACAAGCTAAATTCGGAATGGTGGGGGGGAATGCAATAATACTCGCCCTGATCTGGGCTGTAGTATCAACACATGTACCTTAGTGCCCGTAGGGCAGGTCAGTTCTTACTTTGTAGACCTGGTGCTGGTGAGGTGGAAGGGAGGGGAGAAGGTAAGTGTGTATATACATGTCAACCATTGTACACTTGTTCTGGAAAATAAAAAATCATGCCACGCTGCCTCATGGTGTAACATTGTCATCAGCGCCCAGAAAACACAATTCCGGGCAGAGGGGGTGGAGAGGAATATGTCTAAACCCAACAAGCTGCACGTCCTGCATGCTCAAAGGGAACAGGTCCAGGCAGGCATGGGGAGGCATATAAACAATCATGTCACGTGGGTTCAGATGCAGCCCTGATTCACACTGCAAGCAAATCTAAACCTTGAAACCTAGGCTAGCCTGGCTGTAAAATACCATCAGACTTTTCCACCCCCTTTTGGAGGGAAGCAACACAGCATGAAAATTCACAAGCATCGTAAAAACAGTAAACTAGAGTTTGCATCACTTGAAATAGGTGTCCGGAGTATTGTGCAGCAGACCAGGCTATCTGCAGCATGCTCCAAAGAAACTGTCAGTGTCCTTTACGGGTTTAGCTTGCTCTTAGCTTTCATTTCATTATTTGTCTTTTTTCCAAATATGTCCATTAATATTTTCTGGGCCCCAAACCCTTCCAGGTGTGTGGGGGGGGGGGGAGAAGAATTGTAGATTGTGCTACTGAGCTTGTGGCCTAGGTGACATTTTTGGACACCAAACAAACCACGAAGAATTTGGGGTGCACTTACTGGCAAGGGTAGTGTTAGGGTGATGTAGCCATGATGGTCCAGGAATTATTTGAGGCAAGGGTTTCTTAGGGGGATAGATTTTATTGGACCAACTGCATATTTAAGATAGAATCAGACAAGCTTGCTTCTTGCTTAATGGAAACCAGATTCCATTTGTTTTGCACCATGGAAACACATCCCTGTTTCAAGTATGGATATTTAGCATTTAGAAATGAAAATCACCCCTCTTGTCTTTCTAACTAATTCTAATGTCATACAAAGGTGAACACCCTCCCCTCCCCCCAAAACATCTCTGGAGCTCTTAAACAAGAGATTAGGTTTTCTGTGGAAACCTATTACAGTCCTTTGTGGTTTAATTACTATAGCAGTGACCGTGGACTGGATGTGAAATGGTAAAACTTCCTTAATCTTTTGCCACTTGCATTAGTAATTTAGCATGAAATGAATTCCCCACTCCAGCATAGGTTTGCTGCATACAACTGCTTGTCCATGAGCTGTACACTACAGATGTTGTAAATGTTAGGAAGGTTATGTAGGCTCCAGTGTTTTCAAGTTTAGAGATCTGATTTAGACATCAGAAAGCAATATTTTACAGTTAGGGTGGCCAAAATCTGGAAACAACTTCCCAGGGAAGTGGTCCTTGCCCCTACCTTGGGCAAATTCAGGAGGAGGTTGGATGATCTCCTCTCTGGGGTCTTGTGAACCCAGCATTCATTCCTGCCTGTGGCAGAGGGTCAGGCTGGATGATCTGTTCGGGTCCTCCTGGCCCTAGCTACTATGAAACTATGAAGTCCGTAAATACAGGTGGAGAAATAATTTCCAATGAGGATCATTTTACCAAATATCACCTCATTTTCTGTTTTCGAATTGACTGCAGCAACTATAACTTTCTGAATTTTGAATCACTTGTGGAAACCGTTCTTCATCTGTTGCTTACTGGAGAGCAATATGTTTTTTAGCATTTGATATTCAAGAGTTTGCAACCTTGAGTTATTTTCATTAGACACCTTGGTTATCTGAGATATTTATTTTCTCTGGGAAGATGAGTATTTTATTTTAAAGCTGGACTTTCCAATATAAGTAATCCCAATCATAAGTTTGTTTTCCTTTCTTTTTTTTCTCTTTTGCTGCTTTCCATGAATATTCTGTGTTTAACGTGTGCTATTCTGGCAAACAGTAGTAAAATATTCATCAAGCAAAAATAAATATAATGAAAGCAGGTTAATATAAACCTTAAAGCAACCGTGGACTGCTGTATTCTGCTGCAATTGGCCTGTCTGCTTTTTACAAACTAGCTGGTTGCTAATCCATGACCAGTCATACAGGGGCTAATAGTTTTTGGAAAACTGAATTATTGAAAGGGGTTAAGAGAAATTTAAATCTATTGCATATCAGGCCTAAATATCAAATGTTCTTTGGAGAGACCTTGCTTAAGCAAGGTTGGGGTCAGGCCCTAAATGGTTTTCTATAGGACACCTTAGCTGTAGCAACTCCATAAACTTCATATTTTCTGCTGCTTCCCTCCATTTCTGACTTGTCTAACAGTCTGAAGTGGAGTGAAGTCTGCTCAGAGATGTGGGCTGCCCCCAAATTCTCCAAGAGACAATGTTCAGTTTAAGTGCTCTACCAGTGGTGCTTGTGATGGATAAAACAGAGGTCCTAATTGATGCCTGGGCTGCTGAAGCACTGGAGACCTTGTGGAGTCTCCATCCTTCGCAGTTTTTAAGAGCAGGTAACACAGACACTAGGATGAGATGGTTTAGATGGGGAGGACCCCACCATGGGCAGGGGGTTGGACTAGATGACCTCCTGAGATCCCTTTCAGCTCTGTTTTTTTATGATTCTGTGAGGAAGGTGATCACGAGGAACAGTGACCACCCATTGCAAGAACGTACAGTACTAACTCCTGGGTATGTTTATTACTAGCGCACGTGATCCAGCCACTCTTTCTTTTGACTTGGCTTTCCACTCTTTAGCAACAAATGATAATTATTGATCTTGAAGGTAACAATTGAAATACACCCTATGCAAAGTTAAGCACCCTCATATTTAGCACTGCTCCGAGTCAGTCTTTTGTAGCTGTGAGTTCCTTGGAGGAACAGGATCAAAACTGAGCTGTAGAAAAAGAACATGCCAACAAATACATAGCTCAGGATGAGGTTTTAGCTTAGTATCCATGGAAATAGGATGCTAGAAAGCTCTGGGTTTTGTGAGGGGGTTGAGTAGGCCTCTGTTAAGGAAGTCAAGAAAAGTCATCAAAATGTTTGTAGAAGTCCTGTTCAAACCTGTTTTCACAATGAGAGAATTGAAGGAGGGAAGCTGAATGTAAGTTGCACAGGTTCCTTAAGCTAGAATGAAAACAGAGCCTTTCAGCAATTGCTTCTGATCTACAAAATTGTATTCGTCATGAAGAAAGAGAAAGAGACAATGGGACCTTAAACTCAAGAAGGTCTAATTTCTGCATAACAATACAACTATTGACAAGGTTTCAAAAACTCCCAGTGAAAACCATTCAGTTAAAAGTTAGCACACCAGGTAGTTGTGAAAAAATCGGAGGGGTGTCCATCATTCAGTCAGCAACTAGTATTCCCTGAAAGCCAGCAGTCTTAATGTATTAACCTATTGAAGATGAGATGCCAGTTCCTATTAGTAATCTATTTTGAGACTGACAGAAATGAGCTCCACATTTTTATAAAGAGTGAGCAACGTGCATGAAGCAGTAAAAGAAAGTCTCAATTAGAGATGTATATAATCTAGGAACTTTTGCTAATAGATTTCTTATTGGTCTTTTTCAAAGCCCAGGTCCATAGTTGAAAGGGCATTCAAATGAGTTGGATTACTCCAGTAATGGCTTCATAAATGTACGTGTCTCCATAATGATCCTCTGTGTTATACCCACTTACTAGTTGTATCATTATCATTGGATAATGTAACTCTCTATTAAACCCTCTGGTTTACTCATTCCATACTGGGAAATGTTTTGTTATCAGAAAACTGCAGTCTATAGAGACACTAAGGTTGCAATACAATTGAACTGCTCACTTGAGTCAGATGCCTTGGGTCAAACTCCTTGTGAGCATAAATGGGTGCATCCCAATTGACATTATTAGTATTTCACTGGGTTTTGCCAATAGTGAGTCCCCAGAAGGAAAAATTTCATGAACAAGCTGTGTAAGAGTGATGTTGTAGCCAGGATGGTCCAGAAATTCTGTAAGAGGCAAGGGTTTCTTAAGGTGATATAATTTATTGGACCAACTGTGTAGTTGAGATAGAGTTAGACAAGAGACCTGAAGAAGAACATCTTACATTCAAAAGTTTGTCTGACTCTACCCCAACTACGTAGTTGGTCCAATAAAAGCTATCACCCCAAGAAATCCCTGCCTCATGAACAAGATGAGCAGAATTTGGCTGAATACCTGCATGGGCATGTTCTACAAAGATCATAGATGAAAAGAGAAGAGGATAACAATGCAAAAGGAGCTTTGATGGCAACTCTTTCCTTAATAAGGTTCATTTTGCTTTAACTTTGGATTAACAAGTATGATACCTTTGCATTTAGAAGGGGTGAAGTCATCTTCAATAGAAGGAGTCCTTGAAGACGATTGCTTTCACTTGTTGTCCTCTGGTGCTTTCATTTTACCTGACTTCCTGCTGTCCTTATTTTTAGTTCTGTCTGAAGGATGTAGGACTTGCACATACACATCAGATTTGTTATGTGCTACGTTTGAGAGCATACCACTTTCCATTTGCTGCAAAGCTAACAAGTACTAAACCTTTTATTAGGTGATGAGCTCCATGCACCCAGTTCCATGGACCATTTTATATGTTTACTCTTTGTGTTTGACCTAGGATTCATGTTTGTCTTGCTTAGCTCTCCTCTGAGATCCAAACCTTGAAGATATGCAGGAGATAACTCTTGCAAGAAGGGATTTAGTACTTTCACCCTAATGTCACATTACAAAAATTAGAATAAATGTTGCTATCATTAGAAAGTTCTAAACGTGTTGGTTTTTTTCCTCCCCGAATTGCTAAAAGTTAAAGTTGCTTTTATTTACTGCATAAGCAGTTCAGTGTGACTCCACCTTTTAACAGGAAACATTTGGCTTTACCAGTTGCAGCAGTGTTTTATTTGTAAGAGAATGCATCAACTTTCAGTGAATTATCAAGTGGCCAACCTTAATGCATCATATCTCAACCATTATGCAAATATAATACACAAACACAATACACAAACCTTCACTTCCTTAGCTACTATGCATACATGCCGAGCAGATTACTACAACTATTCTTTGGAATACTTCTGTTTCAGCGTGACACTAATATAACCTCACAATGGTGTTATGCCAAGTTCCTTGTGGTTTCAACAAAATGTAAAAGAACATTGCATGAGTCATTCTGCATAGAAAAGAAGGCCCATGTCCACCACAAGTTTTAACAA
Source organism: Caiman crocodilus (assembly GCA_030014935.1). NCBI lineage: Eukaryota > Metazoa > Chordata > Crocodylia > Alligatoridae > Caiman > Caiman crocodilus. Next base: position 13,222,099 of record JAGPOW010000304.1, read on the forward strand.
GACTTTGGACGCTATTGAGTGTCTTCTAGAATTCTATGAATGCACATCTATGAGACCGGGTTGAGTTAAAAATCCAAATGTTGCCAGATTTTGTGACTAAAAGTATCATTTCAGCTTCCCATTGTTGGTTGCCTCTTGTATTTTTGTGTGTGGACACCTTTGAATATTTCGGGCATGTTCTACAATTTTAGTACTGTATTACATGTCAGAATTTTGTATTTGTTGGAGTGTCATTTTAACATGCTCATTATTCAGTGAGGGAACCTAATTAGCACATGGTGAGTTAGGCCTCCAATCACAAATGTACACACTGAAGAATCGAAGCAAATGGTTTGAAAACAGCCCTTCGGCTGAAAATTATTGCTCAAACCTAATGACTGAATGTTTAAGCATAGTGCCAATAGACACAAAGATCAGTTTGCAAATGAGTGACTACAGTTCATAATCTATATTATTTTGTAAATAATAATTCCACAAGGGCCCTTTTTAATGGCCTGATTGTTCACAGGGACAGGGGCAGATCCAGGAAGGTGCTGTGGCACAGTTGTAGCCCCTTTCCGCAGTGTACCTCATGTGCCAGCAGCTCCAGTTCTCTGCTGTTCGACATCTGGGTCCCCTGCTGTCCGAGTGCAGCTGGGTCCAAGCAGGGAGCAGGTGAGGAAGGGGAGACCCACCTGCTGCTGCAGTTCCCAGGCAAACCTGGCAGCCTGTGCTGCTGCTCACAGAGCCCCTGGCTGGTGTGGGGCCAGCACAGCCCTGGGGCTTCTCCCACCCCTGGGTCATCCAAGGACATTAACAGTGGTGGGCAGGTCCCTTCCTCCTGACCTCAAGAGGCAAGCACTGGCAAACTTGGCTGGAAAGGAGGAAGTGGAGAATGGGAGGGGGTCTCACCTGCTTTGGAAACTCAAAGTCCTCAGTAATTGCTGTTGCAGTGTGTTCTGCACACTTAGGGATCCCAGACTGTAGCCACCTCTGAAGTACCGGTGGCATTGTCCACCCTCCACATTTCAAATTCCTAGATCTACCTATGAAGACAGAGGAGCAAGTAGTCTAAGGAATCCATGACAAAAGTCCATCCTTCCATTGTGTCTAAGCATCGGAAGTTGACTGTGAATCCTCTTCAGGTAGGTTCTTTTCCCCCCCCACACTTAGCAATTGTCGGGCCTTGCTTATAGGACAGAAGCAACCATGAACCCACTAAAAAGGGTGACAAAATTCCCATCAACTTCAAACGCGTCACTGAGAACGTAACGTCAGATGACTGTTCCTTCATGACACTTGAGGAAGGTACTAATGATTTCCCAAGATGCTTGAAACTGCCTTTCAAAAAGATTTGTTCAAGTTGCATAGTATCTTTTCTTAAATAATTGGTCATCTTGATGCATATGGTACTTTCTACAGTACAACATACCTAAGTAGTTCCTGTTTAATTAGTGTGTGTTTTCATTCAAGAGAGACAGGTAGGTTTCTTGAATTGCCAATGTATTTAGAATTTTGTCAGACCAAAAGAGGTCCTAATTAAAGAGGAGAGGAAAAAAAATGGAGAAATTAATGTTTGCAGTGGGCACTGTAATTCTTCTAAAGAAGGAACTTTATTGCTAGCACTTCTCTCTCTCATTAAACATGCTGAAGCTGTACTTTTCTGTCCATAAGATTAATGATGCTAAGCCAAACATTATGCCCATATCTCAAGGGTCACAAACAATCTCCTCCCTTTCTCATCTGTTCTTCATCTTAATGGCCACCAGGGCATTTGCTTAGGAATTACTATCTATCTACCTTTAAACTAGAAACATGTCACTGTTTACTATTTACATCTGCTTTCATTAGTCGAACTTGTTGCTGCTGGCCTGCAATAGTTCAATTAAAATGACAGTACAGTTTCCATGTGGAATGAGTTGGTGGTCTCAGAAGGGCTTTTAGGAGACAGATGTTTCCTTCTGTGGAACCACCATTGCAGCTGGCACTCTTGCTGGTGGTCTTATTATGGGACAATGGGATAACCAGATCACCTTCCCTCTAGAAGTATCATAGTATGATAGTATCTAGGGTCAGAAGGGGCCTAGAGCAGGCCATCTAGTCTGACCCCCCGCCAATGGCAGGAACAAGTGTTGGGGTCACAGGACCTCAGCCAAGTACCTATCCAATCTACTCTTAAAGACGCCCAAGGTAGGAGCAAGAACAACTTCTCTAGGAAGCTGGTTCCACATCCTAGCCACCCTAACTGTGAAGTAGTGCC
>JAGPOW010000304.1:13241762-13414246 GCA_030014935.1 Caiman crocodilus
TTTTCCAGGATGTGCCTCAAGTCTAGCTAGGGGTACCTTGAATCGAAAAAGGTTAAGAACCACTGGCCTAGATCCTTCATCCATGCTCTTTATGTGAATAATCTCCATGCTTAAGTAGCACTTCAATAAGTTTGAGTGGGTCTGATGCAATTTTAAATGTGACATATAATGAATTGGTTTATCTGAAGGATGAAGGAACCTCTGCCTGATAGATTGCACTAGGAGAGATTTGGAGACATTTCTGCCACAAAGCATATGCCTTGGGTTGTGCTGAGCATCCTCAACTCTTGTTGACTCCAGTAGGATTTGAGACTACTCATCTTCCAAGACGCACTGGCCATCTCCCAGAGAATAAAATATAATGGCAGCAAAATATTGAGCAGCTGTCTAATGTGAGTGACTGCAGGCAGGCGGGGGGAGCAGGCACTTTCCTAGCTGATGAGAATTGCAAAAGAATATCATTAAGGAGCCGAGACTATTATTGCCATTGCCAGTGCCCTCTTTTAGGGAAATGTTCACCCTGTTGCAAGCATAACTGATGGAAATTGGATGTGTCAGATTGAATGGGACACCTACTCCCTCCTCTGGAACTTTTTCTCCCCTTGTCTGACAATGTACAAACAGAATGCCCATTCAGATGTAAGCAAAGAGTACCAAACATTTCATCGTAAAGCAGGAGCCGTCCTGTTACAATCTGCTGCTTGTCAGGATTTGACAGTGCTGTGAAATATAAATGATCTCCAAGATGGCAATGTCTGCTTCAATTGCTGGTAAACAACTTCCTTCGTTCAGGAGAGTGACAACATGGAATTATGATGATATTTTTATTTTGTGCCTTTCATCCAAAGATCCCAAAGCACTTTACCAGCTTCTTGCCTGTATGGCTCTCTTCTCAAGCAAAGGAACATGAAGTCACTTCAGAGAGGGAGATAGACACTATTGAGCAACTTACAGATGCACACCAAAAAAAAACAAACCAACAACAAAGTCAGGACAGAAGTGAACCACTTTGAAATTTCAGAGAGGAGTTTAGGCAAGCAGATTACAATTGCCCCATAGATTTGCCCCCTCCTCCACTGGACTTGAGGATTAACACTTGCAAAAAGTCTGCTAGCAACCTGCATATATGCATATATATGGATTTTTGGTCATATAGATATATGACCAGGCTATGTTAAGAACTTAACATAAAATATCCAGCTAGCTAGCCAGCGAGATACCATGTTGTGTTTTGTTTAGTTTTGTTTCTACAGCACTTAACATTGTCTGGCCATTGTCCTAGTCCAGGGCAGGAGATTTATGGTGCTACTACCATGCAAATAACATGTGCAAATGGCCAAAATCTTAATTTCTTATCATTTCTGAAAGACAGACAGAATTCCACAGTGCCCCTATCATCACAGTGTGTGTGGGGGGTCAGAAATAGTCCTGAGGGAACAATGACACATAATGAATAACCAAAAATGCTTTTCTCCAGCATCTGCATTTTCCTCAGAGATTTCCTATTTAAGTAGTGATTTTTTTTTTGGTCTTGCTTATCTGTCAAGATCTGATGAGGTCAGAGGCAGCGAGAGAACCTCTAATGATATACAGCAGCCGTGCTATCTGTACCGTGCTTTGAATTGGAGGAAAAATGAAGACGCTATAAAGCCACAGTGTATATTGCATGTTTTTCTCAAACTTAAAAATACTGAGATTAGATAGTGTCAATAGCACCATGAGCAAGAACAGTCACATAATACTTATGACTTAATCAGCAGGAGAAAAATCTCACGAGGCTTCCAAACCCAGTTTAGCAATATGGAAATTTTTGGATTAAGATCTCATCAGCGTGTGTGTTTATCCAAGCCTGTTTCATGTGGTTTACCTGTTACAACGTAAGTGTCTGACAAAGCACTGGTTTTCCTGTCTGAAAGATCTAGGTGAACCTCTTTGAAGATGTCCTGCTCTGCTTTTACCTAGATATAGGTTTTGAATAGTACCAGACTAGTAGGACAGCCAAATGAGGAAAGAGACCTGTGGGCTTGTCCCAAAAATGTCAAAAAGAGGAAAGGGGTGTACTTGGAAATGCTTCTTATGGCTTTAGTATTTGGTACGATAATGGAAGATACTTTCCTTCTCTGTAATTAAGAACCTTCCACACTAATGGATATCGCTTTTTCATTAGGTAATTTAACTACTTATTTAAAGGCATTACTGTTCCTTCATCAGGAGTTTGCAGTCCATTTACTCTTAACAATATATTAAATGTCTGATGTTTCTCCTACAGCCCAGTGATTCCTCCTCCTCTCAGTCACTATCCTGCATGGGGAAATGCAGATGGGAAGGGGGCAGGTTGTTGGCATATATCTTATTCATGCTGCATAGATCATCTAACTGGCACAATTATCTGTGGATGGGTCTGAGGTTGAACATTGGGCCAGACCCATCAACCCCCCTTCCTCCTCTGCATTTCAGATCAGCATTCAAATAGGGCTTCCAGATTTGATTCCACCTCTGTCACTCTTATGGTGCTGGTATTTCAAATACTGTCATTAACATTATAGCCAGGTGCTCTATCAGTACTTCCCCGAACATTCAAAGTCACATATTAACAAGTGCAGGGATGTTCTCTGCGTGCAAGAAAAATAACCATGCCTTGTAAATAAAAGATGCTGTACCTTTTATAGTGTGATCTTTGAAAGAGGAATCATCTTTGAGCGTCTGGAAAATATTGAGAACATAGTAGAAAAAATAGGTAACAGACACAAGATACTTAAAATCTGAATATCTTCCTGTCTTCACATATGTGGACTTGTTTATCTGGTTTTGCGTTTGAGGGATATTTTGCAGGGGTTTTTTGGGGGGGTTGGGTTTGTTTTTTTTTACTAGATTCAGTGGCTTATAGTTGGGAAACTGTTTTGATTGTAACTATTTTGATCTTCGGTAATTGGTGATTTTAATAGGCAAGTCCTCTTCTTCACTTGGTTTGAAATTATGCTTGGAAACTGATGCATCTGATCTGACAAGGAGGCCAGAGCTGTCAAGAGTTGTACTAAGGTGTAAATGAAAAGCTTATGCTGACAAAGGGATCCTTGCTAATAGATCTAATTTCCTTAGGCAGGTTCAATTGGACCCTGCTGACAACAGTTAGATGTTACACAAGAACGCAGGTTCTGCACTCCCCGGTAAGATTCTTGCCTTTAAAGCTACACGGTTGTTGTTTTTGATTGTTTTATGTTTTAAACGGGTGGAAACATCCTTTGATATCCCTCAGCAAATAGAGTAGACTAAAACATAGTTTGCCCAAGGTGAGAGGTTTTCTCTCTTTCTAGCTTCCCATAGAAAAGGAGTGACAAGCATGATGGATAGGGTGACCCTGGAGAATCAAAACTTCAGGTCAGAAGAGGACAAGCTGTATCCTGTCTGTTGTGATATGCTCCTAGAAAGTCTGACTAGTCCAAAAAAGGGTCTTTTCCTCGCCAGCTCTTTAAATTGGGGTGTTTACTCATGCATCAAAACATTATCCCGCTGGTTGTACCAGCAGTTGGGAGCCCATGTGAAGCAAAAAATGACCATCTTGTTTAAAAGAAAATTATAATAAAACACTGGTTGAATTGCTGATTGACTATAACACTTATGACCATGCTGGACATCGCTGACATGAGTGAGCAGGCAAAAGCGGAGAGCACGGCATGGCTGAATGGTACCGTTGAATTCAGATACAGCCTTGCATCCTATATTATTGATTTGATTTGATTTTCTTTTTTAATGAAGAAAGGTCTGTATTCTCGCTCTTGTAAAACTTAGTATTTTTCCCGTGCCTAAGGGTAAAAGTCAAGCTTAGCAGTTGTTGTAAAGGATCCTGTCATTTAAAATCCCAGGGTATGTTCCGGTCTATACTGTGCACATCTGTTCTTGAGATCTCACTAGTGTCAATGTTTCCACTTCCTTTTCATTGTCCAATGTGACAGTCATCGCCACATAATGCGGTGACATATGCACCGTGACCTAAGTGGCGATGCCAACACGCTACCGCAGAGTCGCACATGAGCACTCGACATATTGCAGTGAAGAGCATACATGGCTCTTAACACTCCCCGCACTCGCTTGAAGAACGGGGGACATTTCACACCTTCAGTATTGGAACAATGGGGACATGTGGAAACTGGCCATCCTGCTTAAAGCCCTGCTCCAGACTGCATGGTTGGCTGTAACTTTCCTGGCAGCTGTGGGCACCACAATGCCATACTGGATAGTGCAATTCTGGTATTCTAGCTAAAAAGGAAACTTCAGTTTAACTTATAATATCTACTTATAAAAAGGAATGTACAGTTGTTATTTTTAACACCCAGGTACTGCGTATACAAGCTCTCAGAGCTTGAACGTGCCTCAAGATACCTGCTGAAATTGTGACTTTATTGCATTAATAATTATATATACAAAAATGCACCGAGAGCATATTGCTCTTTAAACATCTGTCTTTTTTCCCATTGCATAGTGTAATTAAACAAACAAACACTCCCCGAGAAGGTGGGAAAACTCCCTGTTCTTAGAAACGGCCAAAAATGCGTGGCTTAAGCTGCTGAGCTACTTAAAAGCAAAACTTTTGCATCTTGTTTTTAGCAAGTCTATTTGCATTCCAGATCAGAGCAAAGGAGGTGTTTACTTCTGATGCATAAAGAAAGTGGCTGAGTGGATCATCACCTGTTAGTATTTTGATGGCTGCGCATGTGAAATTAGAAGGAAGTTTCTTATGGATGAAAAACGTGATTATCCATTCACATGTTCGCACCAGCTGTAATTTCATTGTGAAACTCGTTGCCGCCAGGTGTCACTGAGACAATAGTGTAACAGTGCGTGAGCAACTGGGGCATAAGCCCCAGATACTGCTTAAGGGAAGGGGTGTCAGAAGGGAGCTAGAGGGGTGCCTCGCCCTCCTGTCTCTTGTTCCCTCCCACCCCCCTACACCTGACTTGCAGCAGCTCTGGCTCCAGCAGTGGGAAAGGCGGAGTAGTGGTGGTGATGGCAAATGGTGGAGGAGGAGTGGCCAGAGCTTTCCTGCTACTGGGGAGATGTCACCTCCTTTTTTTCGACCGAAAATGAGTGTTAAAAGGAGGTTAGGAGTTCTACAACAGTCAAAGAGGGATTGGGCATCTCTCTGGGTAACAAGACTATCAATAGTGCAGAGTATACGTTCAGAAGGTGTATAAAACCACAGGTTCAAGTATAAGCTTTGAGTTTTCTCAATTTTTATGTCTTAGTTGGGGTGGAGAGGGGAAGGGAGGGGGGGCTAGGGTATTTGTTTTTTGTTGTTGGGCTTTTTATGTTTTTCTTTTTTGAGACGCTATGGCATTATCCCCCTAGCTGATATCATCCAGGCATGATTAATGCACCAAATCCTAAATCTGATGTAAAAAAAACCCAAACCAAAAACCAAACAATGCGAAGCCTTTAAAGAAGAAAAACAATCTGAGCTCTTCCTGATAATCTCATCGAGCGTGGTGCTCAGCTGGCGGGGACCAAAGGGACATTAGAGTTGTCCTCAGCTGAAAGCTTGAAGGAAGCTACCTGGTGGGAATGTGGTGGGACGGGAGACAGCGGGCCCACAACACACTGGGTGTTTGTTTAGAGATGTGCTCTGGGAGGCGGGGTGGGGCGGTGCTTTAATTAATGAGCTGCGCTAATTAAAAGCACCCGAGAGTCACGTGCATCAGCATCCCCATGCTGAAAAAATGGTGGCAGGGCCTCTTTTTGTATTTAGTCTTCAGTCAAATAGCATTAACCACTCTTATATAAATAATCTAAAATAAATTGAAATTCAGCACATCAGTCAGCTTGTCCAACCTGTCAGTGCAGGCTGGGATCTTGATTCATCGTGAAATGCTCCTCTCTGATCTTATTTTAGTTGTGTTGAGGCAGCCTTGAAATAATGCTCAGCTGCATTAAGACAGTACATTTCGGCTATCACCATAAATAAGATGCACTATACATGTCAAAACAAGTTCTTATGTAATAGAGATCTCTGTGGTTTCATGTACTGGTAACATCCTTCATAAGTCATAACAAGGAAAGAAGCAATCTCTGTGATATGGAAATTACTTTTTGAGCACATAAATTATGCCTTAATGCTTCGATTGCTCGAAAAGTGGGGCAGTCCCACAGGTCACCATTTCCATCCAAGTGATCAGATTTGCAAATATTAACAACGGTTTCCATTTTATGTTAAATACTAATGTTATAGACATGAGGGGTTCCGTTCAGGGGAGGGGAAAGGTCCCAAAAAGGCAATGAATGATCAAAATCAAGTTGTGAAAAAGGACTTTTTTTATTTATTGGGTTTGAATTAATCTGAATTAATTTTGAAAACCCTGGAAATCTGAAAGTTCCTTAAATATAGATTTTGGATAGAAGTATTGAATGTCAGGCTTGAGTTATTGCCCGTTTTTATAGTCCGTTCCATCCCTTGTCAGACTGAAGAGATGCATAGGACACATGCAGAAGAAACAGTACTTGGCAAGGCACTGAACTGGGCATTAGATCCAGTTGGTAGTCCTGCTTTGAGTTCCGGCATGGGGAATTGGTTTGGAAAGATCACCTGAGTCCAAATTTTCAGATGTGTTCCTAGTTTCAGGTGCTTCGGTGTTGTTAGGATCCAACTTTGACTGCTTTGGTCAATATGACACCTTTTAACTTCAGCTGAAGCTGTAGTTGTGAAGGCACCTTGATCTTTATTTGCTGCTGGATCATGTTCCACAGCGTGAGAGACGTCTACACATGGAGAAGAGCACGTGGGATTTTCTCCAGAGTAATTATTTCCCTAGGTCTGAGCGCTAAAATGAATTCCAGGCTCACACCTCAACTCATAAAAATAAGCCATTGAAAGGAAAAACAAGGAATTGATAGATATTGCATAATGCAGTGTTTAATTGCAAGTAAATAAAGTCTCTGGGGCCAGATACTGTTCTTGGATACACAAACACATCTGCCATTCCTTTCAAGAGGAGTTGCTGTGCATATGCATCTGAATTTGGCCCTTGTTAGAAAAAATAAGGGGTTTCAAGGTAATATCAATATATTCTTACTTTATCACTTAAACAGGATGACTTGGTATATGAACAGATTGAAATGTTTCTATGAAGCAATCCGCTGCATCTCTTCCAACAACCTTTAATAGAACCAATTAAAAAACTATCACCGAGTTAGAAAGTAATTTGGAAAAAAGGTGGAAACCAACTCTGTAGTGTGTAAAATGGAAAGAGGAAATTAAAACAAAACTGTTTTAAACCAGCCCAAATGTTTCAGTGTGTTTAGGAACTTCTCAGTGGAAAGATCAAAAGATGGGAACTCACGGAGTATTTGAGATGGAAGACACCTTAAAATACCCAATTTAAAGCCCAAAGGTGTTTTCTGAGTTGTAAAACCCATGTGTTACTTTAATTTTCCATACTTTTCACTTGCGTGCAGTGCTAGAGTACTTTCATCAGTGCAAGACTGAATACGATATTTGGAGCTGTGAGGACCCAGCCCAGAGGCTGCTGCCAAGGAGAGATGTCCAACTGTCATGTGTCTGTTTTACTTGAGCAGGGGAAAGTTTGCAGGCGCGGACCCTAACTAAGATCTAAAAGGTTTTTTCCCCAACAGCCCTGACTCTCAGTTAGCCAAAACACCATATGCACTTATGTGAGTTTGTGGCTGTGGGGACTGTTTTGCAAATGCTTTATCGCTCAGCTGCCAGTTCCTGCTTCCCTCTCCCGCATCTTCCTGCCTTTGTCTGTCTTGTGCCTTTTGTGGGAGGGGACAAAGCATCTGAAAGTGGTGTTTGTTTATTTAAAAATGTCCCTTATTGAGATAGTCTTTTGCGATACACAGTTCGGTTTCCTGAGGAGCCCCTGGGGATCCCAACAACAGTACAATGTTGTTCCAACAAAATACAACCGATGTAATTTAGTGTGCTCAGTGGAAAATAGCAGGCGAAGCGGAGTGCTGATTATTTCAATTCACTTTTATATAGACGAGGCACCTCAGCATGAGGAATTAATGGGCAGGTCAATAACACGCCACTTTCAAATTGATTGAACTTTACACCGTTTGTTTTTTTTTTAAGACTGTTTTCCACATAATCTCTCTAATTGCTGTTGTGCTCCTTCCTCTCCCTATGTGAGCGGGGAGGTTGGAAACAACACTCTGATGCATGAAGAGACTGAGCTAGGAGGCTTTGGCTTCAAGTTGGGTCCCAACACTTCCATTCTTCTTCCATCAGCCCCAAGGTGATCACAGAGGAGAATTCATGGGTGCCCTGAGGGCAGCAAGGCAGTGCAATGAAACTTTCTTCTTTGATCTGACTTAGGCCATGTGTAGATGAAACATGGAGCACGTCTGCATGACATGCTTTTGCACTGCTTTACTGGTGTTGGTGTTTGCAGGCATTGGCGGCGTATTGCACAGTAATTCCAGCCGCTGTAGCAAATCCGGCAGTGTAATGCACCTTAAATGACTTGGGGTGCAGCAAACTAAAAATCCTCTGAGGAGTTTTATAGCCTTAGAGTGAAGTACCGGGCGCTGTGCAGCTCTGCGGCTCTGCAGGAAGCCCTGCAGGCAGCCTGGCAGCAGCCCGGGAAGGCAGGCTCTGCCCAAGGGAAAAAAAAGCGGTGATTTTTCTTTCTTTTTCCTGGAGCCTGCCTGCCTGAGCTGGGCAGGGGCCTGGTGTTTCCCGCCGTGGCTGCGTTGGCCCCTGGGACCACCTGAGCTGGGTGCCTGCAGGCGGGTGCTGGCTGGTGGGGGGACTGCTGCTGCCATGCAGAGAAGCACCAGCCCAGGAACTGCTCCGCTCGCTGGCAGCAGACCCTCCCCTCCCTGCCACCGAGAGGCAGGTAAGCACACAGGTGTGAGTCTGACACAGGGGTTTACTTCACTCTAAACTGAAGCGGTGTTTTTAAAAACCCAACACTTCAATTTAGGGCCCGTTTCATCTGCACGTGCCCTTAGTTCTCTGGCACTTCTTCCCACCTGACCCCTCAGGCTAACATGCAACACCCCCTCTCCTCCTAAACTCTTGCCCTGCTCCTACTTCTCAGTCTGCTTGGCAATTTCACTGATGTCTATCTCCCTCTCCTTACAGCTTTACAAGCTCTAGTCATTTTTTTTTTTGACCCTTCTCATTTCTACGGTTCGCGTTCGTCCATCTCTTGCCTCCTACAGTTTTTTCCTTGGCCACATCTCTGCCCCTTTCCCTGTGACCCCACAACCTCGACCCTTGTTTAGCCCTTGACGCTCTCAGTTGGACTGCAGCAAATTCCTTACTTCTGAACACTTATCCTGGATGCTTTCCCATCTGTCCAATGTGTGACAGCAGCGGTCACCTGCCTCAATAGTTCTGACCTCATCCTTTCCCTCTTCAAGTCATCTTCATCAAATGTAGGGAACAGACCTTTTACAGCTCCCTAAAAAAGTGCTCTGTAAACCAGAAAGGACTTTCAGAGCATCTCTTAGTAGACTGCCCTGGACAGTGCCATACAAAGTGACATGTGCAATGACATCTCTAGGCTGTTCCTAACACAACGCCAGTGACAGTGTTCAAGGGAACACGCAGCACCTTTGCACAGATGCTTTCCATTAGATCAAACATAGATTTCCTTGTGTTAAAAGCGTTAAAGGGAAATGGAGCTACAGGCTGAAGCCAACAGTTAAACACAGCTGTTCTTTTGCCTTAATTTGGAGAGCTTTTCCTCCTCCTGGGCCCTCTAATTTTCTTTTCAAGGTGAAGCTTGGATCAGAATGGAAGAAAGTGTCTGAGAAACTCTATTTGCATCTTCTCCTGTGCACTGGATTTTCAAGGCTGACTCCTCAGTTCTTCATCCAGTTTTTCATACCTAAACACCGTGTGTGCAAATCTGTGTTAAATGGAGGGAAAACTGTGCCAAAACTTAGATGCAGAAAATCATGTCTGAAACTTTATTAGCCACTATTTAAAAAAGAAAAAAAAAAGTTGTTTAATGTGTCCCTAACTTATTCAATTCAACACCTGTGCCATACATTTTACATGCTATGTGTCAGCCTGGGTTTCCTATTTGACAGCAGCCACTTGGCTATATCGCTAGAGCTTGTCAAATCCAGGGTATTAATAATGAATGTCTATTACTTATTGTAGTGCTTGGGCTTGAAAAATACAGCGCGTTTCCAAAAGACTGCACAATTTGAACCAGGGAGGAAATGATACTCTGAACCTGTGATTTTTTTTTTTTTGGAGATGTGAAGAATTTCTACACTGGAATGAAAGCAAAGACCTTTAGAAGTGTTCCATTAAAAAACGAAAGGCACATCAGAGAGGAACGTCACAATAGCTAAGAGTCTTGGGGTTGGTTCGTGGGAGTCTTAGATTTGCCGAATGTCCTTTCTCTGCTGCACCTCAGCCTCCCATGTAGGCACTGTAGTCACCAGGCACTTGCCTCTGAAGTAGGTATTTCTCTCTCCTGTTTCTCCTGGATGGCCTGTTCGAGGTTGAGATGGCTTTGAGAGAGAGTCACTGAAAGTGATACTGCCCTACAAAAAGTTTTGCTTTTGATGACTCAGTACTTTTGATGAGAGCGATTTCATCAAGAATTCCTGATCTGCACTACTCCCAGTAAACTAATTAGTTTGACAGGCAAGCGCTGGCAAATGGAACTTACCCTTCAGAATAAATTCACTCCCTTCTTAAGAGCATGCTGGAAAACTAGTTGAATATACCCATGGCTGGCTGGAAGAAGAGCTCCCAATGTTTTTAGGGTGGGGGGGAAATATGCTAAAAGTGCTTTAAACCCATTGCAAATTTACAAATATAGATTTCATTTTTTTTCCCATGCTAACAATACAGGGCTAATACAAGGCTTCCCATCAAAAGGCGAATGCTGTGTTATCAAAGACTTCAGCTATTTCCCATGGCTAATCTATAAAGGGAATCCCAAACTAACTGAAGTGCTTTGGGCAGACATTTTATAACAGCACAGGCTACATCATTGCTGGAAGCAAGCCTGTAATAGCCTTTTAAGCATCACTCAGCCTAAAATGTCTGTCTAAGCAATGCATATAAATCATAGTGTATTGCACCAATATCTTTTCACCACTTTCTTGAATTTTACTTTTGGAAAAGGGGTAAATCCTATCACAGACCCACATCCAAGTAAGACAAGGAAATTGTGTTTCAATATATCATGCTAGGAGGAATGGAACTGCATGTAGGAGTGCTGAGGAAAGTCAGTACTAGAGAGATGATATCATAAAACATTCATTGTCTCCCTGTCTTCTTGTTGAGTTTTGTGCAGTCTATTCAGGCTCTTCCTCACCTTCTCACTGTAGGCTTTGAGTGCTTCCCAGCCTTTAACAGATTTTATTTTCACAACAACTCTTGAGAGGTAGGAAACAGTTATCTCCAGTAAAGTGAAGTGATAGGGACCAGAGGCAGGGAGGAAGGATCGTCTAGTCATTAGCCTTGGCCTTGAAAAATCTTGTTGCATTTCCCTGCTCTGTCCTGACTTTGTAATCATAGGCAAATCACATAGGTCCAGATTCCCTGAGGTATTTATGTCCCTAACTTGGTCCTGTACACGCACACCAAACCTGACACTCTGGCCTTGTCCCAACCACTCACTCAAGCACGTGAGGGACAAGGAAACACCATGGAGCATCTTCACTGGCCTCTTCCCAGGTCTGAAGCAGGTGAGCTGGGTGTGGCTGGGGATGGTCCTGCCTGGCCACACTATTGCTGTTTGACAGAATAGCTCCTAGTAAGCGATAACTGTGGAAGATGTGGCTAGCTAGATGGACTGCATAATACTGGACATGTATCATATCACTGGTTATCAGTCCCTTGGACACGGGATATAATAGCAGCTTGAATTGCTACCACTGGTTTAAGGACACAGGATAGAATTGTTTGTTGCCTGCACATGTGCATCCAGCTGTAGGTAGCACTAGTTATTATGATTGTCAGGTACCACGTGATTTGATATTTTGATTGTTTTATTTTTTTTTCTTAAGCAACACAGGGCATCAAACTTACTTTCTCCCTCCCTCTTCACCCTGAGTTCTTGCCAATGGTTATGTGGAATATGAACCTGATTTTCATCCAGATTTTGTGGCTGGTCTCATACTTGAATAATGAGCTGAGTCAACCCCCCCGCTCTAAACCCTGCCCTCTACTGGGTGGAGAAAACACACTCATGATCTGAAAAATTGCTGTCTCTCTTCCTTTTAAAACTGGAGCCTGTTAACAGAATCATAGAAAATGAGGGTTGGAAGGGACCTCAAGTGGTCACATCTAGTCCAACTCCCTGCTCAAAGCAGGACCGTTCCCAACTATATCATCCCACTCAAGGCTTTGTCTGACCCATGCTCTTCTGTTCGCTTAGATTTATGAATGAGTTGGAAAAACACAAACACCATGCTGTGAATAAAAAACCGTCCTCTCCAGGCCTAGACTACTCTTGCAAGGCAGTCTGGAGCCAGCTAAGGCTTTCTGAAGAGGGGAATGTGCATCAGGTTAAAGCACTAGCCTGTTACTTCTGGGAATAAGGAATTCCAGTTGTTTTTAACAACTTGTTTTACTGGACACCTTTGCTAATGTTAGGCACAGGAGGTGAAGGACGTGATCATGAGATCTCATGACAGAGAGACCCCATCTCTGGGGAGGTTTGGGGTAGACAAAGCCTTGGGTGGGATGATATAGTTGGGGACGGTCCTGCTTTGAGCATGAGGTTGGCACCCCCCCGGACCCTACCTAGGTCATGATAACATTAGTGATTATTCACTTCTGTGAGCACTGGCAATTCCTACTCTCCAGGCATGTCTCCACCATTGCTTTATGCTAGAGACTGGCACAGAGGAGCACACCCGGTTCACTCACTCCCATTCACCTGTGCCAAAGCCCAGAAATGTGTAGCTGGACTAAAGTATCCCTAAGGGCATGCCAAGCAGCACACGTACAACAGCGCGGCCTTGAGCGTGCCCTTCTGTGCTGCTCCGAGGCTCCAAGCTGGTTACACTGCCTCGTTCCTGGGGTTTGATGTGTGCTGAACAGGAGCGCGTGGGGAGACATGCTTCTTGGCAGCACAGAGGTTGTGCACATCATCCCCGCAGGATCTTCTCCATTTCCCAGCATCACTCTAGCCTCCAGGCATCTCTGAAGGTGGAAATATTAGTTCAGATCATTAGCAGGAGATGGGCTTCTCCTACTAACACGTTGCCCCCAACAAGGCCAGTCGGCTTCTTTAACTGAGTGCATGCCTGAAAAGTCAAGGGGAAATCCTGGCCCTTTTGAAGCCCAGAGTCTTTTTGTCATGGGCAAGGGACATATTTTGCTCCCGGAGTGAGAAGCTGGACCTCAGAATTTCAGATCACTTAATTCGTCCACCCCAGCGGCCTCTGGGATGCAGTACAAGCATGCGCCCCATTCCCGTAGTGTGTCACCTAAAGAATAGTTTCTCTGGATCTTTTAATTATACTGGTGGTGTTTGCTGTTCTCTTATGATGGCACTGAGCCAGAAGCTGTACAATCGCAGAGCTCACTGGGAAAGGGCTGCTTCTCACTAAGAATTTAAATTAACAAGGCAGAGTTGGGAGGAGGCACCAGGACGCGCACAGGTGATGTTTGTTGCCCAGGGTTAGAGATGGGTAAGCGATGGTCAGCACTATGAGCCGGGCTCTTGAGAGTCTCAGCCACCGGTGCTACTTCCAGGACTTGAATTTAGTGGTCTTAAAGTTTATCAGGCTCCAAAGGTGTCAGGCGGATATACCTGGAGCCTGATAAACCACACAACAGGTGTAATGCAGATGGTGGTGTCCCACCACTTTGCTTCAGCTCTGAATACCTGGGGCTGTTGCTGGGAATGAAAGGGCAGTTTAGTTTCCACTACTATCCTGGCCTCCTCCTAGCTGACAATGAAGGTGCTGATGAGTGCAAATTGCAGTGGTATTTTTGTGATGTTGACGTTTGTCTGTTGGGACAGGACGTCTACCACCACCTCATTTCGTGTCGGCCACACAACAGCTGTCAGATGATAGTAAGTGTGGGTAGTTAGTATCCTGGAGAATTTGAACTGATAACTTCAAGCTGAAAGAGTGCATTAGGGCATTCCTGATCCCCATCCACTGTCCAGTTCTCACCCCTCTAGATTACTTTTAGGTGGCTCTCATCAGCAACATAAACTGTTCATTCTAAGAAAAAAAATGTATTAAACTGAATTTTTCTGGATGTTACATTAAAAACAGTGAGGGGAGACATTACTCAAGGTAAAAATCTCCTACAGCCTCACTTGGTCATGTCCTAAAGTCCTCACGGTTTTGTTTTATTTTAACTCAATTTGATCTAATGGGAGCTTTGCCTGAGTAAACAGTCAAAACTGGAGCTGTGTTAATAAGGGGCTGACTGACTGATTGATTTAGTTCTTTGGTGGTTTCAAGTGCCTCAGGACTATCATTTTGGGGCAAAGTCCCTAGTCCAATGCCAAATGGAATACTTTGACCCATTTTTTACCTTTTTAAAAATGTTTGGTTGTAAAATGAAGTACTTTCCGACGTACAGCATTGTTTGCAATTGAAGTTTTAATGTTTTATTTAGAAATTTGCAATGAAATATTGTGAATTGTTCACATTTGCGGGGTTATTTTTCAGTTGAATGGTTTTCCCACTTACAAACTATTTTGGTTCACTCAGATTGCCCTTTTTGGGGTTGGGGGTTGGGGTTCTTCTGCAGACTTTCATCCCTCTCCCAGTATAAATAATTGGCTTGGTCATGTCCCTTTCTGAGCTCAGACTTGAGGCACATACTGTGCACAGATCTGCCTTTGACTGCACAGCTTCAGGATGTGCTGCCTCTATGGATGTGCTGAACAATTCAGTCTTTCCTTTGAAGCATTATGTAATATCCAGACAAGAGCAACTTGAGGATCTCCTTAGTCTCTAAACTACCTGTCTGATTTTTCAAGGAGAAAATAAGACCACAGGCAAATTTATATTCAAATGCTCTATGCATTTAAGTCCTACCCTGCGCCCCCCTGCAGCGTTATACCCACCTACTTCCTCGGAGGCTTGGACTGAACACAGAAATTGCACTGATTTAGCTAATACAGATCAACAGCAGACATGTTTGTTAGAGTTTAAACCAGATTTATATTGTTTGAGCTTAACTTGATTAGGAACCTGGCATAAACTGGGGGAATCAAATTCAGCAGGGCCCCTGGGTCAGGTCTGGCCCTGGAAATGTGGCAAGTGGTGGCAGAAGCAGTGTGGGGGTTAATGCAGCCATTGCTTCCCCCTGCAGCCCCCCCATTTGGCACATGTCCTCAAGGGCGTGTGTATGTGCGTGCATGCATGTGTGCGTGTATGGAGGGGAGTGTTCATAGTTGAGAATTATGTGGCAGGCCCTGCCCCGCTCGCTCCAAATTTCCAACCCCTCTAGAAGCTCTGCTGGCTGGATGAAACGGCTTGGTGAGCTACATACAGTCCACAGGATGTATCTTTGACAACCTTGGTTTTAGCAGAATCAGAATATGACACTCACTTCAGTTTCATAGTGAATCCACACCAGAGTACAAATAAGCCTTAATCAGTGCCTAATGGCCCAGCGTTGATATTGGTCCTCTTTGTATGACCTGTAGATGTGCTGGCTAACCCATGTAACAGCTGGAGAGCTGGGATGGAGGCTCTTTATACCACACAGCATTGGGGAATGAAAACAGTAATAATATGTTTTAGCTCTGAACTTGTCTGTTTACATAATCGTGTGGTCTTCTGGTTTCCATGTTGAATGTTGTCTATAACATTATTGTCCTTTGCATAGTTTACACCTCGGTACGTATTTTTGAGAGAATTTGCAGCTTGCGCTTGGCTGTGGTAGGAAGGGAATTGAGAATTCCCCACTGCAAAGTCACACTTTTTATTTAAAGCTTTAATTGTCTTAAAGAAAAGGCTTGTTGAAATCTAGCCCTGTGGATTCACTGATGCAATTTATTATCCAGTAAGCCCTTTTTAAGCTTTGGGACAGGTTAATACCACTCAGCATCTGTATAATTTTTTCTTAGACTGTGTTACCATGTTTATATGAGGATCTTCATTTTGCTTTGGCAGCACAATTTCTTTTCTGCTCCTGCAAATTACTTTAAAAAAAACCCAACCTACTAAGCTGGAATGGTTTGCAGCTGTGAAAACCTATAATAACTTCAGTCGGATTACAACTACATCAAAGGTATTATATATCCCTAAGTAACATATTTACTGGGCTTTTCAACAGCTGCGTAATTAGCTCTGGATTACTACTTTTTCCTCCACATCTTTAAATATCAATATTTCAAAAATCCCCACACATTCAGAGGGCAGGATGGTTTTGCCTTCGCTGGAAGGTGCAGCCCATTGGATTTTTCTAAGCTGGTTAAAAGAAGCCCTATGTTTCCTTTGCGCTGCTCCCTATGGCTGTGATCAAGGTATCTGCTAGCCCTCCTCCCACCGTTTTGACCATCTGATTGATTGCCTAGGTAATTTGTGGGGGAGAGGCAGCCGACAACCTCCTTTGTGCAGGTCTGTGAGCAGTCCGTCACTAAAGGGCTTTGAGACAGCAGCTGTCCCCATTAGCAGACCACATTCTCCCTGCACAATGGGAGGATGGCAGAAGGTGAGGCAAAGCTCGTGCCTCCACAAGACAGAATAAAGACTCCATATGTCTCGTGCCTCAACAGATGCTCCTTCAGGGTGACCCTGTTTACTGCGCTACCTCCATCCCCTACAATTGCATGAACCTCAATCACTATGCAGCTGACAGACCCTATTCAGGAGCGTGTCTCCAGCAAGACTTGCCTTTCTGCCCTGCTGATGTCGACAGACACTTTCTATAGGTTTTTGCACCCGGGGTTGAATTGGACAGCGCATTAAGTCAAAGAATTCTCCTGCTGTGTTCCTACACACTTCTGCTGTCATTCCTTTGCAGAGTCTTTTGTTATTCAATTGTCTTTATTCTGGGAGCAGGGAACGAGGAGGGAAATGGAACTTAAAAATTACCTTTAATACTACCTTTCATCTTTTCTGCTTATGAATGTCAGGGTAAGGTTGAGCTGGAAGATCTATACAACTGGGTGGCTTATTCCCCTTGAAAATAGTCTATTTTCAAATAAATCGCACTCTTTTGTCCATTTCTCAGGCCTCTGACCAGGACAGAAATGTAAGGCGTCAGGGGAAAACCTTTTCTGTTCTGCTAAAGAAACGTTGACTTCCCATTGTGATTTGCCCCCAGCTGCTACCATCAGAAATAGGACTTTGAATTCAATTTTCTCTTTAGAAAGCTCTTCTGAAGAACAGCTACTGGCCTGTATTTTGTTTTGTCTCTGCTTTCTGCTTCTGGACTATCCTGACTTGTGTATGGATACAGCCAGCCATGCACTTTCAGGACAGAAAACAGATAATACGTTGATTTATTAGTTTCTGTGAGAGCTGTTCACTGGTTGCAGAAACTTTTAAATAGCTACTTTTCAAGAAGCATGTTTTTTGTGTGGTTATTCCTGAGGGAATAACTTGCATCCTTCCTGTCAGCAGTCACAGGAGAGTGTGTGGAGCACCCTGTCTACAGAGCTTAAATTGTGCCCTCACATGGCTCCTCTCATCTCAAGGTAAACTGGAAGTGAAATGACAGACAGTGAGCATGGCGCTTGCTTCTGTAAGCAGTCTTTGTCAAGGCCGCACTTCAGGAAAGCGCTTAAAACCATGCTTCCCCTTGCTTTGATCAAAGCAGATGTTTGACTTCAAGCAAGTGTCTAAAGCCATCAAAGCTTAGCGTAGGCTTGAGTGAGTTTCTGCATTAAGCCTTTAGTCAGTGGATCCAACAGGGCCCTATAGTCAGGGGGTACGTCTACATCGTATCCTCGATGCTCTCAGATCCTCAGCATGCTTCTGCAGATGGAAATGCAGTGGTGAAGCCAGTCCGGTGATATGCCCAGCAATGGCTCTCAAGTTTCTAGAGGTCCGTATAGTGGCAGCAGGAGGCATATCCCCAGAGAGGTTTGATATGTCATCATTGGCAATCTCTCAATTCAAGGATGATCTCTACAAGGCTCTTTGGACTTCGAGGTGACTTAAGAGTCCAATCCTTGAGCCACAAAGACATCCAAAGACGTTTCAGGTCTTTCTACAGGGGAACCTAGGCCACAGGCTGGGATTTCTCTCCTCTTCCTTCCTCTGCCCTCTCTTCTCTGCTACGAGGGCAAGACCCTTTACCTCGAAGTGGGCTGCCACTTGGCTGCTGTTGCACCACCATTGGAGTCCGTTAGCGTGCAGTTCCTTCCAGCTCTTGATGTTGGTGTCTGTTTTCTTGATGTATGCCTTCAGTGTGTCCTGGTAGTGTTTCCTCTGGTTGCCATGAGATCTTGGGCCATAGCTAAGCTGGGAGTTGGGCATTTGTTTGGAGAGTCGAGTCAGGCATCTGCATATGTCCGGCCCAGTGAAGCTGGTGTTTGAGGATCACCAGCTCAATTATGGCAACACTGGCTCCAGCAAGGATACTGGTGTTTGTACAGCAATCTTCCCATTTGATGCAGAAGATTTTCCAGAGACATCATTGGTGATACTTCGTCAGGCTTTTCAGACTTGCTGCATGTAAGCAGGGGCAGGTAGTTGGGGTATGCTCAAGCAAGTCCCTCCCCAAGAACAGTGAGGAGGTAGGGTAGGTATATCTAGTGAGACTACAGATGACAGCAAGCACTGATTATGAATCAGGGTTGACAGGATCATGCCTTCAGTAGCACTTCTTGACCCTATTCCGGGTAGTTGAATGGAATAAATGGCACATAGATGAATGGCTGAAGTCTGTGCCGAGCTTTTTGGTGTTGATTTTGCAACCTATGCTCTATTACTTCCCCAACAGTCCAGTCCCCTAAAACATCTAGTAGAAGTGACATGCATCTTGTAAAGCAAATAAAAGAACGGTTCCTCTTCCCTGCTCCATTCTGGGTTCCCATGTAATCCTATTTCTTTCAGTCCCAATATGCTGCAATACAGCACTCAGGCAAGTGGATATAATGGGGAATACAGACAGCTGGTTCAACTTACTTTACTTTCCAAGTTAAAACAAGTGGCTGTGCTGAACATTGCTATTCTTTGCTGGATAAGGCCCAGCAACTAATAGAGGCAGTGTCTGACAGTGCATTTCCAAGCAGTGTGCGACTGGCCCTTGGCGTGTGCAGAGTACTCCACCCACTGGTCTGTCTTTACTGCAGTGGATGAGTCAGTTTATTACAGGGCAAATGTTTGGTTTCCCAAAGAATGGAGTTATTGTGAGACAGACTGCACACCCTCCACATACGCTTTCTAGGAAGGCGTATAAAATACAACTTCTCTGACATACAGGCAAACACGGAAAGGAAGGTGTTGTAGCAGATGCAACTAGAGTGCCAGAAACAAGCACTTAGAGAAGAAATCCACTTTCTTTTTGACATGGTGAACATCTGAACGCTGCTGATTATCTTGCCTCATGAGCAGTGCTCACTGGCACAGCCACTGTAAAGGCCTGCTTTTCAGAAAAGCTGAGCACAAGTGATGTCTATTTAGTAGCTATGGAGTCTTAGCGCCTTTAAAAATCCAGATCCAACAGGCTAAATGGCACATAGAAAAACATGTTGCTGCTTTTCCATATCTCAGAATATATCTGCCTGTTAGATCCCTGAATGTATACCCAATAGATGAGAGAAGAAAATATATTAGATATATTAATAGTAACACTTATGAAACCAGTCCTACGATTTCTTTCTCTCCATGACTCTGGATTTCTCTGAGCTTATTCCATGGAGGCTACTGTTTTGCAGAGAACATGTAAAATGGGGGAGAAACTAGGACAGACAAAACTGACTTTGCATTTCAATTAATGGAAAAAGCCCTGATATTGGAGTTCTCAGTTTTGGTGAGTTTCAATATTTTTTTTCAAAGGTTTTTCAAATAATGTCACTTTCTTTGAACTCTTCTTCAGTTGCTGCAAGATGCCCAAGAATTTCAGATGAAGGTAAATTGCCCTTCTCCTGACTGCTGCACCTTTGAGCTTTGACTTCTAAGTCCTATTACATCCTCCCAATATTTTTTGCCCATATTGCTTCCTCAGAGGATAGGTGGTGCTTAGCAGGGCTCTCTGGCATGGACAGAGCTGGCTTAAACTCCTAGCAAAGGAGAAAGCACTCAGTAGCTTGGAGAGAACGGCAAGAGAGACCCTGGGCTTTGCAGGATTTCTATTCCCAAATGCAGGGGGGATACTGGGATCTGACAGGACTGTGCACAGGAAGCTGGCAAAGGAGACGGAGCAGAGAGATGATGAGGTTCTGGTTATTGACATCTGAAATTCCTAACTACCAGCACAGGTTCACTTGAAGGCAGAAGTACCAGATTTAGTTTTTAAAATGATATACTGAATGTATAGCAAAAGGTGAAGTTCCTTATAGAGAAGCATTACTCTGCTCTGTGGCAACTCCCTGAGGCTTTAGGATTTGTTTTTCTTCTGCACTGGAAAAATGTCAAAACTTTCTGAATCTTTCCACAAAATGACACTAAGTCGGAATGTCGTTTTTTTTTAAATTCCGGTTTGTGTCTCTTCTCCTCTTCTGTGAAAGTGATGGGAAAAGTTAGCCGGGACTTAAGAAACCTTTCCTTCAAAACTTCCCTGTAATTGATAGGTTTCTGCAAACAGTCTGGCTTGGACAAAATAATGCACTTCAGGAAAAACAGTGAAAAATATTCTGACCACATCTAATCCTTTGTATTGATTTTTTTTTCCCTCCCAAATTCTTCTAGCTGCTAGCAGGAAAAAAATAGCCTGTATATACATAAGTAACTTTAGGGCCAGTACTTTTGGTTTGTGGGGCAAAGCAACTGGAAAACAAATTATACTTAAGTAGGGAATCTCTCATGGCTCTAGAGCACTTCTGTAATGGTGTCGCAGGGTACCTCACTGCCCTGCTCCTAAAGGAGGGAGAACTGCCAAAGAAGGTGCCCTAGCAGCTATTGGGCAGCACAGCTGTGGGTTGCCGGGGCAACTAATGAAGGTCAGCTGACCCAAAGGGGCAGGGCCTGGCTCTTATAAAGCCCGGAGCTGAGGCCAGACTGGCAGGAGCTCTGGGGACATAGCATATGAGTGTAGTTCATGAGGCCTTCAGAGGCTGGAGCAATGATGGGAAGCAGTAGCCAGGAGGCTTACATTGTTATGGCCAAGTGCCTTATGTTTGGTTATAGCCAGGAGGCTTGTGTTATGTTTTGTTAGCATTGTAAAATGGTGGTTTGGGTGAGGCTGTAGGGGAAGGAGGAGGCCTCATAAAGGGACCCCAGCGGTGTGGGGATCCTGGTGCCTGTGGGGGCACAGTATTCTTATAGGCACCAGAGAGGGCATGTTATCCTCAGGGGTAACCCCCAGCAGAGAGGGGACCCCAGTGCCAGTTTGGGTGCAGTGAGTGTGAGCCCCAGAGAGGGGGGGGGGAGGGGTGGTGTGTAAAGAAGCCCAAGAAGGGCAGCTTTGGGGAGCCCAAGTTGGGCCCAGCAAGCCCCAGAGAGGGGGCAGCACTGAGAAGGGGTCCAAGTTGGACTCAGCGAGCCCAGAGAGGGGGCAATGATTGAGAAACCTGAGAAGGGCCACACTGAGAGCCCAGGTGTGGGCACAGAGCCCCAGAAGGGGGACTGTATTCATTTGGAAACCCAAGTTGGGCACAGTCAGCCCCAGGAGTGGGGGGCAATACCGAGGCCCTCGACAGAGGCTAGTGTATTGAGAAACCCAGTGTGGCCGAGGCGAGCCCAGAGAGGGGAACGCCATATCTAGGAGCCCAGCGTGGGTGTGGTGAGCCCAGAGTGGGGTGTGCCATATTGAGAAGCCCCCTGTGTGGGCGTGTAGAGTCCAGGAAGGGGACAACACGGGTGACAGCCCAGAGAGGATAGAGAGGGGCCGCGATAGGCAAGATCCACATGACATCCGCGAGGCTTGGGCTGCGGTATTGGGATGGAAGGAGCTTCAGACAGCGTCCCCTAGTGGAGGGGGCAGTAGAAGGGCAGCCTCCTGCTAATTAACCAGTTAACATTGAAGACATGGCAGGTGAGACAAGGTGGGCGGTTGCCCAGAGACGGGTGCAGGGGCCGTATTGTGACAGGGCGCTGCTCGGGGCTGCCCTCAAATGGACTATGGGATTAACTATAATATTTCTGTGTTAGCTGTGTTCATGTTATAATGTGGCATGACCCAGTTGTCCTGTAATGCTATCACCGGGAAAGAAGGGTTACTAGGATTGCTTCTAAGTGTCAGGGTTACATGCAGAACAAGACAAAAGCTGCAAGGGCACTAACGTAGTGATGTTTGTCATGTGACTGGCCCTCTGAAAGCACTCTACAGCCATGCCCTGACAGAAGCGCACGGCTGCAAAGTGCTTAAAAGTGCCCAGTCACATGGCAAATTAACCCTCATTTAATGAGGATTCAAATGAAAGTGCTCTGAAGTGGAGTGCCTTCATTAACTTCTGTTTGTCCCTGCACTTGAGCAGGGCTGCACTGTATCAGCCGCTGTTGCTGTCTTCATGATGGTAGGGGGGAGAATGCAAGGCTGGAGAGATCCAGCCTGGACTTTGCCTAGCCTGTGCTTGAGGGGTAGGCTCCAATCCACCTGCCCTTGCCTCAACCACAGGCTGGGAAAACCCCAGACCAGAGCTCCTTCCCTTGCCTTTTCCCCATTCCCATCCTGAAGACAGTGCCAGAGCTGGAAGCAGGGAGTGGGGACAGTGGCATACACCATGGTAATCATCAATCCTTATGGATCATCTCCCCCTTCCCTTGCAGTGGATCAGCTCCAAAATGGAGCTCAACACTTTTCCCCTCCTCCCCCCAACCAAACAGTGAATCTATGTTGGGGCGGGGGGGGCAGAGGGTCGCTATAACTCATGGCACTTTCTGAAAAGTACTATGAGTTGCAACTGGGAGCTACATGTCTGTCAGCACCCCAGTTTCAGCAGAGACCTTGAATAGCATTGACAGGTCAACAAGAAGTGAAGACTGCAAGTAAGGCAAAGAAGGTCTTCAGACAAGACTGAGATAAGCATGACAAAGGGAGAGCAGGCTGAAAAGCAGGCTGAGTTCTCAGAAGAATTGGTAGACTAAGAGGAATGAGCAGCTGTGGAGATTTGGGACTCAGAGCCTGGAAAGACTGAAAAGAGAACAGCTGAGTAGGTGTGGGGTACTCTGGACCCATGTGGGGTGCATGCTGGATTGGGAAGAGAGAAATTGCTTAACCCTTTGGAGGTGGGGTGAGCAGAGAATTTCTGCCTGGATGGACCCCTTGCTCTCTCATAGACTCATACAAAAATGGGAGTTGGAAGAGACCTTGGGAGGTCATCTAGTTCAACTCCCTGCTCAAAGCAGGACCAGCCCCCAAAATATCATCCCAACCAAGGCTTTGTTTCACTGCATCTTAACCTCTAGACGAGCCAGAGGAGATCTCATAATCTCTCTGGCTAACCTGTTCCAGTGCTTTACTACCTTCCCAATGAGAGAGTTTTTCCTAATATAACCCTGGTCTGCCATGCTACGGGCAGCCTGCTGCCAATTTTGGATCTTTGGGGTGCCAGTCACCTTGGCCCTTCTCCTAGTCGACTGAAGAAATGGTAGTACCTCTACAGCAGAGTACCTCAAGGTCCCCTCCCCCAGTGCAAGACATATTCCAAACTGATATGTACATACACAAACTTTAATATTATCTATCTATGTATCTGCACATGCACCCCCCCCATAGGCACTTGAATTTAGTTATAGGTTTTCCTTTCCATGTTATTCATAAGTTATTAACATCTGTACAGAACCCAACATCCACTAATTTGGCCATAATGTACTGTACTTTACACGGGTAATGCAGCACTTCAAATACATGATTGACTTAATATCACAATGCTCAGGATAGTGGTTCTTTTGCAGTTGATCCAGGGGTCAGCAGGGGAGTGTAGCTCAGGGTCTGCTGAGATCAGCACACACAACTCAGTCTTCAGTTGGGTTTGCAGGTGGCAGCCAGGATAGGACGCCATGTCCTCTGGCTCATCTGGTAGCTGACTCTGGTTTCCAATACCCTCAGACAGTGCTGTCCCACCCTGACACAAACTTTATATCAAAGGCAAACACAAAGCAAAGTGGCACACTCCCCTCCAGTGCACTTTTCAACCCCTCTTGGTTTTTCTATGGCCCTCTGCTTACTCCTAGAGTTTCCTCCATCACTCAGCTTCCCTGTGTAATCCCCTTCCCTTCAGGTCCACCCTACCTCTCCCAGATGCC
Organism: Caiman crocodilus; assembly: GCA_030014935.1. Taxonomy (NCBI): domain Eukaryota; kingdom Metazoa; phylum Chordata; order Crocodylia; family Alligatoridae; genus Caiman; species Caiman crocodilus. Next base: position 13,266,033 of record JAGPOW010000304.1, read on the forward strand.
AAAGGTGACCTGGGACTAACTCCTTCCAGTCTTGCTTTCCCTCTCACACCACACAGGGCTCATGGGTGACTTGACAATGGTGTGCTTACTGCATCCTTTAGAAGTAGGCAATACTCCTACCAGTGGAGCCCAGTATGCTTCTAGCCTTCTTGGCAGCAAGGGCACACTGTCGGTCCCCTCGTGAGGTCTGGCTGCCTCCCCAAGGGTGGATCCATGCTGCATGGCTCCCTCACTCTTCCCATGTGTGCCTTGTCTCTTAAAGGATCCCTCCCTGCCAGTCAGGAAGCTGGGATTTTTCTCAGGCTTGCTATTATTTGCCAGCTTCTCACTGGGACTTCCCTCTTCCAAATGGTCTCCACTTAGGCAGGTTTTCACTTGCCTTAGTCTGGTATCCTCAGAGGGACAAAACTTACTCTCCCTATGATGCCCCAGAAGGAACAAACCTCCACTGCTGCAAGGTATACTGTATCTAGCACAGAGCACCCTGCTCCGAGATTAAAAATTAGATTAAAAATGTGCATTTTTAATGCTTGTTACACTAATATGTAACCTAAATGTCTCTTGTTGCAACTTGAGACTACTATTCCTTGTTCTTCTTTTGTCACCAATGAGAACAGTCCTGCTCCACATCCTTTCTGTAGTGGGGTGCCCAAAACTGGACACAGGACTTCATATGTGGCCAAAATAGAGGGGAAGAATAACTTCCCTTGAACTGCTGGCAACACTCCTACCAGTGGAGCCCAGTATACTTTTAGCCTTCTTGACAACAAGGGCACAATGCTGGCTCATATACAGCTTATTGTCCACTGTAACCCACAGGCCCTTTTCTGCAGAGCTGCTGCTTAGACAGTCGGTCCTCAGCCTGTTCTGGTGCATGGGATTGTTCTGTCCTAAGTGCAGGACTTGGCACTTGTCCTTGTTGAACCTCATGAGATTTCTTTTTGTCCAACACTCCAATTTGCCTAGGTCTCTCTGAATCCTAGTCCTACCCTCCAGCATACCTATTCCACCAGTTCGGTGTCATCTGCAGGCTGGCTGAAGGTGTACTCTAGGCTATCTTCCAGGTCTTTGATTAAGATATTGAACAAAACCAGCCCCGGGATTGACCCCTGGGGCACTCCACTTGATACTGGCTGCCAACTAGACATCAGGCCACTGACTGATACCTTCTCAGCCTCCTGTTCCAGTCAGTTTTCTATCCACCTTACAATCCATTCATCCAACCTTAGCTTTCTTGTGAAACTGTTGTGGGAGACCTTGCTAAAGTCAGGGTGTATCACATCCACTGCTCTGCCTGCATCTAGAGCTAGTCATCTCAGTCTGCAAGGGGTGGGGAGAACAGTGGCTGTGATAGAAATGCTAACACTGGAACCGTGCTGTTTGTTCGCTGCTTGGAACATTGGGTTGCCTTTGGTCTCCTCAACAAGGGGTAAAGTCCCTCTCTCAAGGGTGAAGCTGGCTGCTAGCTCCTTGACTCAAGGCCATGGGGATCCAGGGGAGATGAGGGACCATAAATCTAGGGGATCAGAGCAAGAAGGAGTCTGAGCTGCCACTCCACTCTAGAAACCAAACCTGAGCTGGTTTCAGGGGACACTTTCAGAGTCCAGATAAGACTGCAATGCTCCTGAGCAAACACCCCCTGAAGGGCACTGCAAGACTGCTTCTGTAACTGTCTAGGGATTAGGCCTATGTGAAGTGACTAATATTTGCTTTGGATTCGGATTTGACTGATTTGAGGGACAGTGATTCCATTTCGGGATTTGAATCACTGTCCCAAATTGATTTGGCCAAACCTGATTCAAAGATTTGGCTGTTGCCAAATCTCTGAATCACCCAGGCCCATCTCCTGCCTGTTGTCACAGCACAGCAATGGCTAACCCGCCCGCTCCAGCTCCCACCATTTGGACCAAAAAAAAAAAAAGCCCTGACTCACTGGTTCTTGCCTGGCGGGGGTGATCTCTGCTGCCTCTCCACTGCCTAGCGCTGTGTGGGGGGCTCTGCATGAGCCCCCTGAGGCCATTGCAGGAGCCGGTGAGTTCACGGTTTTTTGTTGTTGTTTTTCTTAAAGGGCTGGAGCTGAAGTGAGCTGGGCAGCCATCGGGGAGGTGTCTCAGGTAATAGGTGGGGGTCTAGCAGAATCTCCCATGCAGTGTGGAGCAGTTGGGGGGCAGCAGGGATTGCCCCCCCCTCCCAGCAGCACCCAATGGGTGGGGGCTTTTTTCTTTTAAAGGTCTGAGCCGGGGCCTGGCAGGACAGTCATGGGGGGGGGGTCAGGGGAACAGGCAGGGGATGGGGCCTGGCTGGGGTCCCCCCATTGTCCACTCACCCCTCTACCTTCCTCCAGACCCCTTTCTTCCACCCCCTGCTTAGCAGCTGTAAATCCAGCTCCAGTGCTCTGCTGCAGCAACTGGGGACTGCCCGAATTGCTGAAGCTGTCTGAATTTTATCTGAATCAATTCAGAGAACTTAGAATCAATTTGGATCTTTTTATTGGTCCCCTGATTCAATTTGGATTTGGAGATTCAGCCACCGAATTGGGTTGAATCTGCTCCAAATTGAATTGGCACCCAAAGCTTTGCCCAGCCCTACTAGGAATCATTATATGGTCTGTACCGCACCCAATGTGCAAGGAGAAGGGACACAGCTGATGTGTTTTGTGGCCTGGATCATGGTCATAAACAACTGGAAGGAAATTACAGCAACCTCTGGGCTGCTCTCTTGGGTGGGAGCAGCAGTCTCAGGACCAAGAGGCATCCAATATCACTTTGAAGCATCTTTGCCACTACCTGAGTACAGTGTTGAACTAAGCCCAGCCCTCCTTGAGACCAGTGAAGTTCAGCCTTCAACTATAAACTATTGCTAGTAATTTATTTTAACAAATACTATCACTAGAAAGCAAACCTAGCTTGTTCTGAAATTCTGATAGAACGCCAGACTTCAGGATTAATTTCCTCCCAGTGAGCTGGCAGGGGTATAGGGTGTGCGTCTCAGCCCTAGTAATCTGTTTTTCCCCTCTTGGTTGTGTGTGAAATTCTTTCTCCAGGAGGAGAGCCTGCATATGCAGGAGGGGCTCCACACACAGTGGAGCAGCATTCAAGTTGGAAGAGCAATGTTTGAGTAGGAGGCCTTGGTGCAGAGCTGAGAAGGGGGCTTTGTCTCAGCTTGTGTGGCCATTCCTAACATAGCCTCTTGCCCCCAGGCAGGGTATTGCAGTGAGTGTGATGGGGCCAGGCTATTTTCTCTCCCTTTTCAAAGCAGGTGTGTAGAATTTTAGCTGCTCCTCTCTCCCAAGGGGCATTTTGAATTTCTAGCTCGGTACAGTACTTTGCAATCAAAATGATGTAGCAGATTAGTCTGTAAAGCAAGCCCACTTTACAGACCTGGCAAGCAAGAGGCCAGGTTTTCAGCTGGTGAATGTCAGTGGAATGATGCCAGTTTACATCAGTTGAGGATCTGGCCTGTTAGAGGCCTTTGGCTTGTAGATACATAAACTCGGAGAGTTGTAGAAGGCATGTGGAAATGCCCCCAGAGTGCATGCCTTCTACAGTAGCTGCTCTATGGTGCAGTAGCTGCTCTGCAAAATAGAAGCAGCTTCCTTTAGGGATGATAGACTATGCTTTATTTACACTAAAAGCTTTGTTATCCAGCATAAGTGGGGTAAGAAGGGTGCCGGTTATCCAAAAGTTTTCGTTATCTGGGCTTGCACATGGCAGTGGTGGCGGTGGCAGCATGGGGTGGTGGATGGCTGTGGGGGCCACTGCCACGTGCATACTCCTCCCCCTCCATGCCCAGTTGTGCGGCCGGCAGAGAGGACCCGCTGCCCTTACTCCCTTTCCCCCCAGCCCTGCTCAAGAAATACTTGATGTCCATGCCAGATAATAGAGTATTCCAGTTAGTGACATGTTGATTAACACAGCTTTTGCTGTTTTTATTAATCTTTTTGGTTCAGGGGTGTTGCAATGACATTTTGCATGGCTGCAGAACAATGGCAGCTAGGAAGATCTTCTGTGTCATAGACTAGTTACATTCACCAAGGCTTTAGTGGACTCCTAGGATCCTCACTACATGAAAGGATTCCATCGCAAAGTTAACATCAGTGAATAAGGTACCATGACGACAGGGTTGTGAATTGCATGTCTGAAAAGTGCCTAATAAATCAGGCCTGGATCAGAGCCTCTAGGTGATGGCAAGATGCAGAGAATACAATGAGTATTAGCTATGGCAATGTGAAAACAAATAAAATATACTAAATGGCAATTTGTAATGGGCCATTTGATAATTCTCGTGACCACCTCCATAACCTAAGCCGAAGAGCCTGCAATCCCGGATGCGCTATGTTTCATGCAGCACATGTTAAATATTTAGTATCTGTATTGCAGTAAACAATGTTCTTCAAAGTACAGAGTATTTTAAAGTAAGCTGTACTCCAGGAAGAATTATATTCTCCAGCCTTCTTAATAAAAGCCACAATCTATGATGTTCTTGATGTGCACAGACCGAGACTACACAGTATGATGACATTCTTCAAGAGGTCTTTAATGAATTAATGTCTCTCCAAATGGTTTTAAGCTTACAAAAAGAAGATGTGTGCATGATCCTAAATCATTCGGAGCCATTTTATTCAGTGCCTATTGATTTTAGTGCCAGTAAACCTCATTGCTGCCTGCATTTGATGGGTATTACATTATATCCTTCATAGCACACAGTGGGATTTAACGGCGCCAAAAATGTAATTTCAGCACAAAATCCAAAAGTTATTATGACATCAGCTTTTCTCTCCGAGTGAAGGTACGTTAGGCTCAAACTTTGGAAAAAACGAGAGATGTTTCTAATTGTTACAAGGACCTTGTTTTCTAATCTGAAAACGTCTCTTTGGGACTTGAATTTGTTTTAGAAAGCAAAATGGCAGTTTGTTGCTTTTGCCTCTTATCCTTTGTGTTTAACTGTATTACATTAATGCCCACAGACCCCGACTAAGGCTGGAGCCTTAGCATGCCTGGTGATGTACATACGTGAATGAAGACAGTCTATTCCCCAGAGAATTTGCAGTTGGTCTAGAGATAAGACAGCTCTGATCATCACTGAAATGTCCGTCCTCCCTCCCTCCCTCCCTTTCTCTCTCTCTCTCTTTTTGCTGAAGAGAGAGTCCAAAAAAACATGGGTGGGTCCAGGATTTCATAAAAGGGATGCAGGAGGAGTGACCAGTATGCAGGGGTGACTTCACCCTACCCCCAGTTTCTGCCCCATCCTCGATGGGCAGATTGTGCCACAGAAGTAGCAGGAGGGGGACTTTTTTTTTTTTTTTTAAGTCCCCAAATTAAGTAAGACTCCTCCCTCCTACTTGTGTCACCTTCTCCCTTTCTCTCCATGCTCAGCAGCATCTCTGCTCCCTTCCCATCCCCTTCCCCCCTAGCACTGCTGCTGTACCCAGCTGCCCTGAGGCTAGAGGGTGCTCCAGAGCTGCTTCTGCCCCACTTCAGATGGCCTGCATGGGGGGCAGCGGCAGTGGGCAGGTCTGCCCTCTCTGAACCTACTCCCTGGCTGGCGGGAAACACCTGGGGGGATCAGGCAAAGAGGAAGAACCCACCTGCTGCCACTGATGCCACTGTCTTGAGCTTAGCCTGGCCCCTGCACAGCCTCGGTGGAGTGGGCAGGATTGACTCTGGAGCTCCCCCACCCTCAGGGCAGTTGGAGGCAGCAGGGATAGTAGCAGCGGCTGCTGGAGGAGAGATGGGATGGGAGGGAAGGTGACATGCAGCTGAGCATGGAGGGGGAGGGAAAGGGAATTCTTACTTTTGGGCAACTCAAACTTCCTGGCTTCTGCTTCCGTGGTGTCATCCGAAAGGCAGTTGTGACCACGCCACTGCACCCCCTCTGACTCCTCCCCTGCAAAGAAGTAGCCTCCTAGAAGTTGGCCTCCATCAAAGGCAGGGACGGTCTCTGCTCTAGACTGCTGATCTGGCACTTTGGACAGTTTTCTGAGCACAGCAACCTTGTCACCTGCTTCAGAAGACTTTGCAGTGATTTGCTTTGCACAATGCTTTCCAAGGGGTTGCTGCATCTGCAAGCAAAACACTATATAATGGTTTGTTTCAGTGCATGAAAAAGGAATGATAAAACTTAGTTATTTCAGGTCCATGTGTCAGATAGGAGCCCTTCCAGTTTGAGGGGTTTTTTTGCATTTTTTTTTGTTATGGGTTGCTTGGGCCCCATAATCCCAGCTCACAAAGGTATAAATAAGCATTAGTACAGTCTCGGGTACTGAGAATTCCCTTCCCAGTTCTCAGGGAATTATACTTGTTAAGAAAAGATTGTACTTGCTAATGTTGCACCCTCTCATTTATGCAATGTGTTGCATGCTGCTCTCCACATAAGACCAGATTCAGCATGGCTTTGCAGCCTCTCTGTACTGGTTCCTAGCATGAACAGAGTCCGTAGAGCAGGCAGAAGGACTCTTAGGCTAGGGACAGAAATTACACATGAATGGTGTAAGTGATTGGAAACTGGTTCAAATCTGTAGCACAACAGAAGTTCAGTGCACACAAACCACTTTCAAAATGACCAATATACGTTTAAGATAAACCTGAATGGATGTAATATCAGACTTAACTTATTTAAAGCAAATCAGTTTATTGAATTTCTGTCCCAGGTCCCTTCCAGATTCAAGTTACTCGCAGTCCCCCCAGTATCCCAGGATGCTTTGCACCTTCCCCACATTCTCCCCCCCCACCCCAGGGGGGCTAGGCTTGGCCCAAGCTGTCTGCTCCAGCCAAGCAGAGAGGCATGCTCTAGTTCCCTATGGCCTAGGCCATTTCAGGCATACGATTGCATTTCCAGAATCAAAAGTGAATGTCTGTTCACTTGTTTATTGGTTCAATCTATGCAGCTTAGTCTAACTTGCAAAGATTGAATTGATTCATCTTCAGGTATTTTGACTGCACTCGGCCTCAGTCCACTGGATAGTGCCAGGGTAAGGCATGGACAGGTTTGTCCTGTATACTGCCAGCACCACTGCGGGGAGACAAAGAGGGGGTTGTTGAGGGAATTACAGGGCTGAGCTTGATACCCAGCAGTACCCAAACAGCAGAGGAGAATCCAAGGGTGAATTCAGCTGTAAGTGCCTCACAAGGGACAAGCTGCTTCACATAGCACTTCAGAAAAATTTCACCTGCGTTCTGCCTTTTGGTGATCCGTGTACTGAGGGGCTTTTTGTTGCCAAGGACTCCTACTCCTGGGTTCCTGGCCACCAATTAATCCCTGCCCTAAAGTGGAAAGTGTGAGAAACTTTCAGCTTGCAATTAAAAGCAGATTGTTTTCAGCAGTATGTGAGCAATGGGCCCATTAAGCCTGACTTCAATGGAGCTGATAAATAATGAAAAAAAAATAAATTTTAGAGGGGTATTTTGTAAGTGTATTTACAATACGTTGCTACTTTATACAGTCAGCATATTTAATCAATTGTCACAACAAGGTCCATTCCCGTGGCTTTTAATGATGGATACAGGCTAAAGCAGTTGCTTTAACTTCTATGCAAGGGGACTCAAGGAGTGGCAGCTCCTGGTTTGAAAAAGAGCTGTGCTAAGTCTGACTTCCTCAGCCAGGGGAAAAGCTTGCTGAGCCTTTTATCGGTTTTCTTATAGGTCAGGAGGGTATGCAACCATCTTGAGTCTCAGCGCCATTAACGTATAGGACAGCTAGACAGCAGGTCCAATCATTGGGTTGGGGCTCTGGTAATGAGCTGTCTGCTCTAGGGTCTGGCCAACAGCTGGCAGGCAGAGCACATTGTGAGATCTGCTTTCTCTATCGGCTCAAAGGCAAAATCCCAGCTCTGCTTCAAACAGGCCTGTGGGACAGCAGTGGAAAGCCGGGGAACGCTGATGTTTGTTGTAAGTTAAATGTATTTGTCAGGTTCATAATTCTGGATGTTGTGCAGGGCTGTATGTCATTAAAGACATGAGGGATAATATTCTATTCCCTTCCCAATGAGCAAGCATTTATGCAGCTTCCATTAACACTAGGCATGATGAGCTGGGAATATCCCCCAGTGCCTTTCAGCACGCACATTAAAAACATCCTGGTAAATTAGCGAAGCCATTTTTCGCAGTGGCCTTCTGTCGAATGGATAGTCATCCCGGTGAGCAGACCCATTGTTGGTGATGTCCATTGATTTTCACCGAGCCTAAATTATGCGTCTGTCTTGCTGCTTAGAAAAATCAGACTCCGATCTAAGTTTTCTTTTCCCCACCCAGTAGGTATAGTAAGGCCAGGATGAAGCTGATTGTTCTTGTGCAGGGAAAAATTGAATCTTCCATGACTCCTAAAATACAAAGTCTGAATTCCCAGAGGCTTTTCCATGGGCATCCAGCATGGCTGAGAAAGCGCTTGGCTGACAGGCTATCTGTTTCCCATCTGCTCTTCGACGTTGTCTCGTGTTATTTTTAACTGCTCCATATTCCGGGTAACATCCCATTGTGTGGCATGACACAGTTGCTGGCCGCAGTGTGAGATGTTAATGGTGTGCGATTTTAATTGCTATGTGTGTACTATAAGCTGGTAGATTTCCAGCAAGCAGCCAAAGAGTTAATTGGGGAAAGAGAGACACTAAGATGAGCAGATACGAGCCTCTGATCCGAACCAACTGGCTTGGAATCTGTGTCGGTTAAGTAAAGTAGAAAAAAATCTGCCTGAATGGATCAAAAATTTCCAAATGATAATCAAAACAACCAGAGGCAAATATCCCCTTTGATTGGAAATGAAAAGCAATGGGAGCCAAGTGTCCTCAGCTGTGCTAGTTGTAAGTAGCAAGTGACTTCCCTTGGTGTCAGCCTGGTGTAACTTCAACAGGGCTAATGGCAGAATTCAGCCCTATGTAAAATCTCCTAATAAGCATTCCATTAACTGATTTAAGTGTGTGAGACTTCAGCAGCTTTCTCAATGAAATGATGGATAAGTAAATTGAGAGGAGCACTCCATCACTTAGCGAGGGGGCGAGATTGACAGGCAGCGAGCTGCAGAAGGCAGCTGCATTTACCAACACTCATTGCTGTGCAAGTTCGCTTGTGCGAATTATGGTGTTTGAAAACTGATCGCAGTAGCGTGGGAGAGGGGGGTAGGAGGAAGAGCAGGAGGAGGATGGGTCCTGGGGTTGTAGCACTAGCATGCTGTACTCTTCTTCTTGTGCAAAACCTGTGCAGCGGGGTCCCAGGTATGCAGCAAAGACCTGGATAGTCTTAAAGAGGGAACATTTTCTGAGTTGTTCATGGGCTGAACATGTCACCCCTGCTGTAGCTACCCTGACACTGGCCGCTGAGTCATGGGGCATTTCAAAAAGCATCGGTGGCACTAGCTTTGCCGTAGAAATTACTGCTGTATCATTCTGCTCTCAAACACAAAAAAGCATCCACAGAGACTTTTTTAAAATGGCCCTGACAGAAAGCCACCACAGAGCTTGTGGGGTGAGTGTTAGGTACTGAGCAGAAGAATTGATAGGGTAATTCATTTTGTCCTCGAGAGGCGCCCTGCTTCTCCAGCGAGTCCCCAATAATCCCACAGCAGAAGGCAGCCTGGTATGCAGACTCTCTTCACCTACTAGAAAACCTCCTGGGCCCTTGCTCAAAGCCAGACTGAATAAGGGTAGGTTCTGGTTTTGTTCTTTGAAGGGGGTTGAGAAACAGTCTCTCCCCACCCAGCCTCAGAATAGCTCACCGCTATTGTCACTGTTCTGGCTACCAAGCTCCACATAAGCCTTATGGATAGGGTTTCCATCTTTCCAGTATCAAAAAAGAGGACATCTGTGGGGAAGGAGGGACGGTGATATGCCCTGCCTCCGCCCCTCACTCCTGAACCACAGCCCCTGCCCCCCAGACCCCCCGATGCCCCTCATTCCTGACCTACAGCCTGCTGCCACCCACCTGTGCCCTGCCAGCGCCCCTCGCTCCCAACCACAGCCTCCTGCCCCATGCCAGCACTGCTGCCCACAGAGCTCACATGCATGCGTCACCCCTCGGACTATGGGGTTTCTTTGAGTCTCTGCTCTCCGTGCCACGTTCCTAGGCCTGAAGGAGGAAGCTGTTTCTAGAAAAAAGTTCTGGGTGGCGTGCAGAATCCCCCTCCAATTATGCTGAACCAGAGCTGTTCTGCTGCTTTGTTAAAGGCATTTCTAAAGTCTGGACAGAGACAGGCCGGGACTCCGTCCTTAGAAGAACCATCAGTAACGTCTCTCAATGCATTTAAACTGAGCGAGGAAGAACTTATAGGCTGCTATTGCTCACTCGCAGGCTAATTAATATAAATGCTGCCAGTGGATGGAAAATAATAGCCTTGCCACCTTCTTGGTATCTGCCGGCAGGAGATGCTGGCACTTGAACTCTGCTTAAATTGTGGCGTGACTGCAAACTTTCCTTCTCTGGAAGTGTGAGAACTGATGAGTATAACTGCCTCTCCCCTGCAGGACCGGCACCGTGGAGAAATACCTGCTCCGTCGCTGATGCCATGTGCTTTGCTGGAAGTGGGCCAGTCCTGAGCACAGCAGCTAGGTTAGGAGGTCTGCTGCTGAGAGCAGCAGCTAGAAAACATCCCAGTGAAAATAACAACAAGAAACAGGCTGAATGGGATTACTTCTTCCACACAATGCCCTGTAGAATTAAGCATTTGTCGGAAAGGTTTATTGACTGAGAAACAATGCTACCTTAATCCCTTGGCAGTCAGAGCTGAGGCTGCTAAGGACTGAGTGATAATTAGTGTTGGGAAATCCTCCTCCCCCTCCTTTGCTCTGCCTTGGAGGTAATCTCAAGCACTATCAAATCAAATGCTAAATAATACCCTTGGAATCCGCGCTCCACGTTACGGCAGAGCCTGTCTGTCTGCCTTGCTCTGATGAAAGCCTGCTGGTGGAGGCTGTTGCCCTGAGAGAGGCACTGGTTTGAGCAGAGAAATCAGCTCTTGTGTTTTCCTTCCGCCTCCATCCTGCACCGCTCCAGCTGACACAGATGGAGAAGTGCAAACATCCTCATTACACCCTGCCAGTCACTCCTCAGGTGTGGCACAGGCCAGTGCCAAAGTTCGCAGTCAGAGGTGGACTCAAGCTGTGGCATTCGTTCTGCCCCGTGGTGCTTTCCACCGAGAAGGGTTTCATTTCTGGGGCAGGCTGGTGCCACTCTCGCTTCCCAGCCGCTCCGTGCCAGGCTGTGTGGGACTTGCTTTTGACTCTGCTCTGCTTGTCACACTGACTCCCCCTTCAATGGGCACTCAGGTTGTTTGTCACGTGGCCTTCTGTGGCATAGTTCCAGTTTCATAAAAGATGACATCTGTGTGTGTATGTGGGGTAGAGGATATATGATTGTGCCCGTGCCCTGCCCCAGCCCCTCACTCCCAGCCTGAAGCCCCCCTGTCCCTGCTGCTACTCCTCATTCTGGACTCGCATTGCTCTGGCCCTGCCTGTGCCCCGTGCTCCTGACCCACAGCCCCGTACCCCCCGCCATCCTTGTGTCCCATACTCCCAAGCCAGAGCCCCCCAGCCCTGCCAGTGCCCCTCACCCTCAACCCACAGTCCTGCTGTGCATGCAGCTCCCTGCTGCCCCCGAAGACCCTCTTCTCCCACCTCTGCTGCAGCCCCAGTGCCAGCCGGCACCCACCCCTCTCACACACCAATGCGCAGACACACACACATGCACAGGCACAGTCCCTAGCCCTGGCCCTCCAACTCCTGCCCCACACAGAGTTACCTGCATGCCTGCAGCTGCCAAGGCATGCACAGAGGCATGTGATGCCACGGCCTCTAATTGCCTTCACCCACTCTCCCCAGACTTAAGCAGCTCCTTGCTGAGGCGAGTTAGGATGGGCCAGAAAAGCAGAGGCACAGCAAAATCCTGAACATTTGCAGATATTTAAAAAAAAATGTCTGGATAGAGATGGAGGACCCAAAAAGAGGACATGTCTGGGCAAACCCGGATGTATGGTAACCTTATTCTGTGGGATGTCCTCTCTGATCATCACAGGCTTTGTTGTTTTTGTATGGGGAGGTGGAGAAAAAACGCCCATGAATCCTAGACTTGAGTGACAAATAACCTCATGTCACTCCGCTGATGGAAATCTCTGTGACTCTTGTGCTGTGATAAATATATGCATTTGACAGAGTGGATCTCTTTGGATGGGTGTTTGCAGGAGGAAAGAGGTTACCCATTTTCCTGAGGGGGTGGTTAAAGCTGTTGTCTTCCATCTGCATTTAAAGTCACTGAAAAAAAAGCCAAGGGCAAAGGGTTGGCACGTTCCCCCAGCAGAGTGCCAGCAACCAAACCATAACATCATGTCTGCAGTGGAAAGTATTTAATAAGGACACCCGACCAGTTCCCTTAGAGATGGTTAGACATAAGGAAAAAGAATTAAACCAAAGAGCCCGTGGTTCTAAAATTCAGGCTGAATGTAGAATTTGGGAAGCCAAACCAAACCCCGACACAGGCCAACCCTTTTCTAGGTGTACCAACAGTGCCTGCTACAGTAGCAATGTGGCGGACCTTCTGCCGTATACTTCAGCACCAGAGGTGTTCTCAGGTTTTCATTTAGTAATGCAATGGTCCCTTCACAAAGGTTTTTGTACTGTGCTCACAAGTACCCTCATCTGTTTGCCATGGGTGAAGCATTGTAATCAGTTATGAAATACCTAGTCTTACCCTGTCCTAGGGGTTAATTTCTTACCTTCCATGTCCTGCCCAGCAATTTCTGCACACCATGAGATACTTTTTTGGAACGAGTACATTCAGCCATTTGTGACAGAGCCGGCATGTCTGGATGTCAAATTGAATTGGCCAAATGTCTTATTGGTAAATGCGGTGGAGCTGGGTACAGGGGTCTCATCGGAAGCTTGTAAGAGTCTTTCTGTTGCATTGACTCCAGTGACAGAATTATGACTTCACAGTGGTGTAAAATAAACGTCATTCCAGGAAAGCACTTTCCCAGCTATACCATTTCCCCATTGCCTGAACTTGGAAGATTTGACATAACTATCACAAATACACTACTGCACTCAGGCCAAGACATTCACAAATGACGAGTGCCTTTGGGTGCTTTGATTTTCGGGCCCTGGAGAGAATTTTTGTTTATCTCATATAATCAGCGAATCAGGACCTGTTAGATTCCTCAAATTTGAGACCCCCAAATCACTATTTGCTTCTGAGCAGGATCAGGCCCAGTTATGATCTTAGCCTCCTACAGCTGCTGAGGGTGCAGTTACACACTGTGCTCAGACCATACTAAATCCGTGAAAGGTTAAATGGCGTTCAAGTTAGAACGTGTCAAAGATGAATAATTTCTTGTCTGCACGGCTCTGACTTGCCACTAGAGGGCTGGCAAGCAGGGACATAACTACGAGCTAGGACATCTGCTCTAATCTTTGGATGCAGGGAAGGAGGGCTGGGAGCTGTGTATCCTGGGATGCTGGAAGACTGCAAATTGCTTGTTTTATCTCTGTGGAGCAAACTGAAGTTAGCCTAACATGAGTTAGGTAGCATGGTCCAGAATTAACCCATGTCTGAAGCAGTGTAACTTTAAGATAATCAGAGGGTACTTACCATGAGTCAATAAGCTTTAATGCCCTTCATAATGGCCTAAGTGTGACCTGTAACTTTACCCTGAACTGGTACAAAAGCATCAGTATGAACTTGTGCAAAATGAGAACTCATTTAAACAAGGTTTATAGCCTTGAAACTTTCTGGGAGAATGGAATACAGTATGGATGAGATTCTGCAGGCATCTGTCCAAGCTTCCCTCCCACTAACACAAGACTTTCTGGGTGTTTGTGCAGAGACAACACAGAACTCCCTGAATCTCACTGGTGCCAGTCATATACCACATATGCATGGGTGCTTTAACATACATTTTGAACAAAAAACCCAGATCCAGTTTGAGCTGACACTTAATCATGTTGTTGTTGTCGTGTTTCCTAGTACGACCATATGTTCTGTAGTGGGTATCAGATCATTTGATGTGCTATCAGCTTAAGCTATGGAATGAATTAATTGAGGAAAGCGATATTTAACTGTTAAGAAATCACTGAATCTTGCTTCTGTTTCATGCAGATATAGATATTCTTGCTGAAAGCTCTTTCTTTTTCCTTCCTCTCACATTGTGACACTCTCCTCTTGGCAGCTCTTTGCTTCCCCTTATCTTTTTTACTCCATTCGGACTGCTGATCCTTAGCATAAGATTCAAGGTATAGGCACTACTAAAAATGCTATAGATTACTGTAGAATAACACAATTTCTGCAGAATAATTTGCTCCAGATGATGAATTCACTCTGTAGTAAGGAGCAGGCCCATGACCAAACTGGCTGCCCTTCTGCCTGATTTGCTTCTCTGCTTTCTGCTCCCAGCCCTGTGCTTCCTGCCTGCTCTGCTTTCTCTTTGCAGCCTTGCATTCACTGCCCAATTTGGCTTGTTGCTTTCTGCTTCCTGCGCTATCTGCCGCTGCGCTGCCTGCCTCATCCCCAGTCTACTGCGTGCCCCACACACAGGATGCCGTGCCACTTGTGTGCCACAGGTTGGCCGCCCCTGGTATGAAATGTAGTTCATTTTCAGGTTCTGAAAGGTAACTTCACTTTGGAGTATAATGACTTACTCTGGGGTAATGCTGACAATACACTGACTGTCTGCTCCACTCTTGCTGCCAAGTCGAGTCATTGGCTCTGCAGTAAATGACTTTGTGACAGCACTCTGCCCACTGCTGTTCCTCAGCTCTCACCTCTCTCCTCGCTCTTGCTTCTTGCCAGGAAATCCTCATGCTGAAACTCCTCCCTCCCCACCCCTGAAATGAGTAGAGCAGGTTTCTATCCTCTTTTCAGCGAAATTCCTCCCTCTCGAAAAGCATCCTCTGGGTCAGCTACTGTGATTTGTATCTGGTTCATGTGCCTGTCCCTTCTCAGTAATCTCCTAGGAATGTGGATTAGCTCAGACTGTGCGAGGCACATTCTTAACATATAAAAATAAATGAAACAATGAGACAAAAAAACAAATCCCCAGAAGAAGTGTGCAATAGAGACTGACACTGGCTCCAGGGCAGAGTACCTCTGACATGCCTAGGTTTAAGCGTATCGTCAGTGGACTTCTCAGGTGCTTAAGTACCTTTTAAAAATAGATTCTGGTAACATGAATCTTTTTGTGTTTCAGCGCCCTAATGGATCCTGATAGGTTGAACTCGTCAATACAAAATCATACCTGGATTTGGCAGCGAGTCCCTGCAAGATCAGAATGTAGCATGATCTCAACCTCCTTTGACAAGGAGGCAATGGTCTGGCTATGTGGAATTGCAACTGGGTGTTTTGGCAGTGACATTATTATGCTATACCCCTAAAAATACTCTTTACAGGTCATTTTGTCTATTAATTTCCCCAGTTATGTTAAGATGTTGTGGCATTATGGATTCATTGCATGCTAAAAGACTGCAACGGATATGAACCAAAACCACGAGAAACATAGGATCTCTGGTCACGGAGTCCTTACTCTATTTTGATATTCTCTTGGCATTTTTCTGTTAAGTCTCTGCTTGAATTTCACGTGTGTGCGAGTGCAGGATCAATAGGCTGGTTTTCTTTCACATGCTGCAAAGACAACACAGAAGAAGCAGCCAAAATAGCAACAACAGAAGTTCTCGCAGGCAGATTAGCGTCAGTGGCAGGCTATGATCAAGCTGTTCTCCTTCTGTCACCATTTTGAGTGTTTGTGCAATGCTGAAAACTGCTGTGGATCACAGGGCATTACCAGGGGGAGGGGATCAAGGGCAAGGCAAGGTCTCTGTAAGAAGACAGGAAGGCATCTGACTGCATCATGGCCGCATTGGGGTTTCCCCCCCTTTCCCTTTTGCTCATTCTTGGTGTGATTAGGCCCACCTGAATGCTGTCTGATTCACACAGGCAAACTTCCTGGGGAAGTGGTGGGTGGTTCTCAGCTCAGATTTTATTATCATTACTTAATTATACTGTAAGGGCCTGAGTTTCTGTTTGGCCTCAATGCAAGTTCATTTCAGCATCCCTAAATGTGCAAGATAAACCTCCCATATCTGGCAACAGTACTGTCACACGTCATGCCGCTTATAAACTGAAAGCAGCACAGCTATGTGTACATGTTGCAAGGGGCAGAGTAATTAATCTGGTGGTGGGCTAATTAATCTGGTGATGAGCTATAGCACTGTCCCCCAGCAGTGCTATAGGTGGCCTGTGTGATCTTGGTTATACAGCTTCTGGTTTAGGAGGCAGCTAACACTACTACTGGGAATGGCACGTTTACTGAAGGGACATGACCACAGACATCCAGGAGGCCAGTTAGACCCAAAGACTAAGTACAGACAGTCAAAAATCCCAAGGCTGAACGGCTTCAATCTTCACAGCTGTGTGGATTGAACTGATAAACAAGGGAACACACGTTCACTTTTGATTCTGGAAATGCAGCCACGCAGAGGCCCAAGTCAGAAGCGGGGGGCACTAAAGCATGCCTCCCCGCTTGGCCGGAGCAGACAACTTGGGCCACGGCTAGCCTGCCCACCATTTGAGGTGTGTTTTGCAGGAGAGGTGTGAAGCATCCTGGGATGCTGAGGGACTGTGAGTTAACCTGAATTTGGAGGGGATCTGGAACAAGTTCAATAAGTTGATTTACCCTAAATCAGTTAAGTCTGATACATCCATCCCGGCTTATTTCAAACTGGTTTTGGGCATTCTGAAAGTGGTTTATGCACACTGAACTTCTATTGTGTTACAGATTTGAACCAGTTTCCGATCACTTATACCAGTTTATGTGCGATTTCTGTCTCTAGCCAGATAGATCTCATGGGTCATGTTTGTCTGCGCGCTGAAACAGGATGGCTACTGCCTTCTCTGGTCTGGGCCTGTGAGAGACCTAGTTCTTGATGGAGGCTATGGCAGCCCTCTAGTCATTTGACATCTATGGTTTCTAAGCACTAGATAGTGCATCTGCAAATAATTCTGGGTTCAAATCTGACCCTGGAGTCCCCCACATTTGCAAAAAAATGATTAGCAGGAGGTGATATAGGAGTCAGGGCTAGTGGAATGGCCCAAGAGCAGGGTGCTGGGACTCTAAGTGCTGGCTGCAGTTGTATATCGTGGTGCTGTGGCTTGGGGGAGTTATTCTCAAGCTGTATTGTGGACCATCATTGTGGGGTGGTGGGAAGACCAAGAACATCAGATGTGATTAGCCATGTTAGTCTGCAGTTAGGGAGAAGTCAGGGCAGGGTGACACCTTAGAGATTAAGTCATTCAGACTGGCATCTGCAATAGGTTGCAGCCTATGAAACCACATGCCTCTCTGAACAAGTTAGTATATAAGCTGCCACCCTGCCTTTTCTTCAATATAACAAGAGGCTCTTGAGGGCTTAGAAGACTTATCTGGTGAAGAAGCTGCATTTTAGAAACCCAAGCATGATGATAGCTAACCTTCATCTTCTGGGTTGCTGCTGTTCTGCCACTGGCACAGAGGCAGGCAGCTGCAGGCGTCTTGACTCCCTCTCGCTCTCTCTCACGTGCACAGCTGAAACAAGGATGGATTCTCACTCCTTTTTCTTCTCCCCTTTCCTTCTTCCATTCCTTCATCTTCTCAGGGAAACAAGTAGCCCCTTAATGCCAGGGACTGTGGAACGTCTGTAGGAAGTGAAGTCAATACACTGAGGACAAAGTCTTGTGGCTGTTGGCTAGAGGCAGGAGAAAGAAGGAAGGCAGAGTTAGAAGATAGCAGCCTATCTTCCTCCCCTCATCTGGAGGGTGCTTGGTTAGATATTTTTTCTTTAAACCCAACTATAGGAACTTGAAGAACATCCAAGTCTTCCAGATGTTTAAAG
Source organism: Caiman crocodilus (assembly GCA_030014935.1). Taxonomy (NCBI): domain Eukaryota; kingdom Metazoa; phylum Chordata; order Crocodylia; family Alligatoridae; genus Caiman; species Caiman crocodilus. The sequence goes on from JAGPOW010000304.1 coordinate 13,283,869, forward strand.
GAACAGCACTTTTTAAAATCTCTTCTAGAAGTCCTCCAAATGCTGTAGCCCATGTGTGGATTTTACAGACACACTAGCCCAGTGGCTATAGCAGGAAAATGGAAATCTAGATTTCTGAATTCCATTCTTCCTCTGGGCTGTGAATGATGCGAACATGAACAAATTAGAGCTGTTTAAAAACTGGAAAAATACTTTCAAAGTTTGACATTGCTTGTGTCCTTCAGGTTCTGCAAATCCCATAATTATTTGTAAAGATCTTCTTGCACCATCTTTTTTACTTTTTTTTTGCAGTTTTCAAAATTGTGAATGGCTTTCCTCGATTTCTGAAGAGATACTACTACCATATTTACTTGCAGACAGCATGCCTTTCCCCCAAAATTCTGCTACTGGAAATTGGGTTGTACATTGAAACTGAGGAAATATGGTAACAGCAGTTTCCGCTGCTTAAGCCTCTGCAGGGAAAAGCAACATTAAAACTGAATATTTTTCATATAGGTCCCAAGTTACTATTTGTGGACACTTCCTCTCTTAATATAATTACAAAGGTCTTGCAAAGAATGTTTTTAACACTTTGATCTTCTTTGATCTCCTTTGATTAAAGGAGCAATGCAAAGGCATGTTTGTTATTTCTAATAAATGCTAAGTGATCCATAAAGGCCCCTGCAGAACTCTCCAAACTTGCCACTTAACAGTGGAGCTTGAAGCTCTTCAGAAGGCTCTGGGCTCCATCTCTGAAAGCTGAATACACAGGAGTGACAGACAAAAATGGGTTCAGAAAACTGGTAATTTAAGAATGAAAAAAAAAATCAAAAAAAATCATCAGCATAGTGCAACTACTCCCGAAATCAAGCCTTAGGTAACCAAGACAGTCAGATTTAAAAGTATACTTCAATGCCATACCACAACCATGAAATTATAGAAAATGTATTTTAGTATTTGTAGTCCCAGATTAGATTAAATTTACATTTAAAAGATCTTAACTTTTTCCCCTCAAGCCTTCACTACAAACAAGACTTCGGTTTTCTCAGTTGCTTATCTGTACACTTATTACACTGAAATGAATCCAAACATCTAAAGTATAATGTAAACTCCGCATTTCCTGGGTTTATAACATTTGATTTTGTGTCTATTACAACATACTTTTGTGTTTGTCCTTCAGTCACTGATATGCCGTTTAACTTGAACTCCATCCTAGGAGTTTTTGCTTTGGGGATCTTCCTACTTTCTAAAATTATTTGAAGTGTAATTTATAAACATTAAGAAGAAACTTCAATAAAGTGATACTGTGGAAACTTCAAATGATGTGAAGGTATAGAATAACTAGCTTAAAGAACTTGGAAAAGTTCAACTATTAAGGACTGATTCATAGAGGTACCAAAGCTCCCTGGCAGCTTTAGTTGACTCAGCTGCTCATACAGCTGCTTTACATCAGCGCAAAACAAAGTAGACAACATTAACTGGGAAAAATGAGCCTCAGCTTGCTGCTGAATCCATGGTTTTAGAGGGCTGTCAGATAGACCCCACCTTGGCAATTTCAGTTTACAGTAGACCTGAGGCAACCACCTCCTGGTGGGCCTTTCAGTATTGCTGCCTTAACTAACAAGCAGCCAAGCAATCTTGAAGTTAATCTACCAAGGTAGAGCTCTTCATGCATGTGTTTCAATCTCATTTCATATGACTGAGTCATTGCAATCAGTTGAACTGCTGCATGCAAATAAGCTGTAGTAGAAGGGTTGTGAGCAATATCTGATGACACAGAAGTGTCACTTAAATGTATGAATGGGTAACCAGAACCTGCCCTTAGCCATATTAACATAATGGTTAGGGACAGACATTACAGATAGTGCAATCAGAAAGTGATCAGAAACTGGTTCAAATCTAACAGAACAGAAGTTCAGTGCACATAAACCGCTTTCAAAACGGCTGAAACCAGTTTAAGACGAACCTAGATGGATGAAGTATCGGCGTTAACTGATGTAGGTTAAATCAGTTTCTTGAACTTCTGTCCCAGATCCCTTCCAGATTCAGGCTAACTCACCATCCCTCAGCATCCCAGGATACATTGCACCTCCCCCTGCAAACCTTCTCTCACTGGATGGGTGGACTAGCCTTGGCTCAAGCCGTCTGCTTCAACCAAGCAGAGAGACATGCTCTAGCTCCCCCCAGCTTCTGGCCTGGGCCACTGCAGGCACGTGGCTGCATTTCTGGAGTCAAAAGGGAATGTCTGTTCACTTGCTTTTTGGTTCTATCTTCGCCTCTTAGGCTAACCTGCAAAGATTGAATCAATTCAGTCTCGGACTTTGTAACTGTCTGTATTTAGCCAGTAGTTTGATAAAGCCATCATCACATTTCTTCAGAGATAGCTTATGTTACTCAAGTAATTTTAAATATGGAAAAAGAGCATTATCTGCATGCAACTTAGGAAGATTTAGAACAAGGATTTTTTTTACAGACCCATAAACTAAAATTTATCTATTCGTAAACTTAAAAAAAAAAATCTCTCTCAGCATAGGTACAATAAACTTTATCCTGACTACTGCTGATGTTAGATTCTGCCTGGGGTTCCAGTTATGGGGATCCCTTGAACATTTCCTGTATTTCCTAGGGCACCTGATTTTTGGAGGACTTTTGGTTGAAGCTTGATAGCTGGTTTGTATTGCATTGCTCAATCCAAGCTAATTCAAAATCTAAAAGCCCTATATACAAGGTAAATCTGATTTCAGGATATATCAGCTTTACCGGTGCTTCCAGAGGCTGCTGTTCACAGATGCTGCATTGCTGCGTTTTCTACATCAACCAGATTTTTCTAAATGAAACCATGTTTTCTGGGTAGAGTTTAGCTTGATCTCAGATTTCAAAGAAAAACTAATTCTCTTCAGGGGATGGCATACCTCTGAGAGCCCTAGTTTAGCCCCATCCCAGCTGAGGACTCTACACGTACCAGGACTACTTCCCCTAGACAACCTTTGTTCTTTGATCCAAATAAGCTCCAGAAAACTATTCATATGTAGGTCACCTTACATGCAGCCTTCAGTACTCTAGCATCTCAGTGATTTTGAGGCACAGCCAATTGCCTATTCTCCCATTCCTTGTTTTGCAAAATTTGACAGGCTAGCACATGTAGAAAATATTTGCTTCTCTGAAAGACAACTTCTCTGCCCCTTCATTAAGAAGTGGGAGAACCTAGAAACATTTTTGTCTGAGACTACTGCTACTGGTAACTTCAAAGGCTCTTTCTCCTTGGACAAAAGAGAAGGAGGAAGAAGCCTACCTGGTTTCTGAGTTGGGAGAGGCCTTGTTGAGCATGCAGCCACCCAAAGGCAAGGGGAGACTGCTCTGTAGTGATTGAAAAGTGGGGAAGGAGATGGGATTTGATGGACAGGCTGGCATTTGTGAAGGAGGGATGGTTATTGTGATTGTGAGCTGGGGATGCACCTGTTTTAAATTGGCAAGAAGATTTAATGGAGCACATATGCAGCTAACAGGCACATCGAAAGGAAACCCCCGGTTCTCTTTCTGAATGCAGAGAAGGGCTTCCTTGTCATAGCACAGTCTCCTGGAGAGCTCAAGTCAAACGGATGCTAGAAGAAGCCATAAAGATGAAAAGTAATAATGGAAACTTGCCTCAGCATTAGAAGGTAGGTCTCAACTGTCAACAGTAAACCGAATCAATAACGAGCTCTCTCGTCTGAAAATGAGTCCAGCTGAAAACGAAAGATTAAACAAGTACAACAACGTACGAATAAATTACACATAAATCTCTCTGGTATTCAGGATCAAAGGGAGATTAAAGCACGAGTTATGGAAATGTAGTAGAGGAAAAGAGAACCTATTAACTGATACAGTTTAGCTAGAATGAGCTGTAGAGAGATCAGATCTGAGTTTATTGAAGCGGGGGGAGCAAATAATCCTTTAGCTGCTGGAAGGGTCCCACAAGTGACACGTGGTATTAGCAAATGCAAGACAGACAAACTTTTCAAGAAGACAGAAAAAAATATTTCTGCAGGTGTTTGTAACTTCGTGTCATTTCTTTGACAAATTAGGCAATTTTTCCCTCAAAAGAAAAATGAATTGTGTCCAATGAAGCTGTTCACCTTGCCCTATTCAGAGGCGGACAGCACCGAGTACATTCCAGTCAGTGGCAGGGGCTGAAGAATTTGGGTTGCTCCTCCAATGCGAAAAAACACCTTTTAGTCATTTTACAGCTACTGGTACTCATTGGTGGTGCTAATGCGCAGGGGCGGGGAGGGGGCCATGTGAGACTGGTGTCTTGTAGTACACCCACAGAAATGATGGCCGCTCTCAGAAGCATATGCTCCAAGTAGGCAAGAGTGACAGAGAGAAATCATGCAGGAAAGGCTGACGGATCTGGGCTTGGTAGCAGCTTACCGCTGCATCCGAGGTGTCCGTTCAGGGCTTGGCGAACAACTCTTCACCAGGGCACCCTTGGGGAAAACCAGGAGTAATGAGCCACAGCGTGCAAGTAAGGCTAAGTGCAGGCTTTCTAAAAGCCTCTGGTGGATGCACTCTCACTTAGCACGCTTTTCTCAGAGCTCGATTAAAGGTAGAGCGGGGGCCAACTGAACAGGCACTTGCTGCTGGGGGGGGAGAGCTTGCAGCCTACCCACATGGCTTCTGAGGCTGCCAGAGCTGCCCCTTTCCTCAGTCCTGCTAGCTGGTAACTGTGGAAAGGGGGGGAACAGAGCCCCCCTGCCATGACCCCCCCTACAATTTCCTGGCTGGGATCTGGGGGGCAGACTGAGTCCACATGGGGGGGGTCTTCCGCTTCCCCCCACCCCCAGCTTCTTGACAGCTGCCTGACTGGGGCTGCTGCCGGTATACAGACCCCAGAGCCCTTCCCCTGAAGCCCCTCCTTGCCCCCTCCCAGCTAAGCAATGGTGTGCTGCACCCCATGTCGGGCAGCTGCAGGAGAGGCGCCTGGATTCCTTCCCCGGCAGCCCCCCCGGACTAAAACCCTCCTCGCCCCATCCTCCCACAGCCAGGCTGTGCAGCACTGGACTGGGATCAGAGGTGTCTCTGGCAGTGACCACTGAGGGGGCCAAGGCCAGCCCGGCGCTGGGGCAGAGCACAGGAGTCCTGCTGGAGGCTAGAGTGCAGCTCTGCGCAGTGCTACCGGGGACGGCAGCTATTGCACTCTAAGTCAACTAGGGTTATCGTATTTCCAGTATCTAAAAAGAGGACACCTGTAAGGGGGAGGGGGAGGAGAGGGTGAAGGGGTATATGATTGCGCAGGGTGCAGTGATATACCCGTGCCCCACTTCTGCCCCTCACTCCTCAGCCACAGCCCCCCCAGCCCTGCTGCTGCCTCTCCTTCCCGACTAGGCTGACCTTCATAGAGAACAGTCCAGTTGTCCTCTATCGATGTGAAGCCTGCACAAGAGAAAAATAGAGGGCGTAAAGGTGTTGGGTTTTGCAGCAGTAGAGGACAGAGTAGCAGAAAACCAGAATGACCTCTATGATGGCCAGCCTCTGTACCCTGCCCCCCAGCCCTGCCAGCGCCCCTCACTCATAACATGCAGCTCCCTGTCCTCCCCCAGCCCCCCAGCTGTGAAAAAGCAGAGGCAGAGCAAAAACCCAGACATTTGCTTGCATTTTAAAAACCTTCCCAGACAGAAGGCAGGGTGCCAAAGCAGAGGACATGTCTAGGAAAACCCGGGCATCTGGTAACCCTAAGTTAACCATCATGCAGTTAATGTCTAGCACAGCTGGTTGATAAAGTGCTCTAACAGAAAGCGCTTTAGATGACACATCCATCCAGGGTTAATTTAGAGCGGGAGCCACCCTTTTTGAAAGTGCTTTATGTGCCATGACTGGCTGTTCTGTTACAGCTGTAAAGCGCTTTCTGCATCCTTAAAGCACATTAAATGTGACGTCTGAACCTAACCTAAGTGGCCACAGCAAGTCTTCTGCAAAGTCAGGGCAAAGACCTCCTGAAACCCAATCTTATGGTATGTTTCCACCACCAGACGGTGCTAGGGAGGATGGCAGTGGAGCACAGACATCTGCGGTACATCAGGCAGACCCAGGAACAGGTGCAATGTGGTGTCCGGGTCAGCTGGGTGAACACTGGTGAGCACGGCCAAGAAGACAGAGCTGGTTGTGCGCCCAGTCCTGCCGTAAGGAGGCTGGGATGCCTTCGCTTCTGGGTTCAGTGTTCACAGAGCAGATATGTTATGCTTCATTACTGCACTCCCTAGCAGAATCCAGTTAGCAGTCTGACCTCCAAACTGTCCTTCTTCGCAAGGAGTAATTGAAATAGTATTAATTGTAGATGCTTCCTGACCTCCCAGAGTAACATTATAACAAAACAGCTTTGTTGTGTCACTGCTAATTGCTGGTCCATCAGTTTTTCACTAATGTTGACAGAGTAGTTTGATAGAGGAGGGGGAGGAGTTATGCAATAGTTATGCTAACCCCCATTCCCCTTCTGTTGGATTGAATAAAGATTATAGCATGTGGGCATAGTATGAATAGGCTGGGCGTTAACAGGACTGATCCTAACTTTTTCTAATGGGGTGGGACAGAAATTATTGCTTTCTGAAAGCTCCTATCTGTCACTGGGGGAAATATGAAGCCACGTCCCACTCCAGAATAGGTTGAGATGTTTCTTGTTCAGTCCTCCCCTGCCCCTACCCCGACATTTATTCTAATTGCTCATTAATCACCAGAGTCTTCCAGAGAGTTTTGGGATTCTTCCACCTAAGGGCCATTTTCCGTAGATGTGTTTTCCATTTCTTCATGACAGGCAGGCAGTGCCTTGGGTGTGTGCTAAGTACCTCACTTGACTATCTTCCAGCTACTTCATGAAATTAGAAACGTGTGTTTCTACCCAATGCTGTAATACATAGAGATATGAAAATGACAGAACTGAACCCAGCATCACGCTAGATACAAGCAGGGGGCATCTACACATGTGCCTTGCTATGGAGTTGGCCAATTAGCTCTGTAGTAAAGCAACTTAGTCAGGAGTAAACCAATTAATTCCACTGTAGGACAGTGCTGCCCACCACAAAGTGTTGTCCTATGGCAGAGTTATTTACTCCACTGCAACACACGTGTAGACAGTGACTGGGGCTGGCTGGGGCACTAGGGTGCCACAGTGTGGAGGCTGCCTGCCGGTGAGTCCCACACCAGCACCCTCCTGCCCCAGCCAGCCCCTCCGCAGCACACTGAGCCGGGTCGGAGCAGCACTGGGCTGGCACAATGATCTCCCTGCCCCTCTGCCAGCTGGGGCTGTGCTGCCAACTCAACGTACTGTGCGCACGTGTAAATGCTGCACCTGGCATCAGTGAACTCTAGCGTGAACGGCGCCAGAGTTTGTGTTGCATTACTAGCATGTGTAGATGCGCCCACAAAGACTAAACACCACAGGAGTAAATCTAATTTGGGAGAATATTGATGCATGCTACAGTTAACCCCAAAGGCAACTCGGTTTGGGGGTGAACACATGACACCCAGCTCCCTTCCTATGTCGACTCTGTAGAAATGTACAGGGCTGTGGAGGCTGTAAAGAAAGGCCTGGTGCTAGTCCCTGGTACATGACCTTTGCAAGGACTCAAGGAATCTAGTGCTATGGATGTCTGTACACGGCCCAAGGCTGCTCTGGTTTGTGGGTGCTCAGCCTGCTAAACTCTAACGCTATGGTGATTTGCAAGCTGATTTCCTAAAGGGAACGGAACAAACCCAGTTTAGATGTGTGTTTGGAAAGTGTACCCATTGACTCTGAGTTTGAACTGTTGATTAGAGACAGTCTCTCACTCCTTTCTTTATACAGAACAGCCCTGGAAAGGTTTTGGGAAGATGGGCCTAATCCAAATGCCCAGTGGAGTCAGTGGGAACTCAAATTAAACTCAGAGAGAGGAAGACATTTTGCAACTGTAAAGACTGTTGTAAAAAGCGTGTCACACATACCAAGGGATACTTAGGACCAAGGTTTATCTCAAAATTTGGCCTTCAAGATGGATAAAGGCTTTTTCTGGAGTCTTTGGAAGCAATTTTGGCTTACCCCTCAAATTAGCGTACAGTATGCTGCTATATTGCATAAGGATTTAATTTATATGTAGACACTTTTATTGCATGTAAGTAGCAGACAAATCTATTATTAAATACATACTTCCTGATGCTTATCAAGTCTACCATGTATTTAAATAGTCTGTGTGTCTAACCTATACTTAAATCTGTCTGCTGAATTCTGGGAGGGAAGTTGTCATTACCTTAATGGGCCCGGGGTTTGTCCCACAAGGCTTAAGTTCTTCAAGGCAGGCTCTGACTTCCCATCTTTGTCTGTACAGTACCCAGAACAGCCAGGCTCTGATTGTGACTCGGTCTCATACGAGTTACTAATATAAATTATTAATATTAACCACGTAACTAAAATGGTGACTCTACAGCCATACCTATGGCATCTTTAAGGCTACATACTAATTATGCTTTGCAATTAAATACTCTGTCTTTTGCAAAGCATTGCTCATATATTAATAACTGCAACCCTGCCATACCCTCTAAAAAGCAGAAAAGAAAGTAACGTGATTTGTTTTATTATGCTTCACTTCTAAAGCTAATATAAATTAAATGAGGTACATTACCATATCAGCTAGCATGTAAGTATGTAAAAAATAACAGGCCCCAAGTGTGTCAAACTGTTCTTATACTAAATGTGCTCTTTAGTCAATGGGCACTTACTGAGCATGAAGCTATTGGCAGAACTAATAAAAAATGAAACACTAGCGTCAGGCATCCTTTTAAAATGTTGAACTCTTTGAAACAGAATTGCCCTTTTATTTAAATATTTATTTATATATTTTTTTTTATTTCAACTTATTGAAAACCTTTATATCAAAATCAGCATTGCAATAGTTAGTGAACCCTTTTTGTTATTTTTTAGTGGAAAACTAGTTTTGAGAAAAAAAAATATTGTAATGGTCATTTTGGTGTGTATCTGGTAAAAAATAAAGCAAATTTCTATAGACCGGTAAAAATTTGAAATTATATTTTTCCAACAAAAGTGAAAAAGAGAATTATTCTCTGAAAAAAGATTTTGTTTGAAAAAAATACTGACTATATTGTGACCTCTGCAGACCCTGGATGGAGAAAGTATCTAGAGCTTAACAAGTCTGTGAGGCTTGGGATGTGGTGCTGGGGTTATCAGATGGACCTCATGCAGTAAAATAGAGCATTCAGTCAGTGATTACCAGGCAATAGAGATAGCGGAGTGATATAATGGATTCCCAATCATAAAGCTTAAGTTCTTGCTATTCCTCTAAAACTATTTCTTAAAATAATCCAATGATCAGACACAGGATATTTGCCGTGACGAGCATAAAACAAAACAATTCCCAGGAGGGATGTAGGAAATGAACTACCAAATGGGCTGCTAGTCAGCCTAGTCTAGCTTTCTTCCTTCTGCTAGGGTCTGCTGTAGCAAAAGAATGTTACTAAATAAAAATCACCCAGCTGACTATTCAGCCCCTGATACAATCCACTGTAGAGAAAAAAATCAGTCTTTCCCAAAAGGTGAAGTTTTTGCGTTACAACCTGAGGTATGAATTTTGATTCCCTGTATTGTAATCTTGACTTGCATTTTTACAACTGCCATTAGATTCATTAAGACGAATAGCTAATAATTGTGAAGCACCAAGCAAAGCTTCAGCGTGTGTGGGCTGATATAAACCGCAACCAGCCATGAAGATGACCTCAATAGTTAGGGCACGGTTGTTCTGGTAGCTACTCAGATGAGCATCACATCTTGTTGCATGGATTAAGTTACTGGGCTGCTTTTACTTCCTTTTCATTAAAATCACTTGTCTAGTGCATCACTTCTTGTGCAGTTATTAATACTTTTCTGGGTTAAAGAGATGCCTTTGAAGATGCCATGTCTATCCTACAGTTCTGTACCTACCATTAGCTCAGAGTGCTCACTCCTGTGTGAAAGAAGGAAAGGTCTCTGGTGGCAGGAACTGTCTCTGCCTGGCAGATCCAGATGGGTTGAGACGGTTAGCCATGTTAGTCTGAAGACAAACAGAAGGCAGGGTAGGCTTGCACCTTATAGACTAACTAAAGTGTGCGTGTACACATAAATGCTTGTGCTACACATATATATGGCACATATATATGTATGTATTACACAAGCATCTGTGTGTATGCATGCATGTGTGTGTGTGTAGTTACACAGAAAAACTTGTGCCATATATATATACATATGGAACAAGCTTTTGTGTGTGTATATATACATACATACATACACACTGATGAAGTAAGCTTCGGCCCACAAAAGTGTGTGCCTTTACATTTATTTATAATGCTCTCCCCCACATCCCCACGGCTTGGCAACTGATGCCTCCTGGGTCTGGGGGGCACCCATGGTCCCCCCACATGGCTGATTGCTGAGCTGGGGAGGCACGGTGGAGGGGGGAACCCTGGCACTGCCTGGTGGACCCAGAAGTGGACCAGAAATACTTCTGGTCCACTACCAGGCTCGCTGCTAAGCACACGCCCCCTCCCCATGCTCTTGTGGGATGCTCCATCTGTCCCAGCATCACAGTGTTCGTGAGCCATGCTTGGTACCTCAAGGTATGTAGAAAAAACATTTAAAGCTGTGTCTATGTCCAAATCGCTGATTCTCCAAATCAGCATCAAATCTTCAGATTCAGATTTGGCCGAATCAAATCGAGGACAGTGATCCGAATCAATGAATCAAATCACTCTGCCTGATTTGGGCTGAATCTGACTTGAATAGGGCCCATTTTGCACACCCCTACTATCTATCTCCTGCCCTTGGGTAGATACCTAGCTCCACAGAGAGACCTCAAGGGAGATGATGTTGCTGCACTGTTGTCTACTATTCCTACAAAGAATTAGCTAGTGGTGGTGTCATCTTCTCTGTTCATGCACACTTGGCTTGGGCTTGCAAATTCCTGCTAAGTAGTGTTGTCCATTGTAGATTGTCTAGCACTGGCTTGTGGTCATCACCATGCATTCAGCTTCATATGTCATTGCTTGTGACTACTGACCCTTCTAGGAGTATCTTGGGCTCTCTATCAGGCACTGTGCATGCTTCATTCAAGACCTGGACACTTCCCTTGCTGCGAAAATTCTAACGTTGTCTGCCACGGGTTAATTCTGAGTGCTTTATTCCAAATCCCCATCACACTCGATCTCTTCTTGGGGGCCCAGAGTTAAACGTCCTTAAATGGCAACATTTGTTCTTCAACCAAATGGCAAAATTTGGTTTGGTTCTTCAACTAAATGGCAAAATGTGTTCTTCTGATCAGTCACATCCTCTTCTACGGCTTTATCTACCTGTTACAAGCTCTGGGTGAAAGTGTCCCGTTCCTGTGTTTCGCTTTTGATGCAGAATGCAGCACGCCTTACATTTCTGCAAAGCAGTTTCATACTCACCCCTCTGCCTCAGCTCACGGAAATTGCATTCAGAACATAAGCGCTTCAGAATCAGCTGTTAGCAAACTCAATCCCCGTTGTGACTGTCTTTCTCTCTGCCACTGTCCTCTGCTAGCAGAGCTGAAGGGAAGCACTCTTTAATCCAGCTCCAGTTGTCCTCTGCATTTCCAGGGAGTTTAATTTCTGGTGCAGTTTTCAACTGCCCCATTCCATGCAGGTATTTGCTTAGGTCATTTTGCTCTTGGTGCCATATCTTGTGCAGAGATCTCACAGAGCTAGGGTGTCTGACGGAGGTCTGCATCATTCAGTGATGAGTTCTAATTAATCAGCATTGCGCACAAGCTCGGCGCGACACAGCAGCCAGTTGCAGCTGGCTCAGGGGAACCTTTTAAAGGTACAGCTCTCCACAAGGTCAAATATTTTTATACTAGTCAGTCTCCAAAAGGAAATGCAAGCTGTCAGTTTTCTTTAATTACATTTCACTTTTCTTTTTCTTCTCTGGTGGGCATTTACTGACCATGGATAAAGGTCAACTGAAGACTAGCGTCTGTATCTCAGATAGAAGGGGCAAAGTCTTTCCAGATTTGCATTTGACTTGCAATGCAAACTTGAGATGACCAGTGCTGTCCATCCACATTAATTTTGAACTGACTGATTCAGTACTGCCAGCTCCTATCATTCAGCTATCATAAAGCAGGCCCCTAAAATTTGTAAGTTTAAAAAAATGCAAAATGTTGGCTGCTTATCATTTGCTTTCAGGTCTCTGTGTGTTTAGCTTAGACTCGAGATGCTTTATCTACTTTTTCTTTGCAAACATTAGGTCTGGAAATGTACTTCTTAAAGAATGAGAACTGAGGTGCTTGTATAAGCACCTGATTCCAGGAGCTGGGGCTTTAAGAAAAGTGCCAAACATTGAAAGACTCTCAATAAAATCATAACGCTTCTCAACAAATGTAGGTTTTTTGCAGCCTTGCAATAATGAATACTGCATCTACAGCCTATTTCTTTCCCACTCAAGGTAATGCTAACGCATCCTGGAAGGTTTTATTGCTCTCACTCTCAGGAAAAGTTGAGCTCAAATATTTCTGCAGTACATTAGCACTATTGCAAATGAGCAGGATGAGGAAAACCATCCCAGGAGTGCTGGCAAGACAAGGAAGAGAAGTAAACAAGCAAGCTCTGAGAGGGAAGCTAGGAAAGATGCCAGGGGGAGAGGCAGTGCAATAAGCCGGAGACTGGGGACCAGGGGCAATATTAAATAGGCATTGTGGTGCTACATATTCCATGCAGCTCTATCGTAAATGCCTTGTCTGATGTGTTTCCCACTTCCTAAAAATTATACATCTGAAATGCTCTCTCTCTGCTTCTCTGGAGGTAGAAGGAATTGTTGAAGAGAAATTAAGCTGGAAAACTTTTTCAATCCATCCCAGACAATATCAAAGGGAAAAGAGCTTTGTTCTTGTTCTTCCCTGTCCATCCTGCCCCCCTTACCCTCTTCTGCTTCTCCCAAATTCAATTCCCTTGTAGCAAAATGTCGGTTTGCAAAATCGTATTTCTTCAGACAGGGAGTGATTCTTTTTTTACAAATATTAAATAACATCGAGGCAGGCAAATGATAGGAAATAACATTAGCCCATTTGTTTGCTGAAGCGCTAGCTAACTACTTTAGCAGTGCAACCTTCAGCAATTGGAAACTTAACTAAGTTTGGTGTGTGTCTCCAAGTATTCATTGCAGTGCAATTCAGCTGCTTGGAGCAGATGTTTGACCTGCCTGCTGTTCAGAGGGGCGGTGCCGCTAGAACTGAACGCGGCCTCAGTCACAGGCTATTAACTTGATGATCAATGGCATTTAGAAGATCAACCTTGCCAGCAAGACAATGAAAGTGAAAGGTTGTAGCCTTACTGGCATGGTTTATGGGTACCGAGTGTGCTGTGTGTCTGCATAAAGTACACAGAGGCTCAGCCTATTAGAACGTGAAGCAACACTGCCTGGAGAGAGCATCCCAAGTGATTTGGTGAATTCAGGGTTGCTGCACTCTTGTGGTGCTCAGGAGCCCACAAAAAGCTGGGCATTTTACTACTCAAACACCTGCTCACTGGGCAGTGCTGATTAATAGCCTGAATCAGCCATGAAGTTAAGATAATAAATGATGCCATACTGGGTCAGACCACAGGCCTTTCTCATCCAGTATCTTGTCTCTCACAATGGCAAACAGTGGATGCTAATGGGAAAAGCATTTTTAAGGGAGGCCTATCCAGACTGATTTAGCCCAACCCTTCCTCCCACACAACCCTCCAGCTTCAAGCTTTCAGAGGTCCGGGAAGTCCAGAGGCTGCACCCCTAAGTATCCTGTTTTGTACTCCCTGATGGACCTGTCCTCCATGAAAATGTCTAACCCGCTTTTGAACCTGGTTCAATTATTTATCCAGGAGGACGAAAATTTCGTCCTCTGTAGCCTGATGATCTGAGACCATCAGAAGCTATTTTTGCTTGCCTTCCTGCAGAGCCTAGCAATGTCCAAGATGTGACGTTGGGCAGAAAGTGTCTTGGAAAGGCTGAGATGCTGTTGATGTTTCATGTATTAGGGCAAGTGGTCAGGTCTGTTTTTATGCGGGGTATAAGCTCTTAGGTAGAGCTAAGAGAGAGAAGTTGTCCCACACTGCTGTCTGCCTCAAGTTGTAAGTTTGTCTGTCTGCCACACATTTATTTTTTTTCATCTCAGCCCTTTTATTAGGTCAGGCCTGGCTTCCACTACCTTCTAAGTCTTGTGGGTTCTTGTATACGTTAGAACAAATGTAGTACAATCTAGCTGTTGTCACGAGAGCTTTTTTTCATATTTGCTTGGGTTTCCAGAACCTAGCAAAATCTTTCCAGAAGTACCAGCGGCCTCAACTGAGCAGAGACAGTTTGGAGAAGAGCCACCCATATGATCAGAGACTTGCAAGGCAAGCCATACGAGGAAAGGCTGAAGGACTTGGCCCTCTTCAGCCTAAAAAAGAGAAGGCTGAGAGGGGACCTGGTAGCAGCTTACCGCTACATCAGGGGAGTACATCAAGTGCTCGGGAAACAACTGTTCACCAGGGCACCCTTGGGGAAAACCAGGAATAATGGCCACAAACTCCTGGAAGACCATTTCAGGCTTAACATTAGGAAAAACGCCTTCACCGTCAGGGTGTTCAGCCTGGAATAAGCTCCCTCCAGAGGTGCTGCAATCACCTAACCTGGAAATCTTTAAGAGGAGACTGGATGGTCACCTCCAGTTGTCTTTCCTGCCTAGTGCACTGGGGCTGGACCTGATGATCTTGCAAGGTCCCTTCCAGCCCCTTACAATCTATGAAAAAGAACATGGACTCCAGGAATACAGCTGGAATATCATCACATTGAGGTCAATGATCCTTTCCCTCACATGGCAGTGATTATCACTCATTGGCAGCTATCAGTCTCAGGAGACCATGAAGCTTGCACCTTGGTGGGTTACCGGGTAGCACCACAGCTTCTTGAGTGGCTGAGGAGTCTGAAGTGTGACACACAGATCCTCCAGCAAGTTGCACATACAAACTCGGTTGAGCTGGTGCCGGCATGCTAAGTACCACCTTGTCTTGCTTACCTCCGGTGCCTCTTCTCTATTGAATCATCATTCACCTCTCCATCCCAGTGACGTAGGCCCTGCTTTACAGAGGCTTTGCACTCGCAGCAGTCCAAAGAATTGATTCCCAGAATTTATCATTGATGCATAGCATGCAAAGGTTTTTCTTTTAGACATCAGCAAAACAGAGTTTGAGCTGTCTAAGCTGATGTTTGCCAGTGGCCAGCTCACCCATCAAGTATGTCCTTGGGACTTCCGCCATCACTCATATGATTCACATGTTCTAATGGTTATCAATGGAGGTGTTTCTGTCTCAGAAGCACAAACATACTGGGTATCTTGGCCTGTTTAATATCAGTGAAGCTGGAGATTTTGGGCTCATGTACATGCCATGGTTTTTGCCCTTTCATGCGCTGCAACTGTATGTCTGTTTGCATGAGCAGGATTTCCTGACACTTTAAAAGTCTTTCTTGTGCATTAAACTAAAATTCCTTGGATGTAGTTTAGTTTGGCTCACCAGGAATAAAAACATTGCATCCATGGATTCCTTGCGCTCAAACAAAAAGGCCCTCAAAAACATGTAATGAGCCTCTTTGTCCACCAGATGGCACTGTGACTTTTTTGTAGTTCACCCCTTCAACTTGCTTTCCCTTTTGAATTGCTTCTGCTTTTTTCTTTTTCTTGTGTGGTTTGCCACCTCCCTGATGCCACAGCTGTGTGGCAGGGCACAGGCACGGGGTGGGTGGGAGGTCCTGGCCTCTGGGGGACAGCACTGGACAGTTCTGCTTTCCTGTAGTGCCAGCCAGGAACCCAGCTTAATTCATTTGAAAATCTTGTGCATGTAAACACATATGCGACGCTCCAAAATAAACAAGTTTACATTTTATAAACCTTTTTAATTTAATGAGGATTAAAACCCCTGGTGTGTACAGGCACCCTTTGTCATGCCATGTTATTCCCAGGATACAGCAGACATCGAAGATGGAAATTGTTCAGTTTTCTTTCTTCCCTGGCATAAGGAGTCCACATTTCACTTCCACTCAGTAGAGAGTGAAGTACACAAGCACTGTAGATGGGCATCTTTTGGTGACAGAATGAGTGCTCTGTTTTTCCAAATTCTCTTTTGAAGTTTAGGCCTGGCATTGCTTGCCTTGCCAATGTGATCATCAATGTAATCATTAATTTTGGCTTCCAAGCTGAAGATTTTGCAAGATGGTGGAGTAAGTGAAGTTAACCACTTCCAGGCTTTTCATCTTTTATTCTAACTTCAGGAGGTTAAAATAACCTTATTGACCCATGACTACTGTCTTCTTTAGGCTAATGGTCAAGCAAACTATCACAAGCACAAGAAAAGTGATCCATGAGACTTTGCAGTCCTGCTTCTGAGTGACTAACAATTGCTGTTTTGTTGGCAAAAAACATTTGATAGACAAGAACTTCTTGGGTTTTTATTTCCCCTTGGAGACGAGCAAGGTTAAAGAGTTTCCCATCGACAGTCAGATGTCCATGAAAGACCATGATGACCATGAAGGAAACTGGCAATCATTTTGGGCTATTGGCCAGTTTGGAAGCTGAAAAGTTGAGGTTGCCGGGATTTCCTTGCTCTGGGTTTATACAAAGACAGATTCCAAACTTCTCTTTCCAGTCCTCTCCAAGGTAGCCCCAACCTACCAGTTCATCAACCATAGAAGACTGACACATCCAATCTTTTTTTTCCAAGAATGCCCATCTGATTCTCTAGAGGGTCCCTTTCTGCTTTCTAGTCTCCTGGCTATGAAATATATGAAATGCTCACAGTTAAAAGTACACAGAGCACCTGCTCCATCTTTGGAGTCCCTTCTCAGAGATGATCTCCGCCATTAACAGCTGTAGAAAACTGCCTATAGGTGTCAGCTAGGAAGGTTGTGAGGTGTGCCTATTGCTACCGATTACCTAAGAATTGTATGCACAGCTAGTTTGTGGTTAAACCTCTTATTTTTCCTTCCCTGTTGTCATCTTCTCATTTCCTTTGTTTCATCCCCCTGTCATTTGGCCCAAATAGATTGTAAGATAACTCCTCAGAGGAGTTTGAGTTTCCTGCACCCCAAATAATTTAAGGTGCATTATGCCACTGAATTTGCTACAGTGGCTGAAATTAATGCGCAATATGCTGCTGACGCGTGCAAACACCGACACCATTAAAGCAGTGCAAAAGCATTTAGCCCACTTTCGTGTCATGCACACATGCCCCTTGTTTCATCTACAAACCACCCCTCGTCACTGCCTACACGTATGTTGCAGTGGAGCAAATAACTCCGCTGCAGGATAATACTTGTGTCTGGCAGTACTATCCTACAGTGGTTAATTAGTTTTCTCTGGCCTAATAGCACCACATGTGTAGACGGTGATACTTTACTGTGGAGCTAATTAGGCAACTCCAAAATAAGCGTCTTGTGTAGATGCTCCCACAGAGTGGTAAACAGACACAGGGAACTTCAGAGGCTAGGAGCTGCTTACCAGGATGCTAGAGTGGTTGAGCAGCAGAGGACTGGCACGTTGCGGACTCTCAGAGCAGGCAGGCAGTGGGGTAAATTAGCAGCTGGTGTAGCAGGACCCTTGCTATGGTGCTGAGGGAGCAGGGATAGCCTCTGAGACTGGGCTCAGAAAACATGAGAGAGAAGCAGCTGCTCCAGGAGGGCCAGCTTGTAAGCCTAATGAAGAGCACCTGCAGGGGGCACAGGGAAGGTACCTGACTCCCGGAGCTGGGACCTCTTTGAGGTATAAGCGGGCTGAGACCAGCCAAGGGGGCAGCCACCAGGGAAGGTTCCTCTGCTTGGTGGGGAGGTGGAGCTGCGTGACCAAGTGAGATCAGCTGATCAGGAGGACTTTGAGTAAGGAGCTGGGGCTCTTGAGGAGCTTGGTTTTGTTATGGTGCCAGAGGGCTGATGCTGAATGGAGGGGCTGAATGGATGTTGAATGGAGGGGCTGAGGGCTCATTGAGGCTTTTAAGGACATGGGAACCAAGAAGTGGCTGGGGGCTGGAGTGGGGCTGAGTGCCCATCACATAGAGAAAGTGGACTGGGGCAGAGTGCCTGCCACATGGAGGTATTAGACTGGAGCTAAGGGCCTGCCTGATCAAGCTATCAGACCAGGTCTGGGTGCCAAGTTATTGGACTGGGAGCCACAGCCCACTGAACTGAGCTAGAAGGCTGACTGGGGCTAGGGGCCAGATGGGCAACACCTGTGAGGTATGGACATGGTTAGAAGGGAGGTCAGAGACCACAGAATGGACCCATGTGGTCTAGTGTTGGTAGTGCACTAATCAACAGTGGACGAGAAGTTAGTTTGAGGGTCCTGGGCAGCCTCCTGTTTCCCAGTGAATCCATTCCAGCAAGGCTTGGCAGGTGAGAGAACAGAGGGGAGACCGGGGACCACGAGCTGAGCAGGAGCTATGCCAGGGGGATCCACCTCAGTCCCTGACGTGTAGACCAGTCATAATTATCTATCAAATATGGGGTGCTGGTCAACTCTGAAATACATTGGGAGGCAGTACTGCATTGGAAGGTAAAGCTTAACTTGCTAGGGCAGTAGTGTGCACATGCATGCATACATATGTTTTTGAGTCTATGTGCCTGGTGGAAGGGGAGGAGAGAGATCTGCCCAGAACTGAATAAAATAGAATCCTAATCTGTTTTCATTTTAGAGTAAATTAGAGGAGAGAGCCTCCAAATGAAAAATAATAGACAATGCAGGCTGTCTGCAGACCATACCAGATTTAAAAAGTGAAATCTAATTAGCTGGGAGGTAGCTTCATTTATGTCAGTTTGTGCGCAGTCTCATTGAAAGCAATATGAGAGTACTGAATAGATGTGCTACTATGCGCCTTTCTCCTAGATGTAGTTATTAAAAGACACCATTGTGAAACAGGATAAACTACCAACTCTAATGATTTGGGAAGGAATGAGGCCTCTCTATTCCCACTGACTTTAAGGACAAAAAATCCCCATAAAATGACCGTCTGCCTTTCCAGTAATGATGGAGACTGAAATAAGGAAAAGCCTCTTGTCCTTTTTTAAAACCAAGTGATTATGGAGCAATTTTATTTAATGATGAATGCACATGGAAATGTCAAAATATCTTTATGAGGGACAGTGGACAAAAACAGTTAGCAACTCATGATGCATATCATTAAATAACCTCATCGTGCATTGCTATAAAAAGATGCATCGAGAAAGATGGCTTCAATAGAATTTTTACAACAGACTTCAGTGGAACCAGGATTTCACCCTGAATATAGATAGCAGCACCAGTCATCATGCCAGAAATCTTTAAAACCAGGTACTCCCAACAGGCTTCTTTCTGTCATCTCCTGATAACCCATTATGCAAAGCAACAGTGTTAGTTTTATTAAACTTATTATCCAGATGGCATTTCGCCCCCTCAGTGATAAAGTAAATGCAAGTGAATTTGCCGAATGCAAATCAACAAATACGCATTGTTCCTCATGTGCTAAATGCCAGGAAAGCAGGGACTAAGCTTTAAGTGTAACTTGTTTGCTAACAGTGCTGAAATCTTTACAGACGCATCCAAAGTGGTCTATTCTCTCGTCAGTAGGTGTGTGAAGGTAGGTGGGCGGCTGCACATACGACTCCTTTTGGCACTGATGGAAACTGTGAGCGTGATTTTTCTACATATTGACAGATGACTAGACTCTCCTGTGTCAGTGAGAGAAAACATAATGGGACTGCAGGAAGATGAGTGGGAAAGTAATAGATGTGCTAGAAATCAAACAAAGGATTGATTTTTAGAATGACATGGATATACACCCTGTATTGACCCACCTCTTTAGTTATGTTGCCAGTTTTCCTTGTTTTCACTTCTAATAATAGGCCATTAACTGACATTTTGCAACAGCAAAAATGTATGTTAATTCAGCGAGCAAGCCAAAGAGAACAAACAAGTGTGTCAATGAAACCACTAAGAAATGTAAAACTAGGCTCACAGACTGAATTTTACCACTTGTGAACAGTGAGTCTTGCAGAAAACCCTTGTTTCCTGCAAGACGGTGCTAAAATCAGAAATACTAAAACGACAACCCCCCAGCCTTTCCCTGGCTGTGATTGCAAAAACCAATTAGCTGCAAACATAAAACATGACTTTATTTGGAACTTGCACTCCATACAGCAGAGAAGAAGCATTTTAAAATATGCTTAGTTATTTATACTGCCTCCATTTTTGGAAGACTCTGCTGGTAGGCAGCTATTTCTATAAGTTATGGCAGAAGATACTCTCTGTATGCATCCTGTTACAAAACTAATGCCTGATAGGGCTGTGCAAAATAGCACCGTTCCATTTCGACTTGCGTTTTGACAGAACAGCGTTTTGTTTTGAATTTCATTTCGATTCAGAACCGCTGTTCCATTTTGTTTCATTGAAACAGTGATGCTGTTTCAAGTTTTGCCCATAGGCTATAATGGGAAAGCTCAAAAAAGCCTCTCTCATCCAGCAGGCAGATGAAGGCCCACAACCCCGGGAGGGCTGTAGTGTCAGTCCTCCTGGGGTTGTGGGCACCCGATCTACCTGCCAAATGAGGGAGAGAAGCCAGGTAATGCTGCCTGGGACTGGCGCCAGCACGCCGCTGATGCGAGATACCAGCACCCAGCTTCTGTCATCCGACAGGCAGATCAGGGGCCACAACCCTGGGAGGGCTGCAGGGGCTGTGCAATCGGGCTCAGTTCCCTTCCCCAACGTAAGCAAGCTGGGGAAGGAAACTGAGCCCCATTGCTCAGTTCCCCTCCCCAGCCTGTGATCAATCAGGCTGGGGAAGTCAAACTCAGCCCAACTGAGCTGAGTTCTCCTCCCCAGAGCTAGTATTGGGCTGGGAAAGGGAACCTAGCTCAGCTGGGCTGAGTTCTCCTCCCCAGCCCGACCCTAGTGCTGGGGAGGGAAACTCAGCCAGCCTGTTTCAAAACTTGAAACTTTCAAAATGTTTTGACTGCCCTCGTTTTGTTTCATGGCTGTTTCAAAGCCCATCATTTCATTTCAATTTCACCGTTCCAGGCTTAAAATGAGTTGAAACAGCGTCGAAATGAAACAGCTGGCAAAATTTTGCACAGCCCTAATGCCTGATTCTGCCATCAGCTCGTGTAAGTATGCATGCTGACAGGTGAAAACACACTGACTGCTCTTACAAAATGACTGCATTTCTACTGTAAAAAAGAAATAGGCAAAGTGTTTTATAGAAAAGAGAGTAACTTCATGTAGTACATTACAGTAACTGGCCCATGTTGTACTATACATGAAAGATGGTAGTCGTGTTCCTGAAGTCCTTAGAGCCAGAAGAAAAGTCTTGAATCCTTGCTACCAAGAGTTCTAGATTTGTGCATTTGCTATTTAATGCTTTATACACAAATAACCTGGAAATATATACTAAGAGTAGATCTATGAGCCAGAGTCAAAGAAAGCTTTTATCCTTGTGCTAAAATACTGTTGAACTGCAACATTCCTTAAGACTTTAGTTTGAAACTGAAGAGATGGCTTTACTGAGATTCAAAGTGGGGGCTTTGTATCAGGGAATAATTAGCAGCATGAGTAAAACCCTTGGCTAAATATGGGATATTGTTCTGAAAACAAAGACAAGGTCAAAACCAGTTAAACCGCTTCAGGAATGGCCTCACAGACAAACTTCCAGCCCTGGAGTGGATCTGTGGATTTGGATGGATGGGGCATGTAGTATGGTGCTGGGACATACTGCCTCTACTTTATAGACAGTCCCCAAGCCCCTCTGGGCACCTGACACATGAGGTGCCCTGTGTGCATGCCTGACTACCCAAACAGCAATGAGTCTGACACAAAATGGAGCAGTCTCTGCCATTTCCATTCAAACCTGGCTAGAGGAGGAAGTGTTTCTGAAAGGTCCCTAGGGTCAGAGAGATGAAGTCTGATACTACAGCCCAGAGGATAAGGGGAAAGGGGCATTACTGGGAGTAGCAGAGTCATGAGTACCAATCCCTGTGCCCTAGGACTGCATTTATATTTTATCCAATGACTATTTAATGCGTAAGTGGCTCTAGAGCCCAGGATTTCCTTGTCCTTGGTGACTGTCCTCATCAGCTGTATGAAAGTTCAGGGTGGTACAGGGAAGACAATGATCTCACTTTCTCCCCTCCTCCTGGATCTGTTACTTGTCTGGAACTAGGGAGAATGCTGCCGCCTTTCTGGATGTGACATGGCTCTCACTGTAGTAAGTGTCCCACACAGATTTCTGTCTGTGGGCATGAACTTCTAAACAGGGAGAGGTCTACAGAACGGAAGGCTGACTTCATTTGCTGACTCTGGCCCTGGAAGGCTTTGCCATTCACTCTCAACACAGAAAGGTGGAAAAGCATATGTTATTCTGTGCTACTATCTGGCCTCAACATGCCCAAGTCCTCACTAGTGATAGAATATATTGCAGTAAAATTTTTAAAGGATAAAGCTTCTTGATGCAACATCTAAATAAGGCTGAAAACTGAACAAACAAAATTAGATTATTCTTTTTCTGTTAATAACATAAGAAATGAAGATAGAGGACAGGTGTCTTTTGGAGAGGTATGAAAAATTAACAGGATTTTCTGGAATTGTGGATGGTGCATTTGGCTATAGCGTTGATGCATTTTTTCCCCCCAGAAAAATCATAGGATGATTTTCAGTAAACTTTTACTGGCACTTAAATCAGTTTGTGTGTAATGTCTGTCCCTAGCCTAAGTGATTAGAAACTAGTTTAAATCTGTAACAGAACAGGTGTTCAGTGTACATAAACCAGTTTGAGAAAAACCTGGTTGAATGTAGTATCAGACTTAAACCAGTTTGAGCCAAATCAGTTATGCAATGTCTGTCCCAGACCCCTTGCTGGTTTAAGATAAACCAGACACCCCCCAGCATCTCGGTATGTTCTCTGGGCTGGGCGGGGCTCTCTGTTCCACAGCAGGGCTGGCCCCTCCCCTCTGCTCCCTGAATAGAGCTCCAGAAACTGTGGGCTGCTTCCCCCTCCCCCTCACCACTCTCTGCCTTGCTGAGGAGATGCCTGTGTATTAGCTAGCAGACCACATGCTGGTACTGGTCCTTGCTGAATTCACAGATAGAATCAACAGGCAGAATCAACAAGTAGCTGGTAAGGTCCCCGTTTTCTTAACTGTGTGATAAACACTGTTATCAATTCTCTGCTGGGCTAATCTGAGCTTCTGCTGGGGCCTGGCCATGCCCCCACTCAGCTCCATGCTGTGGAAGGAAGTAAGGCCCCTGCTTTTAACCTGAGCCACTGCAGGCATGTGCTTGCTTTTCTGCAATGTCTGTCCAGTTGCAAAACTGATTTAGCCTAGCCAGGTTACACTAACCTGCAAAGATTGAATCAATGCAGGCTCAGACTTTTTCAATGTCTGTCCCAAGCCTCAATGACATTTAGCCAGATTCATGTCTGCCTACAACTGCATTGATTTCAAAGAGTTACATCTAGGATGAAGCTGATTTATTCATTTATCTACATTGATCTAAATTCTCTTTTCAGTGACATCACTGAAAATCTACTGGGTCAGATTTTTCTCAGCCCTCTTTTTTTCTCAGGTGAAATCAATCAGTTTGCATGGTATATTTTGAAAGAGAAGGCAGCCAATATAATATTTTGAAATGAGTGTAGCTGATAATGCAGATTGAAATAGATACAATCACCCTGTTCCTGCCATTGGCAGGGGGTCAGACTAGATGGCCTGCTCTAGGCCCCTTCTGACCCTAGTTACTATGAAACTATGAAACACCCACATTCCACCCAACAATTCCCAAAATGCATGTGATACACCATTAATCATTTTAAGGGCATAAATAAAAGTATTGTTTCTGTGCTGCAAAATATGTACATTAAGATCAGTTTAGGAATCAGGTGCAACATCTGATCTTGGACTCTTGCAGCCAATAGAAATGGAAGGCTAGATGTGTCTCTCAACTCTTCTGCCTTATAGTTTCTCAGTGGTGTGTATGAATCTCAGTGGAATTTGTCATATCTTCATATTCAGAAGATGCCACATCAAGCAGTTCTGATTATAGACGGAGAGGTGCAGTATTGAGAATATTTGGAACTGTACTGGACACTAAACTCAGTTGCTTATTTTATTCGTAGAAGACCAGCTTGCCTTATTAACAGAAAGCTTTGAAGAGCAGTTGCAGGGGCTACCTTACACTGGAGATCTGTCTGGAGAAGGAATGCCCAAGGGTGCTTTTTATATCCTATCTAATGTTATCGTTTTAGCAAAGGGAAGACTTTAGGCCATTCCTGAAGTGGTTTATCTGGTTTTGACCTTGTCTTTGTTTTCAGAACAATATCCCCAATTTAGCCAAGGGTTTTACTCATGTTGCTAATTATTCCCTGATACAAAGCCTCCACTTTGAATATCAGTAGAGCCATCTCTTCAGTTTCACACTTAAGGCTTATGGAATGTTGCAAGTCAACAGTATTTTAGCACAAGAATAAAAACTTTCTTTGACTCTGGCTCATAGATCTACTCTTAGTATATATTACCAGGTTATTTTTGTATAAGGCATTAAATAGAAAATGCAAAAGTCTAGAACTTTTGGTTCAGAGAGAATACCTATTTATTATGGTCCAATAAAAGGTATCCTCTCTGAACCAAGAGTTCTAGACTTTTGCATTTATTTTTGTCTCAGATCAACAGGGCTACCAAATACATCCCTTAAATAGCAAATGTCACTTTGAGCAGAGAGTGGTAGCCTGAAGTCAGAAAGAAGGTAGGACAGAGATGCAACTTTATAGATTAAATCACAGATACATAAGCTTTCAGCCAGATTTCACTTAATCAGATGCAGCAAATGAAGCCAGCTCTGACTCATGAAAGTTTATGCATTTCTGATACTGTTAGTCTATAAGGTGTATCTCTACCTTGGCCCCAATACCTTTGGAATATTCCAAATTGGCCACCTGAATGTGCAGGCAATTCTCCCTGCACCAAAGCCTGTTGGTATAGAAGCATGTCAAATGTTGCAGACGTGTTACTGGAGTGCACATTATAGCAGGTACGCCTCTTTTTTGCATACATTTTAAATCTTTATATTTGTTATCTTTTCAAAGAAACCACAGAGATTATTAATATTTAGCAAATGCTGCATTCTCTGTGTGTTCTGTATGTATCAGGGCATCACATATTCAGTACCATGAGCCTGATTTAGCAGAGTCCTTAAATACGGGTCTAACTTTAAATGTGAATAGTCCTCACTGTTTTTGATGGGAATGAATGCTGAAATATTTTCTGAATTGGAGCCTATGGCATCAACCAGGGCCCTAACTAAAACCAATCAGTAATCCTTTACAGGCACCTCTATTGTTTATCTCTGGCTAAAGCTAAGCCTAATGTGTTCTGGTGAGGTGTAATAAATGGTGTTTGAGCTTTTCTTTCAGTGGTGAATGATGTCAACACGCTATTTTTTCCTGATGAAAAGATCCCCAGCCTATAAATATTACCATGGTACAATGTATGTGGCTCTTGCTGTATAAATCTCTCCATAGCGTTCACCTCCGTTCCTGAATCATATTGAGATAAATGCGGTGCTTAAAACCTGATTTATTTTAGTCAAAGGACAAATAGTTTGATATCAAAAGTAGCTTCATAACAATTAACGTGACAGGCGGAGAGGATTAGCTGCACTCTTTTTCATCCTGGCGGTGTCACTTAAGAAGGCAGGTGCTGTTACTTGTGTTGTTGCATCCCTCCCCCCATGCCCTTTCCCATTAAAGAGATAGTTATTGTGCCACTGTGAAAAGAGCAGCTGCTGCTCCTGAATTTTCTTGTCAGCTACTGTTTCTAATATGGGTGTGGAAAAGGGGCGCAGCGCTGGGTCTTAAATATCTCTAAGCAGCACCAAGAGAACTAGCCCATTCTGCCAGTTCTGCTAGTTGAACATGTATGAATCTTCTCACTGCCTCCGATTGGGAAAGACCTTAAAAAAAAAAAAAAAGTAGAGGAGAAATGCCTTTGTAGTATTAAGGAAAAAAGAAATCCTCCCAGCTTGATGCTAAACAGCCAAATTAAATATAACCTTCTCTCTTGACCTCTAGTGGCAAAGCTGCTTTCCAAATCCCATTATAATCTTTGTTTGCAACGGCTCCTTCTATTTTGGTCCAATTTTTCAAGCTGGGTGTCAGCACACACCTGTTTGAGAAAGCAAAGCCTAAATGTGGAAGCTTGGAGCACTCGCCAGGTATTAGGTGACGCTTTGGACTCGATTCTGCCTGGAGTGGAATGCAGGAAGCTGGCCCAGGGTCTGTTCGGCATGCAAGGGAGGGTGGAGTGCCAACAAGAAAGCTAAGCGTGAATTATTGCTGGGCTAGCGTGCAGTTCTCACACTATTCTTATGGCTGCTACCGAAAGTTATTTTAACAAAAGAAAAGCTGAGAGACACTGAGCTAAGAATGTGATCAACACGGGGGGCAAATTTCTTGGCAAACTTCAAAGCAAAGTGCTGCTGATTACACAGTGTTCCCACTTCTCTTAAACCGCTGCACCTCTTTCACTCCCTTGGCCTGCAGCCAAGCTCCTTTTTCTTACCACCTGACAGGTCTGGCATGCTAAATAAGGTTGGGCCAAATTATTTTGATGGGAGACCTCTGAAATGCAGATGAACGCTTTTAGGAAATGTAGCAGATGCCAGGGGGCAGTTTTCTGGGTGAGTCAGTATTGAAGCAGTATCTTCAGTAACTAGTAAGAACTGGAAATCTTTGCTCCTGGTGGTGCTATATTTGGCATGAGATGACCACTTGAGAGAGTTAATATCCCATAGCATTTACTCTGTGGCAGTCTATGCCTGTATGTCCATACTGGTTTCTAACCTCTGTTATTACATGCTGCCATCCTAAGGGCATCCTTACATGTGCTCCAGCAGGGATGGACACCGGGCCCTTGCACAGCTCAGGCAGGCTCTGGGAGGAAGGGGGCAGGGAAATCAGGCTTTTGGGTGGAGCTGCTTTTCGGGGCTGCTGCCAGGCTGCCTGCAGGGCTTCCCGCAGAGCTGCACAGAGCCCAGGGCTTCGCTCTGCAGCTTTAGGCCAGCAAACTAAAACTCCTTGGAGGAGTTTTAGTTTACTGCACCCCAAGTCATTTAAGGTGCATTACGCCGCCAAATTTCTTACAGCAGCTGGAATTACTGTGCAGTATGCTGCCGAGGCATGCAAACATTGACACAATTAAAATGGTGCAAAAGCTTTTAGCCCGCTTTAAAATGTCATGCACACGCCCCTCGTTTCGTCTTCACGTGGCCTAAGATACTTTTTGGTCTGGAACATGCTTGAGAGAGTACTTCCACATTCACTGTTTTCTGGTTTAGGTGCCGAGGGAAAAGTCAAAACATGCAGTGTTTGAGTATTTCCTACGCCAAATCCAGGAAGTACAGAAAAGCACCCTCTAAGTAACATTTTAAAAAATGTCTTCTGTGTGTCTGCACCACAAATTTAAATATGCTTTTACTGTTATTTCACTTCATTTGCATTGCCTGTCTGTACCTCCATTCCAGATGGCTGATAATGAAGAGATGCAAATTTATATTAACCCACAAGAGACCAATTTTCATTTACTGCCGTTCATCTCCACCGATATGCATAAACTTGTACCTGTTACTTTAGAAATGAATTTGGAGCAAGGTTCAAAGTTTCAATTACTGACATTCTGTTGGCCTTCAACTGTGTTTTGCAAATGTTCAGATGCCATTTAACTACCTCTCTCAAAGGGGAAAGTCCTGAAACTGAGTTTTCCTTTCTACCTAGACTGCACCTGTATAAATAATAATAGCACTGCTTGTGTCTTGCCTCTGGAGTATTGGTGAACTTTAAAACCACAGTCTCCACAGTTGTAGTAACGGTGTCTGCCAACAGATCACAGGAGCCGATCTGAAACCCTGTACTCCATGCTTAACACACCAGTAGTATACATAATCCAGGCAGTATGATCTAAAGCTCTAGTTTTGCCATCTACAAACAGCAATACGTGCTTTTCTGTCTAGACAACTTTAGTTTCAGAGTAAGGAAAATAACAAAGAACCAGTACCAGGTCCACATAAGAGAAGATGAGTGCATTGCATGAGAATTGCCATGTAAAGTAAAATTTAAACAGTAGGGATTCATGGATAGACCCGTTTGGGCAATGATTTCTCCCTCCTTTAAATATACTTGAGATTTTGAAAAAGGATTCTATTCTAAATTGGGAGACAGAATTGAAAGCTGAAATTTTTGGGGGAAATGGAAAAAAAAAGTTGAGTCAACACTTTGTTTTGATCATTTCAAAACAAAAATGTTTTGACCTTTTATATTTAAAATATATATTATTGTAACAGCTTGCATCTTGAGGCAAAAAGTCATTTTGAATCTGTTTTTATTTTAAAGAATATCCAAACAAAGTGCTTTGACACTTTCAAAATAGTTTTCTCTCTGAATGTATTTCTTGATTCAAATAATTGAAACAAACCTTTTTCTCAAAAGATGGGGGTTTTTTTGTGGTCATAATATTTTTTTTCTTGCAACCCTTTCCAAATCCATCCCCCCATCTTCCCACCCCAAAAAATCCTCATTGGTTCTTGTCATAGCCCTTGCAGCCGAAAGGAAAGCACTTAATTCAATAGATAGGCAGTAGAATATTTCCATGTGCGTGGTTACACACACACTGGAAAGAGTGAATGACTCTGCTTCAAGTAGGAAGTGCTATGGTAATGTTTATATTGTTACTGCACGCTTAATGACTGAGCCAAATCTTGAGATTCTTACATTAAAAGAAGCCTGCCTTTATATGGAGCTCATAATAAAAAATAGATTCACTGAGTCAAGCCAAAGAAGTTCATGGAAATTTGCAATTATTGCAATGGGAATTGGAGCCAGCCCGGTTAGGATGGCAAAATTTGACCCAAAGCTTCTTCCACAAAAAATAAATAAAACCTGCAACCCAGTACTGCTAGGAGGACAGGGAATGCTTACTTAAAAATTCCCCAGTATCATTTGGAAATGTCCACAGCTAAGGCTGGGGTTAGACACAATATGATATTGTGTGTTAGGTTAGACACAATATGATTTTGTGTGTTCATAGGGTTAAAATGCAGGGGATGAATTGAGTTTTTATTGCATGTGCCCCTTGTAGCAGTAGCAGTCTCTAGGTACCTGACACAAAGGATAACATTCACTCTCCCTTCCATAGAACCGCTGCTGTGTGAAAGATTCCCACCCCTGGAGAAAAGGAAACACGGCATCAGCCCTGACTTTTTGACATAAGTGGAAGAGTTTTGACAGGCATAAAAAAATTATATTCCCATGAAAAGATGTTTCCTAGCCTATACGCATGGGGGTGTCTCTTAGCCAAAAAAAAAAGAACAAAAAGAAAACTTAGTGGCCGGTACAAATCGCTAATTGTCCGTGTTTCACTGCATAACGATCTCAGGTAAAGGAAATGATCTTCCTGGACCCATGTTTAAAATATCAAAATAATTACGAAGAGAAAAGGTCACGCATCCATGTGGCTTCTAGTGGCTCCTCGTTAGCTGCGGTGGCAAGGCCCAAGGCGCAGCCTGGAAAAGCACAGGTGCTGAAGGAGCAATGGCAGTCCATAGAAGTACATGCGCCTTCTGTCTGCCGCGGGCCAGCCCATCCCACCCTGCAGAGCCTGCAGCCACAGGGGCCCCGCAGCCGAGGGGCCGTGCCCCGCTTGCCCTCCACTGCCTGCACCATGTTTAAAGGGCTCGATGCAGACAGGACCAAGCAGGGGAGGAGTTCCCAGCTCTGCTCCGGCCCTGGCCCCGGGGAGGGAAACCCAGGCATCCCCAGCACATGCTGCCCCCACCCCACAGCACAGCCCATGTGCATGTAGCCCAGCCCCGACTATTTTATTTCAGTGAGTTTATACTGCAATTAACTGCAATTTTGATTTTTTTGATGGATCAGGGGGCCCCCAAAATTATGGGCTGGCCCTAGTCTGCTGTTGGGTGGTGCCCAAAGCCTCCTTTCTCTTGGCGTGATGACACTGCTAGCATAAAGGGCTCTGCCCCCACAGAGAAGCATGGAGCTTGGCTGAATTCAGAGCTTTGCTGTCAGGATTTAGCTTTGCCAGCAGCACCCTTGTAGGGTAGACCAGGCCAGAGGCTAAACTGAATCCTGGTGTGCATACTCTAAGCAGGATGCTTTCCCTCCTGAAAATCCTTTGACAGTGCTGTGACACGGTGAGCACAGGTCACCATTATAACCATTATAATAAGCTTAGCCAGCCCCCAGCTATCGGTCTACAAGTCCTCAATGGCAGAGCAGGAGAAAGAAGATGCTAGAATCAAAATGGCTATGAAGGCAAATGAAGGCTGTAGCAGAATGAGATCGGGTGTCTCACGCTCACATCCACAGAGATGTCTTGGTTTCACATCCTACTGGTGCAAGGCACTGCCATGTTATAAACCACAGGATGCTTGCTCTCTGTACGCTAGGCCCACAGACTGGAAGCCATTACCACCAGCCCTCCATGCAGCACTGCTCACAGGTTACTAACTTCTCCTGGGAAGCAATGCCACGCTAATGTGACCATGCAGCTACCAGCTGAGGAGCTCATGCATGCAGCATGTCTTGGCATGATGCCATCTTGCACTGTATGGACATACTCTGTATCATGTTCACACTCTTCAACTACTTCCTCCCTTTTCAGATCCTGCAGAGAGCTCCCTTTCTCCCTGTATTGCATCTCGAGTGCCCTCTGCTGCTCTCCTGCTCTGTGAGTTCAGTTTGCCTTCTGGCACGCGAACCCATGCCCTTTTCACACTGAACTGTGACTCTGTAACCTTCCCCGTCAAAGCCTTGTTTTTATCTGAAGCCGCAAATAACAAAGCCATCACATTCCCATGCTGATAAGTCTCCGGGCTAAAGGGGTTTTAAGACACTTTAGGCCTTTAAATCCAATATTTCAGTCCTCAAAAACCTCTGCTCAGCTGATGCCTAAATACGGATGCCCTAAGTTATTCATTGCCTATATTTCTGCCATTCAGCAGCCACCCAAGTTCTGACACTGCTAAACCGCTTGGTCCCCATCGCATGCCAAAGTCCCAGAAGACTTCTCAGACCAGGTGTTCCTCTGCCGGTCTCACCTGCTGGGCCCAGCGTGCTCAGTATTTTTAGATCATTCTTAATGGACTCAAAAGACAGCCAACAAGTCAGTGCTGATGGTGCCCTCTCTTTTACCCAATAGCCCCTGGATCAGAGGATTCAGATCCCTTCTGTGATGAACGGTGGGGTTAAACCTTGCTTCTGTGCAGTTCTGTGATAAGCGTGTCTCTGTCTGTCCTGCTGTTTTGCTTTGTATAATACATTTGAATATTCATGAGACAGAAAAAAGTAAAAATGATTACTTTTATCCTGGTGGTGAGTGCACACTCCTGGAAGACCCCAACTCTGGACTCTATTATGATGAGCACTTAATTGTTTTTACTAAGTGGAGGAGGGGAGGTTGGGAGAGACTCATAGCTCTGTGTCTGTAGCCTTGAGTTAGATCGCTTGCTTTGGAAATGGGGGACTTGGGTTTAGGCCCGTACTACAAATCATGCACAGAAGAGACAGGACCTTAGTTTCCCAGACCCCCAAGTGGGTGCCCAATACAGCTCTGTGAAATTTCAATGGGTGTTTTATTTCAAAGCTGTTTCAACGCATTTCAAGCTTGCAGGGGCACTGAAAACATTTGAAAACATTTTGGGTTTTGAAGCCGGGCTTGCTTGCAGCTCAACAGAAGCTAAGGAGAGGGAGGGGGAAGAGGGGGGAAGGACGAAATGGACATATAGCTCCCGGTTCGATGCTCCAGCTCTCGGATCACTTCCCTAGCACTTCCCAGGGGGTGTGGGCCCCCGATCTGCACGCGGGGTTTCAGCAGGCTGCGGTTGCAGGCTGGGGCCAGCAGCAGCCACTCGGCGCAGTCCACATCAAGTGCCAGGAAGACTGTGGTGCCGCCACTGGCCCCAGCATGCAGCAGCAGCCTGCTGAAACCTGGCATGCGGATCTGGGGACCTGTGCCCCTAAGGAAGAACTGGGGGAATGATCAGAGAGCTGGGGAATCAAACTGGGGGGCTGGGAAATTGAGCCAAGAGATGTGGGAGTGTTCGCAGGTCCCCGGACATTTCCCCAGTTCCTGGTTCGATTCCCCAGCTCCCTGATCTTCCCCCCAGCTCTCTGATCACTTCCCCCAGCACTTCCTGGGAGGTGCTGCCCCCGGATGCTGTGGGATGACAGCAGGCTGCCGTTGCCAGCTGGGGATGGCAGCGCCTCTGGGCTATTTCCCCAGCTGGCAACAACAGCCTGTTGAAACTCCGCGTGCAGCTGCCCCATGGCGCGGGTGCGGTGCATCTCAGCAGGGCACCGCGCGCTTTCCCAGAGCTGGGGTGGCTCCTAGTGTCAGCTGGAGCTCCTGGTTCAATTCCCCAGCTCTGGTACAGCGTGTGGTGCCCTGCTGAGATGCACCGCACCTGCTCCATGGGGCAGCTGCTGTGCGGCTGCCAGGCAGAGGGGCCATCCCTACTACCCCCCACTGTCCCATGCTGTGTGGGAGTGGGGCTCTGCCATGAGCACCTAGAGGCCCCAATCGCTGCTGCCAGAGCCAGTGAGTGTGGGGCTTTTATTTATTTATTTTTAAAGCTCCACACACCGACTGTGGAGCATGCAGATGACAGCATGCTGCCGCTGTCAGCTGGGGCCAGAGCCAGCACCTGAGTCTGCCTGGTGCATCCCACCCCGAGCGTCGGGAACAACCCAGTGCTGGTGCTGGCCCCAACCAGCAGCGGCAGCCTGCTGTTACCCTGCACACAGATCTGGAGGCCCATGCCCCCCAGGAGGCTATGGGGCTGTGCCAAGCCCCTCCCGGGGGGAGTGGGCCTCCGATCTGCATGCGGGATGACAGCAGGCGGCTGCTGCTGGCAAGTGACATGAGTTTTGCTCTGAACAGTTTGAGGTGCAGCTTCACAAAACCCCCTGCACCTATCTCCTTGAAACTTGGCAGGCTCCATGCCCTCAGAAGGGGCTACCATCTCTTTCTTATCTGAATCAGGCAAGAAATGACAATATTATAGGGATTTTCATGATTCCCTATTATAGCCTATGGGCGAAACGTCAAAATGCATTGAAACAGTTTTGACAAAACGAAGCAGAACAGTGCTTCAAAACAGTGAAACAGAAATCGAAACAATATGGTGCTGTTTCACACAGGCCTAGTGTGCAACATAGGCACTGAACTCCAGGAGAGGGCTCACTGCTGTAAAACTCAAGTGGAGGGAGGCACCTGTACCCAACTGAGATGCCTGTGCCTAACTACTTGAGAGTTGTGAGTTTAAGAATTTCCCATTGGCTCACCTTGCTGGCTACTGAACATCCCCTTCTAAAGTATTTCTAATGAATGTAGTCATTCAGCAACTTGGATACCAAGTCTGGGGCTGAAGATAGCGCTGGGCAGCAAGGCACCAAAAGTAGGGTGTCAAAACAGTCAGCATTGTGATGCCAAAGTCCCTATTGTGTATATGCCAGGGTGGGCAATTATTTTGGGCGGAGGGCTGCTTCCTGAGTTTTGACAAGCCATAGAGGGCCTCATGACAGGCAGCCAGGGGCAGATAAATATTAATTTTCTAAACTTTTTAGGGGCCCCGTGGGCCAGATAGAATGGCCTGGAGGGTCACATCTGGCTCATGGGCTGCATTTTGCCCACCCCGGTATATGCATTCTATATATATAAAGGGGTTTGTTGGTCCACCTATCTCTGTGTCTGTCTGTTTATCCATAATGCTCCTGTACTGTCTGCAGGGTGGGTGGCAAACGTCTCGTCTGCTCTGTCCTAGGGTTAGCAGCAGAGGCTGTGTTTGGAAGCTGTCTGAATCTTGTATCAGTAGTTCAGTACGTCTTGATCTTTAAGTCACATTATACAAGTCAGTTGCTAATCCAGTTAGTCATGAAAAACATGCAATGGGACATCCACAGGAGATGATTTAAAGTAAGTTATGCATGGGTGACTGAGCAAAGAAAGTTAGTTTGGGTCAAAAGACTTTGATTTTTAATCCCTCCTGTCACAAATTTCCATTCTTTTGAACTCAAATTTGACTTACAATTTATTTTTCAGAGATTGCCATTTTATAGCTACGTTGACATTGGCATGTGTGGTCATGCATACAAAGTCCCCTTTCTTATGCTTGACTAATAAGAGCTTTTATGGATGAGCAAATCAATATAGGCTTAAGACTGAGGAAGGTTTGCCAGGATGATGTTCTCACACAGGACACATTTCATCCCATTTGTTTTTATAGTAGTATACAGAAGACTAAATTATTTTGTTTCCTTAGTCGGACCTTGACTTCCTTTTGCCTCTGTATATTGCATAGGCTGGTCGCAGAGAGACCTGTCAGCTATGTCTGTGGGTTTTTTCAGTGCACAAGGAATGCAGGGTTTCACCCTCCGTTGTTATTTGAATGGAATCTCTGATAGCAACTTGAAACTGGGAGCATTGGACAATCATATAGCTCAGTGCAATTTGCCCTGGCTTTGTGCACCAATGTATGTCATGCAGGGGCATGTAACAGAGAGTTGATTGGTGATCTATACGCATAGATAGACCCAAAGTAACTTACTTTGGTTGCTATTGAAGGATGTGTATACACGTCTAAGTAGACCTAAAATTAGGTGACTTAACTATGTTGACTTAAGCTACATCGCAGCGTACACAAGTACAATTCCTTGACACTGTGGCAGCTGTCTTATGAGACCTCCCCTGCAATAGCCCCTATCCACCAGCAAGTTAAATTGACTTAGCATACACACATACTTTAGAGCTGACCTTAACAAATGCAGCTCAAGATAATACACCTTGG
This sequence comes from Caiman crocodilus, assembly GCA_030014935.1. Classification (NCBI taxonomy): domain Eukaryota; kingdom Metazoa; phylum Chordata; order Crocodylia; family Alligatoridae; genus Caiman; species Caiman crocodilus. Next base: position 13,318,740 of record JAGPOW010000304.1, read on the forward strand.
GTACACCGCATTTAAGTTGAGTCTGCTCCACGTATGTGTGTATGCTCTGACAGTTCAGTTGACTTTAAAAAGTTAAGTCAACTTTGTGGCAGACCAAAAGGGAGCACTCCAGCGCTGAGCCACCCACTTCGCTGTGTCCTATCGCCTGCCAAGCTCCAAGTGCCTCCCCAAGGGCACCTCACATGCTCCCTTCCTGGAGCACACCTGCAAGCCTAGAGTACTGCTGCCACCACCCAGGGGTTCTGGTCTGCATTCAGGCCCTGTGCCCCATGGGGTACACAGGCCTTGTAGACCTTGAGAGTGCTTGACCCAATGCCAGAACCTGGGGTGCATCCTTTGGCTTGAAGCACAAAAAGTAGCCCCCTTAGCCATCCAACCTTAGGGAGTTTGAAGGCATGCCCCCCCATCCCTCTCCCAATGAGTTCACCATACTTGTATAGTGGAGAGCATTAAGGTTACAGAGGATAAGCTTGAGGAACAGTACAAGTTAGAGAAATAGCAAAAAATAACCTTGGAGCAAACAGCGTGGCTGGGTAGCCTTTGAACACACATCTCCTTTACAGCAAGCTTTATATCTAGATAAGTTCCATGTAGTTTACTCAGCATCCTGAGAAAGAGAGAGAGCAAAAAAGGTTGCAGATCTTCCTGTTGCTGTAGGTGTCTCAGCATGGCTTCTGCCCCTCCTCCTGGGCAGTCTTGACTTATATAGGCCTTTTGACATCACCTACCTGACCCAATCCTGGCCAGGTATAGTTGGACGCCAACCAACCAATTTAAAAAGCATCATTGGTCAGCTGCTAAAGTGACAGGGATCAAGCCCCTGCCTCCATGCCATGAGGTCAATGCTAACCCAATAGAGAGCTTGATCCACCCCTTTCTCACCTAGCCCAGGTCACCTATGCAGAGCTGGTTGCTTAGTAATCAGTTGACAGACGGGTGAGGAAACAATGACAAAGGAAAAAAAATCCAAAAAGAGGAGACTGAGAAGAGACTATTATGGAATTTTTCCGCCGGCTTAACTATCATGAAGTTAGTATATGTGTATGCACCCATAATGCCTTTCTACTATTTGGTGGGAAGCAGCCTACTTATCTTGAGCAAGCAGCTGAGACAGAATATGCTACACACAAGGTGTGTCTACATGTTTATTAATGCTTTGTAATTATGGCACATTAAGTTTAGCACCTGTAATGACAGATACTAACTTAATGTGCAGTAATGAGCAGTGTACATTTCTGCAGATGAATGTTTTTTTTGGTAATGCTACTGTGTATTAGGCTACTGTGCATTAGTGTGGTGGGCAAAGCCTATGCTAATACAGTAATGTGCAGTGGATTTAGTGTTCTGCACATTAACTGACTCATGTAGATGCACCCACAGACACCTAAGCTGTTGTAATTTACTTGTTACTCTTAATTTAAACTTCATTGCAGAACAACAAGGAAGGTTTTTTAGCTCCCTGCCTGCTATCTGACACCTCCAGGGAAGGAATTCTACCTGATCTACACATCAAAGAGCTACTCAACACAGCTCACAAAGACACTCATGGACCCAGAGGGACAGTCTCCATCTTCAGCTCCCTCTGTGCAAAAATGAAGTTTGTTTCCTACCTATGGGGACATTTTACCATCTTGTACCATCTACACTTTTCCCAGAGCCTGATGAAGGAACTTTGATCCCAAAAGCTTGCAGAAAAGGACAATTTTCTTGCCATTTTCCGGTTGGTCTAATAACAGGTATCATTTTGGAACCAAGAGTTCTAGTTTTCTGTCTGTCTTTTTACTTTGAACTCTTTCAGGGATGATTCTATTCCACGTTAGATGATGTGACCTCAGATCAGATGTTTGTGTCATCTTTTTGCTAAACTTTTACCTATGTGTAAATCTGATTACCAGGGATCCTGGTTTCCTCAGTTAAAAAAATCCAATCAGTTTAGCGGAGGGTGTTCCTGCCCCTGTGGGAATGCATGGGAACAGCTTCTCCTTGTTCAGACCAAGGGCACAATCACAGTCCTAGTGATCCCCTCAGCACACAGACTAGTTCCTTCTAGGGTCTGTGCTCCCCTCGAAGCCAGAGTCAGAGATGGGCTGTGGTTCTGCCCCTCTCTTCTCATCAACTAGTTCTCAATTTCTTGCTGTACCATGGGGTTTCTTATATAAGTCATTTAGCCCTGGAGCTTCAAAGGTGTTTAGGCGCCTAATTCCCTTTGGTCCTTTACACCTTAGGACACGATCCAGCCTTTGACAGAATTCAGTCATCTCAGCCTTTCAGGATGTAAATGGGGACGACGCTGCATTGAAAGAGAATTGTATCTTGAGAAAAGTGTGTTAATTCCACCTTGGGAACTCTTCAAGAACTGCCTGTCTTGGTGACCTTGACAAAGGTGAGCAGTAGAATAACTGTGCTCAGGGCAATTCCTGGTGTGGGAGTAAGATTTTCTTTCTATGTGAACTAATGTATACTTAATGTAGGGAGCGGGAAATGTGTGGATTGGGGAGGTAAGTGCAATATTACCGAACCTCCTAGAACAAGGCTACATAGGAAACATGAAAATGTAATATAGATAACAACGATGCATTCTTTTGCCACTTGCCAAGCTGGAAATCATTTAGACTTTACTGAGGTGAGGGTTGTATAAGTGCCGAAGCAGATAGATAGCCAGAGTACAAAATTGACCCTGCAGGCAGAGCACTAGCAGCTAAAATACTTTACCACGCTTCACTATTGTCATTAATTATTTTTATTACTACAGTCATCTACATAGCACCCATCACTGCAGAGCCCAGGAGCACTTTATAGGGTTTTAGGTTACATTCAAAACCATTTCCCTGTTAATAGCTATCCCTACAGGAAGTTATTAGCGGAGGGAGAGAAAAGGTTGAGATTCTGATCCAAAGCCCATTTAAGTCAAAGGACTGCTATTGACTATACTATGCTTTGGACCAGGCCTGAAATCTTTTCAACTCTAGAAGGCATCACACTACAAGGCAGGAGTAGCAAGTGTATTTTGGGTGGGTTTGAAGACCTCAGTGACATCACTGTAAAAAGCTGGAAGAGAGAAATGCATTTTACAACACTCTCTGGACCCGTCAGGGTTCAATGCATTGCTGAGAAGAAAAACTTTGGAAGAGAAGTGTGTGCTACCCAGAATGCCTTGCTTTGGGGCTCCTTCCAGGTCTCTCCTCAGGACAATTAGCCTACGTGTTCCAGAGCCTGCTGAAGCCATGGCGATTTTGAGATGCACCACAGTCTGCGTAAGGCTTTGCATGTCCTTATGAATCAGTTCAGGAAGGTATCAAGCACAGGTGTAATGTGTCTTCAGTGGGCCATCGTGCTTTTAATTACTTTCCAAGCTGCAGCTTTTGGAGCGGCCAGACTGAAATATTGTAGTTGGAGGAGCTTTGGAAATGGGCAGAGATTTCTGCAAATGCCAGCTGTTATCCAGCCAGGTATGCAAGAATGCCCAGTAGTGGATTGCTCCACTGACGATGAATCGAATTAAAGCAGTTTATTTGGCACTCAGATCTCCTGGGTTCAGCTGGCTTCGTTAGTGACCAAAGGGAATGGCAAAGAAGAAATCATTTATGCCATGCTTAGCGATGGGGAGCGTGCCACTGTCTCATTACCTGAGCCCTGGACTACCTCACAAAAAGAAGTCTCAGCGAGGTCTATCTCATTGCCTGTTTAAGCTAGTAGGTGTCTGTCCACTGAATTAAATGAGGATTAGGTGAAGTCTCTGCTAGTGCCAACTGCATTTGCCTACTTAGTTAGTAGAACTAATGACTCTAAAGTCTCCTGTCTGAAATAAAGTACTGTTAAGTGGTGTAGACTGTGGTTTATAAAGCCATATGCAACCTGAGTGCTGCCTACCTGAAGCCACCTGCCTTTCTGTGTCTTGTAAGAGATTATTGGAAGCATGGTAGAAGAATCCCTACCATTGCATATTTGGGGCTGGTGGCAGGAATTTGTCTGCTGAGGCCAGAGGTGGAAGTGATTGTCTTTCAGGGCACATTTCATGCTTCTTTATTTGCTCTGGGTCTGGCCTGAGGAGGGATGATAGAGAGAGAGTGATTTTTATCTGGGTTTTATTGCGTTTTATTAGCTGTTATGTCAGTCCAGGATGTGTGTTTAATTAAAGAGCCAGAAGGGCGGCTGAATATTAAAAACAGAGACGTAAATAAATATGATACTGGAAATAGATATTTCCCCCTCCAGCCCAGCCCAGCCCAGCCGTCCTTCATTGCAACAGCTCTGGTGACCCACAATCAAGGGAGTTCCTCTTTTCTCAACAATGCATATTCCCTGTCTTTGAAGCTCAGTTCACATAGATCACCTCCTTTTTGGCTTCCCAGGTGGGTGGGTGTGTGTCTGGTGTGCGGGGGATAATCTGCCCCAATAAACACTGAACTTTCATTAGGCTCCATCCTGTTTGTTAAAAGCTGTTTTCACTCGGACAATCCCAAACTCGTTTCCACCCTTCAAAGGTTCCCCCACTGGATGCTCATTGAGTGTCTGTTAACTACACTGTTCATTGAATCTACAGAAGTGGTGCCTGTAGGAATTTGTGTACGGTGAGTTATCCATAGGCATCATAGTGCAGCAGATCCAGGATGTTGCCAAGAGTGTCATGGCCCAGTTATGCTCCCATGGATGGGAAGGGCTATTGCCAGCCTTTTACACATGATCAGCTCTGGCACAGAGTGCCAGGGCAGGTCTAAACCCTCAAAGGACCTAACTAGGGAGCATTACAATAAAACACGGCACACCTAGTCCAAAGGGCTAGTCAAGGTCCTTTCCAACCTATGCTAGTCTGACTTACAGTAGCTGGCTAGTGAAATGATGGGTGCATGCCAATAAGCACGGAAGAAACAGAGCGCACTTAAAGTAGCTACATTACATCTGTCATGGAGCCTAAGGCACACAGAACTAAAGTGCCATTTTTTACTGGGGCGGCTCCTGGCATGGGCCTAGAACCGGGGTTAGAAGGACCGCCAGGGTCATCTAGCCTAGCCCTCACCACAGATGTGGAACTTGCTGTTTCTAAACCGTCTTCTTTCGCTTCCTGAGGAGGAAGGTGATTCCATAATGCCCCTAAGCAGGTTGTTCAAGTGTCTCGCTGCTCCTGCAGCCAGGAGTTTTTTGTAAAGACAGAATCTGCTTTGCTTCAGTTTTAAACTTATTGCCTTGTATCCTGCTGTCCATGGCAAGGGAGAAGAATGTCCCTTCATTTACTTTATGGCAGTCTTCCAAATATATGAAACCTGCTCTCATGTCCTCCCTTGAATCTCCTTTCCTTCAGAATAACCAGATCTAATTCCTTTGGCCTTTCCTCATATTGTCTATGTTTTAGCTCCTTTACCTTTTTGTTTCTGGATCTTCTCTGGTGACTTTTCACCCTTCTTAAAATGTGGTATCCCAAACTGGACACAACCGAGACATGATGTTCGGTAGTTAGAAGGTGTGCCCACATGCAATGAAGGTTTGGATTTTCACCGATCGGGCACTGATGAGGTGATCTGCAACCATGCACTTGTGTTTGGTCATGGCTATAGATTGCTTTCTGCAGCCAGATCGAGTGAAAATTGTCACTTCTGTCTGCACCATTTAAGAGAAACAGCTAGGGCAGACAGAACATGTAGCAATCGCTCAGCTGGGAACTGTTTTGCAGTTCCTGGCACTAGTAAGCTGTGGAGCTGCTCTTGCTACTGGGGATTCCCCCTCTCCTTCCTGCCCTCCCTCCCCACCGCCTTCTGCAGGTGCCAATGCTGCTTGTTATGCATCTGATAACGGATGTGGGGCTGTTTATACTTATGCTGCAGGAGTGGGTGGAGGGTGCTTTAATTAGAGTGGTTCCAAGAACTGCTCTAATTAAAGTGCCCAGGGCGTCATGTGTATCAGTGTCCCCATATTGGGCGGTGGGGGCACTTTAGCTAAAGCTCATTCAATGAACTTTAGTTAAAACGCCCCTGCCACCATTTTCAGCATGGGGATGCTGATGCACTTGATGCTGGAGCCTACTCTGATGTGCTATGATTATAGTGTGTTGGAGCAGCCTTGCTGCATGTGTATAGGCATCCTTAAGTACTACTATCACAATTGATGTCTTCTGTTAATTCAACCTCAACATGCATTTGCTTTTTTTTGTAGGAGTATCACTGTGCTCACCTATGTTGAATTTATGATACATCATAACCTTCAGATCTTTCTTAACAGTACTGATCAAACCACCCAGATACTGTTTTGTATTTGTGCATATTGTTTTTTATTCCCTATGTGTAGTACCCTTACTCTTGCTTTGTCGAAATTCATTTTGTAGCCTATGGCCCAGCTCTCCAAATTTTATTGAGGGCTTTTTTGGATTTTAATCATATCCTCCAAAGTGTTTGCCATCCTTCCTTATTTTGTGCCATTTGCCAATTTGATAACTTAAACTGTCTCTGTGTGCACTCAGGATATTACCATATTTACTCAGGTACAGGAGGAGGCTTTCTTTTCTAATGAGCATGGGAAAAGAAAGCCCCTTGGTTTATATTCACATACAAGGAAATCTCACTAAATACACTGTTTATCATTAAACTTTTGCCAAAAGCAGCATGTTATCAGTAATGGAAACCAGCTATGAGGCTGATTAAAATGCAGCCAGCACTGAATATGACTGTAAAATACATGATCCAAATTGGGTGAACAAGCTGATGGGAACCTTTTTCTTGTGGCCTTTAAAAAAAATGGGCAGGTGTGGACTCCACAGGGAATTGGCATCAAACCTGGAGGTACTGCAATCCTGTACATACACACACACACCCCCCCCTACCTCTAGCAGTCTGTCTTGTGACTGCTGTGGTTCACAAGCATACCACAAGGACACATTAGTGCAGCCCATCTAAATAAGATGCATGGTAGTTCCCAGTAAGTTCAGTCCCCGTTAGTGTTCTTTTTTCAAATCATGGTAAGCCACTACGCTGCATACATTTTTTTTTCTCTTGACTTGATGGGTAGAAAATGATATTTAGAGGTTTACTTTTAGGAATTGGCTTGTAGATAAAGTAGACATTGCATTAGAACAATGGTCCAGGGTAGAACCGTGCAAAGCTTCGGTAGCTGATTCAATTTGGAGGAGATTTGGCCTGATTCAGGGACTGAATCTCCAAATCCAAATCAAATCAGGAGACCAATTGAAAGCTCTGAATTGATATGAAGCATCTGAATCAATTCACAAAAGCTTTGTAAAACATTTGACCACTTTGGAGATTTGGTCATAAACTAAACAGGTAGCTGACACAGCTGCCTCCAGCTGGTAAGTCTGTTGTGGGAAGGGGAAGTGGGAAGGGAAGCGTTGTGGAGGAAGGAGGGATTAGGGCTGGGACAGACTTTCCAGCTGGGGTGGTGGGTGCACGACTTGGGGAGTGGGGTCGAGGGAGCACGGGATGTGGGTGCAGCAGCGCTCAGTGTGGGGGCTCTGCCCTGCTGACGCTTGCTCAGCCGGGGCTGGGGTAGGGGGGCAAGATGCAGATGCAGCTCACTGCAGGCAGAAGGGGGCAAGCAGCAGCAGGGCATAGCCGCCTCTCCCAGTGTTGCTGTGTCCACATCCTGTGCTCTCCCACGCTGGCAGCCAGCAGTGATAGGGCAGAGCCCCTGCTCCTAGTGTTGATGCAGGTGCCGTAGTACTGGGAGTGAGGGCTATGCCCTGCTGCTGCCTGGAGTGAGCTGTGCCTGCATCACGCACCCCTCCATGCCATCTAGGCAAGCAGTAGCAGGGCATAGCCGCTGCTCTGAGTGCTACCACACCTACATCCCAAGCCTCCCTGCCCTGGCTGTCAAGCAGCGCCAGCGCCTGCCCCCCGCCCCCACACACTGCCTGGCAAGCAGTGGCAGGGCAGAGCCCCTGCTCCCAATGCTGATGTGGGTGCAGCAGCTCTGGGAGCAGGGGCTATGCCCTACTGCCACCCAGAGTGAGCCATGCCTGCATTGTCATCTCCCCCACCATGCTTGTTGGGCAAGCAGCAGCACAGCATAGCCCTCATGGCTCCGCATACCGGGGCAGAGGTGGGAACAGCCAGAAGAGCTGTGAGAAAAGCCCCCATGGCTGCCCTGCCCAACCCTATTCCCCACCTGGCCCAGCCTCCCAGCACTTAAAAAAAAAAAGCCCCTGGCAGTGGCAATTGGGGCCTCTGGACACTTGTGGTAGAGCCCCGCCATGAAGTGGGGGACAGTGGGGGGCAGCAGGCATGGCCCCCCATCTGGCACCTGCATGGTGGCTGCCCCATGGCGCAGGTGCAGTGTAGCTCAGCAGGGTGCCATGCAGGGGCGATCCCCAGTGTCCCCTGCTGCCCCACATTGCATGGGGAGGCTCTCCCATGAGCACCTTGAGGCCCCAATCATCACTGCCAGGGCTAGTGAGCTTCTCTCCCTCCCCTGCCAGATGACCTGGCACCTGCCTTTGCAGCACGCTTTATATTCATCTTTGTTTTGCTGGAAAATGTGTGTGTGTGTGTGTGCGCGCGCGCGTGTGTGCGGCTGTAATATCTCTTATTCTCTCTCTGTGTGTAAATACCTAATATAGCTTGTTCTCTGATTACTGTATGCATCTGACTAATACCAGCTCTTCTTCTTCTCTGTTGTGTTTACTCTATGTGTGTATAATTAATGATATTAATATCTCTTCTTCTCTGTGTATTATGCGTGTGAGTGTATGTAATGCATGTGCTCTCCTGCACAGTGATGGATCATACTGCCAGGGAAAGCACAGCTTTCTTTTTATTAAGTGTTAGGGGGAAAAAATAATAAGAACAAATAAGAGGTTTTGGCAGGACGAATAAGCTGAAAGAAATGGATTGGATAGGGTTAAGTAGAGGGATTCTAGGCAAGGGTAATTAGTAAGCTGTATCCAATCCTTTCCAAGAACAGAAACTAGCAGGAGAGTGACTAGGAAGCCGGTCCAGTAGTACCTTTCAGATGCTGTTGCTCAGGTAGAAACAGCTCACAAAAGGGACAGAAAGTGTAGACACAGGCTTATATGCTGTTTCCAAGTCCTTCTTATATACTGTTTCTATGTTCTTCCCCCAGAGCAATGTGATTGGAAGCGGACTCAGGGAAAGATCACAGTCACTGGCCAGCTACAGATGCCAGTCTTCCCCCTCCTCGTTCCCCTTCCCTCTTCTCAGTTCCTGTTCCCCTGAAAGACTGCCTTCCAAATCTCTGCATATTTTTCAAATCTTTTCTGAATAGATTCGGAGGGGGTTTTTTGTCTCTCAACTCGATTTGGATTCAGTGATTTGGCTTCCTAATCAGGCCAAATCTCCTCTGAATCGAATCGGTGACCAAAGCTTCACGCACCCCTAATAAGTAGGCACTAAAGTGCTGCTTAAAGAGTACTTGTGCTAAAAGTTGCATCTATTTCCCAAAAAGATAACATGCATCCATTCTGGATGAATTAAGTCTATGGGTACTATATGCAAATTAGTATAACTATATTTAATGTGCTTAGGGAGAGCAAGTTCTGACTGTAAAAAGCCAGGAAAGGATTTGGAGGGAGGCAGAGGGCATACCTGACCAGACAGATTTATTTTCCCTATAGTAGCAGTGGGAAGGGGACACATTCAAGGTAAATCGCTAATACTTAGATTCTATCTCTGGAAATCTATAACAAATCTATCAATTTTCCATATATAAAATTAAATACGGGGGGGGAGAGGAGTCATCTTATATTCAGAGTCATCTTGTAGTCACGTAAATATAGTAATAGAAATGATGAATAGAACCAGACCCAAAAGAGACCCTTATTAAGCCCCACTTGAGACCATCTATCAGTCTTATATCAATCCATTTATAGTGACTCTTTGTTTATGCTTATCAATCAATTATGTATCTACCTAATGGTAATTCTATTTATTCTATCCATATATCATTCACTTATGAGAATGTCATGTTGGTCTAAGTCAAAAGTCTTATCAAAGTGCATAATTTTCCCCACATCCACCAAACTGGCTATCTTGTCAAAGACGGAAATCTGTTTTGTTTGGCAGGATTTACTCCTGACAAACTCAAGTTGGCTGTTGTTGGTCACCTCTTCATCCTTGAGGTATTAACGAATGGAATGTTTCTTTAGTGGTTGCTCTAGTGGTTTCCCAGGTACCTGAAGACCAGTCTGAAATTCTCTGGATCCTTCTTTTTTTCCTTTTCACCGTTAGGGCCAATGGAAGTCCTTCTTCACTTTTCTTGGATTGTACCTCTTTTCCAAATGTTTGCAAATAAAATTGCCAAGCTTTTTCTGATTTTTTTCAGCTAGTTCCAGACCTCTGTAGGGTGAACTCATTTAGGCCCTTCTGACTTAAATTCATGACAACGTATCAGAAGTTCTTTGAATTGCTCACTAGTTATCATCATCTGCACCCTTTCCTCTTCCTTATTCATATTAATTTTGCGTGACCTTTCATTGCAGTTTGTGTTTGTGAGGATGGCAACAAAGAAGGCATCAAGCAGCTCCGTCTTCTTCACATCTTCTATTAATAATTCACCTTAGCCACTGAGCAACAGACCCACCGTTTCCCTGGTTTTGCCTCTGTCTGACAACTTGTGGAACCCATTCTCCTTGTCCTAGCTGTCAATTATTTTTCACCTTTGTGTTCCTGATATATGCCTCCCTGTGTTCATTTTGTCCTTGCAGAGTCCTTTGACAAATCCCTCATAGATTTGTCCGTAAACAGACAGAAAGTCTGAGGCAGAATCCAAGAGTATTATTTCCTACATTGGTGTCTTAACCACTAGACCATTCTACATCATGTCACACCTTGAATCTTGTTGAATTAATGACTGCACATAAGTGTTCTCCCACTTCCAGAGAGCGGTTTCTTTTAAATTAACATTCAGCTTGACCAACTCAGCTTACAGGCTGCTGCCTTACACACACAGAATAGGATAATGTTCCAATATACAGCAGACACAGCAATAACTTATAATATAATATTACAAAACTTCCAAATCATTAGGGTCGATAAATTCATTCATAACAAAGAGTAATCAATGACTTAAGAATCACTTTAACTGATATATAGACATTCCTTGTGTTGCAATAACCTGGCATGTAATTGAATTCGGCTGAAATCCTTAAATCAAGACTGCATGTCTTTCTAAAAGATATACTCTAGTTTAACTGTGGGATATTGAGCTTACTGGAAGAATTACTAGGTGAAACTTCAATGGCTTGTGTTATAAAGTATGTCAAACTGGATGATCACAATGGTCCCTTTTGGGTTTAAAAAAAATCTATGAACTGCCTTAGTGTTAATGCTCAGCTTTGACTCCTCAGTTTTGATAGTGATACACCCATTTAAACCAGCTAGGTATCTGGCCGCCTTGTGTCTTTTCCCATCCAACTAGAAAATTATTTATTCTGAAGTATTTTTGTACATTTTGACCATCTCCACTATTTTAATTAAATGTTTTAATATAACATTCCTTCCTTCAGCTAAAAAGGATGGTCTGACCAAAGCAAACCACAGGGTAGCATTTAAGTATGTTTGCAAGACCTGCTATTGATTCTAAACCGATTACTGTTTCAGTAACTCCCAGTTCCCTGCATTAAACACTGCATTTCTCCTGTACGTTAATAATTAGCAGCAAAAGGCAAAGATGAGCATAGTGACTGGCTCCAAATCACATCAAAATCATTCACACCAACCACACTCAACATAGAGGATCTCTCCGAGACACTGTTATCTTCCCTTTTCCTATGGCTTTGCAAGCTATTCTTTGATGTACATTTTAGTCTTCAGTATGGCTGAGGAGATAATTTTCTTTCACACATCAGGTGAACGATGTTTTTTTTAAAGGGTCGGTGTGGTCATAGGTGGAAGGAAAGAACAACCTCATTTAGCCTTTCTGAATCAGTGACCTGAGCTTGGCTGCAGGTGTGGTTCTAAAAATTCAGTGAATCACAGATTTCCAGCCTGAAATGGTCCTGAAGGAGTTTGTGACTGTTTGACCTTGTGGCGATCTGGTGAAAAACATTCCCTCAGATCCTGACGAGCACCCCTGATAAACGTGTAAGCAGCCACCAGATCACCCCTGTGCCTGTGCTTTTCCAGGCTGAAGAGCCCCATAGCGCTCAGCCTCTCATCATAAAGTCTGTTTTCCTGACCTCTGGTCATGAGTGTGGCTCTCCTCTGAACTCTCTCAAGCTTCACATCCTTTTTGAACTGTGGAGCCCAAAACTGGACGCAGTACTCCAGCTGCGGCCTCACCAAGGCCGAGTACAACGGGAGAACAACGTCCTGGGACTTGCTTGAGAAGCATCTATGGATGCAAGCCAGCATTTTGTTCGCTTTACTAGCCATAGCATCACACTGAAGGCTCATGTTCATCTTGTGGTCAATCATGATCCCTAAGTCCTTTTCATCCGTAGTGCTAGCCAGCGTAGCACTGCCGAGCCTATAAGCATACTGCAGGTTTTCCTTCCCAAGATGAAGAACCTTGCATTTTTCGGTGTTGAACACCATCAGGTTCTCATCCGCCCATTTCCTGAGCCTGTCAAGGTCAGCCTGGATTGCCCTCCTGTCCTCAGGTGTGGATGCTTTACCCCAGAGTTTGGTGTTGTCAGCAAACTTGGCCAGTCCGTTTCTGATACATCGTTATTGAAGATGTTGAATAGTGTTGGTCTTTTCTAAGATCTTCCCCAGAATAGAGGTCAGGCTGATGAGCCTGTAGTTTACCAGATCCACTTTCCTCCCCTTCTTGAAGATAGGCACCACGCTGGCCTTCTTCCAGTCCTTGGGCACTTTACCAGAGTGCCAGGGACTGAGCTATAGTTTCATAGTTGGTAGGGTCGGAAGGGACCTGAGCAGATCATCTAGTCCAACCCCCTGCCATGCCAGGAAAGAGCACTAGAGTCAAATGACCCCGGCCAGGTGTTCATCTAGCCTCCTCTTAAAGATCCCCAGGGTAGGAGCCAGCACCACTTCTTTTGGAAGTTGTTTCCAGATCCTAGCTGCCCTGACAGTGAAAGTTGTGCCTCCTGATATCTAGCCTGAATCTACCTTCTGCCAGCTTGTGACTGTTACTTCTTGTCACTCCTGGGAGTGACTCCCAGGGACTCCCCCAATACCTGCTGGTCCCCCCTGACTAGCTTGTAAATGGCCACTAGATCTCCCCTCAGCCTTCTTTTGTGGAGGCTGAACAGGTTCAGATCCCTTAGCCTCTCCTTTCAGGGACTGCCCTGCTGGCCCCTGATCATGCTGGTAGCCATCCTTCTATGATGTCTGCCAGTTCCTTGAGTACCCTGGGGTGTAAGCTGTCAGGGCTGGCTGACTTGAAGGTATCCAGCCTTTCAAGATGTTCCTTCACAAGGTCAGCATTGATGGAGGGTAAGGAATCATCCTCACCCAGGCGTTCCTGTCCCGTAATGGGCAGAGGCACCCCTTGGTACTGATGAAAAACCAATGCAAAGTACCCATTTAGCAAGTTGGCTCTTTCCTGGGCATCAGTTTTCAGTTGTCCCATCTGGTTTAGCAGGGGTCCGGCGTTGCCTTTGCTTTTCCTCTGGTTCCCCACACATCTAAGAAAGGACTTTTTATTGTCCTTGATACTTGTAGCTATTTGGAGTTCAGTTGCAGCCTTGGCTTTCCTGGTTCACTCCCTGCAGTTCTGGGCCAGTGCAGAATATTTCTCCTTGGAGGTGGATCCAGTCCTCCATCCTTTGAAGGTCTTTCTTTTTAGACACAGAAGCTTCACTACTCCCCTTCAGAGTCAAGGGGGCTGCTGTGCTCTTTTGCTGCCTTTCCACCAAGACGGAAAGGCATCGCTTCCTTGAGGAGCAATCACTCTTCCTGAACTCTCCTTCCCTTTGGGTTGTGGTCCCTTAGGGCCTCACCTACAAGCCTCCTGAGCTTGTCAAAGTCAACTTTCCTGAAGTCAAGGACTTCTTTATCACCAACTGACTTGCCAACTTTATGGCGAATGGTGAAGATGATCAGTTCATGATTACTGTCACCCAGCTTCCCATCGATCATTAGGTCGCTGATTAGGTTGTCCTGTAGCCAGTACAGGTCAAGCAGCGCTTTACCTCTTGTCGGCCCATCAACTTCTTGCTAACATCCTTACAATCCATATAGTACAAGTGGTCTCTGGTACCTCATTGTCCTTCCTATTCCACATTCAATAGGTACAGAATCTGCTCAGTCAGTTGCCCCAGTAGGGTAGCTGAATGCCAATAATCTGTCTTCCGCACAGATCTATCTAGAGACACTATCAGGAGAAGACCATGTTATGATACTCCACCTTGAATCAGTTTGTCTATGGCCCACTTCTGAGTGTGAAAATCTCTCTACAGGGTGCCCTGTCAGTGATGGCCAAGATGCATTTATCCATGTAGACCCTGTCATGCCTAGTTCAATTCTGGATTATGCCCATCTCACAACAGAACAAGAATGGGGTGTAGGTCAAGATGTCCTTCTGGCTAGAAGGGGTGATAGTGGTTGAAGCTGATCTGAGTGTTGGCTCTGGACACGGGGTAGTATCGGCCCCAGTGTAAGCTAGCTGCCCAAGTAAATCCCCAAGATTTTGGGCAAGGTTGTAAAAGCCTGTTACTGTAGTTTCACCGCATTGAGCTCTGACTGCTAAGATAAAGCCAGCTTTGCTATATGTATGCATATTGCATAAATATATATGCAACATATTGGCTATATCTATGCATGTTGCAGGAAGTACATCTATGCATATGCTTTCTACTTGTAGTGGAGACCTGGATTAATGTGTATAGATCTCATTAGGCTGGATTTTAATCTCCTTGGACTCCAAAGACTGGAAAGCCTTGTCCTTGCCTGAGCCTAGTTATATCTTATCATTTTCTGCACTAACTCCTAATGAAGATTTAAAGAAAACAAAACAAAAGCCTCGTCTACCAAACAATAAATCTGACTAATGAAGTTGTTTGCTGCTTATTAATGTGTGAGTGGTGTTTCAGAAGCATTGCTGGAACTGCAACTGGAGGAGGTGGGCTAGCATCTGTAGGGCCAGATTTTCAGCTAGTGTAATTCAGTGTGGCCCACTGACTCTATAGGAGCTATGCTAACTTGCATCTGCTGAGGATTAGACTCGTAGCCTGTAGTAAAATGCCCCAAAGGTACCAGAATGCTCTCTATTAAAAGAAAAGGAATATTAAATGTCACAGTTATTGATGCTTCCTTCTTCTAGTTAACTTATCTCTTTTTCTAGTGTCTTTTATTTTATTGTTTCCCCTCCTGCTGTTTATTGAAACTATTTGTATGCAAGAGAAAAATAAACCTGCCAAAGCCACTACAGTCCCCTCAGGATTTTCCACTTTGTCAAAAGCTGTCAAGTTCCAGGTGTGAGGAGCGCACTGGCAATGATGTAATTGCTGCTGCTATATTCAGCCCCGCTGACAAGTTTTAAAATACATTCCTGTGCAAGAAGGAGACTAATACAAACTGTAGGATTAGGAAATGGAGAATGTCAATTAGGACAATGCCGCCTGGGAGAATTGTTTCGCTCATCGTTTGCTTTAATGCATCTCCCCCAAGCACATCGCTGAGATCAGTGACGTTTCCCTGATCTGTGCATACAAGTAAACTTCCCTCCAGCTGTGGTTCTCGCTAAATCCTTGCTACAGCAGAATAAAGGTGTGGTATGGATTTCCTCGTCATGAAATACCTGTCCAGTGTTTGCTACAGGGAGGCAGACAATATCACCTGCCAAAGGAATGTACCTCTTTTCGGCCGAGACACCCTAAGCTCAAGTGCCTTGAGGTTCACAGTAATTTCCACTGAGTCATGCTAGCAAGTAAGAGCGTAAGAACTGCCATTTACTGCTTAGTCCATATTGCCCAGTCTCCTGTGTCACAAATTGACCATTGCAGTTGCCTGTAACAAAGGCACCGAGTGGGTCTTTTTATGTTGGAGTGACAAAGAGCGAGCCAGAGAGAGATCCTAGGAATAGCCATGTTTGGGGTAGAAGTTTAAACAGAAATTTATATTGTACTCATGTAAAAGTAAATCCCTGGAAAGAAGCGAGTCCAGACACTAAATTCAAATCCATGTGCCCTGCTGAGTAGAGGTGTGCGACTTGGATTCGGATTCAGCCCGAATTAGGGACAGTGATTTGATTAATTGATTTGGATCACTCTCCCTGATTTGATTTGGCCAAATCTGCATCTGAAGATTCGATGCTGATTCAGAGAATCAGCAATTTGGCCATAGACACCGCTTTAAATGTTTTTTCTACATGCCTCGAGGTACCAGCACAGCTCATGATCACTGCAATGCTGGGGAGCATGGAGCGTCCCACAGGAGCACGGGGGGGGCCTTCCACGTGCTCAGTAGTGAACCTGAAACTGGACTGGAACTATTTCCAGTCCATGTCTGGGTCTGCTGGGGAGCATGCTGGGGTCCCCCCGTGCCTCCCCGGCTTGGCGATCAGCTGCAGGAGGACCCTGGGCACCTCCCCCCCCGACCAAGGAGACATCACATCAGTCGCTGAGCCAGAGGGCGTGGTGGGGGCCCCCCGCTCACTTCCCGGCGGACCCAGAAGTGCTCCTGGTCCACTTCTGGGTCTGCTGCCAAGGGTGCTGGGGAGCCCCCCCGTGCTTTTGTGGGGCACTCCATGCACCCTATGCAGCTTTCATGAGCTACCTGCTACCTGGAGATATGTAGAAAAAAATATTTAAAGCAGTCTCTATGTCCAAATCTCCAAATCTCGGAATCTTTCCGAATCTCTCTGAATCGATTCAAAGGGTTGCAGTTCAATTTGGAAAGATTAAAGAGTCCTCTGATTCTATTTGGGTTCAGAGATTCGACCACCGAATCGGGTCGAATCTCTGCCAAACCAAATCAGGGACCAAAGCATCTCAGAGCCCTAGTGCTTGGTATAACAGAAGAACCAGATCCTTTGTCTGAGCAGCAATCATATAGGACACAGGGAGCTATGACTTCTACTCCATAGGAGCTGAGGGCAGTTAAGGTCATGCAAAGTTGGGTTTTCTCTCAGCGGTATCATCTCTCTGATTCACCTGGTAGCAGTATGCAGAGAGTGCTGTCTTCTCAGAGAGGTCATGCAGGGGATGGGATGTAGGTTCCTGTGTCAAGTAGCACTTTGTTATGATGACACGTCAGGCATTATAGGGTTAAATAGCTGCTCTATCTTCCTAATTCTTGCAACTGAGACAGACAGGCAAAATTGTTTTCTCATCCTTGAATTATACCTATTGTGATTAGAAAAATGAATACTAAAGCATACAGACAACCCAGTGGTCAAAATTCTACTGAGATAAAAAAGGATAGGAACCTAGATTTTCACAGATTGAATGTAAAGACATTTCTCTATCTTGTAAAACTAATTGCATTTCTCCAAGGATCTGAAGTTAATTCTGGTTTTGCTCTGATGTTTAATCTTTGTCCCATTGCTTTATTGTAGTAGTAAATACTTCAGTTCAAGAATTATACTTGAAGAGCTAAAACTTTGAGCCTTTTGTGCCAGTCCCTGGATGCCATGAGCACACTGACACTGGGTTCTGCAACCCTGCTAAATCTGACAACACACGTATCTTATCCTTGAAAAGCTGCAAGCATCCAGCTAACCCTTATTATTCCATTTCCCTCTTCAGAGAGTTGGAAAAAAAGGAAGGTCATTTATATTATGTCCAGGAGGGGTTCACAGATACAGATATTGTACAGCACATTATTAATTGATGGATTCTGTTTTTGCCATTTAATATTGATTTCTCCAGATAACCAGGTATCATTAGTTTGATTAATGCCACTATAGCTTGGAGTAACTTACTGGAACTTTCAAACTGGGACAGTTTGTCAGGAGGAAAGATAAAATACAACTCATACTTAGATATCTTTTTATTCATGCCTGGAAAGATGCTGCCCCATCTTAGTAGCAAGCATGGGTGTTCTAAAAAAAGGGAAGGGAAGTTACACTTGAAATAGCATCAGCTGATCTTTCTGATGATGATAAACCAACTCAGCGAAGCTAATCCAGATTCCTTCCTAGCAGTGATTGTGACCTTTATATAGAACACTTTGGTTGCACGCAGACCTCTCCCACAGAGGTGACATTTATATTCTGTGTGGGAGGGAATCGGTATTTGTACTCCTTGAGCTGGCTACAGCAGGAAGGTGTGCACACGTGGGAGCACCCACTATGTGGCTTGGGACACTTAAATAAATGCACCACTTAGAGCTGAGAATTGGGCCTGCAGCTTGGAAGGAAATGGCTTGATAAATTGAGACAGTAACCTGATCTCTTTCTTTTCAGGATGGGGGGGAGTAAGGACTTCCTAGAATAACAGTGAGCTGTTTGAGAAGCCTCACTGAGAGCAGCTGACTTGCTAATCAGTAAGGGATCTCAGAAGCAGAGGATATGACAAGTTATAGCCCAGTCCTTGCCTAGTGCTAAGCACTGAGCAGCCCTGTCCCCTACTTGTTTCTCTCTTTGAGTTGTCTTTGCTAGGGCTGAATTGAGAAGAAAGTTTTAAATGGGTCAGAACTCCCCTCCGTTTAGCACAGGCTGTAAATACTACATCAGAAATACTAGTGAGACCTAATTTTTTTAAAACCATAGGCCTGAAATACTGAGAGAAGGAACAATACAGTGTATTATAAGAGCCATTTGTACTGCACACATCAAGAAATGAAGAGAGGAATCTGTCTTCTTTCTCCCAATAGCCTGCAGTACTGCGGAGTAACTGTTAACCTCACTGACATGTGTCTTTGGGTTACAGGCCAAAAAAGAAGTAATGTCAAGGGGCATCTTATCTCTTTCGAGAACTGTCACTGTTCATAAATGTAAAACTTCTCTAAGGCCTAGCTCCTGCCAGGGTAAGGAAATAAATGGGTGTGCTCTAAGAATCAGGTATTAGGGAGGGCAGTGGTATCAGGCCTTCAGGATTGCTGAGCTATAGATATAGGTAATCTACCTATAAACATACAAACTTCATCTAAATCTAGACAGCAGAAATGGTGGGACCCTTTTAAGTCAATTCTGACCATTGGCTCATTGGTCAGGGAGATGCACTGATTTTTCCTCCTGGTCATTTCTCAGTACAAAATGTCTTCATGTATGAGTGAAAAGAAACGGTGACCAGCTGTGCAAACCCCACCATGAGGATGCCTAGTCCTCCAGCTCAATAGCAGATCTTGTAAACTGTGTGCCATCTAGGACCCATTGGATTCGGCATGTCCTTCAGTTGTATGGACTACCGAGGGTTAGAAGTATGGGGCAAAATGTTGCCCAGGCACATGGGCGACTGGTGCCATCTGAGTGTGTGTGGTGGGGGGGCATGTGCCCCCTCACCCCTCAGTGACCAGTCAGCAACAGGGGGTCCCCCCATGGCCAGTCTTGCTGACCAGGGGAGTCCCCCATGGCTGATCACATTCGCTTGAAATCAGCCGTGGAGCTCCTGGATGTGGCCGCAGCCAATTCTGGAAGCAGCTGCAGCCACTTCCGGGAGCGCGACAGCCGCTTTGTGCACCGCTTCATTCTGGCCGGTGCATGCGGGGGGGGGTGGGAGGCACCAGCACTCCTGCCTGCCCCCTCCACCTGTCACCTAAGCGGGGAGCGCCACCTGACAGGGGATGCATCGGTGCTCTCAGGAGGTGCACATGCAGCCCCTATGCATTGCCACTGCCCAGGCACATACCCAGAAGCATGCCAATAATTTGCTTGGTATTGCCCAGGTTGAATCAGGGGAGAATTGATCAATGTTGTCTCAGGGAGTCAAGCAAGTAATTCGCACTAAATAATTTAATCAAATTAGAGCTGGCTTTTTTCTCGTGAGCAGACCACAGCATCTTTGAATGTCACTCTTTTTGGACCAACTGCAACTATGCCAAAATTTAAGCAGTTTGGTAGCTGTGTTCAGTTAGAAAGGTCACATGATGTTGCCTCTGATTTCTGGCTGGATGGCGGACACAAAAACTTCTGGCACAAGTATATGCTAGAGAACTTTTTGCTGAACAGCTGACCGTCACTTTCTGCAAATGCTGTTGCCCATTGTACTCAATCAATCAAATGCTCTCTGACAGCAAATGCAAAGTTCAGAAGTATGGGGTAAGAAAATTTGTTTTACATTAGGTGCATCTACGTATGGCCGTACGGCACCTGTGTTACTGCACTGTCATTTAGTATGTCTTTTTGGAAGACTTTATTTCCTCCCATCCCCCATACAACCAACTTCATCCTTGGACGAGATACTTAGTCCCATTTTCAGCAGCCGTGACCTTGAGAGCCTCTCCTCAGCCACAACTGTCAGCAATCAACATCATTACTTACTATCTTCAAAACGAAGGAAGAGCTGGTTTGTCTTCCTACCGACTGTCGGCCATCACGTTGCCACACTCCATTATTCTTCCTACTAGGTAAATACTGCTGTCCTCTATTTTTATTGGCATATAGGCCAGGAGATGGCATGATAAAACAGAATACTTTTTGCAGACCTGATGAAGGAAATATCAGAGGACTTCATTCACTAACATAAAATGGGGAACCTTGCATTACTGCATTGGTTCTCCTAAGGTGCCGTGGCATGCTGGGTGACACTATGCAGGGTCGGCCCAGGAAGGGCTGCAGCATGAGCCAACACTTTGCCTGCTTTAGGGTTATTAGAGAACCCCAATGAGGCAGGATAGCCTGTGCATGCCCAGCCCTTCGCCGTCTAGCTGTGCACAAGGTGCTCGGGGCACTTTTACTTGCAGGTGTTGGCACTGGTTGAGAAGCCCTGACATAAGCTGGGGCAGCACAATAGCGATTCTCAACTGGGTTGCTGCCAAACTAAAAAAAAAAGTTAGGGAGAGGTGCCTGGACCCTAAAAATGTTGAGAATCATTGCATTACCACTGATTTGTGGAACAAAAATATGTCACCAGATGTTTTCCTTTCTGTGGTAGAAACGGGGAAACGTTTTAACTCTCTGCCAAACCTTCAAGCCAGGAATATTTAAGGAACTCCTGTATGGAAGAAAACAGAATTCAGAGATGTTTAACACCCACTTTTCATGACTTTGAGCTGCCAAAGATTGATAATCCTCCTAGGATCCTACAGGTTGGATGTAATGAAAACACAGCATAATAAGACAGGGAACTGTTATCTATTCAGTACAAACTGTTAGCTGAATCAATAAATTACAGACCTAAGAACTTCTGTAGGATGAGTTATTGCTGAATTACTGCTCAGGAAAACTATGTCCAATTTTAAACTTCATATACTTTGGCTAGGTATTTAGAAGGGACCTGACACCGGGGCTGGACACAGGCATGGGCCAACCAGGTATCTGCTCGGGCCCAGGACAGAAAGGAGGCCTGAAAATGGTCATTTAAAAAATTAGTATTATCATTATCTCTGGTGAGGCGGGGCCTGATACTAAAAGTTCACCCAGGACCACATGGAGTCTGGACAGAGGGAACACTGACATGATCAAAGAAAGTTAAGAGGGGGAAAATGGCAAGGAAAAATGGAGTGCAGTTAATTTCCCTTCTATTCTACTCTGGCTCATATATGAGCCTTTGTCGAAGTGTAGTGTAAGTGCGAAGGCAATATTGTCAAAAGTGACGTGTGAATTTTGAAAACTGACCAAGATTACTTAAGAAGCAGCAGCAGCATAGGAACAGGGCCAGGTGCCCGGGGCAAAGTGAAGTGGCAACTTCTGGCTGCCACTACAAGTGCAAATGTGAACAAATGCTGCTTTTTTTTGTGCCCCAAATTGGTGCCTGGTGCACGTGCTCCTATCACTGCCTCCTAGTTACACCACTGTTAAGTCCGGTTTTCAGAAAGTGCTTAGTACCAATCACAGAATCACTAGTGATTTTTTAAAATCTTGGTCTGAGAATGGCTAATGCCAGCAAGTGGGAGAGATCTTGCGTTCTCCTGTCTTATACTCTTGTATATAGTCTTCCAGATTGCAGGGATGAATAAAAGATCTATCACTAATAAAGGGGGGTTATTTTTTTTCTAGCTGCTTGTCATAGACTATATAATACGCCATGCTTTTGCCATTTGTTTGGATTCCAAAATGATCATGATGGTGGGGGCAGGAGCCGGCAGGGGGGTTGTCTTGAACTTATTAAGGATATTTTAAGAGTGGAAAGGGGAAAATTCGCCTTGAGATTTGGAATGACATAAATGCCCATAGATTTTTGGCACAGCTGAACTCCTCCAGATGAAGTATGTATGGTTTAATGCAGTTGTTTGTTCTAGTAATCTGTATAATTCTATGCTCATTAAAACTTAATAAAATAGTGATGCTGTTGTCTGCCTGGCAGTGCTAGTGTTGAAAGATTAAAGCTCAGATACACAATGAGAATTTGCCATGGTGCTGTTGAGTGTTGTCACATCTAACTTTTAGGTGCCCGGCTCAGAGAGTGGAAATCTCAAGCTTCTCCAAGGTGTCTAAGTGTCCATGAAGAGAGTGGGAAAAGTTAGATGTCTAAGAATGGGCTGTGCAATACCTAGTATGCTGAATGAGGCTACAACTATACTAGCTGTATATACTAACTATCTCCCTTCCCTCTGGGCCTTTGCCATCTCTTTGTTTCCAGGAGTTAAACACCTATGTGAGACAGGGATTCAAGCCCCAAACCAGGTTTCTATGTATAATAGCCATGGGGACTTACAGTTAAAATGTGTTTGCAGCAACTGAGGGTGATGACACTGCCCACCTTTCGTGCATTATAGTTCTTCATATACCACGTGTACTGTTCCCCTGCAAAATTAGCTCTCTCAAAGTCAGGTGCATCTTGGACATGACAGAGTTGATTTCCATGCTGGATGGCAGGCATGGGGACCATGGAATGGCTCCTGGGGACTCTGCTCCCTTGCCAGCCACATGATTAGCCAAACACCACTTCCAATTTGGCAGCAGCTGTGACAGAGTTAAACCTGCAGCTGTGGAACTGCAAGGAGCGGGTGGGAGATGCTATGGAGGAGACGGTCCCTCCTGTGTCCAGAGTGCATTAATCCATGATGAGTTTGTGTAGTGGTAGTTAAAACGTTTCCAGAAATCTTTTTTCTTTTTGCCTTCTCCAAGTAAGGTGTATGCCCTGGTAAGAGTCCTGAGTTCTAGGCCCTCCTTGGCCTAAGGGATTACAAATCCACATCTCCCATTTTCCAGGAGAGTGCCCTAGGCGCTGGGCAAGTCTTCAACACTCTCCTGTTGAATTTGTGCCACTCTGCAAGATTCATGAGGTCAGGAAGAGAGCATAAGAAGATGCATCTTTCTGTGTAAATGGGTGACATAGGTGCTCCTGGGGAGTCCCGGATTGTGTCCCACCTGCCCCTCCTCTTTATGCATTCTTAATGCATTTTAGCCAAGGAGCCTTTTAAAGCAAACTGGATAAGCTGTCCCTGGAGCAGTGACCAGAACCAAGGACCGCCCCGTCCTGAGGAGTGTCTTCATCACTGGGCTCTCTCTTGTGCTCTCTACTTCTTAATCCATGAAACATATAGTCTAATGGCTCAGGCTTAATACGAAGGGGCAAGTGCTTCCATCTCAGTCTTGTCCCTGGCCTGGTGATTAGAGTGCTCTTTGGGAGGCAGATGTTGTGAATTTGAACCTCCTTGAATTGAAGAAGACCTTCAACCTAGGTCTGCCGTTCCCCAGGAACTGTTATGACCAGTAGGCTATGCTATAAATGCCATCTCTATACTCCCCCTGTCTTGTGCTGAACTCAATGTTGTTGGTGCCTGCTAGGCAAGCTCAGAGCTCACCTTGTGGACTGGGGCTTACGTTGGACCTAGGCATAGAGACCCAGACTCCGTACATCTCAGACATGCTTAGGCAAAATAGAGCACATTCTGCGAAGATGGTGGCAATGCTACACACGCACAGAATCAAACGTTTAGGTTCCTACACAACTGTATTGACACTGACTTAGCTATCCGAGTTCTTTTTTTGGAGCTGGCCCTAAATGACTTGAATCAAGGTCATGACAAGTCTATGGCAAAAAAGCCAAGAAATGAACTTAATCTGATGATCTGGGTATCAGCTACTGTCTTATGTTGGTGAGCTCTCAATGGAAAGATCATGAACAAAGTCCATGGAGGGAATGATGAAAGTTCATAGGGTGGCTAATAAAAGTATTTCTACTCAGCCAGGGAAGAATCCAACCCCACAATGTTTTTGTAACTAAAGCCATAGTTTTCTTGATATCATGATCCCTGGTTTGAGTTTAGCTTTGCACATCAAAACTCAAATTCAGAAATGGTTGGGGTTTTTTTTTTCCTTTTGAAATAATGACAACCCTAATTTCTTCCCCATTTCTTTTTAAAGTTAGATGGATAAATAGTTCCAGCTTCTGCCAGTGCCCTGCCTGCAACTCTGGGGACTGGTATGAAATGGGACTCCTAGTCCAATCATTTCAGCCTTAAGCTTTGCTAAACCCAGATCCAGCTTCATGTGGTTTTGCAAAACAAAGCCCTTTCCCATTTTTTCCCATAGCTGTTCCCAGCAACCCACACATGTGCGTATTCACAAATAGCTGGTCCCAATGCTTTCATGACTAAAGTCACTTGTAGTCGGGAAATGTGGGTTTACTGGCTTTACTGAAGGCTTGCCATGGCCTTGGCCCTCTTGCTTCATCTTCTTGTGTTTCAGTTTTCAATTTATAAAATAGTGATATCAGTGTTTCCTTTCACCCAACCCTTGTTCATTTAGTTTGTAAATTCTTTAGGAAAACAGTCCCTCTCTCATTCTCACCATATAAAATATCATTCCCAGGTGGCTCTGACTTTGGTTTGGGACTATAGTTGCTTTAATAGAAGCAATGCTCCCTAAATAATATTTGTAAACAGATACACTGCTTGGCGTTTTCTGTCTCATTTTAAGGATGCGCTAATAAAGTGTGTGCGCCTGCTGTCCTGATGGGATATCAGTTTCATCAGAAATAGTTATGTTAATTGGGATCAGAGGACAAGCTTCTCAGACATTTCCCATGTTCATAGCTGGATTCAATACATGCAGCCTGTCACTTCCAGATGCAGGAAATGAATGGCTTTGTTTTATGTGGTAGATACAAGGCAACTACAAGCCTGAGTACTGGCAAGTGTTCATATAACAAAGCCTCTCATCTGAAAGGGCATCCAAAAGAAAAGAACACAATATATTGAGAGCAGTCTGAAACAAAGGGGAAGCAGATGCTTGGGGCAGATCTGGCTGTGGAAAAGTGGCTAGTGGAGGCCCTAATCCTGCAGTGGCTGATAATTTTAGTCCAGATTCATTCACCCGCCATCTGGCTGCTCCCCCGGCCCAGCGTTCCTGGAACGGCTTGGTTCCCTTTCACTTACCCTGACGCGCCTGCTCTGCATCGGGATTACACTGCAATTTTCTGCTCCTGGGTGAAGGAGTCATCTTCATGCAGATTCAAAGCCAGAAATTTTTGACAGATCCTGGATGCTGACCGAGGGCAGTCACAGCTGAGTGACTAACAGACAGAGATGGGACTCGGGGCAGTCTCTTTGCTCAGCAAAACCCACACTCCCCGCACTCTAATGTTTGGCCATTGTTCTCAATCAGGGCTTTATGGAGGCTTATAAGATAATATCCCCTTCAGCTCCACCTCTGCCTTTGGCCAAGCAGCCTTACTTCTAGGTACAAACACCACTCTGCCCTCCAGCTCAAAGTTTTCTGGGACTTTTGGATGTCCCCACAGGAAGGAGAGGTAAGAATGTGGGCTCTTGTTTGCTAAGCAACCATAAATCTTTGACTTGTTTCTATGACACACAGGATTACAGGGTGGTTTTCCATCCTGCTACCAGCCATGCCCAGGAATTAGCTTAGCTTCCAAAAACAGATGCATTCAACCCAGCGTGACCACACACAGCCATGCACATTGGCTGCCAAATAGGCCTACAGCTGCCATTGATCTTTATTGTGCTAGGGCTACTTGCCCATCCTCTGAAGCCCTGCTTCCATTGGCTGTTCGGACATAAAATCCTAATCTATACCGTGACTGTAACTGTCCCATTGTTACTGAATAGTCATGTTACGGCCATGCCTACCTGTTGCCTCTCATATTTGAATTAAAACACCCCAGAGAAGAGCCCCGTTGATACACACTCATGAAGCATTTAGTTCAGAGTGTTACTGTCATGTGCACAATTGAGTCTGCTTGCAAAATATCACACAGCCGAACTTCAGGTACAAGATGCGAGGGTCCAAAGTTGTTCTTGGGGCCATACCATTGACTTCCGTAGAATCATGCTTCCAATACCTTTATTTCAGTATTGTCTGTAGTCTGCTAAGCTCAGGGGTTGGTGGGATGCGGCCCACTAGGTCATTCTATCTGGCCCTGGCTGCCTGTCATGCAGCCCTCGGTGGCTTGCCAAAACTCAGTAAGCGGCCCTCTGCCCAAAATAATTGCCCGCCCCTGGGTTAGCTTGTCATTCCCCCTCATTTTTTGAAGCAAGTAGCAAAACTTCTGGGAGATTTACAAGGTGCTATTTTTTTGTTGCTTGTTATAAAGCTTCTGTATCAGCCTGGCAGTTTAGTGGCAGCACCAAGATCTTCCTTGGTGAAAGAAGTTCAAGTTCAGATTCAGGGTATTCTTTTGCTTTTGGGCCAGCGCGGGAAGGAATGCTGCAGAAACCTCTGAGTGAGTGGGAATATCTACCAAATACTCAATGCAGAGTGGTATTATGGGCTTTGGGGACAGTCACATACAACTCTATTCATCCAAAAAGACAGTTGCCATCACTCCGAGCCTCTCTTAGCTACTGGCTTTGGTTCCTCTCACTCTTGGCTTTGGATGTACTCCCTCTTGGCAGGTGACCATGACCTGGCTTCTCTCCAGAGCTGCCAAGAAACAGCCAGAGGGAGATTTGTACAGAGCTTGAAGGGAGTTTTGCAGCTCTGTAAATTTTCAGGCCCAAACTGTTCCCCTTGATTAGTGGCAGTGTGCATTGTGTGCCCTGATATCAAAGTGATGAATGTTGTGCTGACTTAGGCAGCGTGTATTCCTGTGTACTGAATGTTGTTTGCTGGGAAGTAAATAATGGCAGATGAGCAAATGGGGCTGTGATGACATTTCAGTGTCCACAATATTTCCATCCACAAAGTGCAGTAGTTATGCATCATTTTAGCTGTGACAACAGATAAGCATAAACTATCTGTATCTTAGAAATCAAAAAGAGACGAAACATTAAGGGAATGGATAGGCAGTAGGTGTTCAAGGGCAGTGAGTCATCTGCACAGCAGATATAGCTAGCAATGAAGAATACTAATAATTAGGGAACATATTTCAAAAGTTCAGCTCCTTCCTCATTCCCCAAATTATCTTTTCTGCCTCTAGGGTATTTTAAAATGACTGTTTTGGATGAAGAGGTAGAGACAAGAAAATCTAGCCAGGGAAAAGGACCGCCTGGCAAAGAATAAGAAAACTCAGCTTTAAAACTTATCTGGATCCAAAGTGCCCTCAGTTAAAGTTAATATGATATCAAGGCTGCTAAACAGAATTAACCCAACTGGCGAGAGGGGTAAGATGTGATCACTGGATGAAGAGACCAACTAAAATGAATAGCTCCCAACCCCTTAGTCTCCTTGGCTAGATGTAGACATTTAAAAAGCCCAAGGAGGAATCAGTCTAAGTTACATGGTTTTTTCTACAAGCTGTGTAGTTTGTTTGGTAGGGAACAGGATACACATTCACCCTTTGGTGGGGAGGGGGCAAATCTTAGACCAGGTTTCACCATTTTAAAATCAGTCTGTGTGGGCCGAACTTCTGTTATGGGTATAGACCCGTTTCTGATCACGTATACTAGTAAAAGTATAAAGTCTGTACCTGGACCTTCGTATTTGGTGTGTGCCCTTCCTTAATTCAAAGGTCTCCAATGGGTAAAATTTCAGTCCTGGTAAAATATACAGTTTGAGAACCTCAGTGTTGTAGATCTGTTCCTCCCATTTTAACATGCCAAATGTTCCTTCAGAAGCGATGCCACAGAAAGCTAGTCTAAAACTCTCTCTTTGTAGCTGGGATTGCCTTGGGTTGCAAGCTGAGTGATAACTAAGCCTGAAATTTCAGTTTCAAGTCTAATCCCTGCAAAAAAAAAAGTTCTGACTTGTTTAGATTGAGCCTTTCTAGGGGATACAGCTATGAATAGAGTTCAGATTCCAAAACGTTCAGCCTCCTAAAATACGAGGCCTCAAGGGAGATGCAGCGCATGGTCTGTTTGCAGTGATTATATTTTTCTGGGGAAATAAGCCTCAGTGGGGTGTTTTCTCTCTCTCTCTGTCAGCTAGGCACTGCAAAGCAACCCTGTTCCCCTAGGAAAGTCTCAAATGCATAAAGCCTATGACCAACATTTCTTGTCTCTCTTAAGTAGATTCTAGTTGCTTAGCTGAACTGGCCTTTAAACTGCTTGTAGTTGCATCGGGGATGTGAAACTAGCTACTTTGCATGTCCTAGTTCCTGGTGTTCTGGGTGACTGGCCTCTGTTATCCTGGACTCCATCAGGCCGGCGCACTGTTTGCTCTGATCTGTGTTATGGTCAGCAGACTCTTAACTATGACTGGTGCAAACCGCTGTTATGATCCATGTGCATTCGGTCATCACAGCATGGTATCAGGGTGATTAGGATTGTAATTAGAGGGTAAATTAAAAACTCTCAGCGGTTTCCTATGTGAAGATACTAACTTACAGGCATATTTTTGGCTGCATTACTGAAAAAACGCTATTAGTTATACCTGTGAATACATGTTAGATTGAAACCCCTGGTGAGAATTTTTATTAACATACAAATATGTTGAGGCGCTTATGCTCCTTAAAATGTAATGAACTATCTTCTGAGGATTACAGCTGCATAATCGTAAGAATTAGAGTTGTGTGCATTTAATTCTTCTAACCTGGTTTACGTTGATGTTGCTGCAGAGGAGTAATTGCTGGTTTGCCTTCGCAGTTTGGGTTTGTGCCACCAGAAGAACACATTGCTGGGTTGTATTTCTAAACTTCAGTTCTGGTGGGTTTGCAGAAAGACAAACCCCAAAGGAGGCCTTTGTTTTGCTGCTGTCACAAATGCCCTGCGGGTGTAAAGATTTGTTACAGACAGCTTTGTTGCACAGGCAAGAGGGGTTGTGAGGTGTGAACAATGAAGATACAAACCACAGATGTTATGTAAAGCACTCATTTAAACATGTAGCATGTCCACAAAGCCCCATCAATGTCTGACCTCCTGATTTTAAGGAGCATAAGGAAACTAGGCAGCCTGCATGTGGCCGGGGGGAAGGCTTTTTATTAATTGTGTTGCTTGTAGTGTGAAGGCAGCCGGTCTTGCAAAGTGCCCTACAACATGAGTTAATGATGTACTTCTTTCCTGAAAGGAGACTCTTGGGGAAGCTTTTCCTCCCAGGCTTGCAGCGTTACCTGCTCAGCAACCATTTGGTCTCATTTGAAGGAAAAGCTGAAACCATCCATGACAAAATGTGGTTGCTCAAGGGCACTTCCTTCCAAGCAAAGTGCTTGGTCAAGCCATTGGGTAGCTCTGAGGACTTCAGAGGAATCTTTCTCTTCCTCTTAGCATGGCTTCTTACAAAGTAAGAACAGACAAGGGAAAGCAGCTGAGGCAGTGGGATAAGGCCATGGGCAGGAGGTCACTATTGCATGAATTCGTATTAAAGGCATGCAGTAATTCGATTGCTCGGGCTGTTTCCTGCAAAATAAATGGGGCAGGAGATTGGATGAAATCTTTGGGTAGATTCATAAGCTTAGTCTGATCCTGTGTTCATGGCACGAAGGGAGTAAAGAACGCCTATAGCTCCCTATAAGCCACCTGCTTCTGTGCTTCTCCTTCCTAATCAGCCAGCGGGGAGGGGAGTTAGGTCAGGAGCTGGAAGGGAAACGGCCAGAGTGATTATTAGTGGCATTTGATTGGATAGTGGCAATATTTTGACAGAATACTTTGCAAAAATGTGCTCCTTTTCCATATTTTTGAATGTGTTTTCCTTTTCCTTACTCTAAGTAGGTTGTAGTGATGCTTAGCTCTTTGCACCTTTGGTACATCAGCTCTCTAGAAAAGCAGCAGAGCTCATGTTTGAGGACTGAAGCCTTTTCTCGGTGCTTGTGTCTCTTCAAGCGAACTGGCACTGTTGTGGTGAGAACCACGGGGTGGCACTGCAATGCGTCTTCTTCTCTTAGTGCATGAGTAAATGTTTCATTTTTGAAGAAATGCTGCACTGGTTTTAGCTTTGCGATTTTGATTTTGAGAGAGCTGTAGCAAGCAGCAAAAGGCTTTGATAACTCAAACTTTCCTAAAGTTCTCTACCTAGAGGGAATTCCCAAGGCAAAATTGCTCTTTGGAAACAGGGGATTAGTGTTTTCTTTGAGATTTCTGAAGGAAGAGATAGCCTACATATTTGCTGTGACCGCCTGGTTACAAGAACTAGTGTATATAGTGCAAGATAAATGAGTTGCACTGAGAATATACCTCGATACTGTAATATTTGTTCCTCCAATATGAAGATGACATGTAAGGCCTCAATAACTGCTACCATTTGGCAGACCAGTGATAAAGCATCCTCATATGACCTGTTTCAAAGTGTATTGAAACCAACAGGAATCGTTCAATGAGATCTAAATCAGGCCCTCATATTTTGATGCTGCACAAAGACGCTTTTAATGTCAAGTCTTTGGCCCAGAAAAAAAAAAAAAGCTGATAAAAATATCAAGGGTCATTAAAGGCTGACTTGCATTTTGGATGAGTCTGACATTTTGTTATAAGCTGACATTCATCATTCATCAGTACCTCTTTTCAAGTAATAGGAAAGTGGAATCGCATCTAGGTTTCTTCATATCACAAACATGAAGCAATGAATGGATGAAAGCCACTGTCATACTTGTGTAGACCTTGCACCTATGGCCTTCGCTGTTTAAGTCTTGGATTTTAAGAATGTTTTAAAGGATTTAAAGACTTAAAACCATTGAAATTTCCTGTGGATTGTGTGCTTGACTCCTTTAGGCAAGTTTAAAACCCCAGTATCAATGTATACAAATGTCAGTGCAAGAACGCCAGTCATCCCATCTCAGTACTTAAAAGCTATTTTTTCAGGAATCCAGTTGTGAACCTTAGCTCTGTTCATTTTCCCTGCCATTTGATCAAGTGCTAAATAAGATATTAAACTCCCGAGAGCGAGCCATCTTAGCTACCGTCTTTGTTCTGGTAGTTCACTGCCAACAGAGAACAATAAAAAAATATTCATGCTTTACATTCATAACACAGACAAATAGAAAATAAGTGCTTCACATGCCTGGCTAGCTTGGTAATGCTAATATGATTATCTCATTGAACTTTTGTGTTTTAGCTTAAGGGTAGCATTGTCTTGCTGAGGCATGATAAACATAAGAAATCAGATACTTGGAAGAAGAGTAGGAAGACTGTGTTGGACAACCCCTCATGTTGTGTTAGCAGTTTTACCAATAAATACTTGTTCCCTCTAAGTGTCTGCATTTCAGCCTCCTTTATGCTTGCAGGGATTGAATTTCTTAATCTCCCTGGTCTGTTACAAATTACCATATTTTCTTAAATATAATACACATCTTTCCCCCCCAAAATCCTCCCCCTCCCTGCCCCAAATTGAGGTGGATTTATTAGGAAGAGAAACTGATTTTTCTGACTGAAATGGAAACACCTGCTTTGATTCATCGCCTATTCAGGCAGTTGAAAGAGTCAGTTGTCTAATGGCTCATTGTTCTTCACTCCAAAGCAGTTAACAGTTGTGTCTTCTTTTTAATGGTATTGCTGGTCCACGAATCAAGCTAACCTTTCTTAGAGCAATTTTGCTGTCTGCTACCTGCCCCCAATCTCTCTTCCCATTCCAAAACCTTAAAGACTCTTTTACTTTTTCCTAAATCGTCATAGTGAATGGATCTGTGTCATCCTGGTGAGAAGTGTGCAGCAGTGCCCTGCAGGGGTCAGTACTTTTCAAAAAAGTTCAGTACTTTTCAACATCTTTATTCATGATGATGGATGTGGGGGTAAAGTGCTCACTGGTCAAGTTTGCAGACGATGACAAGTTATGGGAAAGCATGGTCATGTTTGAAGATAGGTCACAATTGCGGGTGGACTTAGACATGCTAGCAAGTTGGGCAGATTGGAATCTGAGGAAGTCCAATATCGAGAAATGTAAAATCTCCACCTTGGGATGAGCAATCCCCAACACACCTACAGGATTGGTGGCACCAAACTGACTATCACCATGAATGAAAGGGACTTGGGGATAATAATAGACCACAGTATGGATATGAGTCAGCAGTGCGATGCTGTAGCCAGTGCATCAATCGATGCATCTCCAGCAAACCAAGGCGGCGATTCTTCTACTCTACTCAGCACTGATGAAACCACAGCTGGAGTACTGGGCACCACATTTTAACAAAGACATGGACAAGCTTGAGAGAGTCCAAAGAAGAACTACTTGTGTGATCAGAGTCTTAAAAGGCAAGCCGTGTGAGGAAAGGCTGAGGGATCTGGGACTCTTTAGCCTGAGGAAAAGAAAGCTGAGAGGAGAGCTGGTAGCATCTTACCACTATAATAAGGGAATACATCAAGGGCTTGGTGAGCTACTGTTCACCAGGGCACCCGAGGGGAAAACTGGGAGTAATGGCCACAAACTCCTGGAAGATCAATTTAGGCTCAACATTAGGAAAAACTTCTTCACAGTTAGCAGTGTCCAGACTGTGGAATAAGCTCCCTCCAGAGGTGGTGCAATCACTTACCCTGGAAATCTTCAAGAGGAGACTGGACAGTCACCTCTCTGGGGTCACCTGACCCCCAGTTGTCTTTCCTGCTTGATGCAGGGGGCTGGACCCGATGATCTTCCAAGGTTCCTACCAGCTGTACAGTCTATGAATCATAGTTCCACCCATGGAAACTAGTCTTCAGCAACGGGTAGTTTCTCATCTTTAGTTAAGCAGGAAAGGGAGGGTGAGTCAGCTGAAGATCAGACTGTCTCTGCACAATGCAGCCAAAACTCTGGAAAAATCTTTTTTTCTTCATTTTTCCGTCAAAAACAAGGTGCATATTATATTCTGGCGCATGTTGTATGCAAGAAAACTGTGTTATTCTGGATTCTACAAGAGAAAAGAAAGAGAATGGATGGGCAGCCACACAATAAACAGCCACGTTCTGTCCCTCATATCTGACCAAAAGCCTTTATGTGATTGGATCAGCCTAATTAGGATTACTTTGGGATTGGCCATTCTATTGTATCGTATTGAAGGACCCTTATCTGTGTGAGCCAGTTCTATGGGGCCCCAGCGCTCTACAAAGGAGATGCATCAGATTCAGCACTGGCTGCAGAAGTCTTGAAGATTGCTAGTGTGTAGGGCAGTTGTCAAGAGTGAAAACATAGTTGACAAGAATGGGTAAATGTAAGATGGGAGACACAGGGCAGGAAATAGGGGAGTTGAGGAGGCTAAAGTCTATTCATAATGTTTACTTATCAGGGAAAAGTTGGGAGGGTGTCACTATTTCAGAGACAGATATACTGGTTAATTGTTTCATATTGGCAGTGCTTCTCCAGTTTTCAAGTGCTGAAACTGGCAGCTTCCATATGCATCAGGGAGTCATTTAAGCAACGCGGGGACCTCATGAGTCATTGTGCACAGCCCTAGTTTATCATGGTAGCCATATCTTATAATCCCAACAAGGATAAAGATTTTCATAGAGGTAGGACAAAATCTTGAGGTACTACTCCTGTACATGGAGGGGGGGGATGTTCTGCAAATGGGGGACATGGTGAGAATCAAGACTTCAGCTATTTGATGGCCCTTTGAGGTAGCCCAGGGAAATAATCCCTTGTACCCTTCCCCCTCCACATTTGCCTATGAAGCCTTTTCATTAAATGATCAAATCCCACTTGTCCTTATTACTTCTATTGGGAGGTGGTCTCATAAATTTGCTCCTCTAATCATTAGAAACATTTTCATTTCCAGCCTAAATTTATTCATGACTAATTTATATCAATTTGCTGCTGTTCTGTGGAAAATAATCCATTTGGTAAAAAAAAAAAAAAAAAAAAAAGTAATTTCCAGTTGGGAAAACTGTAACAATGTACATCTTTTAGGATAATCTCCACCCAATTTAGGAATGTTTTGTTTTGTTGAACTGAGCTAAGATATTTTCTTTCACATCATCAGGAACAGCCTTCTAGCAGGGAAGGGGGACAAAAACCACCTAGCTACTCTTAAGATGGAGCATTATCATTTCCTGAAAGGGATTTCACCATAGCAGGGCACTTGATGCCCCAGGACCTGCCTTCTCTCCCTGTATTCTAATGGATTTTCCTGGAACTGCATCTTTCACTGCAAAATTTTTTCAAAGGAAAAGTCCCAAATTATCCAGCTCCTTAATGACCTTTTCAGCGACATCTCTTGCTCTTAAAAGAAAAAAAATGCTTTTTTTTTTCCTTTGTGGATAAGTACATTTCTATCTCTAAAGTAGCTTTCCTTGCTGCTCTAAACAGAGTGCTAGCAGAGTTAGCATGTCTTGCTGTAGCTCGAGAGACTTGAGTAGAGCCCTGCTCAGGACACTGACCTGGGGCAGCCAGGTGTGATGCTGGCTAGGGCTGTGCGAAATGGGCCTTATTCAATTCAGATTCAAATTTGGCCTGAATCAGGGACAGTGATTCAATCCGTTGATTCAGATCACTGTCCCTGATTCGATATGGCTGAATTTGAATCTGAAAATTTGGTGCTGATTTGGACACAGGCACAGCTTTAAAAGTTTTTTCTACATACCTTGAGGTAGCAGGCACAGCTCATGACCGCTGCGATGCTGGGGTTCGTGGAGCGTCCCACAGGAGTGTGCAGCGGGCGGGGGGTCTCCACATGCTTGGTGGCGAATCCAGAAGTGGATCAGAACTACTTCTGGTCCACTTCTGGGTCTGACAGGGTCTGCCTCCCTATCTCCCCTGTCTCTGCAGCTCAGTGACTGGCAGCAGAGGGATCCCAGGTGCCCCCCCAGACCCAGGAGGCCCTAGTCACTGAGCCGGGGGGCTCCCCAGTAAACCAGAACGTGGACCGGAAGTGCTTCTGGTCCACTTCTGGGTCTGCTGCCAAGCGCGCTGGGGAGCGCCCCCCCATGAAAGAACATTTTGAGCTGTCTCTACGTCCGAATCGCTGAATCTGTCTGAATCTCTCCGAATCGATTCAGAGAGATTAAAGTGTCCTCTGATTTGATTTGTATTCAGAGATTAGCCACTGAATCAGGCTGAGTCTCCGCCAAATGGAACCAGGGGCTGAAGCTTCTCACAGCCTTAATGTTGGCCATAGCATTCCCTTGTGTGCCATTGGCTATAGAAACCAGTGGGCCTAAACTATGGTAGCCTGGTGGGTTGTTAGACTTGGATGGATCTTCCTATAATCTATGCGTCCTGAGCTTCTGGGCCAAGGGTTGAGGGAGTCAAAGGAGCCCATAGATAGGAGGGCTGGGTGAGCTGTGTGGTGGGAGGGACCTGAATGGCGGTGTGTGGCTGAGAGGCCTGTGGCTTCTGGCCAGTCTGAAATTGGACCATTTTGGGCTCTATATGGAGCTATGCTGAAGGCAATGCAAAAAATCTCTTAGCTCTCAGTGAGACCTTCTCTAGCCCTTTCAGGCCTTGACAACATTCAGTCCTATTTGATGTCAATATAGCCAAGTTAGCTTGAAGAACGTAACCCTGGCTGGCCAAATTGATACTCATCTCCATGTGTTTTGAAACCTGCTATAGCCTGGGCACCTTGTTTGATCTCTGCTGTAGTTGTCCACAGGGATCACATAGCCACAGGGAGATGCTCTATATTCCAGTTAATCCAGACTCTCTCCTGGCTTGTTTCAAAGTATTTAAAACCCCAGTAGGTTCCTGGTAGAATTAAAGAGCTTAATGCACTAATGTAAGGTAAAATCAAATTAGCCATTTACCATTTTAATATTATATGTAATAAAAAGGCAAGCACAAACCATGCACAGTAACTAAATTACCTTATATAACTAAATGTAAAAAATCCTGTAAAAGTTCTTTTTGAAAGTATAATAAAACAATATGGTCATGAATTATGTAACATAGTAAAGCAGATATAGAAATCACAAAGGGCTAACAAAGTAGCCCAGGTGTTTAGTGTAGCGAAAAGTCAGTAGAAACAGAAGTATTTCTTTTTATTTAAATTTGTGTTACAAGCATGTAGAGGGGTTCCAGTCAATGCTAGTGACACAGTTTGGTACTTTACTGAACCCCAAACTGTGCTGGGCACTTCATAAGTGCATCTGTATGGTCATAGCCCCTGCCTGAAAAATTTTAGCACCTAATGAATGGGAATAAACCAGTGCATATGCTCCATTCCCTTCAGAAGCACTTAAAGTTTGAATTGTGCACCCCTGGTTTATGGATAGTTACTTACAAGGTAGACCTCTCCGTGGAGGGCTACCACTAATGGGATCTGATTTGATGTAAGCTCTCAGTATGTTTGCAAGCAGGAAACATAAAGGCATACATGTGAGCAAATTAATGGATCTCAGAGCAGTGAGGACACAGGACTTTTTCATTTAATAGACCAGTTAATAAGGAATAATGGCAAACTGTACTGGCAAGATGCATGTTGTGCCTAAACACATGCTAAGCACATGCTGAAAAAGCCTATTTAAATTGACATGACCTAAACACATGATTACAGTGAAGCAAGTGCTTCCCAACTGTCCTGAATATGGATGTTTGGCTGAGCTTGTGCGTTTGGGTCCTGAATCAAAAAATAATAGAGACGTAGGGCTGAAAGGGATCTCCATAGGTCATCTAGTCCAACCCCCTACCTGAGGCAGGATCATCCCTGTGCAAACCATCCTATACCACTCCATTGTACAACCTCTTAACAAACTACACGGTCAACCTGACCAAAGCAAGAAACATAACATGCTAGCCTGACACTGGCAGGGCAGAGGGACCATGGCAGCCAATGTCTTGCTGCTGCAAAATTGTTAAAATATGCAAGAGAGATCCATGGAAGAAGGCCACATCCCCACTACAGAAGGAGAAAACCCCCATAGTCTGTACCAATCTGACCTTTGCATAAAATTTTTTCCTGACCCCAAATATTGTGCTTGGTCTGACCATGAGCAGAGGGCAAGACTTTCAAGCCAGAAACTTCCCAGGTTACGTCCCAGCAAGAGCACTGGCATGCCCCAGGCACCATCCCCAGCCACGGCTGTTGCCAACACCCAATGCCTCTGACAATAAAACCCCACCCTCTGACACATGTAACAACAAGAGGGGGAAAACTTTCCTTCTCATCTCCATGTTGCAACCAGCAAAGCCCACAAGCATGAGAAGTATCCATAGAAGAGAACAGACCCACACCTAAATCATCTCAGACCAACATATGTCTTTTCTTGGACATTCTTCAATGATGGAGATTCCAAAACTTCCCCAGGCCGTCTGTTCCCCTGCCTCACCGTTCTAACAGAGAAGAAGTTTTTCCTGATATCCCATTGAAATCTGCTTTAATGACTTGAAGTTACAGCAGTCTGCCCTATTCTCTAGACCAAGAGAGAAAAGGTGTTTCGTTTTCCTCCATTATAGCAATCCTTTAAGTATTTAAAGACTGCTGTCTTGTCCTCTCTTAAGCACCTTTTCTGCAAGCTGAACATGCTCTCAACTTCTCTTTGTATGAATTGCCTGCCAAGCCCTTTATCATTTTTGTTGCCTGCCTCTGCACTCTTTCTAACTTCTCCAGGTTCTTTCTAAAATGTGGAGCCAAAACCCCCCGGATCCTTCTTTGTAGTGCTGCCAGGTGTCGCACATTTTGGAGTTGTATTTTGGATTATTCTTCCCAAGGTGTAGTATCTTACATCTGTCAGCATTACACTTCATTCTGTTAGCACCAGCCCAGCTTTCTCTCAAGATCTCTCTGAATGGTGTCTCTGTCCTCCAAAGTGTTTGCTGTCCCTTCCCAGTTTCATGTCATCTGCAAACTTGCACAAGAAGCTCTCAATCCCATCATCCATATCATTAACATGTTGAACAGCCCTGGGCCCAGGACAGACCCCTGTGGGACTCTACTCAAAACCTCCCACCATTTTGACATGGGTCCATTTTAATTACATTTTGCTTGTGGCTATTGAGCCAGTTGCGTATCCACTAGGGCTACGTGAAACTTCAGTCCCTGATTTCATTAATCCAAGATCCGACCCGATTCAGTGGCCGAATCTCCAAATCTTGAATTGGCTGAGGATCTGTGAAGGAAACGGCAAGTCAGCAGAATAGTTCACGTGTTCCTGTTTATCAACGTAAGCAAGTCTCTTGATTTGTCTGCCATTTTGTCAGTTCCAGACCTATTGATTTTGTTTTTCCCTGCATACTCTAGATTTTTGCATTTTTTTGGGACAGACATAAGTAATCTCATGTTTCTTTTTGATTCCAGCTTTAAAGCTTAGTGTTTGGCAGGTTTCATGTGAAATAGGGAAGTAATTTGTGTGTATTGAGAACAACCTGTAGCCTAAAGGTGTCTTCCCTAACCTTGGCTTCTCTCAGAATTTCAATGATGAAAATCCAGATTCTCCCAGTTTCTACCACAACACGATTCTGAACAATACTTTTTCTTTTTAACATCTATGTTTCTCAGATTTTTCATTTCATTTTGTTGGAACCCCAAACATATTGATATTTGCTATGAAAACTTCTTGGGGACCCTGAAGACCTTAAGACTGTTTCTTAAGCTCAGAGAGTAGACATTTTTGTAGTGGAAACCCTCCCAAAACCCACAAGGTCTTATCTTTTTGCTCTAATACAACCAAAAGAAATTTGCTAACTTTTCTAAGAACATTAGATTATACATTGTAGAAGGTGGTTTCTTTTCCTGATTCAGGAGTTCACTGATAAAATAGAGGCTTATCCTCTTCTTTGTTCTGATGTGCTTGACATCAAGCAAGGCACGAGCAGCAATAATGAAAATATTGATAGAAGATTTTTTGTATTTATTCTCTCAACCACATATGGTTCCTATCAGATGCTTTAGAGTCCCCAGTAATGCATGCAGTTCAATTCCCACATTCTGGTTTGTGTCATAACACAGATTTAAAATGGAAAGGCATGTGCTTTGGATAATTTGTGCCTGAAATAATGCAAATGTATGCAAATTTGCAGCCTACTGTTTGGATGTCATAGGTTGCTGGTGGTTATGGGACTAGGACATTGACAGAGAATCATGATGTCATTCCGTATCAAAGAATCATGTTCTCTAGCTGATGGTTTGAGGAAGCAAATGTATGAAATCAGATAGTGTCAAACAGTGGGCTCATCACATCTCAGTATTAATGTTAACAGGCCTATCATATATTCTCTGCAAACATGTTCAAATTACCTGTGGCTAGTTCTTAGGGTAATGTAATTCAAGAAATAATTAAAAGTGAGAAATGAATGCAAATACATATGACTAGACAGCAGTCAAATTAATCCATTTCTGTATTTGGGGCATTTTTGGACAGGCATGAATTATCTGTTGGCGAATGGAGACTACAACAACTCAGTGGTATTCATTACAATGCACTTTGTTGGCAGTTCATTTCTATTACCATTCATTTGGTGGCATAAAATGTTCTAATCTTACAGCATTTAATTTCTCTTTGCTTTTAATTGAAAAATCAAATCTTGGCCCGGATCCCCAGCCAGACCCATGGAACACACCATGCAACTCATGAGGGCCTTTATGCTTCTTGATGCTGGGATTGCCATGTGCTGCCAAGTTGGCCCTTTGTTATAAACTGGAGCAGGGCAAGGATGAAGCATCGTGGACTGCCAGGGACTGTTCAGGGCTTGATACAGCAGCTGGGAATCACCAGTGCTATGGGAATCTGTCCTGTAGCCATATCTCTTACAGCAAGCAGCAGGGTTGTGAATGCAAATAGGCCTTTCTTCCTGGATGATCTCTTTAGAATATTCCAATTGTTGAACAGGGTGAATGAGGTTAGCTGAGGACCTCAGCGCACAAGCTACCCAAACTTCAGGTAGTTAAAAATTACAAGGAAGATTGGTCAAAAGAATCCCCTCAATTTGGAGGCACCCTATCACTCATGTAAAGAAGTCTATATTCAGATTCTCCATTTTGGACGTGTCCATGGGCTGACTAAAATATTTTATTTTTCCCAGCTCTTTGGCCCAACAGCAAGGGGGATAGGGTGTGAGGAGAGAAATGACAGTACATGGCATACTAGGCAGAAGCACAGATTCTGTTCCTCTGTTGAGAACTCTCTACTCTTTAGCTTTGGTTTGTAATTTCCCAAATTTATAATAAATGAAATCTATTCTGTGTAATAGTAACAAATTGTATATTACTCAATAGCCCAAAGCCTTAAACATCCTGTGGTTAGATACAAAGTATTGTATTTGCTTCTAAAATCCAGGCAGGATCTTTATGAATTAATCCTCTGTTATCACTTTGTTATCCTGGGGACAGATTTTTCAAAAGAGGAGGACAAGAATTTGTGCATGTGTAATTACTGATGCACAAACCTGGTATTACGATTCATACATGGCTCATTAGATGCCTAAGGCTATAGATAGAGGTCTATAAAAACACAGAGTATACATAAACTGAATAGGGAGCTTGAATCCAATAATACTAGAGCTAGTGGACACCCACTGAACTTAACAGGAGACAGGCTTAAATCAAACAAGAAAAATACTTTTTATGCAGCATGTAATTAACTGCTGGAACTTGTTGCCCCAGTAGGTTGAAGACACAGATAGTATAGCCAGGTTCAGAAAGAGTTGCAAACACTTATGGAGGGCAGGTCTAGCAAATAGCTATAAAGCAGGATGATCAGGGATGTACCCTTTGATGTCCCTAAACCAGGGGGGTGGATACAAGCGGGGTGGATCACTCTAGACATGCTCTGTTAATATGCTTTCTCTTTAAAGCATCTGCTACTCTCACTGTACTGGTGAGACAGGTACTGGGCTAGATAGACCATTGCACTTCTTGGGCATGTCCACACATGCAAGCACGTGTGTTTGTAGCAGCTCATATAGAAGTGGTGCAGATTTGAGCCAGGGCTTTTTGCCTCAATGCATGTGCTCAGACATGCACTTTGCTGTGGAGCAAATTGTGCCACTTGGGGCAAAATAACCCTGCCTGGCTCCTCCCGGATCTGCTGCCAGAGGAAGCTACAGCCCAGGGCCAGCACCTGTGCTGCCCCCAGTAGTATAAAGAGCTGCCCTGTCCTAGCCCCGTCAGTGCAAAAAGTTGTCTTGGGCTCAGGGTTACTTGCTCTCAGGAGCTCCTGGGGTCCGGACAATTGGTATCTGAGGACACTACCCCTTGTGCCAGATGGACTGCTGCA
The DNA here is from genome assembly GCA_030014935.1 of Caiman crocodilus. Lineage (NCBI taxonomy): Eukaryota > Metazoa > Chordata > Crocodylia > Alligatoridae > Caiman > Caiman crocodilus. Next base: position 13,360,034 of record JAGPOW010000304.1, read on the forward strand.
GCAGTATCCCAAATCCAGCCCCCCCCACAGCACATGGACTGCTGCCCCCTGCAGAGCCCCAGCTACGCCCTGGAGGTCCACAGCTCCTATCCCCCACAGGGCCACTTCTCCTGCCGGGTCACAGTCCCCCTGTGCAGGACCCATAACTTACCTTCTGCAACAGCAGTGGGAGTGGGGCACTGTGAGCCCGCTACTGCCAGCTCCCAGCTCTTGAGGACAGTGCACCAAGCCCAGCCAGGTCCTGCTAGCCCTGGGGCCACGCTGCTGCCCAGCTGGGCTGGTCCCATGGTGGTAGAACCCAGCTGGGCTTGATGTGCTGTCTGCGCACACCACACCAGGTCCTGCCTCTGGCAGCAGCACTGCCTGCCCTGCTGTGCCTGCAGGGAGGTGGGGCATGGTGGGACCCAGCCTAGCCCAGTGCGGCTCACTAGTCTGGCTTTGCAACAGAATGGGTCACATGGCTTCAGGAGGACAGCTCCTGTGTGCACCTCCTGGAGCCATATGACACACTTTGGTGCAAAGCTGGACTAGCAAGCTGCACCGGGCTGAGCCAGGTCTAACCGTGTGCTGCCAGTTTCACCGCGGCTGCTCCGGCCCCCACCACAGCCCTGCACATGCTACTATGCCCCCAGCCCCACACAACCGGGGACATACCCCACCCCAGTTGCTTCCCACAACCCTTTGACATCCCCCTCCACTCCCTATAGCCCCCAAAGAGCCCCTGACACCCCCCAACATCTCCTGCCACTCCCATCATCCCCTGCCACTCCTCACACCCACTCATTCCCACCCACACCAATAAGGCCCCCCCCTCCATGTCCATAACTTACTTTTGACAATGCCAGGGCAGCCGGAGCACTGTGGAAATGCTCTGACCAGAAGCCAGAGTGTCTGTCCTGGAGGACTGACTCCCTACTGGCTCTAGGCATGATTTCGTAGATTTCATAGACATTGGGGCTGGAAGGGACCTCAGAAGATCATCGATCCCAGCAAGATAAGCATCCAAATTTCTCTTGAAGGCATTCAATGTGGGTGCTTGAACCACCTCTGATGGCAGGCTATTCCAGACCTTGGGGGCTCAGTCAGCAAAGAAATTCTTTCTTGTGTCCAGCCTGAAACCATCTTGCTGGAGTTTATAATTGTTCAACCTTGTCATCCCTTGGGGCATTCTGATGAACAATCATTCCCCCAGATCCTGGCGAACACCCCTGATAAACTTATCGGTGGCCACCAGATTGCCCCGAGCCTGTGCTTTTCCAGGCTAAAGAGCTCCATAGCTCCCAGCCTGTTGTCATAAGTTCTGTTTTTCTGACCTCTGATCATGCGCGTGGCTCTTCTCTGGACTCTCTCAAGCTTCTCCACATCCTTCTTGAATTGTGGAGCCCCAAATGATGCAATACTCCAACTGTGGCCTCGCCAAGGCTGAGTACAACAGGAGAATGACATCCCGGGTTTTACTTGAGAATCATCTATGGATGCAAGCCAGGGGTTTGAGTCCCTCAGCATCTTTTCCACAACCACCTCCACCTCCCTTGCATGATGGGAAGACTAGGCTTGGCTCAAGCTGTCTGCTCCAGCTAAGCAAGGAGGCTGCTCTAGTGTCGCCTGGCATCTGGCCTGAGCCACTGCAGGCATGTGATGCATTGTCAGAATCAAAACCAGAATGTCTGTTTGCTTGCTTATTGGTTCAATCTACACAGTTTAGAGTAACCTGCAAAGGATGAATCACTTCAGACTTGGGCTTTTTGACTGTCTGTACTTAGCCTAGGAGGAAGGTACAGAGAGTCACTAAGTCAGTCTGATAGAGCTGGGGACCTGATGCATTTTAATTTGCAGAGAGTCCTAAATGAAAGGAACAGGCATTCTGAAAATGTTCCTTTTAAGTTATTTTTTGCTAGTTAATGTAGTAACTGTGATTCCCATTTACCTACATCCATTTTAATGTGCACCTGTGTGACTTTCAATTGCCCTCCGTTCTCAGCCTAACAAAGAGAAAAATAAGCAAATGATGGAAGGCAACCATGCACTGGATAATAAATGTGATTGGAAGAGACTATGTAAATTGAAAATCATGTTGCCTCCCGGTGAATAGCAATGCAGTAGCAGGGAAGAGAGTGAGATAGTACGTGGAGGTCGTGTGGGCTTTGGTGTGTATATATTTATGTATTAACGGGGATCTATAGATATACATATAGCTTTAAACAGATATGCAAAGGGTGTGTCTGAGTGTCTCTGTGGGTGGGTCTTTGTGAGCGTGCGCTACATCACTGTATGGCACTCTACAGTGGTGTAGCGATCATGTGGGTCTACACGTAATTGGCAGCTACATCGTCATAGTGGCACACTCCCCCTCTAGTAGTGTGTTGCCACGGCAATGTAGTGGCGAAATCACACTGTACACCATGTGCACAGTGTAGTAGGGATGGGTACTGTGCCATGGTTTAATACTTCCGAAAAGAAGTGCTAAAGCACAGCACCATAACAACGTCAACATATGGCGATGTGTAGATGTACCCGTGTGTATAATACATGCAATAGGTCACAATTTTAATTTTAGTGTAAATTTGTATATAAATATATAGAGATATACTTGTAAATGTGCCAGGATATGTGTGTGTATATAAGACTAAAGCAATTTAGCATGTTCATGTGTGTGCGCGTGTATAATATATGCATTTATAAATAACGTGTATAATACATATATATAAAAACACACACATGCATACATACTATATGTATACAGTACGTGTGTATTTATACTAAATTGCTTTAATTTCATAGATATAAAGAACACGTATATTAACTATATATGTACATAAAATTCAATTTTATACACTAAAGTGCTTTAGCTTTGCGTGCACACACACACACACACACACAGAAGGAGAGCAAGCATATACTCTGATTTATTTTACTTTTTACATCACTTAGCTTGCCTCGAGTGATTTAAAGGATTACAGAAACCGAACAATACCTTAATTTTGTCCATTATATTATCTCACATGAATACAAATTAGAATCGAAAATGACATGAACTATTGACACATAATTACACAAGAACTGTTAATATGATAGTACAGTCCTGCCATGTTCCATTTCCAGGGCCTTGTGCCCACAGTTGTTAAGAGTGATTACACAGGGTTGGGTACTATGAATTGCACATATCCCACAAATTGTATTCCAGCTGTGAACATGCAATTAATCATTTTGCAACAAAAAGGATTATTTCCAGATGCCCTTTGATGCTTGTCATACTTACAGGTGTCTGTGTTTGCCTTGAACTCGCACTTCATTCCATCATACATGAAGAGGAGGAAAGAACATTTGGAAACATATTTGTATTGATAGCTCATTAATGAATCCTTCAGTGTAGTTACTAGAGGAGATTTTAAAGGTAACTAAGCTATTGAGTCCCATGAGAACTCTTGCCAGGCTTCACAGCAAGTGAAACAAAAGAGATATGCAGATTTCTTGTTAAAATATGTTAATAAACAATAATCAATACCAGTGCTTCAAATCCTCAGCATCTTTCCCAATGCACACAGCCCCACCTAATGGACTGGCTGAAAGATATTCAAAATGCCTACAAAACATAGGCTATCAGCCCTTTTCCATTGCAAAATGAATTGTCTTGATAAATAAGACCCTGTCTCATATTAAACTCTTAATTATGGCCACAGGAGGCATTTTTGAAAGAAATGAAAAAGGCCTGCAAAATGGCTACAGTCTCTAGAAACCAATTCATAGCAGCAAAATGTAGCTTAGTGTTAGTGACTCTTTTATCTGCAGTGTTCAGTATTCTCTTGGCAAGGATTAGCCAAGAGTAGGAAATCTCCATATTTCTTAGTCATATTAGCATTATGCCACTATTTCTGGATTGTCATAATCAGACAGAACAGCAATGCCCCTGGGGAAAACAGAAGGAAATCACTAAAAGAAGAAAGTTATCTGCTAATCCAGTCTTCATTTTCTATTGTGTATTTGAGCTTTAAAAAAAATATATCTAAAACAATGTTTGGCTTCCACAGAAATGACTTGGCCTGCACAGGATACACCCATTGAACAGTCACTCATGGCTGTCAATTTTATGTGCTTCCGTTACATACATTTGATTAAACCTGCCTGAGAAGCCATCATCCTGATGCCAGGCTGATTTTAATGTTGGATAATAACTTTCATGTCTAATGACTGGAAACCAGTGGATTAGACTAAATACCAAAGCACAGTCATCAACTGTCAACAGCAGACTTAAGTAAGAGCCACGCTGTGAGGTTTAGAGCCAGATCCAAAGCCTACTGGAAGTAATATAAGGGGTCCTATTGACTTCAGTGCACATCAGATTGAACTTGATCTATCTTAAAAGGACTATAATCTGCTGTCTGAGCAGATCTCTAGTTTATAATACCATTCTGCACTTTAATGGCTATTATTAGAGTAGAATTCCTATAAAAAGAAATGTTTAATGCCACTGAGCCTTGATAATTCCTGTAGCAGTCAGCAACTAATCTGAAAAGACCTGCTTCGTGGCTTAATGTCTTCAGCCCAGATCTACAAAGGTATTTCAGACGCTATCTTCTGAAGTCAATGGGAGTTCAAGTTCCTAAACAAGACATAAGTGCCCATGTACTCTCACAGATCTGTGCCTTGGTATCTTGACAGCATAGGATTGGTCTCTGCTATACATTTTCCACTGTTTGTTCCAATTCTTTGACAGTCTCTCTAGCAATAGGATTTCAGCTGTTTCCCTTAGCAGACTCAGATATCTAGGTTCAAGTAATGGCCCTTGTGGAAATGCATAAATAAATAACTTTCAAATTGTGGGGGATCTTGGTGTCAAGAAGCAGATCCTGATGTTTTTTCCTATTTTTACTGTCCAGGTTGTTCCTTCTGGTAATTACACTTGGTAAGAAAGGCCTTCATTTTATTACCAGAGCCTAATAGCACTAATACTAATCCTAAACAGCACTACTGGCCACCCCACAATTTTAATGTTTGTTTTACCTAAATAAAAAAAGATCGTAAGATATATCATAGTGTAAGAGTAGCTTCTCTGCTGGAGCAGGCAGTCAGCAGGAGGTTAATTAGGGTGGCCATTTTTGGGTGCAGCTCTCAGGGTTGAGAGGGCAGTTTGCTGCCAGCCAGCAAGAAAGTACCATCATCCAGCTGAGCTACTGCTCCAGGAACAGCTTGGAAGTAAGGTATGGGGCTGTGGGGAAGGAGCAGGCCCTGTGGAACTGGGCATGACCTAAAACTGCACCTTGCTGGGGCAGGGAGGCCTGGTAGGACTGCCTGTGGTGGGGCAGTGCCATTCAAATGCTAGGACCACTAACCTCCCTAATGAAAGGTGGGTAAGGGCACCTCGATAACCTTAGCCCCCATCATCTGGTAAGTCACTGGTGGGAGGGCCAGATATGCCTACCAAGACATATGCCCATATGGGTATAAGACCCAGGAGTGGGGCCCAGGCACGCTCAGAGAGAAGCACCTGAATCTGCAGGGCGGTGTATGACCCCAGACCCTAATGACAGGATGGTTAAGGCCAGGTACACTTAGAGGAAAGCACCTGAGCCAAAGGGTGTGTTCAACCCCAGGTCTCCAGAGTAGCATCAGTGTTGGCCTGAGGAAGGGGCAATGTGGCCTGGTGAGGGACTAGGGGCAGAGTTAGCCCACAGTTGGTGAATTGACTGGCAACTTCTCAGATAAGGATCGTGGGAACTACCCAAGAGGTTGAGCCAGGGCTCCTCAAGGAATGAAGAGTCAAGCCTGATGACTGTCTGGGGTTGCTCATACTGCATGTCCCTGGGCCTCATTCACCCTGGCCTGCTCCCTTGAGAGAGAGGGGTGGAGTGACAGAGGCCCCAGTGAGAGCGGGGCTCAGTGAATGTGGTCCAGAATAGGGCAGTGTGTAAGAGGATGAACTATGTGCTGAGTTTGGCCCCACCTTAAGCTGGAGATAGAACAAATGATATGTGATTACAAGGCGTGGGACACATTAAGCAGAGGTTGGAGCATGTACTTATTGCCCTTATACATCATAGCACTCAAAGGGCAGCCTCCTGCCTAATTAACATGAGGATCAATTAACAACAAGTCATGGCAAGTGAATGAGGCAAGTGGTTTGCTCATAGACAGGTGGCGGTACAATGCTGAGATCAGGCCTGGGAATTTGCCTCTGTCACAGGTACCTGTACACACCACAGGTTTTAATCCTCATTAAATTAAATAGGTTTATAAAATTTAAACTTGTTTATTTTGGAGTGTTGCGTCAGTGTTTGCACGTGCTAGGCTTTTGAACGAATTAAGCTTTGGAGAGTCACATCAGTGTTTTCACGCACTAGATTTTCAAATGAATTAAGCCCGGTTGCCAGCTGATGCTGCAGGAGAGCAGGATGGTCCAGCACTACCCCTCCAGCCTGGGGCCCCCCACCCTGTACCCTGTGCTCCATGTCCATGTCCACGCTGCAGGGAACTGGCAAACCACACACACAAAAAAAGAAAAGCAGAACCAAGTGAAAGCAATTCAAAGGCCTGGGACATGACGCTTTAATTCCCAGCGAGTCAAACTAAACTACATCAGAGGAATTTTAGTTTAATGCACCAGAAAGACTTTTAAAGTGTCCAGAAATCCCATTTGTGCAAACAGTCATGCAGTTGCAATGCAAGAAATGGCAAAAAACGTGGTGTGTACAAAGGCCCTGGAATAGTACTGTTCATATGGGGGAGATTCTTTCAGCTGAAACACGTGCTTTTCTGTACTGCCTTTGATCATTCTTGACTACTTTATAAAGGACTGGAATGGGAGTATGAAAGTGATTATCTTTTAGATGCATGGATATCTGAGTGAGCACAGAAGTGCTCTCAAAAGGGAATACTGACCAGGTGCCAGGCTCTGATCTCAGTGACTTTCATCTCCTTCATGGAGTTACTCAAAATATTTGCATTCAGATTTTTTCACACTTGAATATAAATTAAAAAAAATGAATCTGCTTATGTTAAAACCATGGCTCAGGGGCATACATTCTACTGATAAACATAGACTCTCTCATTAAACAAGAAGTGCCTATCTTTGAGAACTCCAGCTTTCATTATTTGTTATGACATCTGGAATCACATTCATTTTAACAATATAAATTTAATTTAAAAAAATCGTGAAACAGCTACAGATGAACAGGTTTAATCTCAAACTATTAAACAAGTAAGGGAAAAGAAAATAACAGTCCTCAATACATTTTTAGGCTCTTAAGAATGTCATATTTCATCCGAGTAAGTGTTCTGTTTTCCTCATCAAAAAAATTGTTGTAGGTTAATCATAGAATCATAGAAAATTAGGGTTGGAAGGGACCTCAGGAAGTCATCTAGTCCAACCCCCTCATCTAATCCAGCCCACAGTTCTTTTAAATCATCAGTTATAAGAAAACTTAGTGATGATTTTATCTCAGCTGTTGAGTTAAGTGTCAGGTTCACAGGACTGGAAGCTGAAATGCTGTGATTATCCATGGCTAACAACAGGACATGCTTTCCCATACTGACCAATGAACATCCATCATAAGTTAGTGGAAACATCTAATAGATAGTAAAGGGTTGAAAGAGCAATTTGGTCTTTGGAATGAATGAAAATTTAGCTTTTCTTCAGTAACTGTGCTACTGAAGGGTGGTCTATGAGTGGCAGCTGGGAGGGTGAACTTAGGAACTAAACTGAGCATACTGATCGCTATGCAGCAATGATGGCCAACTCTAGGCAAAGTGGATATAGATTATCAGAACTACTAATCTAAAAAGCTATAGCCTGAAGTATCACTCAGGACACTGAGGCTGTTTTTCCCAAATCGACGAGTGAGGAAAGAGAAACAGGCTTTGAACTACTGTGTGTTCCTTCAGCTCTGTCTGTGCCTTTCCCAGCACTACATGCCCAGAGGCCAGAAGCCTTCAGAGAAGGATGGAGGGTAGCAGCTCTCCCTGCTGTTTCAGTGAGCAACCTAGCTTTTCCATCCACGAAGAAAGGTTCTAGCCTTCCCACAGCATTTTCTCCCTCTGGATTGACTGAAGGCACTGGCAACATATAGGGGATGCATGTGGGTGCATGTGTACCCCCCGAGATTGGACGTGCATCCCTTGGAAGCGCCAGCCGCGAAACTGGAAATGCCAGTGGAAGTGCACGTCTGTTTTTGCCGGCTTCAGCGATCTGCAATCTGGTGACCATCCAGACTTGGGAGCCCCCAGTCGCCCATGGCTGAAGGTAGATGATCTGACAAATCAGGTGCAGGTACTTTTTATCTGAATATTAGCATTTAATTTTATTACTACAATGTCGAGGAATCCCTGTTGTAGGCCTTTGCCCCTTTCTACCAAGTGGCTGCGTCTACACGAGACACTGACCGCACAGTAGCTTGTTAATACTGCGCGGTAGCTCGTTACACTTGTGTAGTAGCATCATGAGGCACAAACCAAGACACGATGTTACTGCACAGTAGTAATGAGCTACCACACAGGAGTAATGAGCTGTCAGAATTACAGTCATTTAGTACTTGGGTATGCAAACACTAAATGACTGCACAGTAACAACTATGCAGCCATGCAGCTAGCAAATATATGATAGCTCTTGGAGGTTGTGGGCTATCCGAATACTAATACCTGTCAGTATGAACACCCAATAACAAGCTAGTCACCTGGCACTGGTAGCAACTTTCAGTTCCTATTGATCTGCTTTAAGTTTTAACCAATTAACTAACTGAAAGTAACAGGAAAGGGGAGGGGGGAAGCAGTGTTGTGGCAGAGTTGTTAATGTGGATTCAATCTCTGCTCTAGATCCAGGCTGAAGGTTACCCCCAGTTCACCCAGTTGTCCGTGATCATTTGGGATGTAGAGTCAAATGTGATGCTGGCCACATCATCCTCATGAATTTTGTTGGCCATTTACATGGGTGTGTCTTAACCGCATCAGTCCCTTGACTTGTCAGACTTGTATGGACCTTTGACTTGAAAAGGAGAACAGATATGCTTAAGGACATAGCATTCAAATAATTGGTATTTCCCAATGTACATCAGTTTCTGTGGTAGAGCTAAGGCACAAGTGGTAGACTGCCATCAGGAATCTTACACTGCTGTTTCCATATTTGGCATGTTTCATAACTAAAAGGAGGCACTTTGGTCTCGAGGTCTGTCAGTCCTCTAATAAACCCAAAGCTCATTCTTTTATTAAGAAAAGAAGAATAAAAAAGAGCAAAAACGTACACTGAATACTAATAAGGCTGCCATTATGCAACTCCATGTATAAAAGTCAGAACAGATGATTGTGCTAGAAAGGCAAGCGGCCAGCACATGACTGCTTTACAGGATTAGCCCAGAAGTGAGATGAGAAGACAGCAGAGCCTGTATCTCACGCTCCTTTCTCAGGTCAGCTTGATTTGCTTACAGTACATATAATTTTTAAAAGCTTGAACGTATATTCTGAGTCAAGACTCCTCTGTTAGAGGCAGCTCCAAAAGCTGCAGTTTTATTCTTCCCACAGATTTTAATTTAAAAAAAAAAAGAGAGAGAAAGCAACATCACTGAGGCTCCAGTCAGCCCTTTGTTAACAACAGGTGCACCTGCACTTCAGTCACTGCCAACATAGCTATTACATAGCTTTAACATGCCTATCTCTTATGCTGTTGGCAACGTTGCCAGAGCAGCACAGAGTACTTTGCAGTCTGCAAACCCCCCCCAGGGATCTGGGTGAAGTCTCTGGCAGTCGTGCCATACTGGGCTGTGTGAAATGTTGCCCTTGTGCTAGAAGCACTTCAGCTGGGTTGCTCAAAACAAGCTTGGGCTCAACTACAGGAATAAACAGATTTCATGTCTGAAGTAGGATCCGCTGTGCTGGGCTGTGCCCCAGAAAGCTGATCTGCTCCTTTGGCATGTATAGACATTGTCTGGGGCTGTTATCCCATAAGGACGGCCCCTACTGCTCCCAGGGACTCAGGGGCCTGATCCTATGGGACAAAAGCCCCAAGTGCTGCACCACAATTAGAGGCACATGTCTGCAGGTGGGGGAACCCCTGTGAGTGAGGGCATGGCAGTGAGAGCCGCGTACCACAAGAATCCCCTGCAGGGGGATGTGTATCTGGAACAGGGGAACCCCCGTTGGTTCAGGACACAACAGGTGAAGTGTGGGCTCCACTACTTGCAAACACCCCTCCCTGCCCCAGCTCGGGGCCTGGCTGCCTGATACGTGTGCCATGACTGCAAGGCTGCAGGAAGCCCCCCGCTGAGGGCATTCCTGGGACACACGATAAGCAAGCAGACATCCTCCCCTATAAGGCATCACACACTGTGACTACCTTTGGCTGCTACATTTTTGGGCACTTGGAGCATGACAAAAGGCCAGGACATCTATTTGCTCACAACATTTTTGTGGCAGCAGAAAGGTGACTTCTGTTTGCACCCTACATGTACTGCAGTCATTGCTGTGACCAATGTGTAAACATAACCCACAATCCTTGTCTTTCTCATCATGCTTCTGGGGCACATTCACCTCTTATGAGAAATGGAGCCTGTGCCTTTTGTATATGCTTGGCAAAAAGTTTTGCTTCCTGTCATTGCAGCCTGTGCCTTCTTCTCGTATACAGCAACATGCGTACCAAACTATTCGTCTCAAATATGAAGATTATGGACCTACATAAGTATGTAGGCATGCGGTTTTGAGAAACTCATGGCAACCACCAGGAAGGCTGTTCAACAGAGATTGACAACAGCCTTTTTATTCTGGGGAAGGGATACTTTTCTCTGGAGAAGTTGGAGGGTCCTGTAGTAAAGATTGTAACTCAGGTGTACGAATCTATGCTACAGTCCTGGGAAAAGTCAACCAATTTTTCTCTGCTGTGGTCTCCCTCTGTATATGGGGCTAATACCTTCCTTTGGTCTATTTTGTCTGATTAGATTATAAATACTTTGGGGAAGGACCTATCTCGCTCTACCTAATTGTTTATAATTATAAAGCCCAGAGCCTAATGAAGGCCTAAGCTTGGCTGAGGTCTCTATTTGCTACAGTAGTACAATTAGTGCCGTCACCAAAATATCTTGTATCAAATATTTCCTAGGCAGATATCTGACCGCTTTTTACAAAACTGTGTACCTACATACTTATGTAGGTCCATTACCCGTGTATTTGAGAGGAATCATTTGGTAATGCTCACGCTTTTCTTACTTGCATCCCGAGTTATCTCCTTGGAACTTTCTTTCTGTTTGCCACTTTAAATGAAAAGCTGACTTAATCTGCTCTCCCCTTGTTTTAATGAAAAATAACCTTTCGAGAAGGGATTGCACTATTTTAAAAGCACATGTATGGCTACAGTCTGTTTTGGCTATTCCCTTGCGTTTCCCTTTCATTGGAGTTAATAGAGTGGGTAGTTCTCATTTAGTGGAAATCTATTCCAGTCTACTGAGCTGATACAAAATACTTGCCACTTAATGTGGAATGGATCAGGGCAATGACTGCTATGCGAGGAAAAATACCAGCTGAGAATTAGTTTGTCTCAGTCAGTTGTTGTGATCTGACCCACTGGTCTAGGGGCTGTGAACCAGCTTTCCCCTAATAAGACTGTGTGTGTGAGGTAAGTGCTTGGGAAAGGTGCCTGGCGGTTCTGTACTTGTTTACCCATAGGATAAATGAGCAGCAGCAGTTCAGCATTTCTTCTCCCTGGGGTTGTGCTTTGAAACCAGCTAAGGAAGTACAGGTTAGATGAATAGACTGTAAGGCGGATAGAAAACTAGTTGGATCATTGGGCTCAAGGGGTGTTAATCAATGGCTTCATGTCTAGTTGGCAGCCAGTATCAAGTGGAGTGCCCCAGGGATTGGTCCCGGAGCCAGTTTGTTTGATGTCTTCATCAAGACCTCAAAGATGGGGTGGTGTGCACCCTCAGTAAGTTTGCAGATGACACCGTTGCTGGGGGGAGTAGTTGATATGATGGAGGGTAGGGCTGATAGCAAATCTCATGAGGTTCAGCAAGGACAAGTGCAAAGTCCCTCACTTAGGACAAACAATCCCATGCACGATTACGGGCTGGGGACTGACTAAGCACCAGCTCTGCAGAAAAGGACCTGAGTGTTACAGTGGACAATAAACTGAATATGAGCCAGAAGTGCGGCCTTGTTGCCGAGAAGGCTAATGGCATACTGGGCAACATTGCCAGGAGCATTGCCAGTAGATCAAGGGAAGTCATTGTTCCCCTCTATTCAGCACTGATGAGACCACATCTGGAGTACTGTGTCCAGTTTTGAGCCTCTCACTACAGAAAGGATGTGAACAATTTGGAGACCAGCAGAGGGCAATGAAAATGAGGGGGGAAGTCACTACCTGACTTCTGAGGAGAGACTGAAGGAACTGGGCTCATTTAGTCTGGAGAAGGCAAGACTGAGATAGACTGAATAGTAGCCTTCTACCTGAAGGGTGGCACCAAAGAGGCAGGAGCTGGACTGTTCTCAGTGGTGGCAGATGGCAGAACAAGGAGCAATCGTCTCAAGTTGCAGCAAGGGAAGTTTTGGTTAAGTATTAAGAACTTTCTCACTAGAAAGGTACTAAAGCACTGGAGCAGGTTACCCAGAGAGGTGGTGGAATCTGCATCCTTGGAGGTTTTTTAAGCTCCTGCTAGACAAAGCCTTGAGTGGGATGATTTAATTGGGAATGGTCCTGCTTTGAGCAGGGGGTTGGACTCGATGACCTCCTGAGGTCCTTTCTAACCCTACCTTTCTATGATTCCATGCTCCCTATCCAAAAATACCTCCCGTTCTTATGTAGGATCATCCCTATCCAAACCATTCCATACAACCATATCTCTTCAAAAACTACTGTTAACCCTGACACAACACAAGACAGAACGCCCTAACCTGCCACAGGTGAAGCAAGGGGACTACAGCAGCCAGTGTCCTGCTTCTATAAAAGGTTCTCAATACATACGCGAGACACCCCATGGAGAGGGTCACCCTCCCTCCCACCCACCCCTGCTAAGCAAAGATGCAAACTCCTGCCCACCCCCCTACCCAGTTCATATCGACCTGACCATGGGGCAAGTTGACCCTAAATGGCTAGTGAATCTGGATTTTCAATAGTTTTCGACTGAGGCATCAGCCCCTGCTCTGTTGCTTTTCTGGAGGGGCTGTGGTACCTCTCAGAAACAGGGCACTCATCTACCAGCTGTTTCTTAATCTGTTGGAGTGCGCTCTCAAGACGAATCCTTTCCAGATTAACTCAATAGGGGTTTGCCATTTACTTCAGTGGAAGCAGGGCTCAGCCCAGATTCAAGGCTGTTTGTGCTCTTCTGCCATCTCTTCTATTTGTTTCACATGTTCAGGTCCCTCGGGATATACACCTAAGGCTACAGCTATTTATGATGTGCTGAGGTCACTAACCAATTTCCTCCTAGGAAACTGCTCCTTGGATCACTGGCTTCTGCTGCTCAGCAGATACTCTTTATAATTCTGGTGGGAGAGTGAGGAGGATAACAGCTGTGTGAGGATTTACATGAAATATGCTTGGTCTGAACAGTAGCCAGTGGAGATTCAATGACCCCTGTGCCCTAAAACGAACTGTGTTATGCTTTAGTAATGGAGAAACAAAAGCAAGGGTGTAAGGAGGAGGCACACAGGCTGGTTGTCCTGGCTGTTTGATTTTTGTGTGCTCTGAAATGAGACCCTGAGAGGAATAGGAAGGCACCCACTGCTGAGGCATTTTCACGGCTATGTGTGGCCAAGCAAGTGAGATAGTTTCCAGAGAGGAAGCAGGGCCCTGTTTGAAGAGTTTAGCCCCGAAGGGGTCCCTGTGACCATCTAAGCTAACTTTCAGCACGAAGCAGGCCAGCAAACCTCCCCCATCATCAAGGCCATCCCTTCTGTCTGACTGACAGCTCATTATTTTCAGAAAGGTATCTTGTCTTGGTACTAGGTTCAGTTCCTGGCTCTGGCACAAGCCCTGAATGACTCTCCGAATCTTTGTCTTGGTTTTCCATCTATAAAATGCAAATACCACTTAATTTCCACTACTCTGGATCTGGCCTATAATCTCTTTTGTGTCAAGAGCTTCCTCCTTTTATGCCTCTGGCAACCTCAGTAGAGGCCTCTAGACGCTATTATACTGCTCGTACTGTTGGCTTCTTTCTGAACAATTAGTCTAGCATGTGATTGCTGCACAACTGATCATAGACAGGGGTGCTAGAGAGTTAAGATGTCTGCAGTGCAAACTACGGCTAATGTGAGACCCTCTCTTTGTGGGGAGAAACGGCTGAGATTATGGGCTTACGTAGAGCAAGTGTGTGCAAGCCATGGCTTCTTGTCTGGAGTCCTTTGCCATATGCTGTTTGTTCCCCTCTTGAGATGCTATAGGAGTGTTATAACACAGAGGTATAGACGGGTGGGTAATATAGAGGTAGCCACCTGCTGGCACATACTTGTCTGCAGTGTCGTTCAAAAGTGACCGGGTTCAATAAAGTTCCTATGCACTGCAGAGGTTTCCTGGGCCTGACTTAACACTGCAGGCATGGATCAAGCACAGCAAGTAGCGTCCAAGCTCTTTTCTGTCACAAGTATGGTGATATCTTAGTGGCTTCCTCGCTGTGCTTGTATCTCTCACTTGCAAGCTGTTCCTCGATTTTCCTCACCTAGGACTTTTGTCAGTAATTTGCTCATATAACTGCATCCTCTCATCTTCTTACAAATTCCCTTTCTTCTCTTGCACTGAGCTTAATCAAGGAATCCTTGTTTCCTTTGCTGCAGTTAATCAGCCTCGGCATGTTAACTACAACACATTTATAAGGATTTTGTATGCTTGGGTCTCAGATATGTGCTCAAAACTGGATGTTAAGGATGTTTGTTTTTTTTTTGCTTGGAAATCTATAGAGAGGTTTGAATGCCTGTCAAGCTCACTTCAGGGTGACAATGAGTTGTATTTGTTTCCCAGGCTCATTGTGATTTCTCCTTAGAAGGCTCCTCTGAGCTGGAGAGGTCTAATAATTCCATTTTACAGAAAACAGAAGCAAAGTACAGGGAGATTAAATGACTTGCCCAGAATTGCATTGGAAATCGGTGGCAGACTGAGTATCGGACCCAGAGTTCTTCAATCGCAGTCTATGAGGATGATTGTAGAAAAATGTCCTTCACTCCAATTGAGTCTTGCAGTCTCATGGTGATGTTAACCACCATTGGATTAATATTCACTTTGGACTGAAGGATTCTCCTCTACCATGACCAGAACATCTATCCGGAAAACAGAGCAGGTTTTCTAAAGGAGTGTGCTAATGGATGTGCACTCAGAAATGCACAAACACCTACATGTAGTATTTAAAGACACCCCTGTTTCCAAATGTCTAATTCCAAACACCTTAATGGGCCACAGTCACATGAATATTCACACCCAGCCCTTTCTGAAAGCCCAGCTCCCTTAACTGGTAAACACCTAAAATCACCATCCACTTCTGAATATGCAGGCAAATCTGTTTTCCTGCCTAGCCAGCACCTGATGGCAGGGTTCGCTTGCAGCAGCAGACAACATTGCTAATGCCTACAACCAACGCTGGCTAACCTACCCTGTACAGCTCTGCATTGGGAGCTACACAGAGCAACTTTCATCCCACTGTGGGAATTTGGGACTCGGGGCAGGACAGATCCTCCACTGATGCCCTGGAGCAGGGCAGGAGTCAAACAGTTTGACATATCTTTTTTTGGTGGAGATTTGCATCAGTCAGAAAACAGCTGAACAGAAACAGCTCCCTGCCATTATAAAGTAGAAGTAAAGTAAGTTAAGTGGCTTCTTGGTGGTAGAAGTTTTTGAAGGAGAATTAACTGGATTCTGGCTAGCTAGTGCAGGCATGTGTCAAATGAATCCCAGGTCTGTTGGATAACAAAAAGTGCCTAACTTTGCTGCTGGGCCTGCAGCAGTATGGAGGTATGGAATAGTCCAGCCTACATGGACTCGCATTTATTTTATTCTTACGTTACTTTCAACAAAAATCTTTGCATTTCCGTCAAACTTTAGGTTTTTTTCAGGACAACTGCTAATTACAAACCAAATTTGTCTTCATGATGGACATTCTTGTGATTACAATTGAAGTTTTGTCTCTTGAAATTAAGAAACAATAATTAACTTATCCAGTGCCATGGGCTGATGGAATTGTTTTGACACCTGCTCGTACAGAGCTCTCCATCTTCATCTTCATGGTAGCGTTGCAAAGACATTTGGCAAAAGTGCTGCAACCCATCAGTGCTGATGTTTGAGGGAGGGCAATTCTTAGTGGGGAATAACAGATTGTCTGGTAGTCTAAGTGCCACTTGCTAAGAGGATGAGGCTGTGACAGCAATATTAGCAGGGGGTTGTAAAGATGTAATCAGGTATTGTTATAAAAAAATAGATAAAGATAGTTTCATTCATCCATTTCAGAAAATGACTGTTACCCCAAATTTGAGTTATAAAGAGGAGAAACATGGTTGAGTTGTAAAGGTTTAGGAGAGATGAAATCACGGCATTTCTAATCCTAGTTTATTTTGCAGATTTGTCATATGATTATATGAAAATTATTTAATCTCTGTTTCAGTTTCCCCGTCAAAACACATTAATTGTGTTGCCTACTCTGGGGTGTTGTGGAGCTTAGCTCATAGATTCATAGATTGTAGAGTCAAAAAGGACCACAAAGGACCATCATGTTCAACCCCCTGTCCCTGGCATCTTGGTGGGAAAGAGGACTGAGGTCAGGTGACCCCAACCAGGTGTCTATCAAGCCTCCTCTTGAAGACCTCCAAGTTAGGTGATAGCACCACCTCTCCTGGAAGCCCAGTCCAGATCCTGGCACACCTAACTGTAAAAAAATTCTTTCTAATGTCCAACCTGAATCTACTCTCCACTAGTTTGCACCCATTATTTCTAGTTACTCCTACGGGTGCTCTGGGAAATAGCACATCTCCAATTCCTTGGTGTCCTCCCTTGATAAACTTATAGGCGGCTACAAGGTCTCCCCTCAGACATCTCTTGTGAAGGCTGAAGAGCTCCCGATCCCTCAACCTCCCCTCGTAGGGTCTTTCATGGAGGCCACTAATCATGCAAGTGGCCCTCCTCTGAACCCTCTCCAGATTCTCCATGTCCCTCTTGAAGTGCGGTGCCCAAATTAGTGGCTCATTAGTGTACATCACTTTTTGAGTATTTCAAATAAAGGAACTGCAGAATGGCTAAAATCTTTGGGACATGGGCCATGTTTACCCAGATGTCTGTCTGGTTTTGAATGCCACTAGCTTTTCCAGCAGGTGGATTTCCAGGACGCACAGAAGTCCTTATCAATCTGCTTCTTCCCTAATCACACATCCTATATCAGTCACAAGAAGGGAGCTTCTACACAGGGGATGATCCTCCTGTAATGCAAAGATCCTTGCATGGGCCTACTTTGTAGGGACAATCTTTCAGAGGTTTGGCACTAAGCAGACCAGGCGTGTCAGTCAAACAGGGTTATTGTTTCTCACTGAAGCTTTCACTGGAGAATAGCACTAAGGAGTGAGGAAGAAATCAATGAGAGTCCTCTCTTAGGGTATTTTTGCATGTGCTCTAGGAGGTGTGTGGGGGGAGGGAGGCATTTTAATTAGCAAGCTGCGCTAATTAAAAGCGTCTGAGCATCATGTGTATCAGCATCTGCCATGCTGAAAAATGTGTGCAGCTGTGCAGGCATGCCTGGCAGTGTAGCATGAGCACACCTGTGCGGCCATGCACACTGTGCAGCTTAGGGGGAATGCTGGAGGTGGGGCACTTTGAACTAAAGCTCATCAAACAAGCTATAGTTCCAAGTGCCCTGCTGCCATTTTTCAGCACGGGGACACTGAGACACACGATGCTAGAGTCTGCTGGAGCGTGTTTACTTCTGTCCTCCAGCAGACTCAATTGAGTCTGCTCTGACGTGCTGGATGTCCAGCATGTTGGAGCCAGCTCCCTAAACATCTGTAGGAGTCCTTAGAACTCATTCTTTTCTACCAAGGTGCTGAGCAACCTAGCTTTGACCCCAAGAAGCACTTAAGCAAGTGTGTAAGCACTTCGCTGGATCCACATTAGAAGGTCCATTGCTTTAAGACAGGAGTGTCTTGTATACGACTGATTTCCTCAGCTCACAAGGTTCTTGGCAGGCTGGGGGATTTAGGGGTGGAGCCAGCAAGGAGCAGGACCTGCTGCAGAATTCAGGGCAACAGGGCCCCATTGGCCCTGACCCTTGGTTGCAGGTGGGTTGAGTGAGTGCTGTTCTGACACAGCTCTGCTACTGCTTGGCCCACTGCTATTTGCCTTGCAGCCACTTCACCCAAGGTCACTTGCCAGTCATTGGCTCCATCACGTCTGCCACTGGCCCTGCCATCTCTGCCACTTGCTCCACCATTATTGGGTCCAGGTGCAGTCCATAAGGAGTTTCGTAGTGAGGATCCATCCCAGGGCATGGGGTGAATTTGACATGCCCGCCTTAAGGGATCTTACACTTAAGGGTAACAAGTCTGGAAGCACTGCTCCTCAGGACAGCAGTTAAGCGCATGTTTTGATGGAGATATCGGCATATGCTGAATTACTGTCATGATTTGCCATCCTCACAGTCCAGAACCAGAGAGAAGATACCAAACAGGCGGGTAGTTATAAGGATGCCACAGAATCAAAAGAAATGAGGGTACATCAAATGCTGGTCACATGTAGAGAGGAGACAGGAGGTAGGAGGCAGGATAGCAGTGATATCCCTGAAAGTAACAGGGCTGTGAGTCCTTTGAACTTGACAGAACATGACAGAGCTGTGCAGAGATACAGCTGGGGTGTCATGCATGGAGAAGATAGGATGTCTATTGTTTCTTGAGAAACTGTCTGCTGGGAGGGGAGATGTGAGTTCAGAGTTTGTTGATATAATTATGACAATTTTCATAAAAATCAAGTCCCTTAATGATTTCATGCAGCGTGGCATACATATTAGCAAGCAATTAGCTGGTCGCATGGGCAAAGAGGTGCAATCAAAGCTGTGGCTGGAACACTAATTGCAAACTGCAGGGAAGTGGAAAACTTCAGACATTTAGCTGAAGAGGTTATTTTAGAGGGAAGTTAGGTTGGCCAACATATTCAGCCCCAGAGGCCCAAAGTTTGACTTCTAACAGTGGCCTGTTTTCAGCTTCTGAGCTCTGCTCTTCACCTGTTGCCACTTAAATGCCAGCATCTCTGAAAATCTGGCTGTATAGCCCGGAGTCGCTTAGTGCTTTGGAAAATCTGGCCATAAAAATATATCTAGGCTTACCAGGTTTTGGCTGTTGCTGTTAGGGCTGCTTGTGCTTCTGTCTAAGGGGAGGACTTGTTTTATCTGACAAGACAGGCATTCAGTTTTCTCTAAGGGCACTGATAGACATTCAGGCCTACGCTCTAACTCATGTCGCTTTTCATAAAGCACCATGAGTTAAAGCACCCCATGAGCCAACAGATATTTGCCTGTTGGATTGAGGCAGGGGGAGGGGGGAAGGAATTGAGTCTCACTACTGGTAAGCAGTGAGCTGAGGCGCTTCTCCTTTCCCTAGCCATGTCACCCCCTCCCAGCTCTGGGCCTGTCATGGAGGGAGGGGGGAGGAGGATGGGGAAGCCAGCAGCAGTGAGCTGCCTGTTGGGCTTTGCCCCCAGTGTGAGCTGGGGGTAAGTGTGGATTGGGTTCCCTCACCTTGCGGTGCCACCTCTGTCTCCCCAGCTGGGGTACTGGGGTGAGCTGGTCTATCCCACAAGGCAGGGGGGAGGGTTCTGATCCACGTCCCCCCACCTCTCCAGCTCAGGTCAAGCAAAGCCCAGTGGGCAGCTCACTGCTACTGGCTTCCCCCTTTTTTCTCCCCCCTCCCTCCATGCTAACAACCCTGGGGGCAGGGCTAAGCTGCATCATCCCAGCCGCAAATGGAAGAAAAATGAACCCTAGGAAACACACGTTCCCTAAGGAATGCCTCCATCTGATACCTCATTTGAGGAGGGTTAATTTTCTTGTGCAATTGGCCACTTTAAAAGTGCTCTGCAGCCATACACGTGTCACAGTATGGCTGTAGAGCACTTTCAGGGGGCCAGTCACACTAAAAATGTAACTTCTGTCTGCACCCTAACACTTCAGGGCACTGTTGAAAAGGAGCCTAAAGGTGAAGGGGTCTCTCAAGCCTAGTGGCCCACTGGAGGAGTGTGTTTAAGGCACACCCGTCTCTATACCCAATGGCACAGAAGAAAGTGATGCGATAGCATTATGTGAAGCCATTTTGCTCTGTAGCTCAAAAGACCAAGTACCCTTTTCCAGTTGAGTTGAGTGGGGACAGCCTTTCGCATAAGTCCCCAGCAGAGCTCGATGCCTCTGGAGGCAGAGTAAGGTATCTTAACCACTCTGCTGTCCTGCCCCACTTGGAAGAAGTAGTGGACTGCAAACAAGGTCTGATCCTGTAAGGTTCCAGTGATTTCCTCTGAGGTTAGTGGGAGTGTCTGGCACTCACCTCCTCTCTGTGTCACCATTTCTGTTAGAAGCAAGTGAATGACTACATCCAAATTTTCCTTCTCCTTTACGGTGGAGCAGATACACTTGAAATATGACTCTAATTGATCATCTTGCAAAATTGCCAGTCCTGCTTAACTGCAGTTTCGTTAGCCCCAATTACATTGTAACAAGCATTGTATCCGCATGTTGGTGGATATGTAAACCACTCAGCATCTCTTCAGTCCTACTGGACGCATCTGCATGAGATGCTTAATGCCCATTGAACTAATTCTACTGTGCATTAGCGTGGCTGGCAAAAACCATGCTAATGTGCAGTAGATTTTCCTGATAGGTATTAAGCATCACCTAAAAGGTGTTTATCTACACTAATGCATGGTATCTTTAGTCCAATGGGCATTAAGCATCAGCTAAAAAGTGTTCATCTGCACTAATGCACGGTAGCACCGAGTTCAGTACATTAAGTTAGTATCTATTCTGACAGATACTAACTTAATACTCTGTAATTACAGTGCATTAATGACCATATAGACATGCCCACTGTAAGGTAATTGTGCCTTGTTTAATGTATGATTGGGGAAACTCTTCTAAAGCAGCTTTGCACTGACTGAGTCCTGTCAATTTGAGGCGTGTTACTAACAGCATAAGGCCCTCAGAGAAACAAGGTAAAAAGTCTTAATGTGGTGCAAAAAGCTTAGCCCTTGCTCTTCCTGTAATTAATTACACCAGTTTATGCAGCATTTGGATCAATGCATAATACCAATGCTCAGCCTCTAAGTAGAGTGCATTATAGTGGAAAGTTGGAGGTCCCAGAAAGTAGAACAGCTGTTTCACCTGAGTTTGGGGTAAAAGTTTGGGGCCCAAAGTTCTATTATTTTATCATCCAAAGTCATAAACATATTTAAAAAAGCAAGGGGCTGTATTTTGACTGTAATTGGAGCAATGGGCGCTTGGCATCCTTGGTAAAAAATAGATGCAGTACCTAAATGTAGACCTTCCATTTCATATGTAAGCACCCAAGGGTGGAAATTTTGGCCTAAATACCTACTATCACCTGAATGCATAATGCAACAAGCCCATCTCCTTCTCGCACACAATCACTCAGTCAGTCACTCACACACATAGCCCAAACTCCCACACGGAGCTCTGCTGGGAAACTAGCTGCTTATGTAACTACTTTCTGTGTCATTGAAATAGTGCCTTAGGTCTGGAAAGTGCTGCATGCAGTACCAAAGTTTTTCTAGCATAAAAAAATCTTACTTTGATAAATACATTAGAGTTTCCTGCATAAAACAATCCTTTTATTTTTCCAACACTCTATTGTAACAGCACTAGTCATAAATTGTAGCATTCATATTTGTAAATCTTTGGGAACTAGTCAGGAAGAACAAAACTTTGTGTTGTCAGGTCACATTAACTCCAGAATTTCTTACAGGCAAATTGTGTCTTGAATGTTCTGCACGATTCACAAAAAAAGGTCTTTCTCTGTGTAAGGCATCAGCTCCCATTAAGCAGAAGAAAAAGCCACTAGATGCAAGATGTAAGTGTGTATCTTATGAATAGGCTGAGCCAGTTTAGATAAATGAGTTTGGATGGTGGTAAACAATTATAATCTCAAAGTAGCACCTCTGTCCATCCACAACCAAGGCAAACAGCCTTCTTTCAGTTTCTGAGAAAAGGTAGAGGCCACAACTTGTCGTCAGTGATAAGCAGGAGTGATCTTGAGTTGTGGTTTATATATTAGCCATTGAAATCTGGATTGTACATCTGTGCTTCACTAGGAAATTGTATAGCATACAGTAGATCACTAGTTCCTAGCCTTCTTACACCGAGACTCAAAAGCAGCTGTGATAGTGAAGAGCATCATGTCCGTTTCAGCCAGCAGCTCCCAGGTCTTCCAGGGTTGAAAGCCCTTCCAAGCCGATTGCCTCACTCATACTCTCAGGCTCTGAGACAAGCTGGCTCCCCAGGTTGACTGATTCTTGGAGCTGTCAGCACCCAACCAACCAGGGAAGTGGCACCCAACCAACCATCCAACCAGGAAAGTGGTCCTCAATCCTAGGACAGACTCTATGGCAAGGATGCCCCAGAGTCATAGATGACCTGGTATTTTCTGCTGACAGTCCACATGGTTGGCCTGCCTGGAGCTGCAAGACCTAGAATCAGTTCCAGGACTTTCATACACTTGGCTCCATTCTAGGAAGCCTGGAAACCCTATGATTGCTGCCCAGATCTGTCCCTTGGGGGAGAGGGGGGTAAATCAGGGCAACTACCCCGGGCCCCATGCTTTGGGGGGCCCTGCAGACAGTGCTGTACAGGCCCCGTGGACAGTGCTATTGGCACATGCCGCGGGCACCACCACTCCGTGTGGCCGGTCAGTTTTGCTGTCCAGCAGCTCATCAATCCCTCCTCCACCCCCCCATTCCATGCTCTGGCCACTAGTCACACCCTCCTCCCCACAAAGGCCCCACACAGACTGATATGCCCTGTGCCCTGCACACCCCTACGGTAGCTCTGTCCCAACCCCATAGTATAGCGTGCACAGTGAAACTACCATACAACTATAGTCTTTGGCAATATGGTAGCCTCCACAGTTGGCCAGTTGAACTAGCAGGAAATGGCAGAGATTTCCACTAGAGTCACAGAATTGTAGAATTATAGAAGTAAGGTCTGAAGGGAACTTGTAGGTCTTCATGTCCAACCCCCTGGAAAAACTAGGTTCAGTTGACCCCAACTAGGTAGACATCAAGCCATTTCTTAAAGACCTCCAGGGTAGGAGCCAGCACCACTTCCCTTGGAAGTTGGTTCCAGATCCTAGCTGCCCTGACTGTGAAGTAGTTCTTGCGGATGTCTAATCTAAACCTACTCTCCAACAACTTGTGGCCGTTATGGGAGGTTATAGAAGGTCACCAGGTCCCCCCCTCAGCCTTCTCTTGTGAAGGCTGAACAGGTTCAGGTCCCGTAGCCTCTCAGCCTCCCAGTCCTACCAGCGTGGTTGAAGTTTCTCCAAACCAAGGCATTCTGTGGAACTTACTAGGTTCAGCAAACTTGTGGGCTGTCAGAAAGGTCAATGCCAGTTCCAGTGCATTACAAGGAATTGCCACTGATGTGGAGTCCTCATGTGGGGCTGGTGGCTGGTAATTGTTGTACCCAAGAGTACAATCCTTCCTCCTTCCAAGGAAAGGTGCCTTTCCTTCAGGTCTATGGTGTTTTATTTTGGTGCTACCACTAGAATGGAGCGTGGTGGGGTCAAAGGCAAGAGAAGACCTGGAGCAAAGTGGGAATGGAACTAAGGGGTGGCGGGTGATGGGTTTTTTCCTCCACTTCCATTTCCCTGGATCCTTGCACTCACATTCGTTGCTTTTGTTTCAACTGGTGGGCTGTGATCTGGTGTTCACTTCTTCACAAAAAATATAGAACATGATGGTCTGAGAGAGACTGGACTAAGAGAATGATGTGGCCTTGTTGTCTCCAGTCTATGGGAGAAAACTACGACTAAGAAAACATTATGTCTTAGAGCCACCAAACATCTTTCACTCCCTTACTGCCTTTAAAGCAATTGAAAGCCAATGCTTTCCATACCTCTGAAAAGCTCCAATTGCCTAGTGGATAGCTCCTGCCTAATATTAATAATAGCAAGGTACTAAATGTATAATTGGGGCCATAAGAATTATTACTAGGGCTGTGCAATGCTTCAGTCCCTGATTCAATTCGGTGGATATTCGGTCTGATTTGGTGGACGATCTCCAAATCCAAATCAAATCAGAGGACCCTTTAATCTCTCTGAATTGAATCAGAACCCTCCAAATTGATTTGAATAAATTCGGACATAGACACATCTTTAAATGTTTTTTCTACATACCTCTAGGTAGCAGGTGCCTTGTGAATGCTGCAATGCTGAGGCTTCTGGAGTGTCCCACAGGATCATGGGGGGCTCCCCAGCGCACTCAGCAGCAGACCTGGAAGTGGACCAGAAGCACTTTGGGTCCACTTCTGGAAGAGCACCACCCCTGCAGTCTTCACCCCCCCTCCTGTGGCGTAACACATACACGTGACACGAGTTTTGTTTTCAAGAACTTGGGGTGCACTTCCCCCCGAATCCCTGCACTGATCTTCTTGAAACAGGGCAGGCTTCATGCTCTCAGCAGAGGCTACGAACCCTGCAGGTTTCATTCAAATCAGACAAAAAACAACGAAGTTATAGATATTTCATTGATTCCACATTATACCCTATGGCTGGATCTCCAAGGTGGCTCCAAAGCTTTCCCGAAGCGGTATGGAAGCTCCGAACCACCTTGGAAAGCCTAACGAAGCTGACATTTTTATCCAGACATGCTGCTTCTGGTGCTGAGCCGAAGCACAGTCCAAAGCCTCACACAGCCCTATCATCTGCCTACTTGCCATAGTTTTCCCTGCTGCAGCAGTGGGGAGAACAAATTTAAGACAACCCTCCAATAATTAGATCATATATATGGGAAATTATAACAAATTTATACATTTTTCATGCATAGAATTTAGTTATTGGGGTTCATCTTAAATTCAGGGTCATCTTGGAGTCAGATAAATATGGTACCTAATTGACTGTAGGTGTGAATTGGAAGTGTTTGCCCCCTTAGTCTCCACATAGTCCATAGGCCTTCCAGGATCTAGTTGCTACTTTCTCTGTTCCTCTCCCTTTCCCCAATACACACGCTCAAATTAAGGCAAGGAAAGAACGGTGACCAAGTCACAGCTACCTCCATCTGCTCTTTCTGGGAGCTGTGAATCACTTCTTATACAAGACCCTGTGCAAAAGTCCAGTTTATCCTTTCATAAATATTCTCCTTTCCCCCTTTGATTTCTCTGTCTCATACTTCATTGTGGCGTTTTGTCCTTAAGAAGTCCATACTTAATACAACCCCCGGGCAGGCATTACTTCAAGAACATTCTTTGTATACCAAACTTTTGACCAGGTCTCTATCAGTTATTCTATCATCCACTGAGGTGGTTGTGATATGCAAAAATTCTTGGTTAGATCAGGTGTTTCAATCCCAAACTACAAGTACAAAATACTTTAGTCTTCCAGTTGTGCAGAGGATAATCATTAGGTCTCTGCAAAGTGGCTAGTATTTGCTTTGAATTCAGATTCAGCCAATTCAGGAAACAGTGATTGATTTGGTTATTTGAATCACTGTCCTGAATCGATTCGGCCAAATCTGATTTGGAGATTCAGCTGCTGCTGAATTGGCCAAATCTCCACGTCAGCCCCATCCCCCGCCTGCTCCCCCAGCCAGTCAATGGCTGCCCCACCCAGGCCCAGCTCCAGGCTCTTTGAAAAAAAAAAGCCCAGCACTCATTGGTTGCTGCCAGTTCGGGGGCCAATCCCTGCTGTCCTCAAACTGCCCCACTCTGTCTGTCACAAGCCTCCATCCTCCGCCCGCTCTTCCGGCCCCAGTTCCCGGCTCTTTAAACCCACCCCCCACTCACTGGCTGCTGCCAGGTGTGTGTGTGTAGGGGGTGGGATTCCTGCTGCCCCCACTGCTTCATGCCTGCAAAGCTGTGGGGGACAGTGGGGATGCCCCCCCACACCTGGCAGCAGCCAATGAGTAGGGGCTTTTTTTTAAAGAGCTGGGAGCTGGGGCAGGGCATGGCAGCCCTGTGGGGTGGGGCTGGGACAGTGGGCAGAGAGCACTCAGGGTAACTGGGCGAACAGACAGGGGATGGGGCTTGGCAGGGGTCCCCCCATTGTCTCCTCTCCCCTTCTCCAACTCTCCCCACCTCCATTCCCTACTTACCAGCATGAAGCCCAGGTCCAGCTCCATACAGCAGTAAATGGTGACTGTCCAAATCTCCTAAGCTTTCTTCTTTTCTGAATTGATTTGGGGAGCTTCAAATCAATTCAGACCTTATAATTAATATCCTGATCCAGTTCGGATTCAGTGATTTGGCCGCCGAATTGGGCCGAATCTCCTCCGAATCGAATCAGCACCTGAAGCTTCGCACAGCCCTAATAATCATCCAAAAGTGTCTTTTTTTTATATGAAAGAATCTGGATACCCTACTTCTGACTCATGAAAGGAAACCATGCTGTAGCTCTCCTGGGCAATGTCTCCCTTCTGTAGCATTTTTCAAATTTACCTGAGTATTTTATTAGAAACCAAAATTGCAGGTATAGAGGGATGTCAGAAATGCCCTTTTTTGAAAATTTTCTTGGCAACCCAGAACAGACTTAGAGCGATTAAAACATTTGTCTTAAGATGGAAGAAGTAGCTTTGCACAAGTAAATTTTAGACTCTTCAGAGCTGAAAGAAAGAGATGATAAAAACCAGTAAGAAAACATCTCGCGTCAAATGAATTTCATTCAACGGCAAATAGATTTTCTCCTACCATCTAGATCATGCACAATGCTTGCTTGCAATACACTCTTCTTTTATATCAGATGTGTTTTTGTTTTTATTCTTTGTCTAGATAAGTGTATTATTGAACTATCACTTTCTGTATCACAAAAATCAGAAGAAAGGAGATTATGCTATAAATCATACAAATCCTCCATTGAAGCAGCTTTAGAATTTTTCTTTGGTGGATCATGGCACACTCTAAAAGAGATAAAACATAAAATATTCTAGGTATTTTTATTTAGGGACCCTGAATTTATGAGATTGGTTTACAGAGATAATTTTAATGACAAATGCAGTAATTAACTTGTTTTTTACTCTGTATAAAACTGATATATTAAAATGCCATTTAAATTTCTTGCCTCTTTCCACTTACAAAATCAAATTAATGGTATTTCAGAGAAGGTTATTAGTTAATTCTATTTTCATCTTGTTTGATAGGATAGTCACAGATCCTACACCAGATGACTTATCTTGCTGTAGATGACCCCAGAATTAGTTATTCTATTTAAATGTCCCAAAATATCAGTTGAATTGGAAACCATTTGGCTTGCTAGTGCTTTAGTGAATTAGTGGAAGAGAGGGGACTGTTCACTTTGGAAGTAAATGGAGGCTAATGATAGGGACAAATGAATGAGTTAGAGTGAATGAAAAGGGAGAAGGGACTTGCTGTGTGTTGGCTGCTCTCGGTAACTCTGTTCATGTACCTGAACAAAAGTGAAAGCTAAACCAAGGTAGCTTAACTGTGTTTCACTGATGAGTTAACTACCACAGCTTAGCTATTACTTACTGCCAAGTAAAAGCCTACACTTGGGCAGTTATTGTTGGGCAGTCCATCCCTACCCCTTTTTATCTTACCATAGTTTAGGAGGATGAGTGGAAGGGTCCACAGCCCTGCCAGTGAGCCCCCAGAGTAAGTTGTCCCATCAGTAGCTGGACTCCCAGCAGCATGATGTGGATGGGCACATCAGCTGCACCCCGAGGGTCCCCTCAGAGTCTGTGGCCTTCCCCTCTGGTACCTCAGAGGTCTCCACCCAGATGGAACCCACTCCACCTCTGGCTGTCAGCTGTGAGAGCTCCCTGGCATGTTTCCAGGCACATGGGATCGGGAGCATGGCTACCTCCCCTTGTGAGGTTTGCTCCACTTTGGAGTCCCTGGGATGCCAGATACAGGAGCTCCAGGCTGCAGTCCAGAGACTGCATGCTATCAGGGATGGTGAGCAGGAGATAGACTCCTACTGCCAGGCCTTTCACCCCCTGGAGGCAGAGGGTAGACCAAGGTCACCTTCCAGGAAAACAAAGGACTTGGGGATTTCCCATACTGCCCAGCCAGGGGGTCAGACCAATGTGGTCAACGGCCCCAAGGCCCACTGCACCAAGGTCCCCTCCCTTCTGGAGCTTTGCAACAGGTACAAACCTTTTGCAGCAGCAGTAGAGTCTGAAGAGCTGCCAGCTCCTGCTGGTAATGCAGGCTCACCCACAGCTATGATCCCTGCTCTCCCTAAGGCCACTCATTGAGTGGTTTTTGTGGGAGACTCCCTCCTGAGGGAGACTGAGGGGGCAATCTGCCACCGCAACCTCTTAGCCCGGGAGGTCTGCTGCTTCCCGGGAGCCCATATCCAGGACGTGGCTGAGAGGATCCCAATACTTCTGGTTTTGGGCTATGGGATGAGGAGGGAGAAGAGGATTGAGGTAGTCAACCAGACACTGTGGTGCTGGTGTCAACAGGAAGGCCTTGGCTTCCATGATCACAGTCCACTCTTTGGTGAGGGAGGCAGTGGTCTGCTGGGAAGAGGTGGCCTCCACATCACTCCACTGGGGAGGAGGATCCTCTCAGCCAGACTAGCTAGCCTGCTCAACCAGGCTTTAAACTAAGCCCACCAGGGGATGGGCGGATAACTGCCAATGCAAGACTACTGGGCAGCTTTTGGAAAACCACCAGGTTAGGGCACACAAGGGAACCCACACCTAACCCAGGCCTGGAACAGTGTCTGCCAGGGAGTGCAAGGAAGCCTGGGCTTCCAATGGGACACTTACATGTCTGTACACCAATGCCAGGAGCTTGAGGAACAAACAGGAGAAACTGGTATTATTGATGCCAAAATGAACATGGACCGACAGTGTGGGGAAGCGGTGTCAGGAAAGCCAACCATACCTTGTCATGCATCCACAGATGCATCTCAAGCAGGTCCGAGAAGGTGATCCTCCCCGTCTATGCGACACTGGTCAGGCCACAATTGGAGTACTGCATCCAGTTCTGGGCGCTGCACTTCAGGAGGGATGTGGACAACATGGATAGGGTCCAGAGGAGGGCCACCCACATGATCAAGGGTCAACAGGGCAGGCCCTACGAGGAGAGGCTGCAGGACCTGAACCTGTTCAGCCTCCACAAGAGAAGGCTGAGGGGGGATCTAGTGACCATTTACAAACTAGTCAGGGGGGACCAGCAGGCATTGGGAGAGTCTCTGATCCCCCGAGCACTTCCAGGAGTGACAAGAAATAACTGTCAAAAGCTGGCAGAGGATAGATTCAGCCTAGACATCAGGAGGTGCTACTTCACTGTCAGGGCGGCTAGAATCTAGAACCAACTTCCAAGAGAAATAGTGCTGGCTCCTACCCTGGGGATCTTTAAAAGGAGGCTGGATGAACACCTCGCTGGGGTCGTCTGTTCCCAGTACTCTTTTCTGCCATGGCAAGGGGTTGGACTTGATGATCTGCTCAGGTCCCTTCTGACCCTACCAGCTATGAAACTATGCTAAGCAAGAAAGACTACAATCTCATAGCGATAATGGGGACCTGGTGGAACTCCACCTATTACTGGGCCACAGGTATAGATGGCTGTACCCTATACAGGAGAGATCGTGTAGTAAAAAGGGGTAGGGTTGTTGCTGTCTATGTCAAGGAAAGCTACACACCCCTGCAAATTGACATTGACACCCAGGGAGGACAGCTGGAGTTCCTCTAGGTTAAAATACATGGGGAATATGGTACGGGGGACATCATGGTAGAAGTCTACTACAGACCTTCTAACCAGAAACAAGATCTAGACCAGGAATTCACCAGGGAACTGCCTGAGGCTGCATGCTGTCAGGGCATGGTTATCATGGGAGACTTTAACTACTTGGACCTCTCATGGGAAGAGCACTTGGCCAAATCCAATCAGTTGCAAAGCTTCCTCACATGTGTCGGCAAGCTCTACCTGACTCAAGAAGTCTGTGGGCTGACAAGAGGTAAAGTGTTGCTGGTCCTGGTACTGGCCAAAGAGGATGATCTAGTCAGTGACCTAAGAATCGATGGAAAGTTGGGTGATAGTGACCATGAGCTGATCACCTTTACTATCCATTGCAAAGCTGGCAAGTCAGTCAGCAATACAGAAGTCCTCGACGTCAGGAAAGCTGAATTTGACAAGCTCAGGAGACTCATTGTCAAGGTCCTAACTTGACTCAACAGGAAGAAGAGTCCAAGAGGACTGGTTGCTCCTCAAGGGAGCGATCCTGACAGCACAAGAGTTGTCCATCCCATTTCAGAGGAAGGATAGCAAAAGGGCACAGCAACCCCCTTGGCTCAGCAGGGAACTTGAGGACCTCCTTTGCCTAAAAAGAAAGGCTCATAAAGAATGGACGGCTGGAATCACCAAGGAGAAGTATTTATCACTGGTCTGTGCCTGCAGGAAGTGGATCAGGAAAGCCAAGGCTGCAACTGAACTTCATCTGGCTTCACATATCAAGGATAATAAGAAGTCCTTTTTCAGATATGTGGGGAGTCAGAAAAAAAAGCAAGGGTAACATTGGACCCCTGCTGAACCAAATGGGACAACTGATAACTGACACCCAGGAAAAAGCCGACCTGCTTAATGTGTACTTCATGTCAGTCTTTCATCAGCCCAAAGGGATTGCCCTGCCTAGCATGATGCAGGGTGAGGGCATATTTATACCCAGCATAGGTTTAGACTTTGTAAAGGAACACCTTGAGAGACTGGATATCTTCAAGTCAGCTGGTCCTGACAGATTACACCCTAAAGTCCTCAAGGAGCTAGCAGGTGTCATAGCCCAACCATTGGCAAAAATCTTTGAAAACTTGTGGCGCTCAGGTGAAGTACCTGAAGACAGGAAGAAAGCCAATGTGGTACCCATCTTCAAGAAAGGCGGGAAGTAGATCCTGGGAATTACAGGCCAGTCAGCTTGACCTCAATCCCCGGTAAGATTCTGAAGAAAATTATCAAAGAGACCGTTCTTGATAAGCTGGTTGATGGCAACATCCTGAGGGATAACCAGCTTGGGTTTGTCATAGGTAGGTCATGCCTGACCAATCTCATCTCTTCTATGACCAGGTGATGTATTATCTGGACTAGGGAGAAGAGATTGGCATCATATATCTGGATTTTAAAAAAGCCTTTGATCTTGTGTCCCATGATCTCCTCATGGAAAAAGTGGCCAACTTTGGCCTCGGCTACACCACAGTCCAATGGCTGGGAAATTGGCTCCAAGGTCTGACCCAGAGAGTAGTAGTTGATATAAGTGAATCATTAGGGCGCTCGGAGAGCAGTGGTGTCCCCCAAGGCTCTGTCCTTGGACCGGTTCTCTTTAACATCTTTATCAACGATGTGGACATTGGTGTCAGAAGTGCACTGGCCAAGTTTGCTGATGACACTAAGCTTTGGGGCATAGCATCCACACCTGAAGATAGGCTAGTGATCCAGGCTAACTTGGATAAGCTTAGTAAATGAGCAGATATAAACCTGATGACGTTCAATACTGACAAATGCAGGGTACTCCACCTCAGGGAAAAAAACCTGCAGCACCCTTATAGACTTGGCAACACTATGCTTGCTAGCACCATGGCTGAAAGAGACTTGGGGGTCATGATTGACCACATGATGAACATGTGCCACCATTGTGATGTTGCAACTGGTAAAGCAAATAAAACCCTGGCTTGCATCCATAGGTGCTTCTCAAGTAAATCTCAGGATGTCATCTTCCCACTGTACTTGGCCTTGGTGTGGCCGCAGCTCGAGTACTGCATCCAGTTCTAGGCTCCACAATTCAAGAAGGATGTCAAGAAGCTTGAGAGAGTCCAGGGGAGAGCCACACGCATGATCAGAAGGCAAGAGAATAGGCCTTATGATGAGAGGCTGAGAGCCATGGGACTCTTCAGGCTGGAGCAGCGCAGGCTGGTGGCTGCCTATAAGTATGTAAGGGGTGTGCATCAGGATCTGAGGGAATGTATGTTCACAAGAGCACCCCAAAGGATAACAAGGACCAATGGTCACAAACTCCTCCATGACCGTTTTAGGCTGGACATAAGGAAAAACTTCTTTACTGTCTGAATCCCCAAGGCCTGGAATAGAATCCCTCCAGAAGTGGTGCAGGCACCTACTCTGGACTTATTCAATAAATTATTGGATGCTTATCTTGCTGGGATCCTTTGACCTTAGCTGACTTCCTGCCCTTGGGGCAGGGGTCTGGACTTGATGATCTTCAAGGTCCCTTCCAGCCTTAATGTCTATGGAATCTGCAAAATCTAGTTTGTCTGTTTGTCCACACTTTACTTGGAGTTGCAGCTCTTTGGTGTTTGTACTGTAGTCCAAGCTACCTATAGTGGGCACACTAGCAATCAGGAAATCATCGAACATATGGCAGACAGGTAATCTTCCTAGCCCAGCTCAACTTTTCTCCATGCTGTGCTATAAGCAGTCTTGACACTAGGTCCAGCCACTTTCAAAGCTGCCAATAGAGGCAAAAGTTTCTGAAAGACAATCTTTGGGCATGTGCAGACGAAATGGGAGCCCTAAATTGAAGCAGTGGGTTTTTTTAAACACCACTTCAATTGTGGGTGAAGTAAATCCCTGTGTCATATACACCTGTGTCTTACCTGTCTCTCCAGTGATGGGGAGGGGAGGGTAATCTGCTGGAGATCTGCAGGGGCCAGGGGAGGAGACTGGTGCTTCCATCCATGGCAGTGGTTCCCCCGCCCCAGGTGGCACCCATCCATAGGCACTCAGCTTGGGCGGTCCCAGGGGGCACTACAGCCGTGGAGGGAAGGACTGGGCCCCTGTGCAGCTCATGCAAGCAGGCTCCGGGGTGGGGAGGGAAGAACAGGCTCACCGCTTGTTTTTTTCTTTGGGGTAGTCTTCTTTCCCAGGCTGTTGCCAGGCTGCCTGCATGGGCTGCCTGCAGAGCCCCTGAGCTGCACAGAGCTTCACTCCAGGACTGTAGGACAGCAAACTAAAGCTCCTCAGAGGTGTTTTAGTTTGCTGTGCCCCAAAGTCATTTCAAGTGTATTACGCTGCCGAATGTGCTACAGTGGCTGGAATTAATGCACAGTACACCACTGATGCGTGCAAGCACCAACACCATTAAAACATTTAACCCACTCTAAAGTGTCGTGCACACATGCCCCTCATTTCATCTACACACGCCCTTTAATTAAGTGTAAACAGCTCAGGGTAGGTTGTTCCTGTACAAACAGAAGGCACTTCTTAATTAGCCCATATGGTGCTTTTACTATTACAGCCAGTGGGATTTGGCAAATGGGTAATTCCATTCACATGATTTAATTAGACGCCTGCCCCTACCCAAGGTACTGTCTGAAGTGGCTGATACTGGGCTGCGGTGTCCATCTCTGGCTCTGCTGGCTAATGGTATCCTAGCACCACTGAAGGCATGGCAAAACTCCCTTTGACTTTTGTGGAGCCATGGTTTCATCCAAGGATCCTGCCACAGTGGAAATAAGGTTGTCTTCTGTTTTCTCTGCTGTCCACCTCAGCTGACACTGACTTTTAGCGGGGAATGAGGCTGAAAATGTGCTCCTTCTGGCCCTCATCCACTGGGATGTCAGTGAGAATTGAAACAAGCTCTAAACTGGCTTCTGATTTCTGATGACCAGGGTACAGGTGTGAAACAAATCTGTTGCTGATTTAGGGACATACCAAGACAATCAAAAATGTCTGCAAACCTCATTTAATGCTATAAGCCGTCATCATTGACAACTTAATTGCTTTCATAGTTTCATAGATGTTAGGGGCTGGAAGGGACCTTACAGATCATCCAGTCCAGCCCCGCTGCACTTGGGTAGGAAAAGACAGCTGGGATCAGATGACCCCAGCAAGATGGGTGTCAAGATGCTTTCTGAATCTGTGGACAATATTTCTCCCTGACTTCAGCAGAACTGTGATCCAGAAAGTGCTTGGTTCCATAATTTCTGATGATAGTTATTTATGTATTATTTGCCAGTCTATATTTCTGCCATGAAAGGTGGCATTTATATAGAATAACTCTCTCTTCCAAGTACTTGCGATCTGGTTCTGCGTGTGCCAATGTTGATGGAACACTGACGGGAAATATTCTGAGAACACAAACAAGATCAGCTGTGCCTGTAACATTTTCATGTATAATGTTTGTATCATTGGATTAGAACAGTTTATTAGCCTAATTATTTTGTTTTCCATGAATAGTCTTATGGGTGTAGTGAATCAAAGGGAAAAATACAACCTGGGTCTGCTGTTAAGCCAACAGAAATGCATGTTTATCTATAAAAGTGAATAATTTGTTTAGGAATGAACTAATCCTGAAAGTGATCTGTCATATACAGCCCTGAACTTTACCATCCCACGCACTCCCTTCCCAGACAAGCCAACATAACCATCGATCACAAGTTCCACGGTTATGCTTTCCTTTTCTAGCCATTTCTTCAATTTCAACTTATCATATACTTCCAAAGATACGTATTCACTCTGTAGATTATTGATGTTTGCTGCAGGGTTTTCCTTTATTGTGATGTCTTGATTAAACACACAGGTTAAGAAATGCCGGGAGGCTGTGGTTTAATAGTTTAAATAGAAAACTTTTGAATGTTTCAGAACCATCAGGTTCTTTGCGCACGAATGGCCAGTAGGGGTGCACAAAGCAGGCCCTATTCGATTTGGATTCGGCCCAAATCAGGGACAGGTTTTGTTGATTTGGATCGCTGTCCCTGATTCGATTTGCCTGAATCCGAATCTGAAGATTCGATGCTGTTTCAGAGAATCAGCGATTTGGACACAGATACGGCTTTAAAAGTTTTTTCTACGTACCTTGAGGTAGCAGGCATGGCTTGTGATTGCTGCAGTGCTGGGGCACATGGAGCATCCCACAGGAGCATGGGGGGGCACCCTCCATGTGCTTGGTGGTGAACCCAGAAGTGGACTGGAAGTATTTCCAGTCCACTTCTGGGTTTTCTGGAGAACGCATTGGGATCCACGCCCATTCCTCCCCGGCTCAGCGTTCAGCTGCAGCAGGACCCCAGGTGCCCCTCCCCAGACCCAGGAGGCACCAGTCACTGAGCCAGGGGGGCACAGAAGTGCTTCTAGTCCACTTCTGGGCCTGCTGCTGAGCACGCTGGGAGTCCCCTGCTCTGTGGGGTGCCCCGTGCACCCCAGCATTGCAGCATTCACAAGCCCCTGCTACCTAGAGGTATGTAGAAAACCCAATCAAAGCTGTCTGTATGTCTGAATCTTCAAATCTTTCCAAATCTCCCTGAACTGATTCGGAGCATTCCAATTCAATTCAGAGAGATGAAACGGTCCTCTGATTCGATTTGGATTCAGAGATTTGGCCACTGAATTGGACCAAATCTCCACTGAATCAAAGCAGGGACCAAGGCTTCGCACAGCACTAATGGCCAATATCTTAGTACTTTTACCATATTTGCTCACATTCCATATGCACCTTCCCCACAAAAATTAGTCCTCTAAAATTGAGGTGCGTGTCTGAAGCAGAGAAACTGCTGTCTGCTCTTGAACAGGAGCACAGAGATGCTGTAATGGCTGCTGAAGGCTCTGCTTCTCTCCAGCTAGCATTCTGCAGGGATGGGATCCAGTTTTAACCCTGTCACAACAGCTGTCAAACTGGTAGTAGCTTTTGGCTAAGTAGCCAGTTTGGCAGCTGCTACAGCAGGGTTAGAGCTTCAGATGTTTTTTCCAGAAGAAGCCAGCCAGCGGTGTCCTCTCTGCAGTCAGCTTTCAGCCACAGCATCGGAAAAATCTTTTTTCCCTCCATTCTGCTTTCCCAAAACAAGGAGTCTGCCTTATTTGGCAGCATGTGCAATGCAAGAAAATACAATATCATGGCACCTTCTTCCTTCCTACTCTTTTTCTAACTTTATATGTTGCTTCACATCTAAAAATAGATGGTAGGCTCCTTGGAGCTATAATGATGCCTTTTTACATATCTGCACAACACCCAATACAATAGAACTGTTATTTGTTTTACAGCAAATACTTTAGTTTCATACTATATTGTTACATAAGCATCCCTCTAATTGCACACTGATATTTGTAATTGCAGCTAATTCATGTCACCTGAAAGTTCACTATGGGAAAACCTACCATGTAAATAAAGTGTGGTAAATACAGCCAGACAGATCCAATGTTTCTTATACCCCCCACACCCCAAGGGATAACATATAAAACAGTTATAATCGAGTTAGTTAGTTTCCAATCTTCCAATTATAAGAGTTAGCATTAATTACACACTCCAAGGTAAAATGGAGCCTGATTGCTCTGTAATTATAGTGAACTTAGTGTGACCCAATGTAGCCCGGACAGCTCTACAAGGAATAAGCTATGATAGCACGCCCCTTTTCTGTCTTGGTGAATACCCCACAAATATTAAAGCAATGCTACAATGCATCTGCCCATGGGCCCAGGAGGCTTGGGGATAGATGCTGCTGCTCTCTAGCTCTGTTGCTAGGTTTTTATTCTGTGGGGACACAGAAAAACAAAAGCCCCAATTACTGATAACAAGTATATCATGGTGACTTCTAGAGGTCTTAGAAGTAAAATTCCTTACAAATTAAAGTGAACTTGTTCTAGCATCAGTGACGTGGCACTGTACTGTAATTCACTCTGCCGTCCGCGGGAGCAGGGGGACTGCCCATGGAACTGAATACTGAATTCATACCAGCTCACCTGGAGACCTGGTGAAATAAAACTCAGGCCACGTCCACGCACAAACTCTTCAGTCCATGAGAACGTACCCTACAGATTAACCATAATTTCATTATTTTACAACCTACTTGGTATCCAGGCCAGGCAGGGGCAGCACAGGACCTGATCCTGGTGCACCGGGCTTGATCTGGCTTGTGGATTACTCCCACGCCACTCATCTGTCACATAGGACCAAAAGCTTAAGCACCACTGCCGTAGAGACACAGACGGGCTCTCAGACGTAATTTGGACAGGAGTCAGACAGGTAACGTGTTGAGTTTAAGAAAGATGCTTATATGTCCGTAGTATTTTTCACCCATATTACATAGTAAATAACACTCGTGACAGGAGTAGGTCAAATCTGCACTCAGAGCAAACTGTCCTCTATCACAGAGATGTAGGAGGTAACAGAAATAGTCATGGCAGTTGGGGGCTTACAAGTACAGGACTTCTTTTACTGCCCATGACAGTCCCAGATATTAAGCATCTAGTAATGTTATGCTGGTGATACCCATGTATCCAGCTCTGCTGGGCTTCCCTGTATTTTTTTCCTAGTTAGTAAAATATTAACCCCAGTTTGGACCAGTGTAGGTTAGCATCCAACTGTTTAGACAGCTCCCTGGCCAAACTTTTGAGCTTGTCAGCTATTATTGGAAACCACATTCTCAGGCTTTGTCTCCTTTACGCTCACCTAATCAAGCACCCAGACTTCCAGAGATGGGGGTAGCCTTGGAGCAAGATGCAGCGCCATGGTGAGCTCATGTGTTTTTATAAAAATGTTATCTTATGCTACAGAATCCAAGTGCTCATTAAAAAAATACAATAATTATTAGCCTTTCTGGCTGTGAACAGTGTGAATCTGTAGACAGCTTGAAAAAACAGCTCAGAAATGTGTGAATGGCCCCAATCATATCAATGAGATATTAACACTGAAGCTTAATTATGACATTATACATGTCAGCATTGGTATTATTTCAGTGCTGATCGGAAAACAAAAGCAAAAAAGGCAGGAATGTATTAAAAAGACCTACACAGGTACGTGTGGTGCCGTGCTTTGTCTTTGTTGTGAGACTCGGTGTGTGGGTGGGGCTAGGAATCTCATTGTACCTTTTTTCCCTGGAATAGATTTCTGGGTATCCTTTTCATCTCTGTTAGTACTTTTGTTTATGTAATATATAATTATAGATAAATAGATGATGAAAGAAAGAAAAAGAAAATCTACAAAACCGAACAGAGTCAATCAAGAACCCATAATATTTTTTTCCAGTTTATTCATGAAGGTTTTCTAATATAGGAAATAAATTTGGGCTGCAATGAATTCATTTGAGTCTGTCTTAGGGGTTTCTTATATGTTGCACTGGAGCTGCTCAAATGTTGGTTGGCATTAGTGCTAGGTCAGGTTTGCAGCACTCACACCCTAAGGCTAAAAACCTTCCCTCACCGTCCCCCACCTGCACAGCTGTGACCTGACACTAGAAGGCTGGGGATCCAGGGCAGGCTTTTATCCCTGCTCTAGATGGGGGCACATAGAGATGGGTTGGGGGGAAGTGGGAATATGAAACTGAGAGGCAGAGAGCTAATGGGATAGGAGTGGGGAATGAAATAGGTGATAGAAAGGAAACGGGGGTGAGGGAAGGGTGATAAAATGCAGTCAGCCAGCCCCTGAAGGATAATATAAAAAGTTAAAAAAATTAAGAAGAAATAAAGAGGAAGTAAATTAAGGAAGGTCTCATGTTTCAGTAAACTGGGATTTGGGATTGGGGTGTAATGGATGCTGGTTGTGCTCCGGGGGGTGGGGGGTGGCCTGTGAGGTGGGAACAGTGAGAGAAGACACATTGGGGGAGCTACTGTCCAGCCCCAGGGATGGAAGCCCCAGCTCATGGAGACCAGATCTGGCTCCCTAACTTGTTCCCCCTGCCTCCTAGACCCCACTCCCAGATCTGGCCATGCCCTGTAGCCTGGCTAGCTGCCATGTGCTCTGTAGGCTGTTTGCATGGTGTCACACCCCTGGGGGTGGGACAGGGTGTTGGTTTGATGCCAGAACTGTCCTCTAGACAATAGGGTTCAGGGGGTGGAAAGTTTGTCTACACAGAACAGGAGGGTAGTGGACAGGACATTGCATCCTGGGATGCTGGAGGATTGCCACTTGAGCAGCTCATATGTGGAGCATGGCCACACATTAATAGAATAAAACTGGGTAACATAGATCAGAGAGAAACCTACCTTGGAGTAGCATAACTAAGGCATCTAAAGTGTACTTAAAAGTAGTTTCAGGTGTTAATGTGCAGACAATCTTGGGGTTTAAGAGCTCCAGGAGCCATCTAAAACTAATGTGTAACAAGGCCCTTGTATTATGTAACATAGGTGCTGAACTGAAACCACTTCACTGTTATTTCCAGAGACTAGAATCTGGTTACTGGGATATTTCCACTTTCACTCACCTAAAAAAATCTCTTGTAATGGCTGCAATGGTGATGGCCACACTTGTTTTGAAATGTTGCACTGAATTTTTAGCTGCTGAGAAAACGTTAAGCAAAAACAAATATGTAGGGATAGTCATGTGAACAGACTGTGCCACACCACAGGTCCATCTAGTCCGGTATCCTTTCTTTGAAGACGGCCAGGTTGCATCATGACAATAGGTTTATGATGGTAGATAAGTAAGTTGAAAGGAGTTTGATGCAGTTGTTTCGCTTATAGCTACTAACAGGGCACACCACATGAAAGCCTGTGTCCTGTCCTTCCCCCTGCTCCATCCCAAGTGCTTCATAAGCAACCCAACATCCTATCCACCAAGGATGAGCCCCCCTGCAATTTATAGATTAAACTAAACAGGATTCACTCTGGAGCTGGACACTTTAATGCCATAGCCTATAAGATTGGCTTAAAGGACAGTCCAATACGTGAGTGTAGTGATGCATCACAGACTGATGACTACATCCTCAGGTGTGCAGCCCACCAACACACCCAGGATGAGGACCTGGCAAGCATCAACAAACAGTAAAGTAGTTGTCCAGCTCTGCCACATTAATGATGTGTAGAGGGGGAAAGAAGCATACAAGAGAAGAAGTATTCTTTCTCACAGAGTGGCATGGAGTAGATGCTAAGGGAAAGAGTATTTAAGTAGAGCATATCAAAATCAAGGCACCCCTGGCCCTCCCTCCTTCAGCTCCCAGCAGTTGGAACCTAGGAAGGTCTAATTTGGAAGCTGCAATCCCTAAATGAGTCGTTTATACGCATAACATTTCTCACCGGATTTTATATGCTTTGGACCAGAATAACTTTGGGCCAGACTATTTCCTATTCTGGGGGGGAAATAAAAGATTTAGAAGGGCAGTGATTTCCTATTGCTATCAACATCTCCCATTATGAAGGTGGGAATTCCCTGAGGAATGAACAGGGACTCCATCCTGACTCTGCAGGTTGCTCCATCTGGATTGTGAAGAGCCAGCCTATGTAAGACTAGTGGGGGCTTCTGTGAGTCTGTTAGTATGTCTACTCTGCAGCAGCAGTCGAGATCTCAATCATCCGACACACCAATAAGCCCACCTACCCACTCCTGCTCTACACATGCCAACCCTAGAATTAAGGTGGGGAGGACAACGTGAGAGAGCCTTTTGCATGGTGCTCAAGGCCTGGTTTTCTGACATGCTAAAGAGTGGTGGCTTTGGTGGCAAGACAGCTATCTGCCACTGTGATGTAGGGAGCACCCTCTAAACCCAGTCCTTTGTCATTGAGACCAGCAAATCGCATATTTCCTTACACAAACTGATCAGGGTCTGGACTTCTGCTTCCTAATACCATTGCTTCTGCAAGAAAGGAAGAGATTCCTCATAAATCTCCAGAAAAAGAGGTCACAGGGGAGGGTGGACTACTTTGAGAGTGAATGCCACTCTTCCATGATACCGCATCATATTTGGCAGTATCAGGACTTGGATGATTGCACCTCCTAGGTCTAAGCAGCTCATTTCTTGTCGCAAATTAAGTATTCCATTAGAGTTGCTAGGGAAGAATATTCAATTGCTCTTTTATTTGGAAGCTGAATAGCAAGCAGTTCTTTCTGGAAGTGTAACCTAAGCTACGATGTTGTTTTGTAGAAGACAGCATTCTTAATTGAGCTTCAGGTATCGCTTAACTGTTCAGTTTGCTCCTTTCCTTTGAGTCAGACAATAGGAAGAGCAAGTTATTTAAATTCTCTCCTACTTATTTGCAAAGTAAAGAAGAGCCAGAATAGATCTCTGCTTAAAGATGTGTGTGGAAAAATGTTAATAAGAAACTGATTCAGTGTAATGGCTCATTTTTAGTGTACCCTTGGAGTTAACTGAGAGAGGAACTCCTGATCACTAGGTGTATTTTGAATACATGTGTCTTTCAAAGGGTTGCCTGATTGGGCTAAATAAGTCTAAATAATAAGTCTAAATATCTTTGGTGTAAGCTTCAATTAGCCGCATTCCTAGATTCATAGATTCATAGATGTAGGGTCAGAAGGGACCTTGTAGATCTTCTAGTCCGACCCCCTGCCCTGGGCAGGAAAGAAAACTGGGCTCAAATGACCCCCAGCTAGGTAGACATCAAGCCTCCTCTTAAAGACCCCCAAAATAGGAGCCAGCACCACTTCGCAGATGACACCAAGATTTGAGGTGAGGTGGGCACACTAGAAGGGAAGGACAAATTACAACAGGACTGGACAGGTTACAGGGGTGGGCAAGTGAAAATAGGATGGGATTCAATACTGACAAGTGCAGGGTGCTGCACTTAGGCAGTAGGAACCAGCAGCACACCTATTGGCCGGGGAACTCCCTTCTCAAAAGCACAGTGGCAGAAAGAGATCTTGGAGTCATTATCGACTCCAAGATGAACATGGGCCAACAATGCAAAGACATGGTCAGTCCCTAACCATATCAAGAGGGCCACCTGCATGATCCGGGGACAGCAGGGCAGGAGGAGAGGAGGAGAGGCTGTGAGGAGAGGCTA
This sequence comes from Caiman crocodilus, assembly GCA_030014935.1. Classification (NCBI taxonomy): domain Eukaryota; kingdom Metazoa; phylum Chordata; order Crocodylia; family Alligatoridae; genus Caiman; species Caiman crocodilus. The sequence goes on from JAGPOW010000304.1 coordinate 13,401,814, forward strand.
CGGGACCTTAACCTGTTCAGCCTTCACAAGAGAAGGCCGAGGGGGGACCTTGTGGCCATCTATAAACTTATTAGGGGGGACCAGCGGGGATTGAGAGAGACCACGTTCCCTGCGCACCTCCCGGAGTAACAAGGAATATCGGCCATAAGTTGTTAGAGGGTAGGTTTAGACTAGACATTAGAAGGCACCACTTCACAGTCAGGGTGGCCAGGATCTGGAACCAACTTCCAAGGGACGTGGTGCTTTCAGTTGATACCAAGAATGATTTGAGTCTGGTTTACCAAAGCAGCCACAAGTCTCATATAAGCCAACCGTCATGTGCCAAGGCAGTTCTTATTTAGCACAAGTTAGTTCATGTGTCCCCCCTCTATGGGCAACACCAGTTACTACAGGGAGTGGATTAGAGTTTAATCAATGCTCAAGTGGCTGGGCCCAGCAAGAACTGCAAAAAAAGCATATCTAGTAATTTGTGTTTGGGGCTCGAAGGATGTCAGCCTGGTTTCTGGTGTAGATTAGAGTACTCTCAGGGTTGCCAAAACGGTGACTATTGGCCACCAACATCTCTACTATAACCTGGGGATCAGTAGGTATAAGTATTCCCCGGCCATATTCTTATGGTATGAACTAGGGCAGTGGTATAGAGGTTACTTATGCAGGAAGCTTGCCCGTAATCAAGGGACCTTTCCAAGACATAGGTCTGTTCAGTCCCTCTGCAGACCTGAGAATCAAGACCTCCATATTCCATTGGCACCATTAATCAAACTGATGATTGCACACGTATATCTACTGAGACTCGCTGATACACTAGCAACACTGCTTAATTCACTTTAGACTGATATATTAGAAACCTAGTTCAAGAAACTGCAGTAATATTTAAAACCATGACTGACCCAGTGACACTCTACTTTGGGAGAAGGATGACTCAAGATTGAGTTTTCTGCCTGATGGAGTTGGGGCACATATTGCAGGGGACATGTGTGCTGGTTTTGGGTTGGGGATCAAGGCTGCAAGTGATGGTGCTTTTATATCCATAAATTCCCATAGCAAACCAGCTGCTGGATGCAGTTGTCTTCATCCGCAAAGGACAAACAACACCCCCACACAGCAAATCTTGCCTCATTTGTCGTGTTTACCTTTCTCCTAATAGCAATATATAATTTGACATTCACTTGCTCATTAGAGCTGAAATCTCTTTTCTCATCACTTTGGGGCTGTCACCACATTTTTGTTAATTTTCAGGAATAGCAAATTTACGGGTTATCAGTAATGTCACTTCCATTTACCTCAGTGCTGTCAAAGCTGTATCCTGCCTTTAGTCCATGTGCACAATTCCCATTAAGGCTGAGGACAAAGATCAAAACTAAAGTATGTTTGCTGCAGAAGTGCTAAAATAAAGTTTACCAAAGAATGCAGCTGGCATTGCTGTCTGTCTGTATAAGTCAGTAGCATTTCACATGAGAACTTTTGCATGGCTGGTGCTAACCTGATTTTATGGGCTAGAGAGTCATCTGTATATTTCTTAGCTTATCTATTGCACTTATTACTCCTGCACCTGAGCACCAGTATTAATGAACACATGTTCACCACACTTCTGCCAGATGGGAACTGGAGCACAGGGCTAGAAACCAGATTTTCTGAGTCCCAGTCCTCTGTCCTTACCACAAGAGACCAAGCTAAATTTTCTCCTGCTATAAACTGACATTGCTCCACTAAAAACAATAGAACCCTGTCAAGTCAAGGCCAAGAGTTTGGCCTGTTTCACATTCACGACACACATTTAGAGCATTGAATGGGAGTAGCTGTGGAAGGTCTTATGAGACATGTCCTGATGAGCATGCACGGGCAGTTTGAGGTGCCATAAACCAAATGCGGCACATGTGCAAGCATTCACTGTGCTATTCATTTGCAGTGCGACAGAGATTTTTTGACACCAAGAGATCCCAGTGTCAAAAAAATCTGCTGAAAAAAGTGGTGTAGTGTATGCAGCAGTAGCCTGCACTACCAGCAAGGGAGCCTGGCAGGCCAGAGCCATGCTCCGGCTGCCAGCCAGGCTTGGAGCAGCTGGCTAGACACTGCTGCTGTCTCAGGAGGCCTGCAGGACCCCAGGTAAGGCTGCTAGCCTTACCCAGTCTCCCCCAGCCCACATGGCTCACTGTGCTGCATGCTGGAGCACGTGTGTAGGAGTGTGCCTGGAGACAAATAGCAGCAGCACAAATATGTGCCATTGCTATTTGTCTCATGGGAAGTGCATGCTCCTGCATGTGTGCACCCGTGAAGATGCAGTTTCCCTGGACAAGGACTGTATTGCTCTAGTGTCCTTTCAGCTAGGTTCCCAGCTGACGTCGTGGGGCATGTCAGTGTTGTTGCCAGTAGCAGTGTCACTCAATATTTCCATGAATCACTGCTGATTTGGTTTTATTTATTAGAATTTTTAGTGAGCACATTGAAAATACTTGAACATCATATAAAAAACCAGTGTAATACTCTTCCTTTGATTGCAAGCCTATGTGCACCAGTTGAATGTTAAGCAATAACTTACGTATTACCAAACCTACGTGGCTTGCTTTGAGATGAATAATAATAACTTTGATCTGCTTTGATGATACAAATACAACTTTTTTAGCATTTGATAATTACATTAGTCATAGCTGCTGACAATGGCATGCTCTGAAGTGTTATTTAAAGAATGGGAGACAATATGAACACCTCGTGCCTCCTGCGGTTGGGGGGACATGGCGATTGCCTGCAGGTGGTGGTGGTGGCAAGGGCATGGTGGCAGCAGGAAAGAACTGCCCGCAGGCGGCCATGGTGATGTTGGCAGCAAGGGTGAGCTGAGTGGGGACCGCCCGCAGGTGGCTGCACCAGTGTCGGTGGGGAGCGGGGAGGCGGTGGCAAGTGCCAAGTGGCAAACGGTGACCTCCCACAGACACTACTGGCAGCGTTGACAGTGAAGGGGGGAGCAAGCAGCGACTGCCCACGGACACTGCTGGCAGCAGCCAATCTCAGGGGGTGTACGTGAACCTGCATGCACCCTCTATACATTGCCAATGGGAGACAGAAATGCATACATATTCATAGGTTCATAGATTGTGAGCCTGGAAGAGACCTTGGGAGATCAACAGGCCCAGCCCTCCTGGACTAGGTAGGAAAGACAACTGGGAGTCGGGTGACACCAGTGAGCTGATCACCCAGTCTCCTCTTGAAGATTTCCAGCGCAGGAGGGATTGCACCACCTGTGGAGGGAGCCTTTTCCACAGTCTGGAGTTTCCTCACCCTGACTGAGAAGAAATTTTCCTAATGTTGAGCCTGAAATGGTCTTCCAGGAGTTTGTGACCATTACTCCTGCTTTTTCCCAAGGGTGCCGTGAACATCACCAACATGGCTTCGAGTGCAACCAAAGCAAGGGGAAATCTTATCTTGGTAATAAATGAAAATATGGCCCAAATTATGATGATATATTATATTATTATAATTGTAATAATTATAATACTAGTAATTACATTATACTCATGAATTACTAGTATTATGAGTAGTAATAACAACAACAACATCAACATCCAACTTGGGCCAAATGGGTAGAATATTAGCTCAAGTTAGATTTTGATGTTATTTTTAATCGCTGCTTTTAAAGCACATTAGTGCCTACTCATGGACCAGACACTGCTTTTCCACATATTCAATAACTATTCCTTTGCTAGATAATGTTCTATCAGACATAATAGGCAATCTCTGACTCAAAAGTTTACAATCTAAGTATATAACAGGAAGCAACGGATGTATTAAAGCAGACAGTACCTGGAATCAATGAGACACTATTTGTCAGCATGCAGTCAAGATAAGTGCTGTCAAATTAATAATTTTAGCTAAAGCTTATCTTGGTGAATAAAAGGTAGCCATTAGAAATATCTATAGTGGCATTGTATCATATCACACTGCATCATATCGTATCATATCACATCACATATTATATTGCACCATATTATACTGTACCATATCACATCATATGATATTATATTGCATCATATATGTTATAACTATTATATTTTGTAATAAATCAATTAGAAGAACAGAAAGAACAAGGCATTGATATAAAAGAGAAGTGATAAGGTTTAAAAATATATACAGAAAGAGAAGACACACAAGAAAAAATCCAGAAGGTGGCACGGTTAAGGAAAGTGTCAAAGTTGGATTTTTTTGAAGTATGGTGGGGCCAAAATAAATTGCAGCAATAGTATGAGGTCTATTATTAGATGAAGAGGGCAACATTATTAATAATGATGCAGAAAGGGCAGAAATGTTCACTAACTATTTCTACTTTTCTACTCTCTTTTTTTTTTTTGGAAGGAAGACAGATGATGTGCTTATATCACATGAAGATGATGAAGTATTTTCTATTTGTGCTTGGTCCAACACTATTCAAGAGTTTAAGCAATTACTAGGATCTAAATATGAATAGGATCTAAGAAAAATGGATGCAAGAATTGTCAGTGGTAAATAAAGAGAAGAGGACAGGTCCTACAGAGTGATGTGTATTACTTGGTAACCTGGGCCTATTCAAACAAATTGTGTTTTAATAAGCCATGTGGAAAATTAGAAATCTAGGGCCAATGAATGAAATCACGCATGCTGCATGATGGACTGCAGGCTGTAAATCAGTGACTTAGAGAGAAGGATTTAAACATCACGGTGGACATATAGTTTAATGTGAGTTCACACTGTAATGCTGCAACAAAAAGAGCTAATGTAATCCTTGGCTATATAAAGGAGCAGGGATGGGATTTTTACCCTTTTATACGATACTGGAATGCTGCATATAATGCTACATACAGTATTGGAATACAGCATGTTGTTTTCGTCCTGAGTTTTAAAAGGATATTGAAAATATGGAGAAGGTGTAGGAAAAAAAACCTTTAATAATTGCAAGGATAGGGGAAACGCCTTACAGTGAGAGACTCTGAGAGCATGATTTGTGTAGCTTATCACTGGATACTGATAGGTGACTTGATTAGAGTGTATGAGTACATTCATGGAGAGAAAATGCAAGGTTTTTAATCCAACAGAGAACGGCATAACAAAAACCAGTGACAGGAAGCTGCTGCCAGACAACTTCAAATAGAAAATAAGGCAAAAGAAAAAAAGTTGTTTTTCAGTAAGGGTGATTAGCCCCTAGAACAAACTCTTCCAAGGAAAACAAGATGCTTTTCTGGAAGACATATATTAGCCAAGCATAAGCAATGATATAATCAAAGGCAAGTTGTTGGGTTCAAGACTAGGTTTACTGGGTGAAATATAATACTCTGTGATGTTCAGGTGAGAACAAATTCTTGAAGGGTTCCTTCCATCAATGGGTGGAAGGATTTCTTGGAAGCTGAAGTTTTTTTGAAGGCACTATGGAAACTGAGGATTTTGGCGGAGGTTAATGATATGGACAATTACTTGAAGCTCTTCGCAAACACAAGTGACTACCTTAGAGAAAGCACAAGGGTGTTTGTTTGAAAATGTAATGAAAGGGCAATGGAAACAGGTGTTGTGGGCCAATCAGAGGAAGAAGCTGGCATCTTAATATTCAGTGAGAGGTGAAAGATTATATAGGATGGAGACAGACTATGAAGGCCCTTTCAAGTAAAGTTAAGAACCTTTGATTTGGAGAGAGAAAAGAGGGAGCCCACTGATGGACATTGAAAGAGGTTGATATGGCCAAAGCAATGGGTCAGAAGAATGATCCCATCAGGCATTAATTCTGGGTGGATATAAATAGGGCATGATTGTATTTCTCAAGGGCCAAAAAGCATTTTGCAATAATTGAGACTGGAGATAGTGAGGGCTTTAACAAGTGTTTTAGTTGTGTGGCTGGATAGGACAGGCCTATATAAGAGATGATATGCAAAAAAAACCTGGCAAGATGAGATGTAGCCTGGATATGAGGATCCTGTAAGAGATTGATGTTGGAGATGACACCCAGTGAGGGCTGTTCACAATGACTGAGGATGGAGGTGACAGAGAGGGTTTGGAGGGGGAGGAATTAGGATTTTGTTTTAGCTGCTTTTGATTAGATTTTCAATAGAATAGCGCTGCTCACTTAGCCTCTGAAAATCCAAATGCCTTTAGGGTTCCTTTAGGCTCCTTTAGGCTTTAGTTGAGCCTAAAGATATCCTGGGGATATCTTAATATGGAGGCTTTTTATATTGCCACATCCCTGTACCAAACTGGAGCCATTCAAATGAGTTGTATATATCTCAGGCTCCATTAATGCAGTGTTTAAGCCTTTCTGAATGTGTAAAATACTTACCTTTCCAAGAACCCCATGACGTAGAAGGGCACTCTTACTCCTGATTTTCAGATGTAAGCAGAGATACTAAGACCCAGATTTTTATGTGTGTAGGTGTTGATCCACACAGTGCTCTAAGGGAGTCATGCTCCCTATTGCATGCCATCTTATGGATTTACCCTTCAGAGAAATCCTGTTGGGTTTCAGTGGACATGTCTTCATGTGAAATTAATGCACAGGAATAAACTCTGGTACATATTGCGCTGGAGTTTATGCTCTCACATGTTGAGTTTGAACATGAGCCCAGGACTGCAGTATGTTGAGCTGGGTTGGATAAGCCCCAGCTGGCAATGGGGTGGGGGGCCACCCTGCCAACTTGGGGCTGCTCCAACCTGGCTCACGCAGCAGAGGGGCTGCCTGGATCATAAGGGCACTCCAGTGCCGGGCTAGCTGACACACAGCCCCCACACTGAAGCATCCTTGTGCCCTAGCCAGCCCCTACATGTGCGCTGCTGCAGAGTAAGTACTCTGCCCCAGGAGAGTATTTTTATATACACGTGCTATCCTGTGGTGGAGTAAATTGGTTTAGGTGGCCTAATAGTATCACACGTGTAAACACTCATAGTATCATAGTGCTTAGGGTTGGAAGGGACCTAAACAGATCATCAAGTCTGACCCCCTGCCTGGGCAGAAATGGATGCTGGGCTCATATCACCACAGCCAAATATCTGTCTAACCTCCTCTTGAAGACCCCCAAGGTAAGAGAGAGTACCATCTCCTTTGGGAGCCCCTTCCAGAGCCTGGCAGCCCTAGCGGTAAAGTAATATCTCCTGATGTCCAGCCTGAACCTTCTCTAATGATTTGTGGCCATTATTCCTAGTAACCCTGGGTGGTGCCTGGGGTGAACAGAGCCTCTCCCAATTCCTACTGGTCCCCCCTGGTGAGTTTGTAAAAGACTACCAGATCCTATTCCATCCTTCTCTTGTGGAGGCTGAATAGGTTCAGGCCCTTTAGCCTCTCTTCATAGGGCCTGCCCCGCTGCCCCTTGACCATGCGAGTGGCCCTCCTCTGGACCCTCTCAGTGCTGGCCACATCCCTCTTGAAGTGCAACGCCCAGAACTGGACACCGTACTGCAAATACTGGTGTTTTCCTGCAGGACTAATTGGTCATCTCTGACATAAATGTGTCAGGCAGATGTGCCCAGTGAGTCTCATATCAACTCTTCCTTTCATTGTACACTGAGCTAGAGGGGAAGAAACTGAGCGCTAGAGTCTCTCGCCCGCTGACTAGGGCAACTCCCTTTGACAGGTAGAGTTTACACCCTACCTGTGTCATCAGCATTTCTACCTGGAGAGCTTAGGCCGGTACTCACAAAGCTCGCTGATTTGTTTTGGATCAATGTATGGGAGCGTGCAACGTACTCTATGAGTTAGGTTCTTTACTGTGTGCCTGTGCCTGGCTCATTGGGCACTCCTACATGTGCTTTGGGCATGGGAAGGCAGTGTTTTAATTCAAGCAGCTCTGAGATCTGCTGTAATTAAAGTGCCACAGATGTTGTACTTTAGTTCAAGTGCCCCCACTACCATTTTCAAGCGCGGGGATGCTGATATATGAGATGTGAGAGACTGCTGGAGCGCAGTAGTTGCCACAGTCCAGCAGACTTAATTAAGTGAGTCTTTGATGCCCTGTAATTACAGCATGTCAGATCACATTGGCGACATATAGGGGGTGCACGTGGGTGCATGTGCACCCCCTGAGTGGGTGCACCCCCTGTGAAAAGGTGCCACCAACACTGCCAGCAGTGCCTGTGAGCAATCACTGCTTGGCACCCCCCCTTTTGACCACTGACACGGCTGGTGGTGTCTGTGGATGGTCTGTGATCGCTGCTGGCCGCTGCCAAGACTGCCGACGGCGTCTGTGGGTGGTTGCCACCTGCCAGTAGGTGCTCGCCATCCACACTCCCCCCCACTACTGCCCCCTGCTTACTGCCACCACGCTCCCACCACCAACAGCACCACCACCACCTGCAGGAGCTTGCCATTCCCCCCAGCCTCTGGAGGCACGCAGCATTCATGTCGGATCAGCTCCATGCTCATGTACAGGCATCCATCATGGTGAGACCTGTGGAAGAATGTCTTACATTCAAAAGCTTGTTTAAATCTATCCCAACTACCCAGAAGTCCAATAAAAGGCATCAAAGAAATCCTTGCCTCTCACAATTTCTGGATCATCACGGCTACAACATCACTCTGACGCTACCATAATTCACCCTATAAATTGTCTGGAGAGGGCTGGGCATCTGTCTTGGACTTGTGAATACCACAGGGTGACAGAACACTTCAGAGCAAGACGTGACAACACCCAAGCCACACTATGGATTTACCCTTTGGAAAATAAGCCTTATTGGCTGTCAATTAATGGAGCAATATGTAGAGAACTGTACTAAGTGACATGGTCAGGTAGCACAGCAAGCCAACAATAGAGCAGGGGCTTAAACACCAGCCTCCCAAGTCCTAAGCTACTGTAATGACTTACATGGTAATCACCCTTCCTCTATAAATTAGGACCCTTGTGAAAGAAATCTAGCAAGGTCAGCTGTTCTCAGGTGCTCCGTTTTCTGAATCAGACAAGAGACTTATCCTTTACATGTGTTTTTTTAGAGTCATCTGGGAAACTTTGTAGCTTTTTTGGCAAAAATATTTCATTGATAATGAAAATGGTTTGATTTAATCATTTTTAGAAGTTAAAAACAAAACAAAACACCTTCCAAATTCCACAGATTTGGGGCTTTCAATTTGCAAGGAGAATATTAAAATATTGATACCAATGGAAACCTTCTTATGAAAATTTGCATTGAATCAAGAAGCCTTTTTGCATCAGAAAAAAAGTCTTTGAAAACTTTTTCATCAGCTCTGTTTTATTAGGATTCATGACAGAGACAGTCAAAAAGAAGGGGGTGGTTTCTCATCTAGGCATTCAAATCTGTACTCCATTAGTTTCAAAAGAATTCAGCTTCCATTTGTGGGTCATCTCTAATTAAAAAGAAGATTTGCTTTACTTTCTTTCTAGGCAGAGAATCCCTGAATGTCCTTGTTCAAAGCCACATCTGTGCAAAGCTGCTAGGAGCACGTTCCAGCTGTGATTGACATGTGCTAATTCCAGAGTAATTGAGTAAATATTCTTAAAGAATTATGAATGCAAAGATTTTTTTAAAAAAGGCTATTATTAAGCAGCACAGGAATGAAAGCCTAGAGATCACAGATGAATGAGAAATTCCTAAGAGGTGAAAACACAGGAGTTGGGTGTTTGCTATTCACAGGCGTTCAACCTCTTAAAAGTGGTGGTTTGACTGCCTTTACCTAGGACATCCTAATGAAGCCTGGACTTTTAGAAGTCAGAAGTTCAATAAATACATTAGTTTCCATTTGTAAAGGTTTTCAAATTCTGTTTTCTCCCTGGAAAGTGCAAAATACCTGTGCTTATGAACACCCTGACACTGTAACCTGGGCTCCTCTTAGCAGATATCCCAGGTGAAATCCTGGCTTCATTGAAATGGGTGGTTTTGCCCTCTCATGCCCCGTCCCAGCTGTATGAACATCCCTGGGCCATATGCAGTGCTGGGTGGAAAAGCTGTGCTGATAATGAGACAACTCCATGACATGACATGCGTATGCTTAGGCCACAGCCCAGCACAGCTGGAGATACTCCCTCCAGAGCACATCCTGCCCATCCACCCCCCACCCCACTCACATGTGCCAAGCTGAGGCAACAAAGCTATTTTGGAGGCAGCCCCATCCTGCTACAGCTCTCCAGTGTGGTGATGTCTGAGATCTCCGCAGGGCAGCATTTCCAGGTGGATGTGCTTGAGGGGCAGTGTGTGTGTGGGGTGCCTGGCAGCAGACACCTCTAACATGAGTGGGGATGTAGTGTAAGCAATGCCCTATGCCAGCAGGGGCCAACCTATTGGCAGGCATGCCACCAACTAACCCTGAACCAGTCCCAAGCCACTCTGATCCCCTTTCCGCACCCAGTCTGCTGCTCTGCCTTCCTCTCCTTGCCCTGTGCTCCCTGCTCAATCTCCTGCTCTGCTTTCTGCTCCCTATTAGCTGCTGCACTGCTGTGTTGCCTGCCCCCTCCCTGATCTGCCATGTGCCACCCCTGCCCAATGTGATTTGCAAGGATTGTGTCTGCAGTATTTGCTGGAGATGGTTAATTGCCAGCCAGCTCACTTTTCCTTAAAGCCTAAATCGGTGCACCTACTGTCAAATCTACTCAAATTGCTGCTCTCAGCAAACAATATCTTGCTGTCCTCTCAGATTTGCTTCTGGGGGCTATTTCCTTCCCTCCTCAGCTCTCAGGTAAACTTTACTTAATGGCAAAGCTGAGGCAGGGGGAGAAAAAGTTTAAAGCACAGCAAACAGCACAGAGCCTATACAATTACTTGTTTATTGCATCAAAAGAGGAATGCTGGTTAGGAGGAAAAATGACAGCTTGTAAACATCTTCAGGGCTTGCAAGCTGAAAATATTGGGGGATTTGAGCAGCAAGAAGTGAATTCCACTGATAGGTTCATCGGGGGATATGAGTCCTGTATGACTGGTGTCATGGCCTTGAGTCGAATGATGACAGGGATGTGAAGAGTAGCTGATGTAATGGCTTGGATAGGCATTGAATGTGGCTCTCCATCACCTTGCCCCTTATTTACAGTACAGGAGAGTGGATGGTAAAATGCTGCTTAATCAGAATGCCTTGCACTGCTGTCTAGTGCCTCCCAGACCCAGTACAATGTTTGAGAAAATGCTAAGTCCCCTCAAGGACTTATACAGCAGCTTTTGAAAGGTGTTTACAGGAACCATGATGGAGAGCAGAGTATAAGATTTGCAAGCAGTGCTTCCAGCCGACAACGGGGATTGCAAAATGCTACCATTTCCAGAGGCATGTTAGGGGTCCCTAAGAAACAGCCCTCCCTGAGTTAATTACCTAGGTAGCCACACTTGCCTTGCATCTCTAATTGACAAGCTCTGTCCCAGTTAATTAACTGGCTGGCTTCCTGCTTGGCTGTTGGGAGTGCAGCCTATCCATTTAGTCCCGGCTGTGGTGGCAGACTCTAGGGCAGCCGACAGTTTTGACCTTGGCCTGCTTTGGTAAGCCTCCTGGTTCCTGTGCTGCCGGGCTTTTCCTGGTTTCACTCTGTTCCAAGTTTCTGGCCCTTTGGATCTGTTTCCTGTCTGTTTTGGCTTTGCTCATGGACCTTGTTTTGTGAATTTCCCTGCGTCTGGTAATTTGGCTCCTGAATCCTGTCCCTGCCTTGCATCAGTGACCTAACCTCTGGGCCAGGCTGTCTGTGACCTGATCCCTTACAATGGCACCAAAATAGCTGGCTATACCTAGGCATAAATGCCAGACTATGGTGGGGGGGAAGAGCTGCTGAATAAATTTAACCTGACCCTGGAGACTCACAGACCACAGCTACTGCTGCTGTAGTGCAGACTCCCTGGGCCCTGGCTCTTGTTGCTATGGCATGGGCTCCCAGAGGGCCACCCTTCTGGTTCCCCTGATAAATTGGTGGCCCAGGCAGTCTTCATACCCAACTCCTCCCCCCACCACCCCATGCGTAGCAAATACTGTACCTGAATACAGGCCTCCACAAAAATAAAAGTGACCTCCACAGAATAGACAGACTACAAAAGTGGGCAGACTTTTGTAGGATGGGGTTCAACGTAGACAAATGCAGGTGCTGCACCGTGGGAGAAGGCATCCACAGCATGCATACAGGCTGGGGAGTTCCCCTCTTGAAAGCACAGAGGTGGAAAGGGATCTCAGAGTCATTGTTGACTCCAAGTTGAACATGCCAGACCGCAGCTAGCAAGGCCAGCCATACCTTGTCATGCATCCAAAGGCGCATCTCAAGCCGGTCCAGAGAGGTGATACTCCCCCTCTATGCGGCTTTGGTCAGGCTGCAGTTGGAGTACTGCGTCCAGTACTGGGGATCGCTCTTCAAGAGGGATGTGGCCAGGCTGGAGAGGGTTCAGAGAGTTGCATTACATTTATAATCACCCGCTTGGAGAGAGGGCAGCAGGACAGGCCCTACGAGGAGAGACTGAGGGACCTGAACCTGTTCAGCCTCAGCAAGAGGAGGCTGAGGGGGACCTGGTGGCTGCCTAC
>JAGPOW010000304.1:13414346-13567472 GCA_030014935.1 Caiman crocodilus
TAGAGATCAGAAGGCAATATTTTACAGTTAGGGTGGCCAAAATCTGGAACCAGCTTCCCAGGGAAGTGGTCCTCACCCCTACCTTGGGCAAATTCAAGAAGAGGTTGGACGATCACCTGTTCGGGGTCTTGTGAACCCAGCATTCATTCCTGCCTGTGGCAAGGGGTCAGGCTAGATGGTCTGTTCAGGTCCCTCCTGACCCTAGCTACTGTGAAACTATGACTCATGGGAGAGACCACAAGGCGGGATTGTATCACATTGGCTCTGTGTATTTCCAGCTTCCTTTCAGTTGCATGGATGCTCCTGTTTCACTCCACTTTGGCTGCTAAATCTCGCCTTAAGGAGGCTGCTCAGCACTGGGGACTAGCCTGTTCACCAGAAGACAAAAGCGGGTGACTAATGAAGGTGCTATGACGTTGCCTTTGGCACATCAGCAAATAAGCTATTTGAACAGAGTTCAGCTAAGCTCGGCCCCCAGCAGAATGCAAAGTCTGTTTCCAGTAATTACATCCCATGCTACATGAATAGTTAACCTCCTCCAGGCTTTTTTATGGGCTAGGGGTATTACCTTTAAAATGTGTTTTCATTGCATTCAGGAATAGGTTTGAATATAACAGCATGTTTGTCTTTTCGGCAGTACCATTAACCTTTCCTGGGACAGCACAGACTCTATTATAACACTAATGGCCAAATCAATACTTTTTTTGCATTACATTTATATATGCCCTCTTCCCAAGGCACACAGCAGAGCGAAAGCTAATGTTCCTCATAAGAGGTGTGCAATTCTCCTCATAGTAGTCTGCACTCTCATTTGTTTTCCTCCTATAGCCACCGCCTTCATTTTGTTGTCTGAATCAGTAGTCCTTATACAGCATGGAGGGCAATGGTGTGCTGGGGACCAATTGTGGAGGTGACATGTTTGCTTGTTCCCTTATGATAGGAGTACAAATCCTCACCACCTCTTGCCACTTGGGCCTGGTGGCGCATTACAGCTTCCATGTAGAGGATGGACAAAAATCCCTAAGAAACTTTACGAAGTTCAAGTACATGAAGCTGAAGGCTAGGAGCATCCAGTGAGCTTCTAGGTTGGTTAATAAAAAAAAAAGTGCTGAAGTCAACATACGATTTTTTGAAAACACTCGGGATAAAAAGCTGATACTCACTTACATCCACCGTGGCTTGTTTGAAAAAAATCTGTGATGTTGCTCTGGGCATAGCTAGGCCACGGGGTCACTAAAAATAAATAAGTTGTCTTCAGTCTCTTTCTTTTTTCAGGGGCGGTTGCTGTATGTATTTGGTCTAGCTCCTGTATGCCATTTAAAAAGCCTTTGAATTAGAGCTGGGTGGAATTTTTCTGACATTGTTTCACCACAGGCAAGTGCAGATTCGGGTTAACGAAAAGTGTTCACAGATTTCTGTTGAACCCAGTAAATAGTTTTAGTTTAAAAAAATAAATGAAGAGAAGAGAACATTTTTGGAAGGTACTATGTTGATAAATCAAAACATTTTATTTCAATCTTGAAAAGATGTTCTGCTTTTAAATTTACCTAAAATGAATTTGAAAAGATATAAAAAAAGGAAAAAGTGCCCCAAAAGGTAATTAAATATTACTTGAACTAACCTTTTACAATTTTAGTTGGTGACTTTCTACTTTGATTTGAACTAGACAAGACTTTCTGAATATAAAGTATTGACTACATGTTTCATCAAAAGTTTGACTTTTATCTTCATTTTTTTTAACCCGCTACGTTTGGTCCCCAGCCCATGCTGAGGCTCCTTATGAGATCAGGCCTTTGTGTTTCCTGGTTTTTCGATTTTTTTGTGCTTAGAAAGAGAATTGGGAAGAAAGGGAACAAGCAATTATTTTCAAATTTGTGTTTATACAGTGAGAAGAAGAGAGGGAATTAATATAATAGAAAATCTCCATCCAAGCAAAACTGAACAAACTCTTCTTCATAAATGATGTGACAAATCTAGTCCTGCCACCGGAGCATTTGTGAGTACACTTCTTGCTTTAAACAAATTTGTTTCCTATGTGATCCTCTCATTTACATTGTCTAATTTCTAGACTGCTAGTTGTTTGTGAACTGTCCACTGATACGCTCCTTTTTGTTGTGTGAATGGTCACTCGATCACATGATCCTGCTTCTGTTTCCTGACTGGATGACAAACTATATAACCAAGAGAATGTGAATCACAACCACAAACAGCAAATAATCTGCTTGCATGCAACCCCCCCCGTGAGTCACTATAAGGCCTACTGAAAATCTCAGTACAAGGAAGATTAAATGGTGCTTAAATAGTGTATAGGCTTCCTGCTGGCCCCTTCATGGGGTGAATTTTACTTCTGAACATTGGTGATGCAGAGGGGGTACATGCGGGAGCATGTGCACCTGCTGAGCATGGCGGTACACACCCTGCAACAGTGTCAGCGGCCACTGCGGGTGGCATCTGCGGTTGGGGCTGGATCTCCACTGGCCACCGTCGATGCGGTCAGTGGTGTCTGCAGGTGGTTGCTGACCACTGGTCGGCGCTCGCCACCACGCCGGCCTCCTGCTGCCGACAATGCTGCGGCTGCCCGCAGCAGCTCTCCATTTTCCTTCGCCACACTCCCACCGCTGACAGTGCCGCCGGCACTTGCGAGAGCTCACTGTGCCCCCACAGCCTCTGGGAGCACATGGCATCCATGCTTCTGACCAGCCTTTTCCCCAAAGCATTCATGCATAATGGCTATAAAGACCACAGTTATGGTTAAATTATATAACCCTTTGAAAGGGGAATAACTATTTATGAATGGTCTTACCTTTAAGATGCTCATTTTCTGCCTAATCCTCAAGTGACATCAATCCATGTAGCTTCATGGATTTTAATGCAGCTATGTGGATTTGCACCAGCCGAATATCTATCCTCATTGCTGTTACATTGCAACATTCATGGGACAGAGGGACTGGAATAAGAGAGAGAGAGAAGGATATGTTACATGGATGAGTACTTTGGTTGACTAGGTGTGTTGCATGTTGTAAATCTCACTCCCCATCACATAACTTTTCTTATGTTGTACCATTTTCAATGATATGTGTTTTCCCCTTAGGGGAAAACATGTTAAGGAAGACTTGATGATAAACTCCCTGAATGATTAAAGGTGTCAACGTAATGCAGGGTATTAGCGTAATTCCCAGTTTCACTAATTATGGTCATTAAGATCCTGAATTGGAAAATCATAATGTTGCTTAATTTCTACAAGGATAAATAGAAAAATCTCTGTTTTGTTTTCATAACAGAAAAGGCCATCTAATTGGCATGGAGAACCATGACCTCAGCCAGAAATTGATATTGCAGCAATTTTCTTTCTTGGGAATAAATTATTTTCCCTAGTAATGGAATGAGGCATGCTCGATCAATGCTAGAAAAAAATGTCTCCGGATTTATCCTGTTATGACTTATGAAGCAGAGCTCTATTATTCACTAAGAATGCAGTTTTGCCTATATTCCTACAGCACTTTCTGTCTGAGCATACCAAACTGCTTTCTCTACAGTCATGTGGTAAAGTAATGAAGTTGTATTAGCCTTGATGTTACAGATGGTGGGCCAGGTCTTTAGGTGGTGTAAATCAACAGTACTCTATTGATTTCATTGTAGCCCAATTGCTTTACACCAGGTGTTCACTAGGAATACTGAGGGAAATATGTGCATGCAATCTCTCTCCATATTTTTAACTAACTCTGATATTATTGTCTGGCAATGTCCATGAATTTGGGGGGCTCACCAATAATTTACTCCCCCTTAGAAAAGCTGTGCTTCTGCCTTATCCTCCTCCTGTTTTTTAGCCAGACCCCTTCTGGTGAGATTAATGCCCTGCCTTTGCTTCCTTTTGCCTAAACTGTGATCTTGGTGTGAGAGCTCTCCTGGTCTCACCTCCGCCTCCCATCCTCCTCAAGCTTGACATTGCATTAACCCTCCCCTGCGCTCTAACACACATGCCTCCCCCAAGGAGCCAAGATCACACATCAGCAACCTTCAGTTGCAATCATAGTAGTTGCACTTAATCACCAAGTCATAGTGAAGCCCTTTAAGAACTCAGACTGATGTAGCTTTCTGGGCTAGTTATACTCAATGAACTGAATCAATGAATGTAGCCAAGGGTCATAAAATAAGTAGTTTTTCTCTTCTTACTATGTCAGAAAATAGGTAACACAAATAGTCACTGAGAAAGTCTCCTTTTAGTTTGTAACAAATTATACCACTGTGTATTAATATGAGAGGTGGAGAACTCTTGCATACTTTCTTCATCTGATGAGGTCCAGAAAACATTATGTTGGGCTTCCCCTTAATGAAGCAATTAAGTCTTGGAGTCAAGTTCCTAAAATGCCCATTGCACTAATACATACCCTAGATGGAGGTTAGATATTCAGCTCATCTACAAAAAGGCTCTAAACATGAAAGAAAAAAGAAATGCCATTATCCAAACCCTGAGCACTTAGAGAAGATCCCCTTGTTTCTATTAATTATTACCTGGTAAATTATTCTAAGTGGGAATAATACAAAAGAGTATTTTATAGATACTTTTTGTGTGTACAGGCAGGACCAAAGTAAGATTCAGAGTAATGATAATGGTGTGAAAATGTGGTCCTGTTCCATTCGATGAAAGGTGTTATATTTAATATACAGCTAGAATCCAGTAAGCACATAAGCTTCCATGGATTTAAACTAGAATATCTTCAGGGTTTTCATAATAAATTTAATACTTCAAAGAGGCATTGACTAATGGCTTTCAGATATTATAAGGCAGACACTTCCCTATAGGAAATCAATTAAAGTTGAATCTTATTGATTTTAACCCATTTCTTCATACAGTTAAAACCAAGCTTTGAACTCCCTTTGGAAATAATTCTATTAGTCTATTCTGTTACATGGCCAAGGTAAAAATAATTTCTAAATCAGATCAGATGAAAGAAAGGAAATATTCACTTAATGGTTTTCTCCGTTTTAAAAACCAACATACTCTTTTTCATGTCACTTACTGTGGGTGAGGAATTATAATCCCCTGGTATTTGGAAATCGTGGAAGTCTGCAAATGGATATAATTTTGCATGCACAAATCTTTAGATCTTAAATGGGATTGAAGTGATGTATGGACCTTGTGCTGGTCCTCTGCAAGGGGGTGAATTTTATGTGGTCCCTGTCTCTACCACTTGCAAATACAGCTTAGAAGACAGGTTGAGTCAAGATGATACTTCAGCTGAGAGCCTGGTGTTTTCTCTATCAACTTAAGAATGATATCTTCATTCTTGCAGTAGGAGTTGCAGTAGGTTAAGAGATGACCATCTCATGGTCTACAAGTACTACATGGAGAGGAGATTTCTGGTAGTGAAAGGTTCCTTAATCTAGCAGACAACAGTGTAACTATACTGGGCTGAAGAGAGAGAAGATCAGGCTAGAGTGACAATGTTCATAGATTCATAGATTCACAGAAGTAGGTTCAGAAGGGACCTTGTAGATCAAGTTTGACCCCCTGCCTGGGCAAGAGAGAAAACCAGGCTCAAATGACCCTAGCCACGTAGACGTCAAGCCTCCTCTTAAAGACCCCCAGGGTAGGAGCCAGCACCACTTCCCTTGGAAATTGGTTCCAGATCCTCGCCGCCCTGACAGTGAAGTAGTACCTTTGGATGTCTAGTCTAAACCTACTCTCCAACAATTTGTGGCCATTATTCCTTGTTACCCCGGGGGGAGCTAGGGGAAACAGGGTATCTCCCAAACACTTAGTGAGTTTATAGATGGCCACCAGGTCACCCCTCAGCCTTCTCTTGCAAAGGCTGAACAGGTTAAGGTCCCATAGTCTCTCTTCGTAGGGTCTGCCCTGCTGTCCCTGGATCGTGCGGGTCCTTTGGACCTTCTCCATGCTGTCCACATCCCTCCTGAAGTGCAGTGCCCAGAACTGAACACAGTACCCCAGCTGCAGCCTGACCAGTGTTGCGTAGAGGGTGAGGATCACCTCCTTGGCCCTGCTTGAGATGCATCTGTGGATGCAGGACAAGGTACAGTTAGCCCTACTGACCGTGACATTGCATTGGCGGCCCGTGTTCATCTTGGAGTCAGTAATAACTCCAACATCTCTTTCTGCCACCGTGTTCTTGAGAAGGGAGTTTCCCAGCTTGTAAGTGTGCTGCTGGTTTCTACTGCCCAAGTGCAGCACCCTGCACTTTTCAGTTTTGAATCCCATCCTATTTTCATTAGCCTACCCCTGTAACATATCCAGGTCTTGCTGTAATCTGTCATTCCCTACTAGCATGCCCACCTCACCCCAAATCTTGGTATCATCAGCAAATTTAAACAGACGGCTTTTTACTCTGTCATGCAAGTCACTAATAACGAAATTGAACAGTGCAGGCCTAAGGACCGAGCCCTGGGGGACTCCATGCCCACTTCCATCCAGCTCAAAAAGGACCTGTCCACCACTACCCTCTGAGTACAACCCTTCAGCCAATTTGCAATCCATCTGACTGCGTAGTTATCAATGCTGCAGTCATTTAGCTTTCTGATGAGAACTGGGTGGGAGACAGTGTCAAAGACCTTGCTTAAGTCCAGAAAGACTACACCCACTGCGACACCTGCATCCAGTGATTTTGTGTCCTGATTGTAGAAGGCAATCAGGTTGGTCTGACATGACCTGTCCCTAATGAAACCTTCCCTTTTTTGAAGATGGGGACCATGTTGGCTTTCTTCCAGTCATCTGGCACCTGGTCAGAATACCACAAGTGCTCATAAAGCCATTCCAGGGGCCCCACAATAACCCCTGCCAATTCCCTCAATACCCTGAGGTGGAGAGCACCTGCACCTGATGATTTGAACACATCTAGCCTCTCCAGAAGCTCTCTAACCCAGTCCTCCCTGACCTTAGGCCTGGCAGCATTTCTTCCTAGTCCATCTGGAATCTTGGTCAGGGAGTCCCGGTCCCTTGGTCGGGGAGTCCTGGTCCCCTGGTTAGGGAGTCCCGGTTTAACAGCAAAGACAATTAGAATAGTTTATCCAGGGATGTGATGGATTCCCTCTCCCTTTTAAGGGAAGATTGGATCCTTTTTGTTTTAGCTCCCCGTGAGGTAGAAGATACCTCCTTGATGCAGGAACGACAGAGTGGAATACTTTAAGTGAGAATAGTCGAGAAGAGGTCTTAATGGTTCCCTGCATGCTTTCCAATTCACAGAGTAAACACTATGGAATATGCATTACTATATCAAAGCAAGTATTGTATTTAAGTGATTTGGATTGTACTGATGTCCACCTTATCTTATACTTGGAAAATAACCATTACTAACTAGTAACGACCAGACTGCTGTACAAAAGAATGGTTTGGACAGAGGGGCCGAAATGTTTAAGTATTTCATTTGTCAAAACAAATTGTTACTGTAAATAATGCCAGTAAATAGTAGCTCTGCCATATATACATGTGAGGGAGGATGAACTTCAAATTCCTGGACTCTAGATTGTATTTTTGTTTCCAGGTGTTTCTGGCTTCGGTAATATCGTCCCAAGTGTTTTCCTCAGAACCATAGCTTCAGAGGTGATATTTCAGTAAGCCAGTGTAATACAAGTAAGGGTTACCAATAGAACAGGTTCATGTTTTAAATTCATTAGAAAAGATGGTCTTTGAAATTCTGAAGGTATTCATATATACAAGGTATCTTAACTAATCAAGCTGAAATTTGGGCTAGAGAGAGAAGTTACACATAAACCAGTTTAAATGATCAGGTTAAAGGTTTAAACCTATAACAGAGCAGAAACTCAGTGCACGTAAACCGATTTCAAAAGGGCTGAAACTGGTTTGAGATAAACCTAGTTGAATGTAGTATCAGACTTAACTGATTTGGATCAAACTGGTTTATAAAACTTCTTTCCCAGACCCCTTCCTGGTTCAAGTTAAATCAGAGTCCCCAGCATTTCTAGCCCTGGGCTGGGTTGTGCTGTCTGCTCCAGCATAGAAGGGTTTGGGGAGGGGTGGCAGGGGAGGGGGGGAGAGGCAGGGACTGCCCCCCAGACAAACCCTGGTTGGGGGCATGGAGGGGATTTAAATCCCCCTTCCCCTGGATACAGATCTGCCCTGCCCTGCTAAACTTACTGAAAGTTACTGCTGGCTGCAACTGTGGACTATAAATCCCAGAGGCACCTGGAAGCAGGAAGAGGAAGTGATGAGCAACCTTGCAGAGTCCTGCTTCTGTGATGCTGGACTGCAAATTCCTGAGACCTTCGGGGCAGCAGGAAAAGGAAGTGCCAGCGAGCTGTGCTCTGGCGCCCCCTGGCTTCTGGCCTGAGCCACTGCTGGCATGTAGCTGCATTTCCTGAATCAAAGGTAACTGTGTGTCCAGTAGTGGCTGTGAGAAACAGCACTGTTCCATTTTGCCATGAGTTTCGCCGGTTCGACAGAACAGCGTTCCATTTTGAATTTAATTTTGATTTGAAACAGCTGTTCCATTCCATTCCGTTGAAACAGAAAGATTGGTTTGACACTGTTTTGACATTTCTCTGGGGATGGGAAGTCAACCCAGCTGGGCTGACTTCCCATCCCCTGCTGGTTCTTGCGCTGGGGATGGGAAGTCAGCCTAGCTGGACTGACTTCCCATTCCTAGCCTATGGTCGAAACATTTCAACTTTCAAAACGTTTTGACTAACCTTGTTTTGTTTTGAGGCTATTTCGATGGCCTTTGTTTCATTCCAATTTTCTTGTTTTAGCCTCAAAATTAGTTTAAACAGAGTCGAAACGAAACGGCCGGCAAAATTTCTCAAAGCCCTAGTGTCCAGTTCTTTCTCAGTTTAATCTCTGCAGCTTAGACTAACCTGCAAAGACTGAATCAATTCAGCCTCAGGCTTTCTGACTGTCTGTACTTAGCCATGATGAAGTTGTCAACTACCAGTCTATCATTTTGTTCCTTGGGCAAGCTATGGGCCGGTCTCATCTGCACCTTAATTTAGAGTAGCTTTATGGCTGCTCTACTTTACATTAGTGGGAGCAGGTCTCTAAAACCTGTTTTGCCAGATGAGAGTCCACAGAATACAAGATACTCTAAACACCCCAGTATTGTTTCCAGCAAATCTTCCAATTAAGAGACACAAAGAAAAAAATTTGTTTCTTCTTCACTATGGTATGAGGTCTGAGGATCTGGCTCAAAAATCCTTCAAACTCTGAAAACAAAACTGACACTGGCAAAAAGTTTCAGAAACCATTTATCCTGACCATTATCCTTAACCATTTGCACCTGACACAAAAAGATAAAATATAGATCTGTTTAAAAAAAATCTATACATGGTGGATTTTCATGTTTCAAATTACCAGTAGAATCCAATAGAATATGAATCCTCTTCTGTCAGCCTGACAAAATATTTTATTTATCCTGTGAAGGAGATGTAAACAGTGTCACAGGTAAATGGCAGAGAAAGTATAATTTAGATGCAATCATCATGTTCCTTAGCCATCAAAAGATGTTGCAAATATACATTTGTAATGAGAAGACTAACGTTTCAGCATGTTTTTTCCAGCAATAAAGCCATTTAATCCTTGCTACCTGGTCTGTGGAGAAGTATAAAGGAAATGTGTTTTGAGGTGGCTTTGTAAAGACAGTATTTTATGTACAGATGCACTGTATTGGGCATGTTATTCAAGGATACCAAAATGCTTTGCAAAAAAGCATGGCAGAATTTCTGAGAGAGAAATCAGCTAGTGCCTGAACTTAGGTATCTGCTTCCTCTGCATGGCACTTAAATAATAGTTTGTGGTGTCAACGCACTAACTGTGATGCCATCTAAAAATCCAGTTTGGAACTGGGGCTCCATAGTCCGAACCTATGTACAGACAGGCATGAGAGATGTAGCTCTTGTGGTCTTTAAGCACAAAGCTGGACAAAGAAGGGAATCATGATGTGATATATAAGTGAACAATCTTGTTGAAGAAGTGTCCCATCTTTGTACACTGTTGGATTTAATTTTTATTATTTTAATTGGAAGGATTGGTAAGGGTGAAGGAAAATGGCAGAAAGTTAGTTGGAGCAAAGGGGTGAAGGGAAAAGGATGGACCTAGCTTAACAACCTGACTGGCTATGATTGCCAGCCTGAGTTTTACAGGTCTCATAGCAAAGATGCATCTTAAAGATGAAGAGGTGGATAATATAATCAATAGCAGGTATCTATGAGACAAGGGAGACTCCAGAACGCTTGTAAATATAAGTGTTCTGATTTTTCAGAGCTGACCTCCATAGGGGTTTCGAATGCTTGGTCCCTATATATCAGAACTCAGGCTTGATTTGAGCGTGTATCCTCAGGGGTAAATGGTACAGACATCAAGAGTCTTGGCCAAGGTCATCAGGGCTAGGAACAGAAGTTGCACAGAAACCAGTTTAAGTAATCAGAAACTGTTTTAAACCTGTGACAGAACAGAAGTTCAGTTAATCAGAGTCCCCAGCATCTCAGCATGTTTTCCAGCCCTGGGCTGGGCTGGCCTGGGCTGTCTGCTCCAGCAGAGGAGGGTTGGGACAGGGGAGGCAGGGACTTCTCCCCTGCCCAGGCAAACCCTGGCTGGGGTCTGGAGCCAGGGAGGGGGCTTAAACCTCACTTCCTCCAAGTACAGAGCTGCCCTGCCATGCTAAACTTGCTGAAACTTACTGTTGGCTAGAATTGTAGACTACAAATCCTAGAGACACCTGGAAGCAGGAAGAGGAAGTAATGAGCACCTCTGCAGAGTCCTGCTTCTGTGATTCTGGACTGCAAATTCCTGAGATCTTGGGGGCACCAGGAAGAGGAACTGAATATACAGCCCATGCTGGCTACATGTGAGAGAGCCATGCTTTAGCTCCTGCCCCCCATCGCCCCTGGCTTCTGACCTGAGCCACTGCAGGCACATGACTGCATTTCCTGAATCAAAAGTGAAAGTGTGTTCAGTTGTTATTCAATTTAATCTCTGCATTTTAGACTAATCTGCAAAGACTGAATCAATTCAGCCTCAGTCTTTTTAACTGTCTGTGCTTAACCCAGGTGATTCATTGATAGACCTGGAGTTGACCTCTGAATTTCTTCCAGTCCATTCCCTACTCTACCTGCAGTCCCAGAAAAACTTTAGTGGTTGAAGCATTTTTTAATTCTTCTTTTTGCATAAAAGTGGAACACAGGGCCCATCTTATTTCTCCATTTCTTCAGAAAACTAATTTCCTCAAGGAATCCAGCTTCTTGCAGGCAATTTCTGAGGTTGCCATTTGGCTTTTTTTGATTCTCTCAAAACACCCCCTCATGGCTTCGTTGCATCCGCTTGCTTAGTGTGAATGATGACATCACTGCAGGAAGACTGTTTACTGCTGTACAAATGGCTGGTGGAGCAGTGGGAAGTATAGTTTGAAGCAAAGTATTTTTGGCAAAATTGCCGAATAATAGGAAATGAAAGAGGGGCCAGTGGGAGCTGCACAGTTCCTGGATGTTCTCTACAAGATTGTGGCAGATGCTGCTACATCAAAATAGCAAGGGAGGACTTTGTCTCCCCTTCGTTCTGCAAGCAGATGCTCATATTTCTCTTTGGTCATTGTCTGTGATAACTTACTTGTGAATTTTTTGCAGGTGTGTGCAATACCCAGAAGCAACCCTGCTCTTTCTCTTCCCCCCTCCTTCTTTGAAAGTTGTTCCTGCCCTGCTTTGCTTTAACAATCCTTCTGCCAGGAAAAAGGATCCCTGCAGTGAGAGTATCATGATGTTTTTACTTCCTGGGGTGTTGGCAGAGGACAGCTGTGCTCTGAGAAGTGCAGCCACTCTACATACCTGTCTACAATAAGAAATTCAAATGCTGAGATGTTCCTCTTGGCTGATTTCCATTCTCTTCTCCCTGTCTCCTGCAGCTGCTGTGGAGAGCAAAACTTTTAAGGGGGGGAGGGGAAATAATGTTCACATTTACCTATTTCTGAACATATTATTGTCTGTATTAAAATAGTTGGTTTAATTTACATGCAGTGTATACATGAAGGAACCAGTATGACGTAATCTTATTGCCTTTGTGGGCTTGTGTCTGCCGAGTTTGCTTTCTCCCTTCAGGGTCTCGCCTGCCATGACTTTGAAGATGGGAAAATATGGAATATGGTTAGATGCCACCCAGGAGTTGATTAACAAGGTGCAAAGCTTTATTGAATTTGGCTACAGTTGCTAACTGCCATTTCCAGTGACCTAATCAACTAAGAAGCAGGGAGGACACCACTCCCTTAATTGTCTAATTAACTCAAGAAGCAGGGAGGACACTGCTGTGCCCCGATTGCCATCTCTTCACTGCTGCTTACCCTCTGGGGCTTGCATGATCTCACGGCTTCCCTAGAGTGATCCCCTGACTCCCATGGGTCCCTTCCATCCATTCCCCGCTGGCTAAATGTTCCCCAGCTCATCCCGTCTCCTCTGATCCAGTGCTTGATTGCTGGGGTTCTTCTCTCACTGTGCATGCCACTTCCCACTCTCCTTTTCCTCCAGTGCCCTGAGGGTGGGGTCTCTGTTCTCCCATCCTGCCTTTTGAGCATGGCAGCATCCTAATTACCCTAATCAATCCCTAGTGTGGTAAGCCTTCACTGCTGTGGTCCTGGTTCCTCCAGCTGTCTGCGTCCCAGGTCTATCCAGTAACACAGCTTCTTCAGCCCGAGCCCATTACACACCACCCTGCCGTGTTTAAGAAATTCGAAGTTGTCCCGTCTTCTCAACCTTCACCCAGGTGGGTTGTCTCCATCACCCTCCCATCAGCATCTGGCGTGTCTTCCGCACAAGACAGGAAGTCAACATTCCTGCTGTTCTTCCCCACTCGATATCTCACTGCAAAATAGAAGGATTGCAAGGCCAGGGACCACCTCATCAGTCTGGTATTATCTAGTTTGGCCATCCGTAGCCAATGGTGGGGAGCGTGGTCCATAATTAGTACAAAATCTCACCTTCTCAAATAATAACAAAAGACTTCCACCCGCCATCGGATGGCTAGACACTCCCTTTCAATTGTGAAATATCAGGTTTCTGCTAGTGTAAGCTTTTTGATGAAGGCCATCAGCTTTTCTTCCCCACCTTCCTCTTGGAAAAGATTGCTCCCAAGGTGATGCCCAAAGCGTCTGTGTGCAGAAAAAGTTTTCCGAAGTCTGCTTCAATGTCCAGGCCATGGGGTGCTATTTGATCACTGCCACTTTGTCTGCCATTGGCCTTATCCTGTCTTGCCCCACCATTAGCCCTAGGTACTGGGTTTCCCTCTTACCTAAAATGTATTTCCACAGGTTCACTGTCAATCTGGCTTACCAGAGTTCCTCCAGTATTTTCTGCAGTATTTTCTGCAGGTGTCCACAATGTGTCTCCTGCTCCCTGGAGAAAATGATGATGTCATCGATGTATGTGACAGTGTATTCCTGATGGGCTGCTAGCAATCGAGCCATTAAGCATTGGAACGAGGCGGCCACCCCATGTAGCCCAAATGCCATCCACTTGAATTGAAATGGGCCCCACAGTATTCCAAAGGCCATTTTCTCTTTATTGGATGGAGCCATCAGGACCTGCCAATAGCCCTTGGTCAAATCCAGGTTCAAGATGTACTTGTCTTGACCAACCTTCTCTAGCATGTTGTCCACTTGGGGCATCAGGAAGGGGTTGAATGTCACAATTTTGTTCACTTTACAGTAATCAATGCGCAGTTTTATGGATCCATTGGTCTTCGGGACCACTACCACTTGACTTCTCCAGGGGCTTCTGGACTCCTCGATGATGCCCATCATCTTCATCAGGACGATCTCTTGTCTGACTGTGTGCCACAGGTATTGGGGTAGTCTCCTCCAGTGGTCATGCACAATCTGTCCAGGTGGAGTCTGGATACGGTGTTCCACTCCCTGGACATCTCATGGGGCCTCATGGAAAAATCCTGGAACTCCATTATTAGGGTTCTTAGGGTTTCTTGCTGCTCAGGGTCAAGCTGGTTATCAACCTCAGGTCTGGCCAGGGGTCCCCTTGTCCCTTGGAACTCTCTGTGCCCATCTATTGGCCATAGCTCAGCTGGGGCTTGCATCATTTGTCCCTCCCTCTGGCGTCATGTTCTCAACAGGTTGACATGAGTGGGTTCTGTCTGGAGCACTTCATAGTTGATGGGCCCCATATGCCTCATCACCCAGAATGGTTCCTGCCACCCAGATGACAGCTTGTGTGAGCTGTCGGGTAGTAGTACTTAACACCCAGTCCCCTTCCTGCAACACTCATTCTGTGGTATGTAATGCTGTTTCTGTCTTCCTTGGCTTCATCCCAGTTTTTCTTGCCCTATGGCCTGGGCTTTTCTCAGTCTTTCACAGAAATCTACCAGGGCTTGGGGCCAGGCCACATCCTCCATGCCCGCTTCCCATCCTTCACATATCAGGTCCAGGAGCCCTCATGGGCTGTGCCCATAAACCAGCTTGAAAGGGGCGTAGCCTGTGGGGGCCTGAGGTACCTCTCTGATTGAGGAGAGGAGGTGGGGTATCACGGTATCCCATTCCTTGGGATTGCCCTGTATGCAGGCCCTTATCATCTCCTTCAGTGTTCTCTTGACGCACTCCACCAGGCCATCCCTCTGAGGACGGTAGAGGGACGTCCTGAGCTGTTTGATTTTCAAGATGCTACATATCCCTCACAGGATCTTGGACATCAAGTTCTTAACTTCATTGGTGAGGATCTCCTGGGGGATTCTGACCCATGAGATCCTCTTCATGAGGGTGCTAGCTGTCACGGGCATGGTGACTGAGTGCGAGGGAACCACGCTGGGGAATTGAGTAGCATAATTGATGATTACCAGAAAGAACTGGTGGCCAGACCAGCTGCAGGAGAATGATCCTGCTACATCCAATACAGTCTTATCAAAAGATCACCCCATGGCTGACAAACGCACCAGCAGGCGCTTGGCAGGTCTTGTCCCCCCAGCCTTCTGGCACTCGGACCATTCAGAACAATATCTGTCCACCAGTTTAGAGACGCCAGGCCAGAAGACCAACTGCTTCAACTGGATTTCTGTCTTGTCCCTCCCCAAGAGTCCCCCTGTCGGGAAAGTATGGGCCACAAATAGCAGGTCACCCCAATACTTCCATGGGACTAGGACCTGCTGTCTCTCATGACCATCTTCCTTATCCTCCACACTGTATAGGATGCCCATTCTTACCTTGAAATGAGGTCTCCACCACACCCTTTCGGCATCCATCACTTCACCTTCCTGCTTGGCTAACTGGGTCTGCCAGATGTTGTGAAAAAGTGGGTCCTGTTTTTGTTCCTCATAAAAGTATCCATTTCCAATGATCTGCTCCATGTCAAGGTCACCTCTGTCTTCATCTTTGGGGGCCCCAGAGCACGCTGCTTCTGGGTCATTCTGCCACTCCCCTCCATTTCTCCTTAGAACTCATGTGACTGCTTCTTTTATGTGTGGCCAGTCAACCCCCAGGAGCATGGAGCAGGGGAGAGCCTCCACTAGTCCCACTATGATTTCCTCTGTGTGGCCCTTCACTGATACCTGGAGCCACCAGCGCTCATAGGTATACAAGGCCCCATGCATGTAGACCACGCTCACCAGTGTCTCAGGGCTTCCCAGTTGTGTGGGGACAAAATCCACCCGAATCATGGACTGGAAACAGCCCGTGTCAACAACTGCAGGGAAGATTGTCTTACCTACCTTGACTTTGACCACGGGCTTGTTCTGTCGCCCTGGGACTTTATGCTGGCTGAAGCTACAGTCCACTTTTTCATTGTGTGTACTGTCTCACATCAACTCAGTTTGGAGTTTGTGTGGGCAGAATCTGGATACATGCCCCTTTTCTCCACACTGGTAGCACGTTATCTCCCTGGCGTCCCAGCCCCAGGACTCACAGTTCGTAACTCTGGGTGCCTCTCCTTTCTTTCCTTTTTTGGGCCATCTGGGCATATGCTGGTCCTGGTCCCTCTGGGGTGATCCTTCCTGGGGCCTTCCCCATCTGCCTCCATGGCAATATAATCCTCTGCCAGATGCAGGGCCTCCTCCATAGTTTTCAGCTGGTGCTGCCTTACCCAGCCCTGGGTGTTGCCCCTGAGGTTGGTCAAGAACTGCTCTAAGACTATGAGGTCCACCGCCTCTTCTATGGACTGTGCCATGGGCTGGAGCCACCGCTCTGCCAGGTCCCTAAGGTTCTGGGCAAACAGGCATAGGCGTAACCTCTCCATGCCCTTTTGGGCCCAGAAATTCTGGTGGTAGGTCTCAGGGGATATTTCAAGGCGGTATAGTATCGTGTCCTTTAATTTTCTATAGTCTTGGGCCTCAGTTTGGGTGAGCGCCTGATAAGCAGCTTGGGTGAGGCCAATGAGAAGGGGCCCTATTTGTATCACCCAGCTGCTTAGGTCCCATTTTACAGCTGTGGCTATCCTCTCAAAGGCCTCCAGGTATGCCTCTATGTTGTCTTGGGGTGTCATCCTGAGGAAATGGTTGCCTTCCTCCATCCTCCCTTGGGATGCCTATTGGATCTCGATTTTCTCACATAAGTCCTGCTGCCAGGAGAACAGCCAGATCCTTGCCTCGGCTTCTAGGGTCCACACTCAGACTATCTCCTCCAGCTGCACTTGCTGGCCCTACAGCGGTTGTAAAGTGATATTGTACGCCTGTTGCCAGTCATTCATCATTTGAACATCCATGGCATCCACAGCTCTCTGGTTCCCTCATCAGGCCAGGTTTCCAGCCAGTGCACCAATTTGTGGGCATGTGTCTTCCAAGTTCACTATCTCCCCTCAGGATCTCTCCTGCCATGACTTTGAAGATAGGAAAATATGGTGAGAGATCAACCCCGAGGGGCTAAAGCACCACAGACCACTCAGGAGTTGAGTAACAAGGTACAAAGCTTTATTGAATTTGGCTACAGTTTTAATTGCTGTTCCCAATAACCTAATCAACTAAGAATCTGGGAGGACCCCACTCCCTTAATTGTCTAGTAACTCAAGAAGCAGGAAGGACACCGCTTCACCCCAATCTCCATCTCTTCATTGCTGCTTACCCTCTGGGGCTTATGTGATCTCAGGGCTTCTCTGGGGTGCTCCCCTGGCCCCTGTAGATCCTGACATCCACTCCCCGCCAGGTAAGCATTCCCCAGCTCACCCCAGCTCGTCTGAGCTAGCACTTGATCACTGGGGTTCTACTCTCACTGTGTTGTCACTCCCCGCGGCTCCTTCTTCTCCTTCAGTGCCCTGAGGACAGGGTCTCCATCCTCCTGTCCTGCCTTTTGAGTATGGCGGCATCCTAATTACCCTAATCTATCCCCGATGTGCTAAACTTTCACTGCTGTGGTCCCGGTTCCTCCAGCTGTCCAGGGCCTGTGTCTATTGTTACAGACCAGCTGGGCACTGTGAGGGTATCAGCCACTAGGCTGTTAGGTTCAGTTTCGGATTCAGGAGGCAAAGTTGGGAGTAAAGCAAAGGTAAATTTATTATAGCTTACACTCACAACAGTTAACAAAAAGATAAATGTGATAAGCAGATAACACAGTATTAAAGAGCTAATAGTAAATACTAACAACAGATAGATGGATCAGTTATGTCACAGGGCAACTGGGCACTGCGAGGGTATCAGCCACTGGACTGTTCAAAACAACAGATAGACAGACATGGGTTGGCAACTTATCGATACTCCCTTGATGTCAGGTGTGCACCAAGTGATTCCAGTGCAATCAGGCATCCCTGATCAATGCTGTCAGAGGGATTACCAGGGAATATCCCTTCATCAGGATCTGATCCTCAGTCCCACCAGGACTCTGGAGTCTGGGCTTGGAACAGAAATGACCGTTCTGTTCCCTCCCTCCTGCTGGTCACCTGACACATGTGCTTTTTATACCTAGTCTTATGCTAATCTGTTGGTTTTAGAGCCACTCACAATCTTGCACGATGGCTGTTACCCTATGGGATTGAAAGGAGTTAAAAATGATCATAAAATGTTACTACCTAGACTTGGTTTTATCGAATAAGCAAATTACAGTGCAGCATCTTTAGGTTTGAAATTGAGATTATTAAGCCCAATCCTTTTAGGTTTCCATGAATATGCTTTCTTGGGACATGCTTTCCTGGAATGTGTTGGGTGTGCCAGGCAGTTGGTTCCAGTTTTTATCATCAAGGCTGAACCCTGAGCAAAAACCGTTAGGTTAGCTAATCTTGCAGCTTCGCCTTTGGGGCCCAGTCAGTTCCACGATTAATACAAACAGTTAGTTTTATCATTTTGGTTAAACTTATGGCAGACAAGTTACATTTGCAGGTTACAAATTTACAAGCTTTATATTGGCTAATATTACCAGTTAGGCAAAATACCAAATGCCTCCCAGAAACACATATTTATTGCTTATTAATCCCTCTGGTTCTGGCTGTCACAGTTTATCTAGTAACGGGACTTCAGCTTAAGCCCCTATTGCAACCTGCCTGGCACAAGTTACAGTAAATCTAGTGAATCTAGATGATGGAAATTCAGAATCAAGTGCAGTACTGAATAAGTGTCTTTCCAGTGGCTTACCTCTGCAGGGCCTAGCTCGCTCTTTCTCTTTTTCCCTCTATTTGATACCAGTTTCATCCTCATCATCATCCATGTCTATACATATTAAAAAGGCCTGTGTGCTCTCCCCCTTACCTCAAAGGCATGAGGTCAGAAAGGTACAGCCTTACAGCTTGCTGATAAAATGAAAAGAACATCAGAACCTTATGAACAATTTAGTAAAAAGGGAAATTTTTTTCATAATGCTGTTTTCCTTAATAAATTAATTCCCTGAGCTACCAAAATGAGATTATACTAACAGCCATGGGGAATTTCTTCCTTATTCTCTTCAGAAAATGAAACGGCAATAATCTTACAAAGCTATCTCCTACCAGAAAGAAAGGATTGGGGCCCAATTGATACAGGGACAGATTATGATGGGACCTGAGGAAGGTGGGCCTGAAACAGTAACTCCAAAGCTAGGTACAGATATTCAAAAAAACCTGAGGCAGAATCAAACTAAATTATGCAGTTTTCTGTAAGCCCCGTAGTTTAGGTTAGTAGCAAACAGAACACTGCTTTGCTCATTTGCCCTGTGGTGGAGGAGGATCTTAGACCGGGCTCCACCATTTTAAATCAGTCTATGTGCCAAACTTCTGCTCTGTTATGGGTATAGACAGGTTTCTGATCACTTATACCATGAACAGTGTGATGTCTGTACTTGGCCCAAAAGAGGTGAGCTGCCTCATGGATCACTCTGAAACCCATTGCCCTCCCGAGAAGTGGTCCAACTATGATGTAGGTATAGAATTGTAGGGATATAGGATGTGTATTTAGACTCCTGACAGACATTACACTTAAGATATGATTAACTGGTTAATTGTCTCTTAAGTAGTGACATGATCACACATTTAGTCAATGAATGTTGCAATAAAATGAGGAATAAGCCACAAAGCTGTTATACAAATTTAGCAGGCTTACCGTTTGGGCTCTAGATGAGTCCTGGGCTTGATATTCTGCAATTCCAATTGGTGGAGCCCATCCACGAGTCATAAGCAAGCCAGGGTAAGCAAGGCCACGCCCTTTCCCTGAAGGGAGGGGTAAGGAGCAGTCCAGACCTGGTTTGAAACTGAGCCCTGCCAGGTCTGGAGAACTTGGGGGATGGAGCCCCTGAAGTGTATAAAAGGAGCAGCATGTCCGGCACATGGGGACATGCGAGGGGGAAGTTGAAGAAGGAAGATTGGAGCAAGAAAAGCTGGGGATAAGTTGCCCCAGCAGGGAGTAGCCCCGAGCTCCTGAAGATCTCCTGGGAGAGTGTGAGATCGTCAGGCTCGTCACGGTGCAGGAACCCACTGCACAGAGCATCTCTGGGAGGGTGTGAGACTCTTGGGCTTGTCTGACACATGGAGTCCACACCTTAGGAGTGCAACAAGCCTGCAGACCCCAGCAAGTGGCTGGCAACCACTGTGCACAGGTCCTGGGCAAGATCCAGGAGCAGTGAGGAGTGAAAGGCTGCTTGAGTTAGCCACCCAGTGTGAAACCAGAGGGCTGGAGCCTTGCATAGAGCCCTGATGAGCTGGAAGAGCCCTGTTGCTGAGCAGGGCACAGAAAATGGGGAAGGCTACCCCAGTGTGAGGTGGGTGGTTGGGAGCCCAGCAACCCCACGTGGTGAAGCAGCTAGCCCTTGGTGCTCAGAGCGGGGCATAGAGTGGCACAAGTACATCTGCAGAGGGCTGTGAGGACCGAAGCAGGCAACATTGCAAGGCTTGGGTGCCCAGCCTGGGGCACCAGGCCATAAGGGGAGTCCAGAGGCAGCGTGGAAGTAGAGACCCCAGCAGGGAGCATCATGCTGGGACAAGCCAGACCATCAGAAGGGCAGTGAGTTATTGGAGCACCAGGGCCCTGAAAAGCCTGGGAAGTATTAAAAGTGGCCTCATTAGAGCTGGGTGGAAGACCCCTCCCAGTGGGTGGGTCCCGAGCCCCTGTTGGGGGTGAGTGAGGGCATCCCCGTTCTCCAGGCTCAGGGAACGAATTCATAATTAGACTGCTATGTTGTTGAGGTTCTGAGTTTATGTTGTGCTTTATACTTTAGCAATAATATCGTTCTTATTGTTTTAGTGTTGTTAACCGTGACGTTGATGGGCTTGAGAGCTTGAAGAAATCTTTGGGGCAGTTGTGTACATATTTTTAAGTACTGGACTTTACCAACTGGGGTGAATAGTATTGGATTCATTGGGGCGGGGAACTTATTTCTTGAGTTGGAGATTATGAAAGTTGTTTTGTACAGCAGGTATTCAATTATTTTTGGCATGTAAATGTTTTAATTATGTTTGTAATAATAGAACTGTATATAGTTAAGTGTACAGTCATGGGGTTGTCTCTATAGGGAAATGGAGAGATCTGCAAGTAGGGTGGTGATGTCCCTCCCTCAGCACCCGAGCCTGTCACCACTTCCTCTCCATTTGGCTGGAAGGGCACACCCTTGGCGTACCTGGGATACGCAAAATATGTGAAAAAACTACTGTGTGGCTGGTTCCTGTCACACCTTTGGTTGAACATACAACCACTGGTCAGCTTCTGGAGCACATCAGAGTCCTTCAGGCCTTTCACAGCTCCTTCTGTACTGGCAGTATGGTACAATGGGTTCTGATATAGGATCCCACGATCATGCCTCTTGCCATGCACACGTGGCTTGGCAGGAAGCATGATCGTTGGGATCCCACATCGGATCCTATCGTGCCTTTACTCTAACAAGTGTCAGGGGTCCCAGAATTGTCTTCATTTAACCCCGCATACACTTAGCAATGCCGTCTTCCATTTACGTCATTCCATCCTGTTAAGAAAATCCATGAGAAAGGTGTTCGTCTTCTCCAGGTTGTCGATGAGTCGCACCCAAACTGAAAACTCATCTTCCTCCTGCAGGTTTTGAGACTGGCCTTTTGCTTTGAGGGGTAAAAAGGGAAGCATCAGGTGCAAATGATGTCATGTAATCTGCATAAGAGACTCTTCTGTCTGTGTGTGCAACACCCAGAAAACTGGAGGACGAACAAACTCATTTCTTCTGCCTTCCCTAGGAAGGGCTTTGAGAGAAGCACTGCTGCCTATAACGACCAACACACCACATGCCGTTTGATCTGCTACTTGTCTGAGCCCTCACCAGACTGGCTGTCAAGGTGAGATCCAATTAGACAAGTGCACTGCTTTGGAATAAACCGGTTAATTTTTGTTGGAAGGGCGCAAAGCTGATGGAAAGTAAAGTACAGACTCTTCCAAAATGCATGGAAACCCGTTAATCTGCTGTGTGTTTTGACCATGACACATTCGTCTGAAACCAAGCGTGATGGCAGCTTCTTTTTGCAAACAACAAGCAGGGGGACAGGATTTATAACTCTCTGTGGAAAGCTCTTTAGCAGCTGAACAGTTAAAGATTATGCACGCAGCGGTCTTCCTCTGCTTTTCAAATTCCTGATTTATAATGTATGAGTGAAGTCATTCAAAAGCAAAGTATTGGCTGATACAATCAAAGCTACTACTTAAACAGTAACACTTCAAGGCAAGGCATATCATTACTGTCCAGTTACACGTGTGTTCAGGAAGAACATGTCTTGGAGATCAGAGGAGTCAAATGTGAAACATTTCCTCTTATGGAAAAAGCCTCAGGTGTTTGGCAGTTAGAAAACTGTGGAGAATATTAGGAGATTGTATGAAAAAAATAATCCCTCCAGCCTAACCTTTCACCTTTTGCCTCTATTATAATATGACAGCTTATTTCTCCCCCCACCGAATCAATATCACATTAACTTGCCTTAACAAAAAAAGATTAGCTCCAACAATGAACAGGAAACTTCATCTCCATCCAGGGACTTTTAAACTTTCCGGTTCTAGACTGTTTAGAAACATAATGATGATTATTTTAAGCCAAGATAGGATGCATCAGTCTTATCAAAGAGAAAGGAAGATTGTCTTAAGACTTTCAGCTTTAAGCTCCTAGGTTTGGTGTTTTCATTGCTCTAGCTACGGTGAGTGTTGATCTGGTTAAACAGATTAAATAAAAGTGCATTTTCCTTGACAGAAAGAAACCCTTTCAGATGAAGAAAGACGCTTTCCATTTTTTTCATGGGTCGTCCAAATCTTGACAAGCTTTGGTCCTACAGCTTGGTTTTTTTTCTTTTCTTTTAAATTTAGAGATAGAAGAAAGGAAGGAATCTGCCCTATAAAGCTGGCTTTTTTATTTTCAGATATCTTACTTCATAGCCTATCCTGAAGGATCTGCTTGTTCTTAAATGTCACAAGTCATCTCGCATAGCTTTGTTCCACCGCGTGTCTGCATTCAGGGGGAAAAATTGGCCAAGTCCAAGCTGACAACAAAAATGAATTGCCTCTATTGTGAAAGAAAGGGCATTGCCTCCAAGCAGGTGGCAGCAACCTGCCCCGTGCCCACCTAAGCCGCCCCAGCTGGCTCAGCAACCTCTTAACCATGATAAGCCCAAATGTGTAGATTTAGATACCCCTAAGAAATGACTTTTCCTCCCCAAAACTAGTTTTTCACCATGCTCAGTCCAATCATGTCTGTGGAAATGGTTTTGTTTACGCTGGTGAGAAAAGGGGACTGGAGCCCAAGGGGTCATTATTCTTAAACTTTGAACCAAATAGCTAAGTTGGGATGAAAGGATTCCTGTATGTTGCAAATTCATCTCTCGTTCTCAGTTTGGTACATGAAACAGAAGGGGGAACGTGGACCTCTTCAGAAACTTTGCTTTAAGGTTTTAATTGTGTCTCAGAGGAATAAACGGAGGCTTTTTTTTTTCTCCTTTTTTTTTCTTCCTGATAAAAGCTTGGCTTTCATTGGCATCCCGTACAGCTTGCTTTATAGTTTCCAATATCTGACAGAAACATTCCACTCTGCTTGCCTGTTTAATAATTAATGGACAAATTTTAAATCCTTGTGTGCAGTTCTTTGCACTTGCAAACCCATCTAAGCCAAAGAACACAAACAGCACAACTTAGCTGCATAATTGTCCATAAAGCAAGTGAAACGTGCATGTATGCTTTATGCTTTAGCTTTTTATCTGGCCTGTTGCATACATGCGGTACCAAACCGAAACAAGGGGCAGAGAATACCGACTAGATTGAACTCCTCGGGGAACTTGAACAGAAAAAAACACCTCATTTCTGAATCCTGATGAGGCTTAGGTGTGAGATAGGGCTGAGTAGCTTGACACCTGTCAGAGCTGGGGCACTTCTTCCTGTGTGCAGAAGCAGAATTGTCAAGTGCCTAGGAAATAAAATTAAAAGCAGTGCAGAAA
Organism: Caiman crocodilus; assembly: GCA_030014935.1. Classification (NCBI taxonomy): domain Eukaryota; kingdom Metazoa; phylum Chordata; order Crocodylia; family Alligatoridae; genus Caiman; species Caiman crocodilus. The sequence goes on from JAGPOW010000304.1 coordinate 13,438,113, forward strand.
ATGGAGTTTGGGCACCTCCAGAGTTAGAGGGCAGCTGTGGCAGGAATAAAAACAATGAGCCAGGGTACTTAAATTCTACCAGGTATCCTCACGCTGTCATCAGTGTGAAAGTCTCATCCTTTTCTTTCCTTTCATTCCTTCCCTCCTCCATCCCTTTCATAAGGAGAGTATGAAATATAAAGCACATTCCTATGTTACAATGCAAGGAAAAAATGCTTAAAGAAAAGGCAGAGTTGAAGTTACTCTCCCAAACAAGTCAGACTGCCAGCTTGCTTTTGCTATCTTCATTCATCCACCTAATGGACCCTCCATCCCCTGGTCAGTTATAGAAGTATAATTATCTCGACCAGATCAGGAGCTTTGGCTGGACCATAAATCACCCAAAACCTGCCCCCTTTTTATCAACATAATAATTCCCATAAACTTCGCTATGTTCAATTTTAATTGACTATTTGAATTCAGTGTCCGAGGACCTTTGTGAAGTTCAGTATCCAATCGTCATTCATCTGAACAGCTTTCCTCCTTGGCATACTGGTCCCACCATACTGGTCACATCAGTGCTCATTAGTCATAATCCACGCAGGTTCACAGACTGGGAATAGAAGCAGCTGGGTATTCTGCATAAGAGGCCTAGAAGCTAGAGCAAGGAAGTCTTACATTCATATCCCCTACTTAGACCCTGATGAGAACAGAGAGACCCTAGTCTAGCGAAGTCCTCAGGTTGGTGAGTAATCATGGGAATCCCAGTAACAGTCCTGGGAAAGCCTGTGATTACTTATGTTCTCTGTCTGTGAGTTTATTCCTTGCTGCATTGGTACTTTGGTGGATGTTGGGAACAGCTCAGCTCTGAAATATATTACCCAGAATGGACCTGATTCATAGCCTTCTGCAGTCATTGGAGAGGCTCCCTTTGACCAGGGATCAATATTCTTTGATCAAAATGCTTCCTTCAATCGGAAGAAAAATAAACCCTGGGGAGGTCGTTTTGTCCATGTCCAGTACAGAGCTGTGCTCTGTATCCTCTAGTGCATCATCCAGTCCATTTTAAAATAACTCGAGTAAAAAAGTTTGTTCTGTATCCCTGGAGAGACCATTGCAGGCTGACAGATGTCACTGTTCAGAACGGTTCCCTGATACTGCTTTTAAATATTTATTTTCTGAGATTCTTTGCTCTTTCTGCTGGTTATTACCCTCTGGATCACCCTAAAAAGTTTTTCTCCTTTTTTGTCATTGCATTCTTCAGTCCTTATATAGGCAAGTAGTCTAACTTCCAGTTAGCTGCTTCTCAAGCAGGGTGTATAGCCATTGTTCTTTTGATCCGTCCCATAAATCGACACCTTGCATCGCTTTTGCTGCTCATTTCTGAATTTTCAGGAAGCCTGTAGATCATTCTGGTGTAACACAAGCTTGGGAAAGGAGGGGTGTAAAATCCTGGCCCCATTCTAGTCCATGGCAAATTTTTCATTAATTTCAATGAATCCATGAGATCAACAGAAAAGGGCCTATCACTTCCATAATTAATTAAATGCCTCTTCATTGATGTTCCTCAGTATACAATCCACTGGCTTTCTATACCCCCATGCTATGTTGCAAGCTTATTTCCATTTTGTTGTCTATGTTTTTTAAAAGAATCATGTCATCATATTGGATACTTAGAAGCTAGTGTTTTAACAAATCAGAAGAGCTGGGCCAAAACTGCACATTTTTTTGATAAAAATTACTTTTTTTGCAGAAATCCTTTTTTTTTTTTTAAGGCAGTTCTACTGATATGTATCCAGTATCCCAGGAAGCTTCTTTCCTTTCAGAGCTTTTTCTGAGTTTCCCACATTGTCATCTTTTTCAGTGAAAGTGATGGAAAAAATGGTGAAAATATACTCAGTAGATGATGGTAAACTCAACTGCTTTCACTATTGAAACCCCTAATGGACAAATGGCCTCAAAGTATGTTTTCCTTCATCGTTTAACTATGTGATCAGGTCTGTGAAAATGTAATAGATTAAGTCTGGAGCCTTTTGTGGTGAGATCCAGAGCAAAAGGAACAGCTGGGGGATAAGTACTTGGGGGCGAGGGCACAGGTGAATCATCCTTGGCTGAATACAGCAGGGACAATCAACCTCCCTAGGCCTTGTGCCTGCAAACCCAAATCTGGACCCACCGAGAGCTATAAGAAACAAAACTTCCAAGTTATACATGCTTCAGAGTGAGTGATCAGCATGTAGTGCCTCAGCTCCAATAATTTGCTGTTAAATGATGTCCTAGAATAAATAGCAAGCAAAAACTGAGGAAAACCAAAAATAGTTTCTTTCTACACATTCATGTATTATTGTCTATCTTAATTTCACGACTCCTCTGTCAAGAGCCACATTTAAACCGCGTCAGTGCTATGGATTGGCTGCCCCTCATTTTAGACGGTGTGGGGACTTCATTTTTAGGGTGAAATCCTGCAATTCTGAGTCTGAAACTCTGGGGATTTTAGCTTGTGCCAGGCCTGTGTTTGAGCCGCTGGCTGGGTTGGTTGCGGGTGAAATGTTATTGCTGCCTAGAATGACTGGAAGACTTGAAAACAGTTTTTAAAAGGAAGAATAAGAAAGGAAAAGACAGAAAGGTCATCAAAAGGAGAAGGAAAGGTGATGGCAACTTAATTTGCAGCCTCTTGGCTGGAAAAAGTGGATGACATTCACTTTGACCTCACCGGTAGTTCCAGTGGGTGTGGGCTGGCATGGGTAGGATAACTGAGATGTGGGATGCAATCAAGAGAACCTGGGGTTTCTAATTTCCTTAGCAGGTAATCAGAATGACTGGGGACTTTGGGTGAGCGGTGGGTAGTCAAAGGACTTTGGACTGGCAAAGGACTTGGCAAATAGGCAGCAAGAAAACAGCCTGATGATGCTGCACACAATGTTGCAGCTGTCTACAGCAGTGTGATGAACTTCGTGCCATTGCTTATAAGTTTCCATGATACATATTTTAAAAGTGCTCTCTGTCACTGTGCTCTTGCCTCGTTTAATTAGATGTCTGCCGCAAGGAAGGCAGACAGATTAATTATGTTTGCAGCAGAGGCGCGAGTGCATTTGTTGTTCTTTTTATTTGGCACCTAGACAGGCATTCTAGCCTCTACGTGAAGCATTAAGGATAAATCATTAGGGTGGTACTGAGGCACCTTTCTTTGATTGTCTCCGCTTGTTCGTTACAGAATAAGTACAAGTAGATTTGCCATAGGCTTCCTCAGCCTGAGTGTCAAAGCTGCAGGGCAAGCATAGTGATTATGAAAGGTTTTTTTTTACTTGGTCTTAATTCCTATGGAATAGCAGAACTGTCTGGGTTTTCATCTCCTTTTACACTTGTCCACACCAGCCCACTGTCCACAACACCTCTTGTGACCTTCTGCCCAGCACACTGAGGATGGATCTCTCCTCCAGCTTCAATGGCAGAAAAGCTAAATTGCTTTCTCATCCATGTCCTCTTCTTCAGACATTTCTAATTGCCTGCCACCACTGACCTCTCACAAACTTGCTGGTCCTCCTTCCTCTCCAGCTTCATTGCTAGCCCATTTGAATTATGTCTGCCTAAGCATTTGTCCCATAGCACCATGACATTGAAACCTCTCTGTGTTCCTCCCCTTCATTGGCCAGTAGAAGGGTCTAGTCCTATTAATATGTTAAACCAGTGGGAGTTCCCACTGCATGAGGAGCTGGCAAGATGGGATCGGAGGGGATCTGCTCGAGAATGTTAGTTTGGCCTGTTATAGTGATCAGAGCAACTTGTAAAGGCAAGATCTGACCCTTTCTAAACTGGATCTTGAGTGTAGCCAAGCCTTACTGTAGCTACAAGAATGGTAGGATAGGAAGGGCCTTCAAGGGTCATCAGATGCAGAAGTTGCTATTCCCAAACCAGCCTAGATGCTGGTCCAGTTTCCTCTTGAGTGTAAAGCGATGCTTACCTTTTACTACCACCATTCCCTCTCTATATATGTCATTGAGTCACCCGTCTCAGGTAAACACAGCCCTCATCACTAGGCATCTGCATCCATCCCTCCTACTCTTCAATGTGGTTCTCCTGGCAGCATCCTACTGAGGCAGGAAGTTGTTATTAGCCCAGTTTTGCTGATGGGGAACAGAGGTACAGACAGTGTACTAAGTGACTTGCAGGTCACACAGGACGTCTGCTGTAGAGTTGGACATTAAACTCTTCTCTCAGATCCCAGGCGAGCATTGTAGGCACTTCATTGCCCTGCCACTTGGTGTTGAGAGGTAGTGACGCCACAAACCTGTCCGTGGTAATGGAGTAGAGGTCATAAAACAGGGTGTAAAACAGCTAAATTAGGCAGGAAGGGTAAAGCCTGTAATAAAAGAAGCAACCTGATATATAGATGGAACATGACAAAGGAATCCCTCTCTCCTCACTGTCTTTCTGTGGTTTTAATGTGTGGCACTATACTGTATTTCTAAGTTTTATCAGAATGTGGAATTCTCTCTTTGAAACGTAATTTATCCTTTAAATGTACTTTCTTTCTATAGCACTCAAATAGCCTTAGTCTTCCAGTTTACTAGGTTGGTTGGTTTGTTTTTCTGATACTGGTCTCTGAATGTAAAATCAAGTAGAAACTTCCATGAAAAATCAGACCCATTGCACATTCTGGTAGACAGGACAGGTGACAAGTATTCATTTAGTATCTGCCACATCCCTCAATGATTCGTCTGTTGCTTTCCCTCGTTACTAAGAGAGGGGCAGGTGACAGCTCCTCAAAACCTGGCAGAACCCATTCTTCAATGAGTGCCCATTGCTGCAACCTCCAAGATGTTATTGTTTCAGCTGCAAGGGGATGGATTTCAAACCCATTCTATTTTTATTACTAATTTGTCAGTTATGATTTTAGTAGTAACATTAAGCCCCAAACCTTTAAAATATTTGGATGGGGATCAGGAATGGAACACAGAGCTCTGGTTCAACGAACTGTAAAAATGTATGTGATACTTAAGAGTCCTAATGAACTGGGGGCCCAGCTTTAATTAGACAAAAGCATTGAAATACAGAGTAGATCAAAGCTGCCACACATTCCAGCAGGATAAAAGATCTGGATAGTAACCCCTTTAAAAAGCAGTATAAATCTGCTGCATTCAAAAAATTTTCCCAAGTTTGCCTATTCAGAGCTGCTAGCAAAAATCACCCCATGAGCAATGAAACAAAGCTGACAGCTTAAATACAGTTCTATGCAACTATTGAAAAAGAATAATTAAGCAATAACTCCACAATAAGATCTGTTTTACAAGGGATATATAACCTGGGTTTTTAATCACAGATAACCAAGATACTTCTGGAAGAGAGAGGTTTTTCAGAACAGCTTCACATAAAGTTGATTTATAACTTTAGATCACAAAACCACTCTTTTTAGATAACTAAAGATGAAAAGAAGGGTATGGGACAGAAAAAAAACAACCTGACAACAAAAATCACATCAATGCTTCAACTCAAAAATATCCCAAATATGCGCAAGTGGGAAATGCAGAGTTAAATATTGTGTTGTTGCTGTTACATAAGTGCCTAATGACGTAGCTGACATCAGGTTGACTGCTAGATGCTATAGCTTCGCTTAGTAGGCAGTCTCTGTCCCTGCAAGATGACAGGGTAAATAGAAAAGAAGAGGGCAGAAGAAAGTAAATATGACTATCTCCATTTTAGAGATAGGAAAACTGAGGCTCCTGTTTCATCTGTGAGGTATCTAAATGCAATCTCAATCCATCCTGTAGAAATCCTTGAAAAAACAGTAACCTCAAATTGGGTGTGTTCTTCTCACTGCTTTTGGAATTTAGCTTTAAGGAACAAAAGATTGCCCAAACACAGCATGTTACTAAAGCAGAGGTGCTTGGGCTTTTTCAGGGACTTGATCAGGGTGAAATAGGACCTAAGTCCACATAGGCAGCCCCAGAGCTGCCTTCCTGCCACATTTCTCAGATTAGAGCAAGGGAGTCAAAGACGTGGACCGCAGAGTTTTTCCATCAGATCCAGCAAGCAACTAGAAGATGGAGCTAAGGCAGAGCTAGGGGCATGGAGGTGGGCAAGGGCTGTGGTTGCTTCACTTGCTGCAGCTCCACTGGCCCCGCCACTGTTGCAGCCAGTGGCCCCATGGATCTGGCCTGGGGCCTGTGGATGTGTTTGACAATAGTGGTTTAGAGCATATATGCAAGAATAGTAGATCTGGCAGGTCTAGTCATGCCCCTGCCCGGCTGTGGCGATGCGTAGGGGGTTCATGGGGGTACACACGCACCCCCTGAAGGCACTGGTGCACCTTCTAACCAACTGTGCTCGCTTCTTAGGGAGCATCAGTGCCACCCCTGAAAGTGCCAGCTGGGAAGTGGGCCACCGTGGCACTTCTGGAAGTGACTGCTGTGGTCGGCCACAGCGCTCAGCCGCGGGGCATCCCCTCAGTTGCTGACTGGTCGCTAACTGGTTGCTGGTGGGGCATGTGCCTCCCCGACTAAGGCGGCATGAGTTGCCCATGCTGCCAGGGATATATGGCTACTGCAGTTCAGATGCATCCTGAAGGACTTGTCTAAGAGAGTGTATATGGTGTTCACATCTAGTGACTCAACCCAGGTGCTCAGACTATCCAGATATTATCTGCTAATGGAAAACACAGGATGCAAGAACTGGGAAGGTCTGACTATGGGGACAGTAATGTGAATGTCCCAGACGTGCTCAGTGTCAGGGGGAAAATCTGAATCCATTCAGTTGTATTTGTACTAGGTTTTGTTCACAGATTTGCTTGCTTTGGCAGGCCCAGCTCTTCACAACCTGATTTTTCCTGTCTATCTCTTCCTATTCAAATAAAGTATCTGAGCTTGCTTAAGGAGCTTGTAATACTCTGTCACCAGGAAAAGCAGTTTAATTGCATTTAATTTATATTTAAATAAATGTAAAAGTGTAGGACAAGTTCATTTATATTTTTCCTGCTTACAAAGTGCTCGGGTCTGATTCTAGAAAGAGGCTGAAGCTAGAAGGCTGCATTTACACACACACACAAACGCGTGCAAACAAAACCATGATATTTTATAGGGCTGTGCAAAATTTCAGCAGCGATTTTATTTCAGAACTGTTTTGGCCCATTTTGGCACCCGAAACACCAAATCCGAAACTAAACGGAAGGCTCCGAAATGAAATGAAACAATCTGAAACATTTCAGAAATGTTTTGCATGTTTTGGAGGTTTCCCCTGGGAATAATCCGACACAGCCCCACAGCCCCCTTTTAAAGTGCCAGGAGGCTGGGGCCGGGTGGGGAATGTGGCTGGGCAGGGCAGCTATGGGAACTTCTCCTGTGGCTCTCCCTGCCAAGTGAGAGGCAGGCACAGCTGGAGGAGCCGTGGAAGAATTCCCCCATGGATCACCCACGTTCCCCCACTTGGCACCTGTGCAGCAGCTGTTGCATCGTGCGGGTGCAGTGTGGCATGGCAGGGCACTACATGCTGTCTGGGAGCTGGGGTCACTCCACATGTCAGCCAGAGTCTAGCACTGCTCAGCCCCAGCAGTCCCATCTCCCACCCGCACCCGCACCTGGGGCAGCTGCCCTATAGGTGCCTGATGTGGGGGAGCGATCCCCGCTGTCCCCCGCTGCCCTGAGCTGCATGGGGGGGGCTCTGCAATGAGCCCCCAGAGGCCCCAATTGTCGCTGCTACAACCAGTGAGTGCGGGGCTTTTTCTTTTCTTTTTTTAAGTGCCAGGAGGATGGGGCCAGGCAGGGCAGCCATGGGAGCTTCTCCTGTGGCTCCCCCCACCCAGGGAGAGGCAGGCACAGCTAGAGGAGCCATGGGAGAACCTGCAGCAGCCTGGCTGTGCCTGCCTCTCCCCAGCTGACCAAAATCACTGAATCAGCACCGACACATTGTTAAAACTCCAAAACAGATTTGACCAAATCAAAACGGAACAGAGTTCCAAAACACCGAAATGAATCACTGTCTTCTGACATGGCCAAATCCGAAACCGAAATGAAACACAGCTGTTTTGCACAGCCCTAATATTTTATAGCCTCCATTCTAAAAGTCTTCTACAAAAATGTCATAGTGAGACGCGTTACCTGGGGAATTTATATTTGCCTCAGCTGTGTCCTGTTTGATGGGCACCTTATCAGGACCGCAACGCAGACAGAAGGGAGCTGCCTCTCACCTATAGTGAACTGCATGTTCGTGTGGAACCTGGTGCTAAATCTTCCTAAGCAACCTGGTCCTTGGTCAGGGTTTTGTACATAGCAGAGCAGCTACCTTGCTGCAATCTATTGAAAATCAGCCTTGACACAAGCTTTAAAATTTGTTTTTAAATACCATTTTTGCCTCAGTCTTCAAAGGCAAGGTCAGCTCCCAGACTACTGCACTTGGCAGCACAGTCTGGGGAGCAGCCCTCAGTGGTGCAAGAACAGGTTAGGGACTATTTAGAAAAGTTTGGGCGTGCACAAGTCCATGGGGCCAGATGCAATGCATGTGAGGGTGCTGAGGGAGTTGATAGATTTGATTGCAAAGCACTGGCCATTATTTTTGAAAACTCATAGCAGTTGGGAAAGGTCCTGGATGATTGGAAAAGGGAAAATCCAGTGCTCATCTTCAAGAAAGGGAAGAAGGAGGATCCAGGGAGCTGTAGACTGGACAGCCACACCTCGGTCCTTGGAAAAATTATGGAGCAGGTACACTAAGACCACAGGCCATTCATTCAGCATGATCAGAGACACAGTTAGCCTGGAAGATGGGGTAGAGTGCACCCTCAGCAAGGTCACAGATAACACAAAGCTGGGGGCAGCAGTAGAGACAATGGCAGGTAGGGCTAGGATTCAGAATGACCTTGAAAAATTGGAAGATTGGAACAAAAGAAATCTCATGAGGTTCAACAAGGACAAGTGCAAAGTCCTGTACTTTGGCCAGAACAATCCCATGCACCAGGGCAGGCTGGGGGCTGACTGGCTGGGCAGCAGCTCTGCAGAAAAGGAGCCGGGGGTTGCAGTGGACAATAAGCTGAATATGAACCAACAATGTGCCCTTGCTGCCAAGAAAGCTAGCGCCGTACTGTGCTGCATTGGTAGGAGTGTTGACAGCAAATTGAGGGAAGTGATTCTTCTCCTCTGCTCTACACTGGTGAAGCCTCATCTGCAGGACTGTGTTCAGCTTTGGGCCCCCACTACAGAAAGGATGTGATCAAATTGGAGAGAGTCCAGCGGAGGGCAATAAAAATAGTTCAAAGGCTGGTGCACATGACTTCTGAGGGGAGGCTGAGGGAACTGGGTTTATTTGGTCTGGACAAAACACTGAGGGAGTGATTTAATAGTAGCCTTCAACTACCTGAAGGATGGTACCAAAGAGGGAGGAACTAGACTGTTCTCAGTGGTGGCAGATGACAGATCAAGGAGCAATGGTCTCAAGTTGCAGCAAGGGAAGTTTAGTTTAGATCATAGGAAAAACTTTCTCACTGGGTAGGTAGAAAAACACTGGAATAGATTACCCAGAGAGGTTGTAGCATCTCCATCTTCAGAGATTTTTAGGAGCTGGGCAGACAAAGCTTTGGCTGGGATGATCTAGTTGGGGCTGATCCTGCTTTGAGCAGGGAGCTGGACTAGATGACCTCTTGAGGTCCCCTCCAACCCTAAGTTTCTATGGATCTATAGCTATGTTTCTAGAAACTTTAGGGGTACAAAATAACTAACAAACACTATTGAATTCTGTCTTCAGATTATTCTCTGCATTTAACAGTTCCTAGCCATTTTCAGCTTGCTGCACAAAAATCCCTTTATCAATATTTGAAGCATCTCAAAATAGGTAAAAGTCCAAATCATGGGCTACTGTGTTATTTCTTTTCACAATGGACTGTAATTATAGGCAAAACACCCCTTGGCAAGGTAGATCTAATGGCAACTCATTTGCAGGCAATTTTCATATTGTATTTAAGCAAGGAGCCTATAAAAGCCCTGGAAATAGAAACAAATATTTGAATAATTCATCCAGGTATAATTTCAGCTTTATTGTGGAAGCAGTTTGAGTCCATTTAGTTGTTTGCTCCCCAGGGTTGGCTATGGGCTTGTGCGCTGCAAGCTTCCAGGAAGAAACAAAAACATACAGAAATGCACAGAAAACTGACTTTACGGCTTGTTTTTTTGTATGTGATTCCTACTAATCCCGGGTGGCAAACCCTGCTCTACAGGCCGGATTGACCCTATGGTGGACTCTGTTTTCCAGCAGCCCCTGCCCATGTCACTCCAGCCAGTTTCTATGAAGACCCCAGGAGTGGTGGGGCTGTGACACCAGGGGGGTCAGGGTATTTCATTGTGGCTCTGCCCCGGCTCCAAACCATGCCGCCACCACCACCAAATCCTGGTCCCAGCCTCCGAGCAGCTCCCCGCCCAGCTGCGTGCCCTGCTAGCACTCTTTGTGCCATCTCTGTGGAATCCCTGCCCCGCGCAGTCATGGCCCCACCTGGAGTGAGGCCGGCAGGGGCTGCTGGGAAATGGAGTCCAGCCACTGGCTGGATTTGCCCACCTCTGTGCTAATCTCTCCACTCCATGGGTGTTAACAACCTGTGATCTTCCACGGATCAAGCTCACCTTTCTTCTTCAATGATCCTATCTGTTATCTATTCTTGGTAATGTTTCTCTGCTCCCCCCCCCGGTAAAGGTGCGCTACTATCTGGAAACTTGTGCCGGATGTCTTTGTTCTTAGGGGATCTTAACCTGCAGCGGATCAGAGACAAGGAGGGGAAGGGCAGGGCTGAAAGCAGGTACAGTGGTCAGAGGCAGTGGGGATTGGCAAAGACAAGGCAGGGAGGTAAGTTACAGCAGTGACCCTTTCATGGGTTATTCATTGCAGCAGATGGCAGAGGCAGTGGGAAGCTGGAAGAGTGGCACAACCAAAGCAGTATAAAGCCAGGCATGGGAGGATACGGAGGGGTTGGTCTCCCCAGGTAGGGGCACTGCCAGTGGCTGAAATGAATCCTCCCCTGACCCCAGCAGTTTGTGTGCCAAGGGAGGAGGGCAGTGGAGGCCAGCCATGAGTATGCTTTGCGGGGGATAAAAGGCTGTTGCAGCTTTGCACCCGCACAGTCTGTGGCTGCGAATGGCATGGGAGAGAGTTTGGGAAGGGACCTGAACTGCAGGGGCTCCCAGGGACCAAGAGGGGCTGAGTGTATGGTCACAGGCACCAAGGGGCTTTCAGGGGAGGGGACCCATGAGGTGCAGGGGCTGGGATCTTATAGGAGTGTGGGGGGGTGAGGAGTAGGTGGGGGTGAAGGCCGTGGGGATGAAATGGGGTGTGAGAGGATTGTGAGCAAGTGGGGGCCTAGGTGATGTGTTTGCTTGTGCTAAATGATGCAGACCTAGGCATCGGGGCAGGTTGGTTTGTAACGGAAGAAAAATATGCATTGTATTATGTTATGGGATGATGCACCAAACCACCGGCACCCTCATTATCAAAATCCTGGATCTGTCCTCGCAACTGCGTGCGTACACACACACACACACTTTTATTAGCCTTGTTAATTGGCTTTTCTTTCCCTTGACCTTGATTTTTAATAGTCTTTATTGATCTTGGTTAAGACTAAAACAGCCACAACAAAGGGCAGTCCTGGGGCTCCGTGTCCTTGGGGCACTGGGATGGATAAGGAAGCAGGGCTCTGAAGCCCAGCGCAGAGCTCTTCGGTGGTGAGAGAGGAGTGAACCGCCCTGTCATTTCCCACGCATCGTTTCCCCAGTGGGACTCCTTCAGCGTGATCATTGTCCGTAACCATAAAAAGAGAAAACCTCTTGCAGGGAAGCTGTTGGTTTTCAGTAACTGTTTCTCTGCTCCCCTGGCCACAGCTGTGTCTTCCCTTTAAGAGCCACGTGAGTGTCTGTAAGCCACAGAGAAGGGGGTCTGCCAGGCAATTTGCAAGTGCCTTTTCTGAGAGAGAGAAGAGGACACAGAGGTGATTTGAAGGAAATGTTGGCGGCCACGTACATTTTGCAAAGTGGTGCGGCCTCCTTACATCCCCCTGTGATAATTAACTCTCATTGCCTCCTTTTTGCCAGTGAGGTGGTGGCGATTGAATAGTCTGCCAGATGGACGTGCGCAGTAGCATATGGCACCGTGGAGTACAGAAAAATTCAGTAGTGTCCCTTTAAACAGTATGTGTGCTCTCTAATGGTCCTCTCAGTCTTCCACATGTCAGAAGCAAATGGACCCCTGCCGCAGCAGCTATAGCTGTACAGTGCTAGGCTTTGCATGATGTATCTGGTTAGTAGACATGTTTATAGGGACTCCCCTATATCCATACGGTTCCTTTACATGTTGCATGCTCTGCGCAGAGCAAGACATGGCAGGCCTGAAATCCAATCCTGGTTTGTTGTTCATTGACCCGTTTTCTGAGCTTGAACCTCGATCGGCAATTGTGACTTGCACTGAATAGCAGTTACTCACACAAGTAGCCGTATGGTTTTCAGTGGACCTACGTGCCCAAGTAATGTCCGGTGTGGGTCCAGGTAGGGAAATCAGTGGGAACAGTATTATTTACATGCAAAATAAAAACAGTAGTGTGGTGTGTTCTGTTAGGAAACCTGTTTTTGGATGGAATAATCACGTTTAGGTGCCTAATAGGGGCAGCAGAATCTTGCCCTTAATTTCCAGCGTCCTTAAATCTGAAGCATCCTAAGTATCTGGTTAGGACGGGAGGGGGCACAATTATTGCAGGTGGAGGGCCTCTGAATGACTTTTGGTGAGCTGCTGAGGGCTGCCTGGGTAATCCCGCCCCTTGACAGTTGCCCCGCCCCTTGCCCCCATCTTGTGACCGGAAGTCCTGCTCGGTAACCCCTGACCTTTGCCACCAGAAGTTCTTCCCCTTGCCCCCTGGAAATACTCCTTTTGGGACGGGGGTCAGGACTGGCCCACAATTTTGGGGGCCCCCTGCAAGATATAGTTTTGGGGCCCCCTGATCCATCAAGAAAACAAAATTGCGGTGCATTGTGATATAAACTCACTGAAATAAAATAGTTGGGGCTGGGCTGCATACACTTGGGCTGAACTGCAGGGGGCATGAAGTGGGGGCAGCGCATGCTGGATCCCTTCTCCGGAGCCAGGGCTGGGGCTGGGGCCAGGGGCTGGGCCGTGGCAGGGGCCGAGCTGGGAACTCCTTCCCTTCGTGGCTGGGAAGGGGCTCCCTGCCTACATTGAGCCCTTTAAACATGGCACAGGTGGTGGGGGGTGACTGGGGCATGGGCCCGTAGCTGCAGGCCCACCTGTGCCCACAGATTCTGCAGGATAGGACAGACCGGCCCTTGGGGTGGGGGGTTGCTGTCTTAGAACCAGAACAAAAACAAATCATACCTTAAAAGCCAAAGACCTACTGTTACATATTTTAATTTCATAGAACCATAGAAGTCGGGTCGGAAGGGACCTTGTAGATCTCCAGGTCTGACCCCCTGCCTGGGCAGGAAGAAAACTGGGCTGAAATGACCCCAGCCAGGTAGGCATCAAGCCGCTTCTTAAAGACCCGCAGGGTAGGAGCCAGCACCACTTCCCTTGGAAGTTTATTCCAGTTCCTAGCTGCCCTAACTGTGAAGTAGTTCCTACGGATGTCTAATCTAAACCTACTTTCCAACAACTTGTGGCTGTTATTCATTGTTATCCTGGGGAGCGCTAGGGGAAACAAGGTCTCCCCCAAACCCTTCTGGTCCCCTCTAGTGAGTTTATAGATGGTCATCAGGTCCTCCCTCAATCTCCTCTTGTGAAGGCTGAACAAGTTCAGGTCCTGTAACCTCTTGTTGTAGGTCTGCCCTGCTGTCCCCAGATCATGCGGGTGGCCCTCCTCTGGACCTTCTCAATGTTGTCCACATCCCTCTTGAAGTGGGATGGCCAGAACTGGACACAGTACTCCAGCTGTGGCCTGACCAGTGTTGCGTAGAGGGGTAGGATCACCTCCTTGGACCTACTTGAGATACATCTGTGGATGCACGATAAGGTCTGGTTAGCCCTGCCGACCGTGACCTCATATTGTTGGCCCATGTTCATCTTGGAGTCAACAATGACTCCAAGTTCCCTTTCTGCCTCCGTGCTCTCAATAAGGGAGTTTCCCATCTTAAAAGTGTGCTGCTGGTTACTACTGCCCAAGTGCAGTACCCTGCACTTGTCCGTATTGAAACGCATCCTGTTTTTGTTAGCCCACCCCTGCAACCTATCCAGGTCTTTTCTGCAGTCTCTCCCTCCCTGCTAACATGCCCGCCTCGCCTCATATTTTGGTATCATCAGCAAATTTAAACAAGTTGCTTTTCACCCCATCGTCCAAATCACTGATAAAGAAATTGAATAGTGCGGGCCCAATCTGATTACAAAAATATTTTTGTCACGATTTGAGTTTGCATAGTGTTTATAGAGATGAGTGCATAATAACTCAAGAATAAATTCTTAGTATTGTATATTGTGGGGGTGCAGGTGTATGGTAGGGCGTGTGTGTGTGTGGTTGTGTGTGGGTGCATGGTGTATGTGTGTGGTAGGATGTGGGAGGTTTGTGGGGGTACAGTTCTGTGGGGGGGCATTGGGTCTGTTGGTGGCTGTGTATATGTAGGAGGGTTGTGGGGACAGGGTGTGAGTGTCAGGGAGGTTGTGGGGGTCCCTGAGTGTCAGGGAGGGTTGTGGGGGTATGTGGACCCCCACACTCCACCCATGACATAGCAGCAGCAGGCAGGGCATTCAGGGTGCTGGTGCTCAACAGGGCATGTGTCTGGCCAGCACCACACATTGCAGCAAGGGGTGCAGCCTCTCAGGGCCATGTGTGTTGCTGGCACTCCCCACCGCTCACATGCACCCCCTGCACTCACCAGGCACAGGTCAGGAAGGCTCACATTTTGGAGCCGGGTGCCTTCCCTGCCAAGGCTGCGCAGCACCGGAGAAAAGCTTCAGGCTCTGGAGCAAGCTGCCTTCTCCACCCCGCAGGGAGCGGTGCCTGGGGCTTCCCTCCCCTGCAGCGCAGCCCCAGCAGGGAAGGCACCTGGCTCCAGCACGTGGGGCTTCCCCCGCTGTGCCTGGTGAGTACAGGGGCTGCACGTGAGTGGTGGGGAGAGCCAGCAATACAGACTGCCAGGGGGAGGCTGCGCCCCTCACTGTGGTGTGCAGCGCTGGCCAGAGCTGTGCCCCGCCAAGCACCTGCGTCCTGAGCGCCCCTGCCTGCTGTTGCTGCTGCCGCCTGCCAGGGCTGTGCACCATGGGAGGAGTGTGAGGGTCCCCACACCCCCCACCCTCCTCACACCCGTGCGCTGCCCAGCCCAGCTCTGCACAGCTGCTAGCCCCCTGAGCGCAGACCCCACTCTGCTCCCAGCCCCACCCCACATGCCAGGCTGTGCCCCAACTACTTCTCTACCTGGTCCCGGGAACAAGCAAGAGACCGGGGAAGCAAACATGTCCCCAGGGGCTCCAGCAGCAGCAGCATCCCCTCATGGAAGTTGCATGCTGACCAGCTTCTGCCCACGAGGGTGGGAGCCAGGTAACAGGGTGTGTTTTTTAGGGCTGCATGTATACATGAGTATCTTCTCCCACCTTCATGGGCGGAAGGGCTGAGTGAGGTACAATTTGTTGGTGCTGGGGCCCATGGGCTGGATGCAAGTGGTTGGTGGGCTGGATGCAGCCCATGGGCCGTATTTTCCCCACACCTTGGTTAACATAACCCCAGAGCAGGAACCCCAAAGCAGTTTCCCTTGCTACACTTCCAGGTTTGGAGTGTGGGAATGGAGCAGGTGAGCCAGGCATGCTCAGGGTGCATGGTGCTGCCACAATGCAGATATACTCACTATGATCAGCCATGCAGAAAAGGCAGAACTAAGAGTTGTATTCCCAGCCCTGGGTTTGTTTCTCTAGATGATGCCATTTCTTTTCTTCAGATTAGTTCTACCCAGTCAGCATAGGCTATAAATCATCCATTGTATGTCATGTAGCATGAAGATTTAGGAAGTACCAGGTTTCTGGTGCTGTGTCATAGTTTGTGACAGAAACCCACTTTACTTCTTGTGTTATCAAAGAGCCTCTTTCTAGGTATCTTTTATAATCAGAGCAAAAGCACAAATCTGTTTGAGCAGCCAGTTTCAGCCACAGACTCCTTCTGCATTGCTTGTTCCTACAGTCTAACTTTCAGGTCTAAAATTAAATTGCTGTTATAAGGAAGATTGGACTTTTTTTTTTTAATTTAAGGATAACAAGTACAATTGTCACCATCTTATAATTTATCCTGCTAAAAGCCAAAATATGTAGATTTGGCAAAGTCTGGTAGCACTGTGTATAATCCAGAATGCTCCAAGGGATATGAGTATAAAATGACTCTGTCCTGTTTATGATCTTGAATAGACAGCCCTTGTTTTTGCATTTCTTCTGTCTGAAAAGTCAGTGAAAGGGCATATTTTTCCTACTAATTAGACTCCTAGAGACTTTCTTAGCTTTTCAGGGAGAACCACTGGCCTATTTTCTACATCCTTCTAAATTCAGTAACAGAGCAAAGATTCCTGCATCTCATATGTTTCTTTTCCTGTATCAAAGTGATTATGGGGAAATCAAGCTATTTTGTTTCTTTGCTGGTTTAAAAATCATATGTAAGATGCTGAGAAATGGACCTGTGAATTAAATAAGTGAAATGACATCTCCTTTGTACAATGGGCTGGAGGAGAGAGATGGTTCCCCAATGATTCCCCAACTGCGTGCAGAAAAATATTTATCTGTGATATGTCTAAGGTGTTTTCAATATCCTGTGCTAACGACTGAACATTTTAGTTCAAACATTATTGAGAGAGAATGAAACAAACCCTCAGATTTCCCTATTAATATTGAAATGCACATTGCTGGGCTTTTCAGTTGTGCGGAAGATGAGAGCCAGGGTCCTTTTGTGCTCAGCACTGTACAAACACATTGCAGAAGACCTTCCCATTAAAATGAATGCTAAGGTGAAAAGCAGTATGCAAAAGCTAAGGGAAACTGTCAGAGGTGCCTGGACTTTGTGACAGAGAGCATTAGAGCAGAGCCAAAGGGACTCAGCCATGTCTACAGGCGGGGGGCGAGGAGGACCCAGAGGGGTGTGATGATGAGGTGCCCCTTCCCCCCTTGTTCTGGCTGTGCTGTGCATGCGAGCTCTTTCTCCACCTTCCCTCCACTGCTGAATTCAAAGGGGATGGAGAGCACGGGGAAGGGCAAGCAGCAGCATGTCTACCCCTGGGCTCTGGAGCCATGCAACAGCAATGACCCCGTCCAGACCCTGCCTGATCAGCTGGTGAGCTCAGAGCTCGCTGCGCATGTGGAGTGAGCTCCGGGCTCGCTGCATCTGCATGGCACAGCCAGCGTTGGGGGAGGAGAGGCAACTCCCTTGCCTCATTCCTGGATCTGTTACTGTCTACAAGGTAAAGTTACTGTAGCTTGTGGTCAGGAGCGATGTCCTCAAACCATGCCCCAAGCCAGAAGCAATATAACCGTTTCCCCACATGTTTTGAGCAGGGCCAATAAGCTCCCCTCACTCTGCTAATAACCCACCCCTAGTGCCATGTGCATGCAGCTACTGCTTCTGGTTCAGGATCAGCCCCCCAGCAGAGCACAGCATGCTTTCAGACACCGTCTAGCACTTGCTAAGTGTACTGCATAGACATAACCTTAGATCAGTGGTTCACATAGGTGATTGGTAGAGGGTGCACGGGGTGCACGTGGCTCCTCGACAGGGCCAGTGCCTTCCCCCCGCCCCAACGGCTGACACTGTTGCTGTTAGTGGGGCTGGTGCCACCATCAGTGGCTTCTGCAAGTGTCCCCCTGGATTCAGGAGGCACCAGTCACTCATGGTGGTTCACAATTGTTTTCAACTCAAGGCGCTGCTTAGAAAATGCCAGCTCTTCATTTTCACTTGTTACTTGACTACAGAAAATTTAATACAGCAATTCTTCTGTTGCAAAGCACTCAAAGACCACAACAGGGCAGAATGTTTTTAACACTGTGGATTCCTATTTGAAATCTTGGGGTTAAGCACGCTTTGTATACCTAACAATGGTACTATGATAGCATTGTGTTAGACCCTGTGGCACCCTTGACAGGATCCCAAGAATCACCGCCTTAGTAAAGTTTCATTTTCACCAGTGGCTTGAGCACTTAAAGTAAAATTTATAAAGAAACTCAGGCGCGTCCCTTCCAAGATTTCAGTGAGAACTGGGTTCCTTTAAAACTCTGGACCTTAAGAGCCTAAGTCCTATGGCCCAGCAAGGCAAATCAGGGCCCTAAGTACCTATGTCACCTTTGAGACTGGGACGTAGCCCAAGTCATTTAGGTCTGCAGTGCTGAGCAGAGCAATGCCTTTTAAAATCTAAGCCGAAGTGAATTGCTCGACTTCCCCAGCGGCCCCGTGACAGAGCTCAGGTCTCCTGACTCCCAGCCCAGTGCATGAACCACTCAACCGACAGCTTTTTTATGAACAGAACAAGGTTTGTACTCAAGTTCATTACTTTCCATATAATGATTCCGACTCAGTGGCTAAAGTTAATTTCTCTAAAACATCTTACCTGATATCCACAGTGATCTCAGTATCCCTTTATTCTGCTCTGACTTAAGATGGTAGGGAAAAGAATTGATGTTCCACCCGAACAGCGTGTGTTTGCGAAGGGAGAGAAGATTCAATATTTGCTTCAAGCCAGGACATCTTCAAAAAGAAATTACAAGTAACAAAATGGGGCACAAGCCATCCTGGCCAGGCTTCTCAGGGCTTGTCTAAACCACCACACACCTCCATGTTAAGACATATCTCTTTTTCGCAGGGAGATGGTTGGTGTCCTGCACCATGCTGGGGTGGCTTTGCTACTTTTGTTTTGGGAGGTAGGAGACATGGAGCGATCACGGCAAACCTCAGGATGGAGGTCTCCAGCCTAATACGGAGGGGCGTGTAGATGTGCCTGTATCTGGTTGCTTGGCATGAAATTCCCCACTGGACAGCCCAACCAGTACCCCACCAGGAACCACTTGCTTAAGTGGAACCTAATTAGTGGCTAGGTGTTGCATGGATTTTGCTTTGCCTGCCTAATACTATCAACCAGGATATCAAAAACCCTGTACCCCTGACTTCCCCTCGCCATACTGTTTCCGTTCATGGGCCGGGGTAAACAACTGCTGCTTCTTACCCAGACCCTGGCACTGAGTTGAATAGAAGCAGCAACTTAAAACACACTCACTTTAAGTTTCGAATTTTCTTCCCTGGTTTTGCCAGAAATGAATGGGTGCCAGCCTGCGTGTCGAGTGACTTGTCAGCTCCCAGTCAGGAGTCTCAGCACAGCAATTGCTTGTATATGTATATGTCTATGTACATATATGCATATGTATGTTAATATGTGTGTGTGTGTGTGTTGTCATAGGATTTGGGTGGAGTGGCTGCCATTTCATTAAGTTGTAGTTGCTCATCTGGAGCTGACACTGCATACAATAGACATGCCATGAGCGTCTGAAACAGCAGCAGGCTCCGGTGTGAAGGAAACGTGTTTACCCTCCACCTGTCAGTCATCCTCTGGATGCCAAATCCTGACCTGCTCGTTCTCAAAGTCAACCGACAGGAACAAACCCAGGCAGCGTGCTCCTCAGCTCTGCGGTCACTCCTTCTGCTTTCAAACCTTTTAGCCAAAGATATGAAAAAGGAACATAAAGTATTCAGATGCAATTAAGTGCTGCTCCCGGCTCAAATTCTTTAATTAGAGCCACTCTAATTAAAGTGCCTGAAGCATTTCATGTACCGGCATCTCCGCCCTTCAGAATGGTGGTGGAGTGTTTATTCAACGAGCTTTATATAAAGTGCCCTGCCAGCATTGTGAAGCACGGGGACGCTAATACACGAGACGTGGGATGCTGCTGGAGCACAGGAATTGCAACACTCCAGCAGACTGGATTAATGAAGCCTGCTCCAATGCACTGGAATTACAGCATATCGGAACAGCCTCCCTGCTCCTGCGTAGGCTGCTTCAGAGTCTACATTTCAGGCAGACCTTAACTACAAGGGTGCCTATACACATGCGCTGACGTGTTTTGCCTGGAACGCTCAGCATTGCACGTGTAAGTCCCCATGGGTTTCAAACTGGCCACTGAGGCACTTTAACTAAAGATCATCAAATCAGCTTTAGTTAAAGCATCCCACAGACATTTAAACGTGCAGGGGCTTAATACATGGGAAGTACTCTAACTAAAATACTGAGCATGTGTACAGGCACCCTCAGGGTCTAGACATAAGATGCATTTACACTGGTCTAATAGGGGAATGGGCAGATAATATAAACTGCTACACTGAAACAAGTTTGCCTGATCTGCAGCATAACTACTTTGGTGTATGATACTCTGGTTTAAGTAGTATGTGTCCACAGCTTACCACATGCTAGCCAGTCGTTCAAGATGAACAGGCCATTAACAGTGACGAGGGTCTGTGATATCCAGCTACTTCATGCAGCTACCCTGGGAGAATTGCACACCTGTCTGGTCTGAATCCTTGTGTCATTTATGTTGGTACAAAACCTATGTATGCTACATCAGGTTAAACGCTCCAGGTCTTCAGGCCAGAAGTAAAATCTCAGAGTCAGGAAATGTAGCAGTAAGTAAAATAAAGGAAAATGGCCCAAGTAGAGTATAAAAGTGAAAGTCTGGGTTTTATGTGTTGTGGGTAAAGTCTACTTCCTTTACAGTTGATGGCTCTATCCTAGTTTACAGCAGCTGAGTATCTAGCCCTCTCCTCATCTGAAGTGAGATTATGGAAATAGCTGGGTACAGAGCTTGCAGTCTATGAGAACTATTACTGCAGTCTTCACTTGCATGAGTTTTGGCTGTCACTAAGTGGAATAAGACGCAGTTAAATTGTGGCCTGTGGCAATAGTGCAAATTTTTGGAAGTTGTTTTTATTTTGATCAATATTTCAATTAGGTTTCTACCAGCCAGAGAGAATGCAGATCATGTAAAACTTCAAGCCTGAAACAGCAGAAGAAAGGAATGCTGCCAGCCACTGATTGATGTTTTATGGGGCTGTAATACTAGAAGCTTTTCCTTGCAAGAATCAAATGTTAAATCTGTCTCTGAGGGATTTATTTTGCTAGTACCTATGGGAACCAGCTGGGCTGGTTGCCTGGAGGAATAGACAAAGAAGCTAGTCAGGAAGTTTATGGTGATTTCAGATGGATGCTGATTAGCGACTCACATTTGTATGAATAATAAAAAATGCGGAGGGTACGATGAATTGTGACTATATTTCTCCGCTGCGTTTTCATAAAAAAGACCTGCTGTATATAACTTAAGGCTGGGAATTTTCCCATTGAGACAGACCTATTTCATCGCAAAGGAGAGAGCAATACCCTGGAGAGGCAGAGATGTACAGTACAGTATTGTAAATGTTGGAAATTCTGCACTGGGGACATTCATGTCAGTGAACTGATTGGAGAGAAAATTTCTTCTCTGAAACATAAACAAGAAACACTATCTTGGGGCAAACGACATCACTGTAAAGACTTGGAACCAGACCCTCAGGGCATTTGCTGGGAAGGCACATCTGCACACATGTGTTAAAATTCAGCCCTGGAGGGAAAGAGTAGGTGAGACTCTCTAGCTTCCAAGCTAAATTTTGCCGACAGCATTGCTTCTGGCCTGGGCTAATAGATGAGGATGTGCTTATTATCCTTTTCCTCTGCCAGAACTACATTTCTGAGGGGTGTTTGTCAAGCTTTGCACAGAGTGATGACTTGTTTCTGCAAATGTATCTGTTGTACATTAACAAAAACATGCACATGCAGTTTGCATTTCCCAGACTGTATTAACTCTGAGGCAAGAAAAATATTGGACTTTACAGGAAACTAGAGGAGTTATATTTAATCCAATGAACGGGCATCTTCGAAATAAAACCAGAACTCTTAGTTTTCTGAGTTTTTAATGATTGGGGTGATTTTTTTGAGTAAGTATCACTGCCTGGGAAGAATCAGTAGATCCTTAGTTATTGATATGGACTCGCTGACTTAGTTAACTTAACAACTTATGGATGAACAGATGTTTTTTCATTGCAATAGTATTAGCGGAGTGAGTTAGAGGGCTTCATAATGGACCACATAAAGGATGCAAGCAGGGAATAAAATACTGAGGGAATTCCCGAGATGAACCTGCACAGGTCTGTGGAGAGAGTGGTTCTGAAACAGAGACCTCTCTAAGCTATGCTTACAGGTTGCTGCCTGGTTTGTCTGGTGGTGGAAAGGGATAGGTCTGGTCTGGATGTGGATGAATCGTAACCTTGAACGTGGAAGTTTCACTGAGAGCGGTAACAGCAACGCTAGATGCTCGAACCTCTCTCCGTGTCTAAGCCAGGGGCGCTAAGCTGTTTAAGACATGGCGTAACAAATTCACCAGAGGTTTAGAGCAGCGGTGCTCAGCCCTGGCCCGCAGGCCAGATCTGGCCCCAGGCACCATGTTATCTGGCCTGTGGACCTCCCCACGGTCCATGGCCTGCATGCTAGATCACGTGAGCAGGGCAGTACAGGGCCCAGTCCGGATGCATGGGGGCCGGATGGGGGCAGCATGAGCCCTAAGGCCTGTTCCTGGCCAGGCAGAGGCAGTGCAGAGCCCCTGGAGCCCAGTCTTCCAGCCAGGCAGGGGCAGTGTGCGGCCCCTGGAGCCCAATCCTGGCCATGATACAGCATGCGCCCTTGCTAGCTCATGGGGCCAAAAGCCTAAGCACCGCTCATTTAGAGAGTCAATAACCTTTGTAGAGCCATGGATGAAAAATACCCATGTCATCACATTCTTCCAGGCCCTATCCCTTGAGATATAAGGTTATAAAACTGGACCAGATATCACTGCCATATATTGTCAGCAAGCTCTAGTAACAGAACTTGCTGCATTTTTTCTGTCTTTTCCATAATTGTTTTTCTTTCTTGCACTCTGCTTCACTCGGTCTGTCCTTTCCAATAACATACCATGGTACATCATTTTCTGCATTGTTTTCTATTTTTTTCCTCTTTTATATATCTCTCCTACCCTCCTTCATTTTTGTTGCTTTTGCTTTCCACGTAGTAATCTCTAACTCAGGGATGGGCAGTTATTTTAGCTGGAGGGCCACTTAAGTTGAGAGCAGCGTCCAAAAGCAGAAGAGGTGGGCAGGGCCAGGCCTGGGATTGGGATAGCAGGGTGCATACGGCATGGGGCCAGGGCCTGGGGCAGAGCTGCAACCCATTGCCTGCACACCTCTGAGACAGGTGCCGGCTCCACAAGCAGGGGCATGCCAGGAGCAGATTGCAGCTCTGCCCTGGGCCCCAGCTCCATGCTGTTATTGTCTGGTGATCCCAGGGTCTCTCCGGAGCTCAGCTGAGATGTACATGGGCAGGGGACACAGCTAGGTGGATGGGATGGAGATGCAGGCAGGGAGTTGCGTCTCGGATCAGGACAGCAGGCATGGCCAGGCTTGCCCATATAACCAGTGCAGGTCACAGAAATGGGCACACGGTGCTTCATGGCTTTGCCTCAAGCCCCAACCCCATGCTGTCACTGCCTTGCAATCCCAATCCTGATCCCCATCCCTGCCTTCCCATCCTGCTCCTTGACACAGCAGCCCTCCTGCCTATGGCCCCATCCAAGCTGCCTGGCCATGTGCCCTGCCCATGCGGGTCCCACCCCCGGCATTGGGTGCCAGTGGAGAGACCAGGGGGCCCAGACAGCAGGGCCTGGTGCAGCAGCAGCAGCCAGAAGCCATTGCTGGGGCTGCTGGGAAATGGAGTTTGGCTACCGTACCGTGCTGCCCCAGCCCCATTGCCTGGGCCAGGCAGGGCCAAGGGACCTGTTGTGAACCTGATAAAAATGTGTTTGTGAGTCAAATCTGGCCCATGGGTCATATTTTGCCCACCCCTGCTCTAGCTACTCCATTGTCTTCTCCACATCTCCCCCAATTTAGCCGGTCACTGGGAAGCAGGTTCTTCAAGCCCTAGCTTTAATAGTATGGTCTAGAAAAATGCCCTTGGTCTGTGTAGTGCTAAATTGCAATGGAAAGCATCTGCAATGTTCTGGCCATGTTCACATACTTCTTAAAATAGAAAAGCAGGACCTTTTGCAGGGTTACGTTCAGACATTTGTCTGATACTATGCTACAAAGACTCAACTTTATCCTGGAAACACAGGAGATCTCATAGAAGTGGTGGTGGCTTTATATGGCATGCAGACAGTAGCTCTGCAATAGGTACTCTAATATTACAGGGATGGGGATAATAAAAGTACTTGAATAGTGATAGAGTTCTGATCCTTCTTTTCACAGCAGTGCAATAGGATCTACCTGTATAGTCTCTGATAAGAGGAGGAAATCAAGGGCCAGATTGTCAGCCAGTGTAAACTGTCTTGGCTCCATTGGGGCTACAGTGATTCACAGTAGCTGGTGTAGATCAGCCGTGTGGCTCAACTTTTTAAAATATGGAGAAGCTCTTGCAAGAGATGCATGGGAACAGCTAAGGGTTGTAAACTTGTTCATACATGGGCTAAATGTTACTAGAGGGATCATGTTGTTCATGCTTCCATTGTCAAACTTACTACAATAAGGTTGAATGCACCCAATTCAGAATTACAGCCCCAGAAAGATTATTTGTTCACACTGGTATGATAAAGTGGTGGACAGCCAAAGCAAGCCCCAAAACAAGAAAACTGTGAGCAGTCAGATCCGGGTGTGCAAAGTCAGTGTTGCCCATGTCTGAATCCAGTGTGCAGGGTTGATCCAATTCATGGCTAGATCTGGGCACATGGGAGCAAGCCTGGCCAATACATTGGATCACACTCAGAAACCAACTCTTTGCATTGATGCTGCATAGGAAGTTGTCTGTGAACTGACCCTGCAACACTCATCCAGCCCACAGGGCTGCAAGTTTGGGCACCACAGATTTACATTAGTAGTCAAAGCCAATTTAAATTACACTGAAATACATGTTTGTCTAATCAAGGGCTTAGTAACTTCCTTGTGGCAACTACAGCAACCTCTCACATGGAAGAGTAACTTTAGGAAAGGACTTGGAGTATCTCTAGTTGCCCTGTAATCTAATTCAGCATATCATAGCAATATGAAGGGAGCAAGATTGTGAGGAGCTAACGCTCCTCACCTCAACCACAAGCACTCTATGGACCACAGTTCAAGAACCACTATTATTGATGCAGAACCTCGCTGAAACAAGGCAACCAATAAGACATAGGATAGCCAGACACATCTGAAGGAAGGAAAATGTAGTAAGGAGGAAGACCATGTAGGATGGGGCAAGGCAATTATTTGGGCTGGAGAGCCACTTCAGAAGTTTGGGTGAGCTGTTGAGGGCTGCACACGCACCCATATGCACGCATACACACATGCTCTGGCCCTGGTCCACCTGCCTGCCTCTCCCCCCGACCCCCATCGGAAGCTGGCACCAGCCAGCTGCATCTGCAGTTGAAGGGGTGGGGGATGGAGTCTGGCCATGGGTCTCCACACTGTGCCACCCAGCCATCAGGGGTCCTGGTACACCCTGCCCCCGCCAGTTCTCAGGATCCCTGATGGAGGGGTGGGATAGGAGAGAGCAGAGGCCCATGGCCAAGCTCCATCCCCCACAAGCAGGGGCTGGATGAGCCACTCTCAGAGCCTTGCAGCTGCTGGGCAGAAATGGCCCCACCTGCCCAGCACCATGCAGTGGCCAGAGCTGCCAGGGCCTCAACACAGCTCACCCAGGGCCTGCTACACAGTGCTGGGTGGACAGGGCTGCTTCTATCCAGAGTCCCCTGCTGCACCTGGAAGATACAGTCCAGTCCCACAGGCCCTGAGTGCCACCTGCTAGCAGAGGCCGGGGACTGAGCATAACTCACCCACGGCCTGCAGGGTTGGACCCTTTTTCCCAGGCGCTGCAGGGGTTGCTGACAGTCCTCCCATCCCTTCCACAGCACTGAGAGGGGCATGACCAGGCCCCAGAAGGGAATTGATAACAGTGTTTGTCACCCCTAACTCAGTGTTTAAGACTCCATTAAGAAAACAACAGAGGGACATTACCAGTTACCTGTTGATTCTACCTGTTGACTCAGCACAAACCATAGCCAGCATGTGGTCTGCCATCTAATACACAGGCACCTCCTCAGCAAGGCAGAGGGGAGCGGGGAATTCCTGCTTACCAGGGAGTGGGGAGGGGGAGGAGCGGGCAGTCTCTGTCAGAGCTGCAGCCAGGGAGCAGCAGGGAGGGCCAGACCAGCAGAGAGCCCTACCCAGCCCAGAGAGTATGTCAGGATGCTGGGGGTGCTTGGTTTATCTTAAACCTGAAGGGGTCTGGGACAGACATTGCATAAACTGGTTTGACCCAAATCAGTTAAGTCTGATACTACATTCAACCAGGTTTATCTCAAACCAGTTTCAGCCATTATGACAGTGACCAACTGGAAGCAGAAGGCAGGTTGATGAGATCCTATAACAGTGATCTAAATGTGAAAAAGACCCCCAAACAACTGGGACTGAAGGTTCAGAAGAAAAGGCAGAAGTCACAGCAGACCAGGAACTTTGTATTGTGTTTTCTGGATTTTAAACTCAGAAGTTTTGTCTTTTCACTACAGATAAGTCAGATAAATCAACCAATGATACAATGTCTTTCTCAGTCTTCCCTCATGCCGTTAGGTGCTGTACGGACTCATCACAGAAAAGAATCAGCTGTTCCAAAGAGTACAGCTTAAGTGTGAGATGAGATAACAGCTAGATCTGCTAGAGCTGGGTGGGTTTCTCCTAGCCCACAAAGCTTTTTGGGAGATTTCAAAAATGTTCCTATTCTGACTGAAGAATTTTTGATTGTTTCCCAGAGAAATAGACACCAATGGACAGTTTCCCAACTCAGTACAGCAAAAACCTAGTGATCTAAGCTCAGACCTGTGATGTGGGAAATTCAGGTTCAAGCTTTTGATGTGAATCAGACTGAGCAGGGACTTGAACTTGGGTCTTTGATATCGCTTATGAGAGCATCACTAGAATAAACCGTTTGTGATGCTGGATTAATTTCTTGCTCTTTCTCGTTTCAACCAAACATTTCCTCCAGGGCCTAAGGAAACCTTCTTTAAAACCGGTGTATTCCTGAAAAAGCTTTTGATTTCACCATCCTGACAGGTCCAAAAAAGAAACAGCTTAGTCAAGCTATTCCCAACAGCCCTCGGTACAGCAAGAGATGGAAGTTTCAGTGGCAGGAGCACAAGGAAGCAAGGCGAAAGCACGTTCAGCCAGGATGCTATGCACTAAATACAGCACAGATAATGATAAAAAAGGGGGAAAAAAATTCAGCTCCCTTTTGAATGCAGCTCTGCAGGGGGAACAGGATTAAAGTTATTCTTACCTCCCTCTAGTGAACAGATCTGACTCAGACTACGAAGGGGGAGTGGTTCTCTACAAAAAGAAGGTGCTGCTTTTTTCCCTATAGTTAGTGGTTGTGGCCGTATATATGCAGAGCAAAATGAAGCTAGACTTTAAATTGGAATTTAACTGAGATGGGGGCTGAAACGCTCATCTCATTCCCTTACGCAGTCACAGTATAGGCACTAGAATAGCAGAATTAGACCTGTTTATTGGCAGCCTCAGCTGAGAGGCAATAAGTAGACAAACTTCATCAGATCATTGACGAGATGGGCCCTGTAGGCCAGGCTGGCAGCTGTGCGTGGGGCAGCTTGCCCTGCTGCTGTCCAGCCTGTGGAGAGGAGGGTTGTTGTTTCCACTGCTGTGAGCTTGGCAGCCTCCACCGGCATCACATTCTCTCACACACCCATACTTGGACAGATAATTAAGCTGCAGATATTAATTTAGGTCACACACCAACGGAACCTCGAAATAGAATTTAATTTTATTTGATAAAGCAGTTATTGAACTACCAGCCAGCATGACAAATATGCCGGAGGCTTCTGTCCATCACAAGAGAAATGTTCTCATTTGCAGAACAGGATGGAGTCTACCTAGCATGACGTGCCGCTTAAGTGCCCAAGGTATTTAAGGGGTGAATATTGGGAGCTGGAAGAAACACTGTTCACTGGGCACCGTAGGGGAGCACAAGGAGCAATGGCCATTAACTGTTAGAGGCTGGTTTCAGGTTAGATGTAAGGAAGAGCTTCTTTATGATAAGGGTGACCAGAATCTGGAACAGACTTCCCAAGGAGGTGGTGCAGTCCCCAACCTTTGATGTCTTCAAGAGGAGACTGGACAGACACCTTGCGGGATCGATCGTTCTCAGCAGGGTTCCTGCCCAGAGCAGGGGGCTGGACTCGATCTTTCAGGGTTTCTTCCAACCCTTAATTTTTATGCTTCTATGAAACTAAGGATTAAGAGTCCACTGTGATCCAACAGAACAGACAGGGAGGACCAAGGCAAGCTCCACCACACTGCCAGGCCAGTGGGCTTCTACTAAGACTGGAACAACATGAAGGTTTTCCATTGCCTCTGCCACCCTAGTGCCACTGAAGCTGGCATGAGTTAGTGGTTCGTGAGATATAAAAGGAATAGGATTGAAAGCTTCAAGTCGATTCCAGAGGCTTCTGACAAACTTGAGCAGACTCTCAATGCAGATGCCAGCTAGGGATACTGGATTCTATCACCTAGTAGTTTATTAATGGCCTAGTCCATCTGGGTGCCCTAATAAGTGTCTGTACTGAGGCTTATCATCTGGTTATGGAAGTGGTGGGAAAACAATAACTAAAAAAAACTCAGAGAATTTTTAGTTTCTTTTTTTTTTTTTAGTTCAGAAATTCAAAAAAATGCCTAAATGTCAAAATATTTTGATTGTTGAAACATTTGAACTAGTTCAGGCCTTTGCCTCGACTACATTTAATCCTTAGAGTGGCATTACACAAGGTTGTTTCCCTTTGTGTGTGTTTGTGCTTTTGCTGCTTTAAGTGTGGAGATGGACATCACCTTTGTGCTGTTGTAAAACTTTTTATAGTGGTACAAACACCAAACAGACATCCATACCCCTTGTCACACCAAAGTGCCCAGCATTAGTGACCATGACGTAGACAGTATCAGTTCATGCTGCTTTACTGTGGCAGATGTCTGTTTGGTGGGAGAGTGCGGTCAGACAGACGCTGCCCGCACTCTCCAGCAGCCCCAAGCAAGTGCCGCTGGGACTTCAGGGTCCCAATCCTGTGCTGCTCAGGAATTCCTAATCCCACATCATGCAGGATTGGGTCCTGAAGCCTAGGATCTCCTGCCTGGATTCCCCTATTTGGGATTCCCCAGGTGGCTGTTCACACTGGTGCAATCAGTCTCTGGGGTAAGCCTGCCAATCAGATAACTCAGGGTGCATCTCTGTAAGGGAGGAAATACATTACCATTGTCCCACAGGATCAACTGTTTAACCCAGTGAAGCAGATCAGCTGTTCTGGGTCACTTCCCAGCACAGCTAATCCGCTTCATTTGGTGACATCTCTTTACACCCTAAACCTCTTAACCAGGGTTGTAGTAGGAGTTGGAGAATTGTCAGTAATGTCACTGAGAAGGGATGCAACTTTGGCAGGGGATGCAAAAATAGCTGGTGCAGCTGGTGAGTGGATCTGCCACTGCTACACTGCAAGTGGCTGCACCATCCCTGCCAGCAGCACGGCAGGTGGCACTATCCTGAGCCCCACTGCTGCCCTCTGTCCTCAGTGGCTGCCCTCTGCCCTCAGTGCCCTCAGTGGCTTTTCCTCTGGTGGCTGAGATGATTCAGGAAATGTATAGAGGCAAGAGTTTTTGTGTGTAGAGGAAATGTATAGAGGCAAGAGTTTTTGTGTGTAGAGGAAATGTAGAGAGGCAAGATATTTTTATTGGATCAGCTGAATAGTTGGGAGAGAAGTTTGATCAGCTTTTGGGCACAAAGCCTTTTTCTTCAAGTTTGAGAAAGTTTAGCCTGTGCAGGCCTCTAAAAACCAAGATGAGACAACAGGGAGTTTTGCTTCAAGGTGCTTATTTACAAGAGGGAGGTGTTCAAGAACACATTCAGACACCTCATATATGCAGGGGAAAATTCTGATGAAGTTTCCTAAGTTACTTAAACATAAATTATGTATGTTTGCAATGTATCAGGTCCCTTGTTCTCTGTGCATAAGTAGACTCCTTATTTATAGCGTGCACTGTAGGCACGCACTCTAAACAGAAGACCAAATGAGCTGAAGCGCACATTAGCAGTAACTTACACCATGACGCTCTGCAGATGTTCTCTGCAATCCTCTGCTTTGTCATTCAATGATATGCACTCCAGCAAATGGCAAATCACCTGATGATGATAGAGTGTCATTGCGTTGTTGCTGAGCCTGTTAAAGAGAGACACACAGACAGACATGCTGCAATGACATGCAGTGCAAAAACACACAATTTAGGTGGCTGGGGGAGCGCGTTCACATCCCTTTGCTTGTTAATTCTGCCTTTAGCTTACCTGTGCTGCTTTAGTCCCTTTGGAGTTGACCTTTTTATTTTATATTTCTCCATAAATGTGTGTGAAGTGGTTATAGCTGCTGCAGAACAGGAATAGATACATCAAGAGCTAACTAATGAGGGAGTTGACTGCAGTGTGTGGTTATGCTGTTGTCAATGCAACACACACTTCATTACTGCTCTATTACAATCAACATGTAACATTTATTAATATAGAGACCTGTAAGATGCGGTCCCCATGCTACCTGAGCACTTCACAGTCATTAACTGACTTTGGAGAGGTAGAGTAATAATATTCCCCAGTTCACAAGTAGAGAAATGTTACATGTTGTAGATTAAAGGCCAGATCTGAATCATCTTAGAGGTATCTATACAGGACCTCTACAGGACTTAGGTGGAACTTGGGCCCCTGAATCCCAAAAAACAATCTGGTCACCTGAAAAACTGATTAGGCTGTTAGAATCATCAGGTGCCTCTGCCTGGACCTCCCAAGATCCCTAGGCATCTAGACTTAGGTGCATATTCAGAAGCCACCCAGATCAGGCACCTAGGGGCCTTTGTACACACCACAAAATTGGCCTTTAAAGTGGCTTAAAAGCCCATTTGCACCGCTTTAATGGCAGCAGCGTATTCCACTTTCAATGACTTTGGTACGTAGCAAGACAAAACACCTCCGAGGTGTTTTAGTTCGCTACCTAACAACATGCAACAGTGCTGGAAGCGGACGTGCTTTGGGTTTAACAAGCCCTGCACAGCTTAGGGGCTGTGGGGCCTGGCAGCACGCCATGCAGGCAGGCTGCACTGAAAGAAACAAACAAAATGGTGAGTGTGATTTTTATTTTTTCTCCCTGGAACCCGCCTGCCTCCTGAGCTGTGCAGGGGCCTGGTACTTCCCTCCGCAGCTGCAGGGAGGTAGAGGTGGGGGAATGGTAGTGTTTCCCTCCATGGCTGTGGCACCCCCTGGACTGCCCAGGCTGGGTACCAGAGCATGGGTGCCATCTGGGGAGGCCCTGCACAGCTTGGGGACCACTCAGCCTGCCAGCAGCAACCCCCCCACTGCCAAAGAGAAAGGTAAGGATTGGGCCCCCACCCTTGTGTACTCACCACGATGGTTTAGTTCGGTTTAATTCTCCCTAAATTGAAGTTGTGTTTTTAAAAACCCACTGTTTCAATTTAGGGAGAACTAAACCAAATTAAACCCCCATGGCATGTACAAGCAGCCTATGTTCCTAACTCTGCCAAAGTCCAGATTGGACCCGAGAGGCACTTACGTGCCACGTAAGCCCCTGCTCTGCTAGCCACCCACAGAGCGCACCGGACACCAACAACATTGATTCAGAGTTCAGTGCCACGTTCCATTGCCTGTCTTAAGCATGATGGAGACAGTGATTTGGAGAGCAGAGGTGCAAAGAGGTGGCTGTTGTGCCGGGGGGAGGCATCCAGAGCGGAAGTGGGGGGGAGGTGGCGGTGAAGCTTATTCTGGTGGAAGTCTGGAAAGCAGTGCAGATCCAGCATAAAAATGCCCTCTCTTTGCTATCGATTCAGATATTCAGCAATAACTCTTCCAGCACTCACCCTAAGTTCACCAGCCTGATTAACTTCTAAGGAACTTTTAGAAACATCCTCATTAAAAAAAGCTAAATAGTTTGTCAGGCAAATTTTCCAAGCTTGGCAGATCTATCGTTTTCCGACTACGTTATAAAACAGTGAAAGCTTCAGTTATCTATAGATTTCTTTTCATGGACATGTCGCAGCCAGAATATAAACATTTGAAGATTTATTGAGTTGTTTTTTCCTCCTCTTTGCACAAACTAGCAGAAACATGTTATTTTATGAACTGCTATTTATACAAGTCTTGGCAGAGGATCAAAGGGTTTTTTATTATTATTATTTTTATTTGTACTGCACGTGGAATGGAATAGAAGGTTTGGGACAACAGTTAAACCCTGGAGCCTTTTTCAGGTTGTAAGAGGAAAAGAAATAAATCATAATTTAACAGGAACAAAGAGAATCCCTGGAGTTAATTATAATGGTGCTTTCACATAGCTGGACGGAAGACGTATGTGTCAGCACTTCACAAATACACTGCTCTTTCCAGGGTTCTGCAAATGTGCTTCAGTTTAGGTGCAAAGGCATAACACTAATGTGACATACATCAGGATTCAAATGCTAATTTATGAATGAGAGGAAAGCAAACGGTTACCATTTTAATGTAGTTTTTCTCCATGTTTAAATATTCAAAAGCAACGCTGGTTTTAACAAAAGAAGTTGGCAGGACAAAATGCAAGCCATTGATCCCCGACATAATTTGATTTAT
This sequence comes from Caiman crocodilus, assembly GCA_030014935.1. Lineage (NCBI taxonomy): Eukaryota > Metazoa > Chordata > Crocodylia > Alligatoridae > Caiman > Caiman crocodilus. Next base: position 13,470,797 of record JAGPOW010000304.1, read on the forward strand.
GGCTTGATTGATCCTTGTGTCAGGTGTGTGAGGAGGCATGAGCAGCAGTGTACCTCTTTGGACTGGGTCCATGAAAGCTTGCAAACACATGTAGGCTTTTAAGCACCTGTGTCATCCCATTGGAGTGAAGCTTAAAGCAAAGTAAGTACTTAAAAGTGTTGCTCGGCTGGGCCATTATTGCCCCAAGGTGTATATTACTGGGGAACAAAAAACAGCCTGGACTGCTTAGTGCTAATAGAATACAGCTGTTACATTATTTAAACTCATTTTAAACAAGAAATGGAGGATGGTGCAAGGATGTTAGAGCAAAGAAAGTGCTATATCAAGGATGTTTAAAAACCCCAGCAGCTGTTTTACACTCTAGAATGAAGGCATTCGAGGCTCTATGGGTTCAGACAGAAGTGACAGTGTTCACCTGATCTGGCCACAGAAAGCTGTCTATAGCTGTGGCCCAACACAAATGCACAGCTACAGACTGCATCAAAAATGGCCGATAAGCCAAAAACCTGAACCCTCATTGCACGAGGATTCAGATGAATACGTCTTGGAACAGCATCTTCTGTAACTTGTGTCTCTGCTGCCTCACAGCCTGTCACTGTTTTCAGAATAGGAGTGAGAGAAAGAGAGTGGAGGAAGCTCAGTTTGGGGGGTTTTCAGCCCCTACTGGAGGGTGGGGTGGGTGTATCAAAGCCTCCCCAAATTGGGGGAAGAGGGGGGCTCCAATTCACCCACCACACCCTTCAGCAAGAGCTGGAGAACCCCTAGAAGGAGGTCCCTTTCCTCCTTCCCCCCAATCCCATTGTGCAAATGGAACAGGCTGAGAGAGAGATGGGACCATTGCTAGGGGAAACTAGCTACATGCTCCTAGCAAGCAGCTAGAGTCCCCTCCCCCTGGAACCAACAGGGAACTTCTGTTTGGTCCGGGGCATCATAGCTCAGATTGCTTCCTGCAAAGTGTTCTCAAGTTACAGTGGAGCACTGTGCTTCTGTCTGCACCCTGTGTCGCTTCCCCCTATGCAATCCATGCTGCAAAGGGAAAAGGGATGAAGAGGCTAGTATGGATGAGACTCATACTTTGAGGCCAAAAGGAACCTGATCACTCAGCCTGACATCTTCCATTACACAAGTGCAACCTGTGATTCCTACATCTACCCAACCGCTTGCATTAGACGGAGAATGCCTTCTGATAGACAGAATGTTCATTATCAACTTCCAGTTGGTGAGGATATGTATGTCTCCTCCGGTCAATTTTAGATCCTCCCCTCCACCTATGGTCCCAAAATGTTTCTTGTGCTTCCCTTTTACCACTTCTCTGCCATGTGTTCCTGAACCTGCAATTATTTATATGCACAGCTATCTTTGTGCCTTTGAGTTGTCATACTTGAATCAATAAACATCTTCATGATAAGAGCCAATGGAGAATGGCCCTCCATTGTCTAGTCATTTTTACTTAGGTTTCTAACTTTAAGCACTTGAGACTTGATTTTATATCAACTACCTCTAAACAAAACTATACGTGAAAGGGCTAAATGTCGGTTTTGGTCGCACTTTGCTGCTAACACAATGCAGAGCATCCACAAAGCTGCCCGGTCCCAGATCCAGGGGAGTGTGGCAGTGTGGTTACACCCCCTTCAGTTGTAAAAAGCATGCACAGTGAGTTCTGAGCTCCCTGGAGTGTCAGCATAGATCCTCCCAGAGATCTGCACAAGCCTTGAGCTCTGAGCTCACCAGCTGGTTGCGGCAGGCTGTTGCAGGAGCCCTGCGTTTGCACACCTCTGGAGGCCAGGTCATAAACGTTGTGTGCCTCATGAGGCTTGGGGGGCACGGCGACTGCCCACAGGTGGCAGACGTGGGGATGTGGCAGCAGCATGGGAAGCTTCCACAGGCAGCTGCGACAGTGTCAGTGGTGGCGGGGAGGGGGCTGAGCACTGATCGGTGATCAGATGCCACTGGCAGTGTTGGCAGCAGCCAGTCTCAGGGGATGCACGTGCACCCACATGTACTCCCTACATGTTGCCAAAGGCCCAGGTAAATGTGGTTGGTGATCAGGAGAAATAGTCTGCATTCAGGCCTATGGCATCCACATCCCTACCTTCCATGAGTAAGACAGGATGTTGTGCAGCTCAGGGTCACCATCATGTTGCTTATCATTTTGAAAATGGGAAACCAGGCTTTGGCCTGAACTGCTTACTGCAGTGCAAACAAGCTTATGGAGTGACTGATGGCCTATGAAAATATTTGCATTGTTCTACTTTTGAAGGGATGCGTTCACCCGAGCAAATATAAGGACTCATTAGTGAGTGCCTAACCTGACAGTTTCTCTGTCAGTGCCCATGGGGTGAGTGGGAGGAAGGGAGGGCAAACAACATCAGTGCTCAGCCCCCTGCTCCAGGCCCTTGCAAAAGCAGGGGTTCTGGCCAGGGCCTGCCCCAACCAGCTGGCGACCTAAGAACTCACTGCACATGCAGAGCTGTGGGAGAAGCTGTGCTGACATATACCCAAGAGTGCTAATGCACCCAAGAGTGCTAAAAGAGTTGGCTGACCTCATAGTATGACCAAAGTTGAGGATATTTGAGAACTCATGGTGGTCAGGTGAGGTCCTAGAAGATTGAAAGAGGGCCAATGTGGTGCTTATCTTCAAACAAGGAATAAAAAAAGATCCAGGGAGCCACAGGCCAATCAGTTTTATCTCAATCCCTGGAAAGATTTTGGAAAAAATGATCAAAGAATCCATCAACAACAGGCTAACAGAAGACAACATTCTGAGAGATAGCCAACATGGCGTCACTGTGGGTAAGTCTTGCTCTACCAACCTCATTTCCTTCTATGACCAGGTGACACATCACTTGGACAAGGTAGATGAAGCTGATGTCATTTACTTGGATTTCAAAAAAGCCTTTGACTTGGCCCCCCATGATGTCCTCATGGTAAAATTGGGGAACTGCAGCCTCAACAGTTTTACCGTCTGATGGCTGGGGAACTGGCTCCGTGGTCAGATCCAGAGTGTGATAGTTGATGGAACCAAGTCAACATGGTGCATGGTGACCAGTGACATCCCCCAGAGCTCAGTACTTGGACCAGTACTCTTTAATATAGTCATAAATGATCTGGATTCTGGTGTCAGAAGTGGACTGGCTAAGTTCACAGATGGCACCAAATTATGGGGATGTACAGTCATGCTGGAATATAGGCTGGCGATTCAGGCTGACCTGGACAGGCTCACAAGGTAGGCAGATCAAAACCTGATGACATTCAACATGGAGAAATGCAAGGTGCTCCACCATGGGAGAAAGAACCCACAACATACTTATAGGCTTGGCAGTGCTACACTCACTAGCACCATGACTGAAAGAGACTTGGGGGGGTCATGACTGATCACAAGATGATCAGTGAGATGTCAGAGCTGGCCAAGCAACTAAAACTCTGGCGTGTATCTACTGATGCATCTCAAGCCAGACTCAAGAAGTCATCCTCCCATTATACTTGGCCTTGGCGAGGCCGCAGCTGGAGCAGTGCGTCCAGTTCTGGGCTCCACACTTTAGAAAAGATGTGGAGAAGCTTAAGAGAGCCCAGAGGAGAGCCACACATATGATTAGAGGTCAAGAGAGCAGGCCTTATGTGGAGAGGCTGAGAGCTACGGGACTCTTCAGTCTAGACAAGCGAAGGCTCAGGGGGGACTTGGTGGTAACCTATAAGTACATAAGAGGTGTGCATCAGGAACTGGAAGAACATCTGTTCAACAGGGCACCCCAGGGGAAGAAGAGGTCTAACAGTCACAAACTGCTGGAAGACTGTTTTAGACTGGACATAAGGAAAAACTTCTTTACCGTCTGAGTCTCCAGAGTCTGAAATAGTTCCCTCCCCCACCCCGTCTCAAATGCCAGTAAGCTCCCTGAGCTCACCACATGTCATAGATTTCATTGACATTAGGGCTGGAAGGAACCTTGCAAGATCATCAGATGCAGCCCCCTACCCAAAAGGGGATGACTCCAGCTGACTTCCTACACTTTGGGCAGGGGACTGGACCCAATGATCTTGCAAGGTCTCTTCCAGCCCTAGGGTCTATGAAATTTATGACATATGGTGAGCTCAGAGAGCTCATAGTCATTCAGGACTGTGGTGAGGGCATGCAGCCACACTCTCTTTGACTGTGTGGCACGTGCACAGCGAGCATGTCCCTCACCCACACCCTCCCTCGCTGCACCCTCGTGCTGCAATCCTGGATCTGCCCAGGGAGACAGCCAACCATTCCCACTGATCACACAAAACCAGCACTGCCCATTTCTTTCCACTCCACAAAGTTCAACCCACTGATGGCGTGAAAAAGGCAGGATAAAATGGAGGCCACTGCTTTCTGCCAGATCCTTAGCTAGAGTAACAGTTGGTTGGTGCCAAAGAAACATAAGGGAGCCCTAAGGCTGCTCTACGCTTTGCTAGCCAAAGGTCGCTCCTCCTCTATTTTGCCCCAAGGCGATCCATATTGGAGATCAGGGTCTGCAGCGGATCTGGGAAGAGAATGCAAACCTCCTTGTTCCTAGACCTCTGCTGCATTGATATGAGCATCCCCTCTGCTGTTGGGACACTTCATTTTCAAAACCCATTTCTCATCCAGATGCTCTTCTGCTTTCTTCCCTCCATGGGGTGGTAGCCAGGGACAGTTTTCTTGTAGTTGGCCTCTGGATGTTTCACCTTAATGAAGCAAGAGACCCCAACTGCTCCTTGCCACTGCAGCTGGATGCTTATCTTGACCTAGAGATAAGCCAAGCTAGCAGGGCTGAAAATATACTTGAACTGAGCCTGTATCTAGGTCATATAGCTGCCAAACACCCCCTGTTCCGTTGACACAGCTATTGAATTTGCTCCTGGAAGAAAAAGGAAGCAGTGGCATGCCAAGTGACACTAATTGTTAGGCAGCACCTAGTGAATATAATGTACTTCTACAAATTAGCTGGGAAGATTTTTTTGCTATTTTGTACTGTTTTTTGGGGGAGGCGTGGGAAAGCGTACTGAGGTGAATATATCATCTAGGAAAATCTGCAACTATAGCTCTTACTGGAGAACTTTTTCAGCAGAAAAGTGTTATTTGCAGGTTAAGCACTGACAGAGAAAATATTAATGAGTCCTTATAGTTGCTTAGGAAAACACATCCCCTCAAAAGTAGAACAGTGCAAGTATTTTCGTAGCCCATCAGCCACTTCACCTGCCTGTTTGTGCTGCAGTAAGTAGTTCAGGCCAAAGCCCAGTTTCCCATTCTCAGTAATGATAAGGAATATGATGGTGGCTCTGAGCTGTACAATATCCTGTCTTAGTCATGGGATGTAGGGATAAATTGATGCCATAGACTTGAATGTACAGACTGTTTCTCCTGATCATCAGTTACGTTCACCTGGGCTCCAGAACTATGCAAAAGCAAGGGGTATTTGGTCTCTTTTTTTCAGGGGGTCTTTGGTCTCCTGGCCTTAATGAGCATGTTGACCTATGTGACTAAGGTGCACAGATAAATTCTGGAGCTTATTGCTCCAGAGTTTTTTGCTCCTGGGCATGCTGTTTGAATGTGCGCCTAGGAGCAAAAACTCCGGAGCACATTGCTGCAGAGTTTATTTATACACAGCCTACTGCCAGAGGACCTGGGGAGACAGTCTGCCAGCCCAGGGCTGCTCCACCGAAGCTCCACGTGCTGCAGGGCCCCTGGCTGATACACAAGGCTGCCTGGCAGCTAACCCCACACTGAAGCACCCTGTGCCCCAACCAGCCAGGGCAGCATCTACATGTGTGCTGCTGTGCATGAAAAAGCTCTCCAGCAGGTTAGGACTTGTAAGTACAATTCCTAACCTGTTGCGGAGTTCATTAGCTTAATAGGGGCACACATGTAAATGCTGAGATGTTTACTGAGCCGTTAATTAGTCAACTACACAGTAAACATTTTGTGTAGATGTGCCCAATAGAGCTAATCATATGAAAGCTGATCCTTCTTCCAGTTCTTAATAAATATAACCTTGTTCTGCCAGCAAAGATTCAAAATGACTGAGGACTAAGGAGTTCCTTGACTTTAAAAAAAGAAGGTGGCAGAAATGGATGCTGGGTCTGTTTGTCTCTATCTCCCCATTCCTAACATAACTAGAAAAAGATAATGAGAGAATAATAATACGTAAGGACCACAAAGGAGTTTTGTCATGCTAAGTTCATTAATGCTTTTGAAGTGCATTGAGATGACTGAGTGGGAGATGGTGGGTAGGCACAAAATAGTAGTCTTATAAAGCATGTGTAGGTGACACAATACCTGGAGACAGTTGCACTGTGCTTGTTTCCAATACTTTATGCATCCAGTGCTTTTTGAAAAATAAATGTGCAGTAAATTATGGTAATTCCTGAATTTATTCCATAGGGAAAGCTGTTCTGCACAATTGATTGCACAGCCATGTGTATTAAATTCCTATTGCTCAATAGCACAGATTCCTTAAATATAGATGTAGTTGCATTAGGGGGTTTTATGTGGGCCTGGTATCACTGGCCCTGGCAGTCCAAACTAGAAAGACTATTCATTCTGCTCTGGCTGACTCTGTACCAGACACTTGACTTAAAAACCAGTTTTACAGTTCCTGGGGACCCTTTTGTCCTGAAGAATCTGACAGGAAGCATGGTACAAACCTTATGAACAGTACTGAGATGCCTTTAGTAACTATACAGTCTACCAAACTTAACTCTCCTCCAGTCGGAGTAGCAGCGGTGTTTTTATTTTCTGCAATTGGCTCGGGGAGACATGGGGAATATCTATGCCACTGTCAGATTTGGGCTGCCATTGACAAGTGCATAAAAATATTTCCCTCAAGGGGTAGAATGTCACATGTTTGGCCAGGGTAATTCAACTTGGGCACAAGAAACTGGAATCATTAAAGAATGATTTTATGGCCACTGGGCTAGAGACAGCTGCGTTTTCTCTGGCTAGGCTCTGGGTCCTTACTGATGGATGACACAATATGTTCCAAGGCTTTGAAGAGCTAAGAAGCGCTAAGATGAGGACATAGCAGCTGTTCATGCTACAGATCAGGAAAAAGATCCTTTTACACGGGCCAGAGAAGACGCTCTCTGGTTTTAACTACATGGGCTGTAGGTGAAAATATTTTCTAACAAACTTTTCCCAACCATGCTTTCAGTGTGTGGATTTACTGTCGTGTGTTGCTTCTGAAGTATCCAACATCCCTTTAGATAACGGGGGCTTTAACACTGAATCTTGTATCAGACTTTTATCTTGATTTTTTTAAGCTGCTCCTAGTCAAGCAGACAACAGCTATATGCAGACATCCAGTTTCTACTGGGTTAATCCCTGTTCTCCTGGGAGAACAAAAGTGTGCAGAAGCTTTTTCTCCCAGAGCAAAATGGTCACCCTGGGAGAAAAATAACCAACATTAATGATGTATAAATCACTCCTGACCTAGGAGAGTTTCTCCCAGGACACTGAACTTCTGCACAGTTCTCCTCAGCTTAACTTCTTCTGGGGATCAGAAGGATTGGAGCTAAGGAAAAGGCTCCTGCACCTCCCAGAGACAGGGCAAAAACCCTGGTCTGGAGAAGGGCAGGTGCTGTCCTATATCCCATAGACCAGGAGGGCAAGAGAGGAGCAGTTACCAGTTGCTCCCATCTGCTTATCACACAGCCAGGCACCAGGGGAGCCTGTACACAAGTGAGGAGGCCATTCTGAAGCACTTCAATTGCAGTGCATTGGAGTAGACTTGATTCATTGAGTCTGCTGGAGGATGGTAATTACCACACCGCAGGCTCCCACATCTCATGTATCAGTCTCCCTGAACTTCAAAATGGCACTGGGTGCTTGAACTAAAGCTTGTCAAACAAGCATCCCACCACCATTCAAGTGCTACCACCACCATTTTGAAGTGCAGGGACACTGATACACAAGACAGTGCAGTGCAGCAGCTCCCCCTCCAGCCCTGAAGCACATGTAAAAGTGCCCCAGGAGCCAAGTGCACAGAGCGGTTCTGCTTCCTGCTTGCTTCCTTCCCTCCCCCCAAGGCCTACGCTTTCCCAAGACTGGGATCACTCCGGTTTCAGGAGGGTGCAAGCAGTAGGGCAGAGGGGGTGGTTGCAAACTGAACATTTATACAGCTCCAACTTCCAGAATCATTTTTAGCGGTGGGAAATTTTACACCATAGAAATGAACATTTGTGCCTGGCCAGTAACTATGTTTTCTCCCCTTGGTTTTTTTTATTCTTTTTCACACAGCCTATTCCTCAGATTGTTTCTACAATAAAACCTTATTATTAAGGTTTTAGCTGATCAGTATTTTTATTTTTCTGCTTAGACACGTATTTAATGTTAAGCATGACTTGTTCCTTTAACTGCTGCAGGAACCACATTTCTGCTTAAAGCTAAATACACGCTAAACGCTTTACTTAATCAAGACCTTACTGAATAATACCATCCTTATATTCATATACAAGTATAAGACCTGACCCACATTTTTTTTATTTTCCCCTAAATCCTATCCTTTTTTTCTCCAAGGAGAGGTATTACTTATTGTAGTCCCTAGTTGTTACTTTGATTTTTCCCTATTATGGTGACTGTTAACAAGTCAGCATTTATTAAGTTGTGTTGAAAGATGCTCCCATTTCCCCATATTATTAGAACAGAAACTAACAATGGTAATGGTGGAGAAGGCCCATAAGAGGTTGATGACTATCCAAAGGACACAGATAATTTCAGTGGAGATGCGATTTTAAGAGCACTGTGAGGCATAAAAGAACCATAAAGCCACGTGCTACCTTCTTGGGGAAAAGGTAATACGTATCTTGGAAGGACGAGGTGGCCATCCTGGTAACTGCAGCAGTGATCCAGGGATTTTATGATTCACCTTGGCCCACATAACTCACAAGACACTGTGCAGATCAGGACTTCTGAGACCTTGGAAGAGATCTGAGAGTTCAGGTGATCTTTCTTGAGATTCCTCCTGTCACACAACTGAAGAAAGGCAGGATAAATCAAGTAACCCGTAGGATTTTGTGAAATGCTGAGCCACTTTTCATGGTGAATATAGGCCTCAGACCATCTCCAGCTTGGTGAGAGGTCATCTGCTTAACAAGTTGGCAAGAAAAGCCAGGGAGGCCTTCAAATATCATGTATGGGGGAGAGTCTCTTAGGTAGCTAGCCTGTCACATGTGCTTGACTGTGTAACTGGCATGAACATAGAGAACCAAGGGATTTAAGGAGAATATTTTATTTGGTGACCTGCATCCGATTCTAGAAATGTGGAATTAGAATGATTAATTTATGAAAGCAAACGTGATGTAACTCGTGTTACTGAAACCTGGTGGGGAGGGAGGGTAATGCCACCTTACTGGAATGCCAAAGGCATTGTTTACCCCCCATTCAGCTGAACGGAGTGGGCAGAAGAATATATCTATATTAAATTACCATTACCTGCTTTTAGAGTAATGAGCAGTACGGAAGTACAGCACTTGGAAGTCTAGTGGGTTAATGTACTTACCTCGTGAATTAGACTGTAGAATGAGGATGTGCTATAGACCACCCAGTAAGATAAGGCAAATGGATGGGTATTCCTTAAATATCAACATGTGTAGGCAAAGGAACTGTATTATCACAGAGGTTTTCAGCCTGGGGAATTATAGGCTGATGCCTCATCAGCTAGTACTAAAACAATTTTTAAGTTCCTCAGAACTAGATGTGATCACATTCTGATATAAAAACGTTTTCCTGACCAGTCTGTGGTAGTCCTATATAAGTTCTCATTCTGAGGGATACGGAGCAGTTGAGCAGTGAATTAAAACTGATGATTACCGACATGCAAATGATCATGACTAAATTTCATTTCTTGCACATAAACAGAATATAGTCGCAACCAATTATGAGTGTTCTTGCTACTTGCTACTGTAAAGGCCAGCTTTGCAGATTCATACAATCCTAGGAAATATGGCTAGAAAGGACCTCAGGAAATCATCTGTTCAGGGCAGGATTGTGCTTCTCTAAAGCATCCCAGCCAAGTGTTTGTCTAACTTACTCTTATAAACGTCCCCAATGGAGACTCCACAACCTCTCCAGTGTTTAACTACACTTATATTTGGACATTGTTCCTAATTGTCAACCTATGTCTGCTTTCTTGCAATTTAAGCCCATTACTTCTTATCCTGTCATCTATGGACACAACAGTTGATCACCTTCCTCTTTATTACAACCCTTTTTATATTTGAACAGTGTTTCCAAATCCTCACCCTTTAGTCTTAATTTCTCCAGAATACTTAAATACCTAATACTTCCAACCTGTCCTCCCGTCGTGTTTTCAAAACTTCTAATCTTTTCTTGTTGCTCTCTTCTGAAATCTCTCTGGGCCCTTGGACAGACAAAATGGCACTACAAAATGGTGGAAGTACTACAGAAATGTTCCTGTTTGAAATAGGGACTTCTCCATAGTGCTAGGCTTTGTAGCAGGACATATAACATCTGTGCAATTATGTGTAGTGCTACTGGTGCTATCTTGTACATCCAGCATCCCACAGTGCTTTGCTTTCCCCTGCCCCTCCAAGGGAGGAGGGAGTGGGGGGGATTGACACTCACTGGGCACATCTACACAAGACATTACTGTGCAGTAACAGTAAGCTACCGCACAGTAGCATTGGCGGGCACTAACTGTGTTGCACTGCTAAACTGCACAGGAGCTTGTTGCTACTGCTCCGTAGCATCTGAAAAAACCGATACTGCTCAGTGACGGTTAGTGCACCGTCATTTAGTACTTGCTCATGTAAACATGGCCAGTGAGTGCTGCCTGAGTGGTCAGCACTCAGTGACAGTTCACCTTAGCCTGTTGCACCCAAGAGAGGAGAGCTGCTGCTCTTGGACTTGGAGCAGCACCATTGTCAAAGCAAATGGGGAATGTCATTCAGTGAAGGTATTTCTAGTGGTGACCTGCAATGTTTTCTTTTTGGCTTGGTGCTACTCAGTGTGTTTATAAAAGATATGGAAGAACATAGTTACTGGAAAAATATGCAAGTGACACAGACGTTTGGAGCACGAAACAATGATTGAGACAGGCCAATTCTACCAGCCAACCTGCATTGCATAGTGAGGTGGGCCTGTGTGAACACGTGTTTTAACCTAGCCATGTGTAAAGTTATACAAGTAGGGACACAGATGTGTTTACAAGGCCTATTTGGCTATACCCTAGAATGTAGTGACCGTGACAAAGACTTGGATAGCATCAGATACCAGATAGACATGAGCTCTTAATGCAGTGCTGTTATTAAGTGTTTGAACGCTAGCTGAAAATATTAAGCATTGTTATTTTCTCTGTGAATGTCAGTGGTGAGACAATTACTGATATGCTGTCCTCCAAGTCCCCATCCCCACTCAAAAAAGATATAGAAAAATTGAAATGGGCTTAGACAAGAGATACAGGAATAATCCAATGTCTGGGAACCATGCCTTATTATGAGAGACTTAAGACTTAAGACTTAGTTTTATCTGAGGGAAGGTTAAAGGATCACTTGATCATAGTCTGTAAGTACCAACAGGGGATAGAGATTTCTGGTAGGAGACAGGTCTTTAATCCAGGAGAAAAAGGCGTAACAGTATCCATTTTGTGGAAGAGGAAATTTTTTTAACACTGAGCGTAGATAACTGTTAGAGCAACTGAGAGAGGCATGAGTTGGATTCTTCTTCATTTGAAATTTAAATCCAAACTGGATGCCTTTGGAAAGGAAAGTAGAAGTTATGGGTGTGATACACCATTTAGTAGGTGAAGTTTCTTCCAGCCAGAAAATCTATAAATCTCTGATAGTGTGGTATCACTTGTAAAACATTGATTTTTTAATATATATTAATATTAACTGTTTCTGCCATTGCATGGTATATTCCTCTGAGTCATAAAATGTTTAACAATTTTACAAGTTAAATTACCTATTGGAATATAGATCCTCATTCATAATGCAGGGTAATCCCTTTTGCTGTCAGGTCAAGAGAAATTTTCCCTACGGTAGTGTTAAAATAGTTATGGACTATGCAATCCTCACTCAAAAGTATTATTCTTTAACATGTATACAGCAGTAGCTCCTACAGGCCGCAACCAGTGTGGACCCCATTGTGCTAGGTGCTCTCCAAACAGAAGCCATGTCAATCCTTGCCCCAAGGAGCTTGCAGTCTGTAGTTCCCTGATTATGTTAGCATCCAAAATGGAAAATGGAAGAGCTAAAATTTTGCTCCCAGTGGTACTGCAGAAAAATAGAGGAACATCCATAGTGTTCTCCTGTAAGACTTCCCTGCTTCTCCATATGCTCATAAAAAAGACTCTTTCAGCCCATCCCTCCATATACATATCTATGCTTGCTGACAGCGTATCATCAGTAAGCTCTGCAAAAATTTGGCCTAAGAATTTTTTTGCATAAAGCCAAAGCATCGTTTGAGATTATTCTTCACTCCATTTAGTTGTCTAAATTCTGCTTCTGCTTGATGCTTAAAGAAATGCCTGCCAGCCAGGACTGTGCCCTTCAGGGGAGGACTTCAAGGCTTACTGAGATTTCCATTGCAAATGCTTTGTTTTTAGCACAGGTTAAAGGTTAATTTACATTTCAGAGATCGCAACAAGCAGGGTGTTATGGCATAACAGTCTGATTCACCATTTAGCGCTTTCTCTTTATGAGAAATGTTGATATAGTAACTGCCCCCATGTGTCCTACCATACATTTGGATTATGCACCAGAATAGCAAAGTTCTGAGTAACTCTTATGTGCACTGTAGGTCTTGCCTGATGTCCTGGATGACATTTCTCATCACTAGCGTTGGCACTTCCTTCCAGATTCAAAGACGCTAAAATATCTACAATAAATCTGGTGATCCCTATGCCATTCCTGGTCCATAAGGCATGGTATTCTTCCCTACAGAGTATCTTGTTCTGTCGTCTAAATCTTGATATACCAAGTTGTTGGCCTCTTCCCCTTGACTCGCTTCAATAGGGGAGATTCTAACCCATCTGTTCTCTCTGCTTTGGTAGATAGTGCCCGTAGAAACCAAAGATGGTTTCAGAGCCAAAGATGTACTTTTCTTTGTCCCATTCCAGTGGCTCTCACTTTGTAAGGAGTGATGGGATTAATCCAAATTTGCAGAAGTACACTAGGAATCTCTGCACAGAGACAGTTCATAATTTCTCTCTCGCATTTGCCCTCTCTTTCATTATCTTCTCTAACAATTCTTCTCTCCCTTCTCTTTTTTTATGTAAGATACTTTTATGGCTCCAGTAGTATCTGGCCACCTCTTAGTCTGTAAGGTATAAACAGATACGTAGGAGAATTCTTTTAGGCCTACTTAAAGAAGGTGCAGAGATATTGAATGACTTCCTGGAAGTTGCAAAGAAAGTCTGTGGCAAAGCAAACTGCTGAACCTATCTCCTGATTCCTAAGCTAGAAGACTAAACCTTGGACCATCCTTCTTCTCCTTACCACCATGTCCTTGTAATCCCATACTTCTTTCCTCCATTCCATCATCCTTCTGACAATTCTTCCACTGCCCAGCTCCTGAAAAAGCAGTAGGACAATTGGAAGCTGCATTCCACATGTTCACAATATCTATTGTTGAGGCAGTTTCAACAGGACAAAGTTCGCCTTCTCAAGAAACCTGAACCTTTAGAAGAATGGCAGGTTCCTAATACTTAATTAGAGGTGTTCAGATCTAGACCACTTGAGGCTGTATTGAGAAAGGGATAGTATTATTGGGATCATTTTCTGGTGTGGTTAGCAGAAAGACCCTTGCTTCACCAAAGAGAGAGAGAGGGACAATTTTCCATCTGTGCTGCTTAGTAGAAGTGCAATGATTTAAATAAATGTAAATAGTTGTGAGGGCAAGAGATGGTTGGAAACTTTTGTGTAGAAACATGCAGATATCTTCTGAACTGCATGGGTAGAGTAAGTGTTAGGCTGTGCGAAGCGACTAGTATTCGCTTCGGATTCGGCCAATTCGAGGGACAGTGATTCTATTTGGAGATTCAAATCACTGTCCCAAATTGATTCAGCTGAATCTGATTCGGAGATTCGGCCACTGCCTAATCAACCGAATCTCCAAATCACACAGGCCCCATCCCCTGCCCGCTCTCAATGGCTGCTCTGCCCAGCCCCAGCTCCTGGTTCTTTGAAAAAAGCAAGCTTCCATTCACCAGCTCATGCCTGGTGGGAGGTGATCTCCACTGCCCCCCCCGCTCTGTGCTGCAGGTGGGGGGGGTGCTCTTCCACGGGCCCCCAGAAGTCCCAAGGCTGCTGTAGCAGCCGGTGAGTCCAGGGTTTGTTTATTTTTTAAAGGGCCGGGTGCTGGGGCAGGCAGGACAGCCATGGTGGGATGGGGGGAGTTTGGGAGAGCAGGTGGGGGTTGGGGGACTCATGGCAGAGCAGCGTGGGCCAATGGGGGGCAGCCAGGATCACCCCTCCTGCCTGGCAGCACCCAGTGAGTAGGGGCTTTTTTAAAACAACTGGGAGCTGAGAGACTGGGAGAATGGGCAAGGGTCAGGGGGCACTTGGGAGGGCTGGGGGAGCAGGCGGGGGGAGCTCTGCTGCCCTCGCCCCCACCCCTACCCCTACTTATCAGCGCGAAGTTTGGGTCCAGCTCCCTGCTGTAACCAGCGGGGACTGCCCAAATCGCCAAAGCTCTCCGAATCTTTTCTAAATCGATTCAGGAAGCTTCGAATCGATTCAGACCTTTTAATTGGTCCCCCGATTCAACTCAGATTTGGAGATTTGGCCACCAAATCAAACTGAATCTCCTCCAAATCAAATCAGCACCTGAAGCTTCACACAGTCCTAGTAAGTGTGCCTGGAGGAGACACCTGTGTGCTCACAAGGAGCTGTCTGTGATTCAAAAACTAGATGTCCCTGGGTTAACGTGACTATTTCTGTTTAATTTGAGCTATTGCTTATAGCCTGGAGAGGGAAAATAACTAGGTGGGTGGGAAAAGAGAGGTCCTGCATAAGGCTTAGGATACCTGCAAGAAACAACCAGGTATAAAGAGGGTCTTTTTCATCAGTCTGACTGGTAGTACCCACTAGTTCAGTAGTTATCAGGCAAGTCTGCACTGTAGTCTCTTTTTAATCCATTTTCTGGAGCTTCATAATAGTAATTGTCACTTGAAGATGGGACTTTTCATCCAAAGCTATTATAGGATTCTGGTCTCTCCAGACAGTTTAAAGAAGTTCTGAAGATGTCAGTAACACGTGTGTCAGCTCAGTGGAGGGCGAGAAACAGTGCATTCATTTTAATTTCCCTAGACAAAAATAGGCCACGGAGAGCAAATTGCACATGAAAGTTCTCCAAGTGGGGAGATAAAAATAAAAATTTGAAAGAAATCATCTGTAACACAGCAAAAAAAAAAAATCGTCTCCTAAATCACCCACTGGTGCAACCTACCTCACGATCAAATGCACTGATACTCAAAGCAGGAGAGAACAAGAAAACTCCTTTTACATTCACACAAAAAACCACCAACTCTTTTTTGCTGACTCAAAGGAAGGAGGAGTCTGAGTTGAGAAAAAAGATGCGTGCCATGCGACTTAAACAGCGACTATTCCTGTAACTAGAGTGGAGGCAGTTGCTGGTAGCAAAGAGAAAGTAAGGTGTGATGGACTGGCTCAGACTGAAGGGAAAATGTGCCTATAATATGAAGAGAGTCTTAGTTTTCCTTTGATCTTTCCTACTACCATTCAGTATAATCTTGTCTGTTTATGTACTCCTCCGGCCTTCATTACTGTAGTATCTGAGTGCCTCTCAAGCACTAAACATTTATCCTCACAACAAGATAGTGAGGGAAGGAAGTCTTAGCCCCATTTTTTATAGATTTTCTTGTAGACTGAGGTACAGAGAGCTGAAATTGAACCTGAAGATATGCAGTCTTATTCCACGTTGAACAGTACTTCTGGGGCAGAGCCAAACCCCAAACTTAGATCTTCCAAGTGCCTTACTCATGGGACTATTCTTTCCTTTATTCTTTCCTTTATTCTTTCCTTTATTCTTTCCTTTCTGCAGTGCAGTGGGATACACCACTATACAAAATTAGACACCTCTCAGTGAAAAGTAGGGTGAAGAACTGTATCATATGCAGTGATGTATTGCTGCTTGAACTATGCACACTAAATAAATCCAGTTCTGTTTCACATGCTCATGGCTAGTACAGAACCATTATACAGTATAGGGTATATTTTCCAGCTCTTTCATTACAATAGAAAGCAGCCCCTTAGCTATTTGAGGATTTAAGCTTAAGAGTTAAGTGTGACCCTAGGATTTAGAAAGACGTTTGGTTCACATCTTCTGGCATGCTGACCTGTGGATTAGCAGTGCAAGGGGTAATGTTTCCCCTAGCAAATCTACAGTGCAGAGTAATGGGGATTAGTTTGAATTCTGCATAAGTTTTGAAAACCCAACCGTTTGCAAAAGAAATTCTGTCTCATCCTAATTCCTGTGGCTCTGTTTATCTCCTATCAGGAACGGAGAGCCAAGTTGGCATACTGAATCGTGCACAAAAAAGAGCTTGCCTATAAGCACAGATCATGATTTGCATACTTATTAAACTTGACTGCCAGGGAACATTCTGGTTCTTTTGTAAGCACAGAAACAGCAAAAATGTGCTAATAGTGGTGTATCAAATTTGGATTGTAGCCAATCTGTCAATATTGAAATAGTTTGAATATAATGTATTGGGTAAACAACCTGCTAAAAAGTATGAAGTGAAGCATGATTCTAACATGTTGCATTTTAGTCATTTTGTGCATGAGAAACTCACTGAAGATCATGAAGCTAAACACAAGTGTGTAGGTAAGATGGATGTCACACTGACTTCCATATGTTACCCGTGTTGTTGTTTCTTTTTCCTGCAATGAGAAATAGCTCAGCTGAGAGAAGCCTATTTTATTTATCTATATGCTTCTGAGGTTTATATACCACCCTTCCCAAAAAAAGGCTCAGAATAGCTAACATTAAGAGACAAACTAACTTACAAAAGCAGGTAAAATATTAAAATGTATATAGCAAACCTCCCTACACAATCCCCCAATTAGCCTTGCATGCTAAACATCTGCCCAAATAAGAAGGTCTTACAGCATATCGAGAAGGGGAAATCCAAAGCTGAGAACAACCTCCCACATGTTTTTACAAAGCAAACTTGGTATATTGATGGTATGTGTAGGAGCTTGCTCTTAGCTGACATTAGGGGCTATGATGGAGCATACGGGATAAAGCAGTCTCCTCAGTATGTAGGGCCCAGACTAGTGGTGGCCATGTTAGGACTGTTTCTTTGGAGCATATTGTCCAAATGGAAAGGATAGATGCACCCAGTCGATGAAGAAACATGGACTGTGGTCACATTCTCTCTCTATATATCTATCATTTTTGCTCCCACCTCTGGACCATCTCCAATTTATCCACATCATTCTTAAATGTGGAGCCCAGAGCTACACAGAACACCCTAGATTAAGTCTAACTGGTGCCACATAGAGTGGCGCCAGCACCTCCCCTCCAGTTGCTTGTTAAAACAAGTGGTGATTTGGGGTAAATGCTTGCCAGTGAGTGAATGGGACTGGACTCTGTGGCCCTCAAGGTCGCTCCCTGTCATATATAATGTTCCTATATGCCTATTAGAAGGCCAATCTATCTCTTAGTAAACCTACATCTTGGTAGATAGCAGAAGCCTCTTCCCATAACTTCAGTCTACCAGGCATGCCAGAAGCTGACAACCACTCCTAAACTGCAGCATGTTTCTACCTTCATGGTGTTCCCAGTCTAAAAAGCAAACTGTTCAGCCCTTCACGTGTACAGGGTCCAGTGAGAACAAACCTGGTCATAACAAAAGTGATTTTTGCTTGCTCTTGCTCCCAGCTTTTGCCTCTGGTTGAGATCTGATCATCAACATCCAAGAAACTTTCAAATACACTGCAGTTACTAGATAATTACCTTCAGTGTAGGGGCCTGAACCTTACCTCCTGGATATCACTAAGCAAAACTCATTCTCTGGGGTTTAATGCCTGTAAAACTCATCTTGCTGGGCTTCTCTTTTGCTGAGCCAAGGTGTTTCTCTTAAAAACTAGCCCAGTACCTCACCCTGCGGTCACCAGTCTGTTTCAGATGGACACAACCGCTGGGTCTCATTTGCTTCCAGTTATAAACCTCATGCTGGCTACAGTCAAAATGCTGTTTCTAGCTGTAAGACCCCATAGAATATGGGGTAATGAAGGCCCATAGGCCTACAGTAATGAAGGCCTATGGGACATGCGGAGCTGCCACCCCTCCATCCCCCCACATATACACCCTGAAGCCAAGGCCACAGATCTCCCGAGCCTTCTCAGTCACTCAGATGAATATACACATTAAACTTCAGACCATATCAAATCTGTGGAATGCCAACTAGAGTTAAAGTTAAAACAAGCTGTGAGCAATCACACGTTAAGGTTTAATACCTTTTTTTGACTTCTAGTGGCTCTGATTTGCCACGGGAGGCCTAGTGAGCAGGGGCATGGTTAGGAGCCAGGACACCTGGGGTGTCTATACACGTGCAGTGAGGCTGCTCCGATGCACCGTAATTACAGCACATCGGAGCAGACTCGATTTATCAAGTCTGAAAAATGGTGGCAGAGGTGCTTGAAATAAAGCGTATTTGGCAAGCTTTAGTTAAAGTGCACCCACTACCATTTTTCAGCACGGGTACACTGATACATGTGACACTCCAAGCACTTTCATAGATTTCATAGACATTAGGGCTGGAAGGGACCTCATGAGAGCCGCTCTAATTAAAATGCTTCCCCCTACTTTCTGGAGCATGTGTATCCCTTTCCTGGCTACGGGGGCAGGGGGTAGCTAGGAGAACTGCAGTTTACTTGTTTTATCTTCATGGAGCAGACTGAAGTTACCCTCACATGAGTTAGGTAGCATGGCACAAGAGTTAACCCTCACCCAAAGTGGCATAGAGCTCAGAGGGCACTTAGGATGAGTTAACAAGCTTTGATGTGTGGATACTCACATTTTATAGATTCATAGATGTTAGAGTCAGAAGGGACCTCAGTAGGTCATTGAGTCCGACCCCCGCCCTGGGCAGGAAACTGTCCCAGCTAAGTGCTTGTCCAGTCTCCTCTTGAAGATCCCCAGGGTAGGGGAGAGCACCACCTCCCTTGGGACCCCATTCCAGATTCTGGGAACCCTTACTGTGAAGAAGTTCTTTCTAACGTCCAACCTAAATTCGCTCTCTGTCAATTTGTGGCCATTGTTCCTAGTTGCTCCAAGGAGTGCCCTGGTAATAGAGCATCTCCTATTCCCTGCTGCCTCCCCTGATGAATTTGTTGGCAGTCACAAGATCACCTCTCTAAGAGGTTAGAGAGTCTAAGCACCTCTTACTAAAGCACAGCACAATAGGGCGGTTACTGTGCCGTTAGATTTCTCTGCTATGTTGCTGTAGCGGCACACTGTAATTGGGGAGCACATCATTACAGCGACATAGCCGGTGATCACGTGTAGACCCGTGTAATTGCTATGTCACCATAGCGCACCATATGGTGATGTAATGCGTGGCTACATCGCCATAGGGTGACATGTAGATGTGTCTATAGGCAATTAATCACTCATCTTCTAGTGGCTGCAAGAATTACAATCGCACAAACCTGGAAAATAAGTGATACCGCCTACAATCACTGGCTGGTTTTAAAGAGCTTGCAAAGTTTTTGTAATGGAAACATTGTCCTATTAAGTCAGCATTCTACAGGGGAGAGGGCAACATGATGCTTGCTTGGGAATCTGATGGACATTTTTGGAAATTGCTCAAAAAAAAGAGAATCTTCGCCTTCGTTCAAACCAGCAAATTTGAAAACCCTTTTTGAATATTGAAGTGTGAGTTCTATGAGCTGACAAGGTTCCTTGGGTGAATCTGATATCTTTTATTAGACCAACCCAAATGGTTGGAGAATAGTTATTAAGCAAGCTTTCGGGTTCAAAAACCCTTCGTGCTGAATATAGTAGGGAAAAGGAGAGGATGAATTATTGTGTGGAGATGAGGAGACGTGGGCACCTAACATCAGTGGAGATATGTGTTTGGTGTGGCAGACTGAGTGGGGGAGAGGTAGGGAGCATGGGACTTTTGTGGACACTGATTTGGGTTGTAGGAGCACTGTTGATAGGGGACGAACCTCTGTCTTTGTGTAAGTATTGGGTGTATCTTTACAAGTTGAACTTGTTTGCTGGGTTGAATGAAATAATAAAGACTATTTTAAAGGATATAATAGGACTCAGAGATAACATGTACCATCACAGCTCGAGTCATTCTTTTTGGTTAAATACTTTTCTCCTCTCTGCAGTAAATACAGAGGTAGGCATGTCTTTTAGTGTTGGAGGCTGCTATAATTCATCCAGCCTCCAACACAGAGTGTGGTTTTTCACCTCTGCAGGTCTTAGAGATTCTGTGGACACCAGGGATTTTGCTATACAGATCCTGCTTGAGAAAGATGACCCAACAGCGGAAATAGATGTAACACAAGACAAAGATGATCCTAAGGTAGCATCCAACACAGCATGCCTTTGTGGACATCTGGGAGAGATACTACATCACAAACAGGTACGTGCTTATTCACTTATAGCTGAAATTCAGGCCAGAGACATAGGTTTAAGTGTGTTTTTGAAGCTTATGTTTTTGGCACGCTTCCTGGGATGGTCACCTTTCAAGCTGAAGCTTTTTACCCTTGGGGTATTTCTGTTTTCTTTTAAAATGTTAGCAAAAGAACTCCAGCCATTTTCTACACGGAAAAGAGGGTGTGTATTCGTGTGTCTGTGCAGGGTGGGGGAACACAACTTTTTGCAAAAGAGACTCTGTCTTTCTGCTGTGGAACAATGACCAGCCTGGCGCAGGGGCCTCCTGGAGAACCGTGCGTAGTGGAGCCTGGCAGCCTTTCTGTTCAGTCACTGAACCTTGGGGAAAGTGGTCATGGAAGGCCCCAACTATCTCGCTTGCTGATTTTCCATGTTAAAGGTAGGTATAGAAACTTGCCCTCCATGCCCTCCTGTTGTTCCTGGGTTTCATTCATGAAGGTAGGTAGTTTCTCAGTATAGCCTGTGCTAATTATGCTCTTTGCTCCTTGGAGTAAACCAGCACTGAGGGCCTTGAGGGTCATTCCTGTTAGGACCAAAAACTGATGATGCAAGTCGGGTCTCTGATGTAATCCTATTCATTTCCAAAGAATGGCCCTCTGGCCTGGTGCCCCCGGCTGCAGCAGAAGCAAGCGGCAAACAGTCTCCTTGCTCCCTTTGCTTCTCAGGGTCACGCTCACATACGGCAGAGTTTGAAGGAAGCAAACTTCCTGGCCCCCGTCTTAGCGATCAGAGACTCATTGGATCACGCAGCTCAGTCCTGCTCCGGTTTTGCAGCACAGCCAAGTGTTTCCAGCCGTCTCGCGCTGAAGACTGCTGCTGCATCAGGACTCCATTTGGCCCCCAAATGGGCTATTATCTATCCACGGAGTCAAACATGTCTGCTGTCCGAGAGGGTAACTTTCCCGGTAATTGTAAGGGACATGCTTTTGAAGGAAGGCTTGTTTTAAGCAAAAGAGATCACAGAATTTGGCTCTCGTATCCCATGGGGCTTCCTTGTTAGAGCAAAATGTTAGATATCGGACTTTATCCTGCTCAGGGTAGGTGCCAAGACTAGGCAAAGAAGTACAAAGTAGAGTGCTAGCAGCAGAGGAAGTGAAGGTGAGCCTGAACTAACAAGTTATTCGTACCTAGTAGGAGGAGTAAGCTAAAGAGAACAGCGCGTACTCAGCACCCCATCGTCTAGCCACGTATAACTTTGATTCCTCTCAGACGTGCCAGGTTTCCACCCACAGATCTTTTCTGTCCTCTGCTCTGTACCTTAAGGGCAGAGGGTCTTCACGTTCTTGCTCGGTTCAGCAGCTCACTCATGAATGGAGCGCAAGTCTCAGGAGACTAGAGCCCTAGGAGCAGGAATGCAAAATGTATATACATCTGAACAGTTCAGGCATCATTTATTTTAAAAAGTAGGCTTATAACTTGAACATGGTACCCTGAAATGCTCAAAACACCTGAAGGCAAATGAAAAGGTGTTTCCTTGGGGGGGCCTGGCTTGTGCCTCTTGAGGGCCTGCAGGGTCATTGGCACGCGTTTGTCTTTGCTGCTGGTTTTCATGCTTAATATCCGCCCGCACATTGGCAGAGGCAACAACTTTGCTTTCTCTGCTCTTCACCAGGGAAGGATTCCAGGATTGACAGCCAGTGATTCAAAGTGCATTAACAAGACATATGCTGTCAGGGAAAAAGTTAGCATTCTCTTTGGTTACCATACAATCGCCTCTGAAAAACAGTGGCACTGCTTATATCTAAAGCAAGGGGAAAATACTGTATCTTGGATACCACAGGGTGGTAACGGTAGGAAAAGTTAACTCACTAATAGCAATCACTTTGTCTTGTTTGTCACTGATTAGTTATGTAAATTTGTCCTCCTGGTAACTTCTGTACCCCTGCATCAAGGTGACATCCTGCACATTCATAATTGCTGCCAGTGTTATTTCCAGACCTTGATCTACTGAATGTAAAGTGCCACTTACTACAAAGTCCACACAATCAAAAGGGCTCCTTTCAGTGCTTTCCGCATGTTTGCTGTTCTCTTTTGATGGGCCCAGCATGTCAGAAGCCAGTGGGAAGCAACACTACATGCACAACATGGTTTCTCTTTAGTTAATTAGCTAAATCAGGTGCATAATGTTGTCTGCTTGGCTCTTGGAGAGTGAGCAAAGGGAGAAAGAAAGGCTGTTTTACCTAAGCATGACTCAACTCAGAAAGGAGAGCAAAAATTAAAGAGCAGAAGGAAAAATTATATTTATTATTGTTTATACAACACCAAGGCACTTCACAGGCAAATAACATGAAGCTCTTTAGACCCCAGTAACTTATCACTTAAAGGCCAGGCTCATGCTGGGTCGTATTTTACTCTATAAGTTATCCCTTTAACATTGGTGCTATGCAACCTATGTAAAACCCCCAGGATCCAGCTGTAATTAAGGAAACCTAAACATCTAATAACTGTTATTAGGTGAAAATGGTGCAGCCACAGCCATAACTCTTACAGTGGGAAGTAGAGAAAAATAACTATCATCAGGTTTCAATCTGTAATATCCAGGCTAGTAATTCATGGACTTCTCTAAGTCGTGCTGTCCTCACACAGTCAGAAAGTCAGTGTGAGGCCAGCTTATTATCTCTTTATTAAACCAGTCATACTGATGATTTAAAAGATCTGATTAGCATATGCTTTGTAAAAAACATATGCCACTGCTGATGCTTCTCTTGATTACATGAGTTTCCCAAGTAATGAGACCGAAAGAGTCCCTTCCAGCTAACAGAAAGAAATGCAATTCTTCCCAAGTCAGTCCTTTGCTCCGTCGCCAGTCAAGTTCACTGAGATTTTGTGCCTTCTGAAATGTGCCAGATCCTTGTTCAAATTTTACTAATAATTTAAGCAGCATAAGCCAAGTACAGGTAAGGCTCCCTGCACATTTCCATGTGGCTAGGTTTGGGCAGCAAGAACAAACAGGCCAGAAATCCAGTAATATATGTCCTTAGTACACTGCTAGCAGGAGTCTGGCTCTAAAGGTGGAAGCTTGGTCCGGTAGTGATTGAGTTAGGCGAGTGTGCAAATTTCAGTTGGCACCTACTTACGTACATCGGACTGTACACGGCAGCTGAACCAACAGTGCCTAAAAACACCTCTTGGGCTGGGGTCTAGGCTCCAGAAAAAATTCGGTTTTTTGGTTTTTGAAAAGTTAACAAAAAGTAGGGTTAGGTATTAGTTAGCACAGCTCATCTTTAATGATACACAGTAGCAGAGTGGCTCAAGTCCCAGCCCACAGGGCAGATCCGGCCAATGGAGCCATGTCATCTGGCCTGCAGGGTCCTCACGGGCCTGCAAATTCGGTGACGGGGTGGGGGAGCAATGGCAGTATTAAATGCCTCTCTCCTACTGCCATACTTCGGGGCCCGTGAGAAGCCCTGCAGTAAGGATAGCGTAGTCCTGCACCCTAGATTGGGCACGCAGGGCTGAGCAGAGGCAGTGCGGGGCCTGATCCAGGCATCGGGCCAGGGTGCAGCAGGGACCACCGCTGGTGTGCGGGGCCTGATCCAGCCCACAGAATGACCCCGCCGCACTCTTCTGGCCAAAAGGTTGAGTACGACTGCACAGCAGTAAAGGCTACTGGTGAACTCCACAATACGCTCACGAGGGGAGAGTTTATAATGAGGGAGTCAGGGACTGATGGCATTTTGTGTTTCAGATTTACAGGAACATAGGCTACTCCCAGGAACATGTCATCACTCTTGAACATTTGAAAAAGGCTCTCTGCAAAACCTCTGTCTGTTGAATCAATGTGGCTCCCGTTACTGTAGTGCATGAAGGCACAATCTATAGCATATTTATCTTCGTGAAGCAGCACAAGGGGTTGGGAAGAAATGCTGTTATCCCCATTTCATAAACAGGGAGCGGAGATGAAGTGCGAGTAAGTGCCACAAAGGTAGTCTGCGACAGAAGAGAGACTTGAACATGGGTCTTGTTGAGTTCTAGCTTAACATCCAAACCTCACACCATCTTTCTTCCAAGTTTCTGTGACAAGGCATCAGAGTCTTATCAGCATATATTTGGGAGGACAGTTGGCCCTGAACATGCCTTTATGAAAACAAGCTTGTAGCGGGGCTGTTTCATTATGGTGTGATCACCCTGCACAAAGCTGGCCAATTTAGTACACGCTAAACCGGCCAAACGTTCCCTGTCTTCCTGACCAGCACATAAGCAGTGGGCAGGCTCTCACGTCTTCCATCTCTTTCGGGTTTGGCTGGCCGGGCTCACTACAGAGATGCCAAAGACCCTCTGACCTTGTTGCCTATTCTTTAGCAGCTCCGTGACAGTCCAGCTTCAGCTCTGTTTGAGGTGAGAAGAACTGGCTAAGCCACTCCACAGACTTGGAGAGTAAGACCTCACTATGCTCTAGCCGTAGCTCCTCCTTGTCTCTGAACGTGATATATTTGGGGACCTGCAGCAGAAGGCACTAGAAGCTGAATACCCGAGATCATTGTGGAGTACCCCATGCTCAGGGACATGGTCAATAGGGCAGACCCAGCTGTTTTTTGCTCCCTTTGTGACATTAGAGCTGGAAGGGCTGGCGGGCCCAGCCCAGCACCTGGGCTGTGGTTTGCAAATGTGCACAAATATAGGCGACCCTTGAATTCATTTGCATCCCAGTCTCAGTTGCACCTGTTGGTGTAGATCCGGTGCAGTACCTTTGAGGTTGATGGCTTTGCTCCAGACTATCCAGCCAGGGCAATTCCTTGCTCTGTCTCTGGCACAGAGGGAGGGATGTGGAGGTTGTCTATCCTCCGGGTGCTTCAAAGGATCCATCAGAGCCTGGAGCTGGGGCTTCCCACCTTTCTCAGGAGGCAGCAAAACAGCACAGGCAGTTACTGACCCTGCCTCCTGCTTCTCACAAAATGAGAGGGTTGGAGAAAGGAGAGGGCAAGCAGCAATACAGGTCAAATAGAAATTGGGAGCTAGACTGAGGCCAAAGGCTCTGGCAAAGCAGTCACCCTCCTCCTACAAGCTGCTTTAATTAAGAAGCATCTTAATGAAGCCCTGTGCTATGGCTCCTGCTCAGTCACACGGGAGCCAGAGAAGTAAGCTGCGAACTTGCTTAAACATTACAAGGCAGGGGCCTTGCTCCTGACCTCAGACAGGTCTCTAGTGAAAAAAGAGAAAGACTCAAATTCACTGATGCACATAGAAAGGCTGGTTTCATAACAAGCGGGAACAGATGGGAATCCTTCTCCCTGGCCTGACTCACCTTCTAACACCACTTCCATTCACCCCTATTAATGGAACTAATTGAGACATCAGGAGACGCTTGGCACCCAGGTGGATTACATGGCAAAAGCGCCTCTGCTTCTGAGAGATGCTAATTCCTCCCACCTTGGTTTTTGTCTCCAGGGAAAAAAATGCAAATGTAAGTGCTCCTCCTGGGCCTGATTTATAAAGCTGTATAAAAAAGAATGGTTTGGCCAAAAGGAGAAATGCTATGGGCCAAAAAGACGTTAGCCTCAAGTCCTTGGGGCAAATCCTATTTCAACTCTGAGGCACCCCTCATCCCCAAGTCGGTGGTCCAACTCCATGCTGCCTGAGTCCCAGAAAAACTGTTATCATACTTATTTTTGTAATATGCCCTGTCTTAGCCTTAAGACTATGTTACAGGAAGCAGTGAGGAAGAGGAGGAGCCACTTGCCTTTTGTACTAAGGTTTTTCAGGGGCCCAAGCAAAGTGAGATGTGTTTAATCTTAGACTTAGATTGTGGGGTCTTAGAGGTGACATAGGATATGGGCCTGCCTTCCTCACTGACTTCAGTGGATTATCACCAGTATAACCAACCATGGAAAGTGTCCCATAGTTTGAGATATATATTAGACCATGTTTTGGTTTTAGGGTCTGGGTCTGGAAATGAAAGAAGTCCTGAGGGAAGGGGTAGGAAGTGACCACTTACTGGGAGCCCTCCCAGTGGGTGTTGTGATAGGCACTGCCGATAGCTCCTTGAGGCAGAGTTAAGGAGAGACTTTTTCTGCAGGATCACAACTCAAGGCCATTAGCCCAGAACTGGTTTAAGTGATGTGTGGCCTGTAACAGGGAGAGACCAGTGGGAGTAGAAATCCCAGCACAGGCAGCAATTTAGCACCATTGTGATGTCAATTTTTCTCTTTCATTGTGAAAAAATCATACGCGACCGGCCACTTTTGACTGGGTTGCACACTACGCTGGTCCAGGTGAAAGGAAGTAGACCAAACTGATGGAGATGCATTGATACATTGATGGCAAGATGGAGCAAATGACCCAGAACATCCCTCTCTGTCTAGATCCAGTGGCCGTATGATTTCCCAGTATATTCCTACACCTTGAAGGCAGACACTTGTATCATGTTGAAATGCTTTATTTCCTTCCTAAATCTCTTTCTCTGTTGCTTGCAGTAGTAATCAGGGGGATATAAAATTTTCCTTTTAGACCATCTGGAAGCCACAGGAAGCATCAATTATCTGCATACATTTGAATCCTAAGCACATTAGGCTAGAACTTTCTACAGTTTATGAAAAGTAAATCCTATAAAAAGATTTTAAGCTGTTTAACGTGTAATTAAATGGCAGCCCGGCAGCCCATGGATCAAAATAGTGAACTCACATTATGGGATGGTATTCCCCAGACAGCCCCACAAGCAAACACCAAGTTGGTGTGCATGGTTGTAGTTATTTACTTGGAGATCTCTCTTCTTCCTTGGCACCATAGCACTATGACAAGCCTTGCAGTGACAGCCTCATCTGAAAGGTAGAAATTTCAGCGTGAGCCGTCCAGCAGAGATCCTGAAAAATAAAGGCAGAGCGCGCCCTGCTGGATAGACACCCTCAAGGCAGGCCCGTGGGAGTGATTCAGGCACGTGGGCTTAGCATACGGACAAACAGGAGCAGCAGCTAAAGAGAGCGGCTTTGCATTTTGCTTTTAGTTGGGGAAGTTACAGGGTCATAGGTATAGCCGCTCTGCTCTCGTTGCTGTGCAAAGACCAGATGGGAAAGATGTGTAGGGTCCCGGCTTTCTTTAGCCGAGGACTACTTATCTATTTATTTATGAGATGGATACACCAACCTCTCCAACAGGTTCAGGGGGGCTTACAATAAATCAAACAGCCCACTGACCCAAACACCCTCCAAATCCTGAAAACTACAACCCTCACCCTCTACCCAACCATGGCCTCCCTGCCCAAACCCTTCTGCAAATTCCAGCCATGCCACCCTACAGCCACTCACATCCAGAGCCGGCTCTTCCCATCCACCCCCACTCCCTGCCTACCCTGGTCTCTTCACCCCACTTCATCCCTGAGGGATTCCCCCACCGCCACTCCAACATCCCCTCCAAGCCCACCCCCCCTCTCCTATAGAAGGGCTGTGGTTGCCACTCCCTTCCCCCAAAATGCAGAAAATTCCTCCCCCGCCCCACAACAAACACAACGCAACACAAATTCCTACAAACCCTACTAAAGAAGTAACGGGAGAAGGAAGATCCTTGGTCCCTGCTGAAGTCCAGTGCCAAGAGCAAAGGGTACCCTTTAGCAGTGTCCCTTGGTGACCTACGGGGGCCTGCTGACCGGCGGGTACAGCATTAGACAGGGCATCTGGTAGTGCTCCCTGGTCATCTGGTGTTCTCCTCCGGGATGACCTTGGCAAGGCATTTTGTTTCCTTGTGCCCTGGTTTCCTCATCTGACCTTGCTTGTGATGAAAGATGAAGTGTGCTGCAGAAGTGTTAGGATCCAGCTGTTGTTATCAGTGAACTCCTGGCACAACCACAAGCAAGGAGATTCCTCCACTCTACAGGGACTGCATGGGCCTGATCACAATAGTGAGTGCTGCTCCTGGTTTCTCTAGCAAGACTTCTGGCTTCTGATTTCCTCCCCACTTTCCCAGGCAGCAATGCTCAAAGGGGGAGCAGGGATGAAGTGCCTGGGGTCACTGGCACCTGGACCACCGGGGAGAATCATCTAGCACTGGTCTAGAGACTAGTCCATGTGTAAGGAGCAGCAAAAGAAAAGACTGTGCCCATATCCCTTGTGTATCTGTGAGCCCATATCCCTTTTGTATCCTTAGTGTACCTGTATCATGTTGCCCCCATCGCAGGGAATAGCAATCATGACTGGACATAGGTACTGAAGGGAGTACAGTGTTCAGGACAGACTGAGATAAAGGGGAAGGTGACCCTGCACATCAGTAATGTGATAGATCAGGCCTGGACAACTTTGAAGGGGTTGGGGGGCCTCATGCTATGTGGGTTGCATCAGTTGGAGCCACAGACCTTCTAGGCCACATGCCATGGCACTCCCGACCCCAAGTAACCCGTGCTGTGTGGTTGCTCCAGCCTCTACTCCCAGGTCCTCAACTGCACGTGCCTGGCAGCCACCCCAGACTACAGGCTCCCCCACCCCACAAGCTATGCTGTGCCACCCTGCTTTCAGGGACAGAGGCAGATATTGGGATCTGAAAGGGGAAGGGGAAGCCTGGAGCCCCTGGCTACTGCTGCAGCTGAGACCACGCGGAGAGTGGCAGAGAAAATTAACTTTTCACAGGCTGTGACTTGGCCAGCCCTGTGGCAGACTATAGGGGGAAATAAAAAGGGATAGGATAGATAAAACAGAGCCTGTTTGGGTCAAAAGCCCTTTGGGGAAGACTGCTGAGAGAGATTCTCCTGGGGGCAAGGAGTTGCAAGGCTTCTGTGATCTCCTAAATTTGGAGTTGGACATGGATTGAGAACTCTGTAAAGTTATTAGAGAGAGAAATGCAACCAGGAATTGTGTCGGTAGGGGAGATTTTATCTTCCCAGCTGCGGAGTGGAAAACAAATGCTACTGATAAGAGGATGGCCTGGCTACTCCTTGATGTGATAGCCAACACGTCTTCAGCAAATTGTCACTGGCTCAAACAGGACTGATGCCATTTTAAACTGGGCTTGGGGATAAGTAGCAAAGACATTATAGAAGGTCCAGATATAGCCAGTAACTTGGAATATGTGAGCATGAGTTGACTCAATTTAAATTGAATTACTTAGAAGGAAAATTAGATTTGTAACTAAAGATCTCAGGTATTCTCAGGGCAAAATTTGATGAGCTAAGGGCAACTGTTACTAATGGTCCTGAATTACTGGAGAGAGCTGGACTGAGAAGCAAATGGGCTCAAATGTGCAGGAGGCCTGGAATTTCTTCAAGTCATAGCTACTAAAAGTATCAGGAGTCTGAATCCAAGAGAGGGACAAAGCTTGTAGGAAAGGGCTCCTTGCCTAGCTGGAGGAATAACCACCTCCAAAAATAAGCAGGGCATGTTCAAGAACTGGAAAATAGGACTGTCCAGTAAAGAAAGCTGTCATAGAGGTCAAGAAGTATAGCGATAACACGGGAACATCCAAAAGTCAAGCAGTGTTAGATGTGCCAAAAGACACTTGAACAAGTAGCAAACACTTCTTTTGCTTTGTAAGTAAGAAGTACACAAAGGGAAAAGGGGGCTGCTCTCGCTCTGTAGTAAGGATAGGAAAGAGGTTAAAGATAATCTAGGTGTAGTCCAAAATCCAAAAGAGTACTTTACTTTAGTTTTCAATAAGGAGGATTATATTCAGGAGCGGCGCTAGGGGGAACCTTGGGGGAGGTTATAGCCACCCCAAAACTTGCCTTAGCCCCACCATAGCCACCCGTTACATAGCCACCCCTCCCAGCGCCGCCCCTGTCCTAGTCCCCCGCCTCCCCTCTGGGCCACTGCCATCTGCCCCGCACAGCTGAGCCTGCCCCACTCCCTGCCACATCCTGCAGAAGCATGGCACTCCTGGCCTGGCCCTTGGGGCCTGTGTCCTGCCTTTGTCTAAGGAAGGAAGGGCAGAAAATGTATAGTGCAACCCCCTAAATTTTCTGTCTAGCCCACCTCAGCCCCGCCGCTGGGAAGAGACAGGCACCACCACTGATTATATTAAACTTGGGGGCAGAACCAACCCGTGAAACTTTTGGATGGATAGCAAGGGATTTTAATAATGATCTCAAGCCTTGGCTGTTACTGCATGACTGGAGAGTTGCAAATGTAGTGCTAGTTTTTAAGAAGGGGGAGACTGTGATTTGGGCAACGACAGACCTAGCAGCTACACCTCAATGGCGTACAGGCTCTCCAAGAACTCATTAAAGACGTGGGGTGAAATAAAAAGGGGTGAAATACAATTTGGGTTTACAAAAGGTTGATCATACCAAACTAACCTGAGATCTGTCTTGGGGGGGTGGAAATCACTGATTTGCTAGACCAAGGAAATGTGAAATCTAGATTGATGAGATCTGTCACTAAATCATCGCGTACTGTGTCCATGGAGAACCATTATTTAAGACAGAGGAAACAGGGATTAGCAGCAAATTCATGAGACAAGTAAGGAACTGACTAAAAGGGAGATGGTAACCAATATTGTTCAGAGGGGAAGTGTCAGCCTTGGGAGAGGTCCTGGTGCAGTTCCTCAGAGGTCTGTATAGGAGTTCATTTTGTTTCATATTTTCACTAATGGCCTTGGCAAAAGTAGCAGGAAAGTACTTCTGAAATTTGCTGATGACAAATGATTGTGAGGCATCATCGATACAAACAAGTATCACGGTGCATCCATGAAGAAGCAGATGACTTTGAGGACTGGAGGGTTGCAAAAGGGCTAGAATTCAGTTGTGAAAAGTGCACAATCACACGGTTGAGAACTAATAACAACGACCTTCAGCCATAAGCTAAGAGCGCGTTAGGTGGGAACAACAAAAAGGGGGAAAGGACCAGAGTCAAACACCTGTCAAACACAAGGTGACTCAACTACCAATGCAATGCAGCCATGAAAAAGGCTACTGTTATGGTTCAGGAGAGGTGATCGCAGTTCAGATATGCAAAAAAATAATATCATTATGAAAGGCAAGTTCAGACTGGAGCAGGTGCAGAGAAGGGCAACTGTAATGATCAGGGGACTGGTGAATCTAAGCTGCAAGAGGAAACTATAAGAGCGTGGCTTGTTTAGCTGAGCAAAATGAAAGCTGAACAGGGATCTGATTGTTCTCTAATACATGGGGAGAGATAAGCATAAGGGAGATAAATGAGGATGTTGGCACAAGAACAAATGGGCATACCCTGCTCATGAATAAATTTAGCCCAGAAATTAGAAGAGAGCATCTAACTCTTAAAGCAATCTGGTTCTGAAACAGCCTTTCAGCTGGAGCAGAGGACCTGGAACCACCTCAAAGACCTGCTTCAAAATGGTCTTCAATACGTTTAGGACAGAGATCATATAATGCAGTGCCCTGTAATAGCAAGGGGACTTCACTCATTGACCCAGCAGGTCACTTCCCATTGCATGTTCTGTGATCCTGTTGCAGCATTGCAAATCAGAAATCTGATCTTAGCTTGCCATCTTCTGCCCATTTGCAAGACTGCAGCCCAGTCTCACAAAACAGGAGATGGTTGTATGCAAATGGTTAAAAAATCCTACTGTGTAATTGGCTTTTTTAGGTGTGTGTGTCGGGGGAGGCGGAGGTTGGTATCTAAACTGTACAACAAGTTCTGGCTTTTTCTTGGCACGGCATCTATCATGGCAATGTGGATCTCTGCCATCTAGGAAAACAGACACGTTAACACATGCAGAAAGAGCAGAAAGAAAACACAAGCAAAGATCTTAATGAAGTTTGGAATACTCCAAACTAAGCTGTCCTGAAGGAAGGATTATATTAATAATAATTGCAACAAACTCCAAAGGCTGGAGTCCAGAAAAAGGGGGTTGAATGAAGCAAAACCACTGCAAAATTCAGAGTGATTTTTTTTAAAAAACCTTCTGAGTAGGCTTGTTGGCAGTGAATTTTATTTCTTCCAACCTCTGGTCACATTTGCTGCTGCTGTCTGGAAACGGCTGCTTTGGGTGCTTTAAGTAAGCCGTCAGTCTTGGGTTTTCTATCGAGTCACTTTCTTCGATAGCTTAGGTTAGCACCCACAGCACTTAGAGAAATGTTGCAAACTTTGCAAGTGAAGCATGTGTTTTTGCTTTTTAATTTTCTGAGTCACTGATTTTTCATATTCTTCCTGTGCTCTTTAGTTGTGGGAGGGGGAAGGAGTCCAGGTGATACAGACTTGAATGTTGCATCCAAGAGCGGATAAAAAGATCCATTTGTTTTATTTATTGTAACATATAAGATGGGCAGACAGATCACAAGTATGGCCTCCGGGGCTGCCAGGTGCACAAAATTACCCACAAGCTCGTTAACAAGGTGTTTCTCTGCACGTGGCACAGTGTCTGCTCAGTATTCTCATTAACTCTATTACATTAGAACTAGAAGTCCAGCACAGATCAGGGCTCCATTGTGATAGGCACCATGCACATGTATAATGTAAAGGAGGGCCCTGCCCAAGGAGTTTACAGTCTGTGATGAGAATTTCAGTCCATTCTATCTTAATTGCCACATTCACTTCAAAAGGATGCAGTATTTCTCCCACTTGCTTTTGTAACCTGTTGCATGATGTTGCTTGAGCTTGTTAAAGGACTCCCATGTTCCACCCCCCAAAACCAGATTCATTTCATAGGTGAATACCATGGCACAGGCACACAAACACATTAGCACAAACTCAGGGACAGTGTGAACTTGAAGTGCCTTAGCTAATCTACCCATGTGTATGCTTTTACCCCCGGAGAAAAGCAGCTTGCTCCTCAGAGGGTTGAACTGCCTCTCATTCCACCTCCAGGTAAGAAAGTGCGCAGGGACAGTTGCTTTAGGGTGCTATAAATTCACAGCCCAGCCGACCTCGCAGGCCAGGTATATAGACCTTACACATCAACCAATATAAGTGATTGGAAACTGGTGTAAACCTGTAACAGAACAGAAGTTTGGGGCACATAGGTTGGTTTGAAAATGGCAGAACGCAGTGCAAGGTAGACCCAGATAGATATAGTATCCAACTTAATCAGTTTAGGTTAGGTGGTCTATCGAATTTCTGCACCAGATCCCCTATTGATTAATTTTAGGTTGTTATCCAACAGAGTTTCAAGAGCCATTGTGGGCCTGCCCACTCCCTCCCCCTCCCCACCCACCTCGCATGGAGGCAGGGAACTCTGCTAGGGTGCTCCAGCCAAGCACCTAGCTGGCTCTACTCCTCCTGGGCTGTCATATAGCCAAGGCAGCAAAGCTTTTGCTTCCTAGCACTGTGTCCTGCCTGTGTCAGTCAGTGGCAGCACCAGGATGGGGATGCGAGAGCGGAAGGCTCCACCACAGCCCTGCCCCAGCTATGTTTGTCAGGTCTGGGGGGGCCTGGGCTGGGCTGCAGGTTGGGGATCTGCACTCTCCCCTGTGCCTCCAGATCTGCCTGGCTTGGCTGACAGCCCCGCACGGCTCTCCGCTCTGTCTCCTGCTTGTTGTAGAATCATAGAAATGAGGGTCGGAAGGGACCTCAGGAGGTCACATCTAGTCCAACCCCCTGCTCAAAGCAGAACCATCCCCACCTAGATCACCCCAGTCAAGTCTTTGCCTACCTGGGTCTTAAAAACTTCCAAGGATGGAGAATCTACCACCTCTATGGACTTTCCAGTGTTTTAATACAATATTTAACCTAAACTTCCCTTGCTGCAGCTTGAGACCATCGCTCCTCATTCTGTCATCTGTCATCAACAGTTTAGCTCCATCCTCTTTCAAACCCCTCTTCAGGTAGTTGAAGGCTGCTATTAAATACACTCTCAGTCTTCTCTTCTTCAAACTAAATAAGCCCAGTTCCCTCAGCCCCTCCTCAGAAGTCATGTGCCCCAGCCCCCAAACCATTTTCATTGCCCTCAGCTGAACTCTCTCAAATTAGTCTACATCCTTTCTGTAGTGAAAGTCCTAAAACTAAACACAGTACTCCAGATATAGCCGCACCGGTGCCAAATAGAAGTAGTCACTTCCCTCTATCTGCTGGCAACCCTCCTACCAACATAGCCCAGTATGCCATTAGCCTTCTGCTACAAGACTTGCTGAGGGCGCACTTCATCCCATATTTCACTTCGTTGATGACCAGCACCAGAACCAACCCCTGGGGCGCTCCATTTGATACTAGCTACCAGCTAGATGGCAAGCCATTGACTTACTACCCTCTGAGCTCAGTGATCCAGGAAGTTTTCTATCCACTTTACAGCCTGTTCATCCAACCTGTATTTCCTTAGCTTGCCTGTCAACAGGTTGTGGGAGAATGTATCAAAGCCTTGCTGAAATCAAGGTATACCACATCCACTGGTCTCCCCATGTCCACAGAGCCAGTCATCTCATCATAGAAGGCAATAGGTTGGTCATGACTTGCCCCTGGTGAATCCATGCGGCTGTTCCTAATCACCTCCTTCTCCTCCAAGTGCTTAGAAATGGATTCCTTGAGAATCTGCTCCATGAATTTTCCAGGGTCTGTAGTTCCCTGGATTCTCCTTCTTCCCTTTCTTAAAGATGGGCACTATATTTGCCTTTTTCCAATCATTTGGGACATCTTCCGATCACCATGTATTTTTAAAAATGATGGCCAGTGGCTCTTCAGTCACATCAGCCAACTCCCTTAGCACTCTTGGATGCATCCCATTTAGCCCCATGGACTTGCAAACGTCTAGCTTTTCTAAATACCTTCCCCCAAACTGTGCTGCCAAGTGCCATAGTCTAGCAGCTGACCTTGCCTGTGAAGACTGAAGTGAAAAAGGTAGGACTGTGTGAAATTTTGCCAGCAGTTTTTTGTTTCGACACTGCTTCAAATCATTTCAAGCTCAAAACAACAAAATCAAAATGAAACAGAGAGCTTCAAAACAGCCTTGAAACAAAATGAGGCAAGTCAAAACATTTGGAAAATTTCGAAACGTTTCAGTTTTGAAGCTCAAGCTGGGCTTGCCTGCAGGGAAACAGAAACTACAGTAGGGAGAGGGAGGAGGAAGATGGGGGAAGGAGTGCTCCCATATTGACTGTACAGCTGGCCAGTGAATGTCATCCTTCCCTGAAGTCTCTTCCAATCTCAGTGCTCTGGGGAGGGATGGAAAACCTGCATAAAGCAGCATTGTTTGAACTGCCCTGCTTTCTGCCTTGGTGCCAGGTGAGTGGTGGTGCACCTTAATATACACACAGTGTCACCCACCCATGTCACAAGTTTTGCCTGTCAGCAGCTAGAGGTGCAGGACCCCAGAACCCAGACTCCCCTTGCACTGATCTCCTTGTAGCTTGGCAGGCTTCGTGGCCTCATCAGGGACTAGGACGCCTGCAGTTTTGACCCAGCTGTGGCTTAGCACATACATGTGACATAGTTGTTTGCTTTCAATACTTTGAGGCACAGTTTCCCTAAAACCCCTGTGCCTATCTCCTTGAAAATTGGCATGCTTCATGCCCTCAAAAGGAACTACCATTTCTGCAAATCAGGCCAGAAATGACAAAGGTATAGGCTGTTTCAAACTTCCCCATTATAGCATATAGGCGAAATGGCGAAACTGTTTCGACAAAATGAAATGCAAGAGCAGTTTCGAAGCTAAACAATATTCGAAACAAAACGCTGTTCCGTCAAAATGCAAGTCAGAACAGAACGGTACCATTTTGCACAGTCCTAGAAAAAGGCATTGAGCACTTCAGCCTTTTCTACATCATGTGCGACTAGGTTGCTTCTCCCATTTAGTAAGGGACCAGCACTTTCCCTGGTCTTCCTCTTGTTGCTGACATACTTCTAGAAACTCTGCTTGTTACCCTTCATGTCCCTGGCTAGCTGCAACTCTACTTGCACTTTAGCCTTCCTGATTTCATCCCTGCATGTTCAGGCAATACTCTTATACTCCTCCCTAGTTGTTTGTTCAGTTTTCCACATATTGTAAGCTTTCTTTTGGTCTTTTAGCTCACTTAAGAGTTCCCTGTTAAGCAAAGTTGGCCTTCTGCCACACTTGTTAGTCTTCCTTTGCATCAGGATGGTTCATTCTTGTGCCCTCAGTAACATAAACCCAGTTGTCCTGTGTCACCTGAGCTGAGCAGCACTGGAGAGGGAGGCGAGGGGTGGGGAGCGGAGGCCTCCCCCCTCATCTGTGCGTGCTAAGGTCCAGGGGTGCCAGGACTGGGGGCCTGTGCCTCCCTCTCTCCCTCAGCGCGGCTCTCAGCCTTTTCTCCTGGCTGCCAGTGTCAGCTGAACCACACAGTGGTGGGAGACTGAAGGAGCAGAGTCCCCCACCCTGTGGGCCTTGCTTCAGCCCGCCCCGCAAGATGCTGGGGGGGAGCACAGGCCCCTGCCCCATGGCCTGGCCCTGCCCCCCTCCACCCAAGAAAGCACAGTGTGGGGGCACCCTCCTTCTCTCCCCCCTCCCAACCCCCCCACTGCTGCTGCCAGCCACCCTTGGGCAGGGGCAGAGCTGGGGAAAGGAGCTGCACTGAGCGGTGTGTGGGAGGCACTCCCTACCTTGTGGCCTCGTCCAGTTCTGGCATTTGTGTGACCCCAGTGCGAACGTGCGCTCTGTTTGCTTCCAATCCAGTCTCTGCAGTTTAGAGAAACCCATGCAGGTTATATCGATTCTCCCGCGGGTTTTTTGAATGTCTGTACCCAGCCTCATAACTTGTTTGTGTGCTCAGGGCACAAGGTAACACTAGGCCTGTGATGAGTTTTAAGAGTCTTCAGGGCCATATGACGGGGTATAAATGTATGCTACTATAAAATTAGTTTGGACTCTCTCTTGAGCAACTCAATCTCCTGAGGCCTCCTAAATGATGTAGAGGCTTCTGGTTGTAGTGAGGGACGTAAACTGGCATGTTATGCAGTGCCCCCAAGAGCTGGTGAGCTCTACGTACGGCAGGTAAAGAACAGGCAGGGAAATGCTCGTCCCAGAACAGCAAAGTAAAGAAGGAAAAACAAGTAGTGCTCTGGAAAAGGTCTGCCGTGGATGTTAATTAAGTATAATCTTCTGTGCAACAATTCATAGATAATTGCTCTTAATTTTGTATGTTTAGTCTAAGGGGAAGTAATAATGCTGATGCCTTTCGTCCTTGCCAAGACTGGTATTACTCTAATAGTTTTTGGGATTATTGTGTTTCTCAGGAAGCAAATGTCAACCGGAGGTAAGTCCCATGGATTTGCAGTCTAGATTTATTCCTCCTGATGCATAGGTTAGCTCCAAAAGAGGAGAATGTTGCAGCAGGTGCCGCATGTCCCAAAACTCCTGCAGAGAATAAGAAACATGAACAAAAGAGGGCGCCAAAGATAGCAACATGTTGTCAAGAGAAACAGTCTCAGGAAGTCACCCACTCCAGTGTATACTAAAACAAATGTTTAGCGCTCCAGGGCAAGATCAAAATAAGGTGCTTGGAGCATGTGTTAGGAATACAGAGCACCAAAATGTAAGCACAGACAATTTAGTGCGTGCTGGCTGTGAGCCCAGTCCGATGCCTGGTCTGAATCTGAATTCACTGTGCCAGATTCTGTAAGTATAGCAATACTAGAAAAAACAGTGATGTCGGAGGTTAGGTCAGATTTCTGTTTGTTAAAGGGAAGCACTTATCCCTCTGTTTGCACACCAGACAGGGCAAAATGTGTCGAGTTAAGCATGGAGAGCCAGATCCTGGTCCCTGCTGGAGTGGATCCGTGGATCATGGGGAGTTGGTGCAGTGACACTTACCTAGGGCAGGGCATGGAAAATGTAACGAGCTGAGCTCCCAGCTAGTCAGCATGCACTCGTGCTGGATCCACAGCTTTTGTGCAGCTCTGGTACCCAGGGAGTGGGCACGGCTTACCCCCTTTTCCTCTGCCCCCAAATTCAGCATGGGGCAGAGAGTGGGGTGGAGAAGAGACAAATGGTGGCAGTGCTCACCGGCTGGGCTCTGGAGATGCATGAAAATAGTGGCTCTGGCAGGAACCTGCTTGACCAGCTGGGAGCTCAGAGAGTTCATTGCACATGCACCATACAGCCAAGGGGCTGTGTGCGCACCCCCCTCACATCTCCCCTGGATCTACCCATGGCCCCTGCTATAGGACTCTTTAGCACTGCTCGAATGTTCCCATTTTCAACCAGCTGCCGGAAGAAAACTTTCCAAAGAATGAATTGTCAACCCAGAACTACAGTATTTCCCAGAGATGCCTCCCCAATGCCAGACCCATTGCCCTCCACAAGAAGCCTCCCCGCACTTACTCAGATCCCTTTCCAAATCGCCAAGTTCAGGCTCTGCTCTGAAAAGGCTCATTTCTTTTTCTTTTGTGTAAGCATTTGAGTTTTTTCCCCTGCAGAGTGTAAATAAAATCCTGAAACTTGGAAAGTTTGTGCAAAATGGGAGCGGTGTCCTCAGGTCAGTTCCGCCGGGATATAGGATTACAGAAAAATAGGGCTAGAAGGGACCTCATGAGAACATCTAGTCCAGCCTCCTGCTCAAGGCAAGATCATCTCTGACTAAATTATCTCAGCCAATTGTCTGTCTAACCTGCTCTTGAAAGTTTCCAGGAATAGAGATTCCAGATATAACACTAGGGAAGCACGGGGGGCTGGAGCAGGCTCTTGAAGTCCTGTCATCATCTGCTCAGATAAAGGCCAACAGGCCATTAGGAGGCATTCTCTTTTCTCTAATCCCAGGCCAGAGGAATGAAAAAATAGGTTTCTTAAAACAATCAGAGTATTTGAAACAGGAAAAATGTTGCACGTATTTCTTTCACAACACATTGGAACAGACCATGCAATTGCTACTTTGGGAATATTATTGTTGTTTCTACTATTATTATTACTCAGTATAATGCTGAAGTTTGATGTTCCAGGAATCTCTTTCCCAAAGTATAACGGGCCCCTTGACTTGCCCATTTAGGTGAATGGGAAGGCTGTAATTCAGACAAAGGTAATTAACTGGCACCATATTCAAGTAAATAGGAGGAATGCTTCTGGATGCCCATGCAAAACTGCTCCCAAAAGCCATCATTTAGATCCATTCTTGGTATTTTTAAGAGAGGCTGTAACAAGGTGTGGTTCTTTTCCTTTGCTTGGTGTTTTTTTCCCTTGTTTTTGACAGACAGAACTGCTGAGTCAGGTTACTGGCATGGACCGCACGGTCTTAGAAAAGAGATCATAAGATCATAATACTAACCTAAGGGAGTAAAGGCTCCTCAGTAGTGCTTTGTTCCCTTCTGGAATGGGGAGAACCTCAATTTTCTGAAACCAAGGACAAATAAGTTAAAGATATATGCTACCCTCAAAACTCAGCCTTATCTCTGCGTTTGGGAGCTGCCAAATAGCCCCTGGGAGTGCATGAGAAAGGGGAATACCATAGTAAACAGATACAGGGAAATTCTAAAGAAATGTGTTACTACTTGTGTTACAGTCCACAGATTCGAACTCCAGCCAGGTCCCTTCATTGTGCTAAGTGGCGCTAAGGGAGGGGTTTGTTAGAGCACCTTGACAGATCTGTTACTCTTATCTGAAGAGAGCTATACTTCAAAGGCTCGCATTCAGCTCATTGCAGGGCCAAATTTTGTAGGTTGTCTGCAGATGTTCTCCAGAGTTTGCATTTAGGCGTGTTATAGATAGCTCTTCTCTGCTGTGCCTGAGTTAAACCTGTGTTTTTTAGTAGCAAAGAAAAGGTTTCATAGATTTCATAGACATTAGGGCTGGAAGGGACCTCAGAAGATCATCGAGTCCAGCCCCCTGCCCCAGGGATAGGAAGTCAGCTGGGGCCATAGGATCCCAGCAAGATAAACATCCAAATGTCTCTTGAAGGCGTTCAGAGTAGGTACTTGAACCACCTCCGGCGGCAGGCTATTCCAGACCTTGGGGGCTCGGACAGTAAAGAAGTTCTTCCTCATGTCATGAAACAGTCTTGTGGGAATTTGTAACCTTGTCATCTCTTGGGGAGCTCTGGTGAACAAATGTTCCCCCAGATCCTGGTGGATACCTCTGATAAATTTATAGGTGGCCATCAGATTGCCCCTGCACCTGTGCTTTTCCAGGCTGGAGTCCCATGGCTCTCAGCCTGTCGTTATAAGGTCTGTTTTCATGACCTCTGATCATGCACGTGGCTCTTCTCTGACTAGGTGCTCAGCTTGGTCCTATATTTCTCAGTGCAACTGTATTTTGTACCATTTCTCCACCACTCATGGTTCTCCAACTGCTCAGCGACCCCCGCCATGCTCCGGCAGGGTCCCAGTTCCTCTGACAGTCTCTTCATCACACCCATGGCTCTGGCCATCCACTCACATCAAACCGTACACGCATTCCTCCAATCTCCTCAAGCACACATACCACACTCCCACTTGACACTCCCTGGAAAACTCGGAGAAGCCATGTGGGCAGTAGTAGTACTCTGAGACGTATCATCAGGATCTGTGTGGGTTTTAGATCTCTCTGAATGATTTCTCATCATCCAGAAAGTATAAGACAAAAATTCAAGTGAGAACCCTGAAAAATGCAAGGAGGGTACAAGGCTCAACCCCATGTCATATTTGATGAGCTCTGCTAAGGGTAAGGCTGACAGTGTGTGGTTGACTTGGGTTCAATGGCCATAGCATGTCTTCCATAATCACTGTCTTAGGTGACTACAACAGTCCTTCTTCTCCTCTTGCTCTGCTTGAACACTGGTTTTGTGGTACATGTCCACTTCAGTCTCTACAGCTCAGCAGTTTGTCATAAGCCCTTCCACAAATCCAAACCCCAGGTCAGTACACAGTGAATGCCGCGTCCTAGCCAAGCTATCGTTTTGAGGCAGGGGTTGTACTTAAGGAATCCCTTGCTCAAATGACCCCAAATTTAGATCCTTAGCCCTACTTCCAAACTCTATGAAGCACACTACGTTTCAAGCGAATAGGCGTGTGGATCACAGAACACTTAGAGTAGTCCACCTGCACAGAGAAACGCACAAGCACCACACCTGTGTTAAGGTCAGCACTCCATTACATTTTTATCTTTATGTAGAAACTCCCTGCCAACTTGAGGTTGAAATTCATTCCTGGGCACGGGGCTCACATGCACCCTATTTATCTCTTCTGTCTTCTGCTAGGGGGCTAAGCTGTGTGTGAATCCTCTGCAGAAGTGTGAATTAACCTTCCTGAGTGCAGCTATCCAGCGAATATTTTCCTCATAAAAATGATGGAAATGAAAGTTGTCATATGTATTATTCTTCCAAAGTTTATCCTTTTTCACTGAAATCCAAAAGGCCAAAAGACCATTTTTCTGAGATTGGACATTTCTCCGTTAAATTGACATTATGATTAAAAAAAACCAAACAAACTCCTTTGTCCTTTCAAATGAAACTGAATTTCAATCAACTTTTCTCATAGCATTTGTGTCAGAGAAGTCATTCTCATTTTCCTCATGCAGAAAGAGGTGCAGTGAAATAAATCATCTTGCCCCACAACATAAAACAAGACAGCTACACAATACTGGAATAAAACCAGTTCACTGGATTCCTTTTCCTTTGCTTTGACCAGAAGACCATCCTTCCTAGCTAATACTCCTCATCCAGTTGATTAAATGGGCTGATTTTGTAGCATGAGATGGCAGTAGATAACGGAGTGCCTCTCAGCGGGAAACAGAATAAAATGTATATCCTCCAACAGTGCGAATGGTATCTTTTTCTAAAGAGTCTTGTTGATAGCGTATTGGGCAAATCACAGAATAATTCAAAACAATAAAGAAGATGTAGGGTCACTGCAAGGCTAGATCAGGCTTGAGCAGAATGATGAGGGGACAAGTAGTAGTTGAATTCTGACTCCTACTACGTGCCCCCAAAGCCTGCGGAAATAGGGAACTGAGGGACACTAGTCCCCAGCTTGCAGCTCCTGGCCATCTTCATGGAAGGGCTCTCACGTCCCACCGGTCACAGCAGCATGATCAGGCTTATCAATGTGCTGGCATAGTCCTTCCTTCCCCAATCTTAACCCTCTGTGACTTTTTTAGGGGAGGAATTTGCAAAGCACCCAGTGGAGTTACTGCTACTTCGAGCAACATTAATAATCCCCAGGTTCCTTCTATCAGCATGTCCTGTTTCTTTGGGGGAAGAAAAAAGCTCTGGTGCTGCTTGGGCCATACTCTATTTGTTGCTGCCGTTTAGCACAGAAATATTTTTTCTGTGGTGAGTTGGACAGTGGTGCTGAGCCGAGGGACATTTTGCTTTGATGCGTTTCTCCTCTACCCATAGAACTGGTTAAAATGTTCCAAATTCTATTTTTTTTAAATATAGATCTATGTTTTGTGACCAAATCTGAGTGACTTTTACACAGAGTTTTTGCCCAAAATTAAACCCAACTGTCAGCTAGCTATTATCTAGTATAATGAAGGAATATAGGGCAAGAATATAGGGAATATAGGAAAAGAGAGCAATCCTCAAACTTCTTGGCCTAATTATTATTGCATACGCTATCAGACTTTTCATTTGGTATATTCATTGCTGCCCACAGTTCTAAGACCTGGTTCGTAATTGTGTTACTTCAGTTTATGCAATTGTCACTCCATTGACATCAGTAGAACCTAAATTGTCTAAAACTGGAGTCATGCCGCATTGACTGTAACTGTAAATGCTCTCTCTTCTCCAAAGTAAAAACAATTAAGATGAATTAATAATAGACATGTCATTTTTCAGTATTATGAACTTTATATACAGTACTTGTAACTGTAGAGGCACTTTTAGTATATATGGAAACTCTGCTTTTCCAGTATTTGTACTTATTGTGAATGTGAACCTTTTGGCTTCAAATCCCTTGTATTAATTATAGACATCCTTCTGGAGGAAGGATGCCTGTAAATTGTCTTTAACTATCATCGTGTGAAAATAATATGTTTACCACTTAAAACTGTTGACATACATTTTACTGTCAGAAGACTGAAGAAGTTGGTTTATATCCGTGGCCCTCAATCTTTTTGGACTCAAGGAACCCCTCACTGGACTTGAGGCACCTCTCCATAATTTTTGTGAATTGAATGGCACCCAATTTCAAAACTAATTGATATAGTGCAGTGATTACCTCCTTGCAGAGGGGCTGTGCAATAGGTATGGGGGATAGCTCAAGTAGGTACAGGCCTGAGTCTGCCCTTATCTGCTTATCTCCTCACATCTCAGTACACCTTACAAAGGAGCTGGCAACAGTCCCAGCACCCTTGTTGAGAATCCTTGAAAATGAAACATTTCAAAGTTTCCAGGTGATTACCCAATGTATTTAGCTATGCATT
This sequence comes from Caiman crocodilus, assembly GCA_030014935.1. Classification (NCBI taxonomy): domain Eukaryota; kingdom Metazoa; phylum Chordata; order Crocodylia; family Alligatoridae; genus Caiman; species Caiman crocodilus. Next base: position 13,514,532 of record JAGPOW010000304.1, read on the forward strand.
GTACTCTGTACCTGGAGGACTGAGTCACTTACTGCTTTGTGGACTTTTCAGGAAAGGACTGGATATATATATCCCTGAGCCATGATTATAGATCAAGCTCCAACATGTGTGGTTTAGTCCATCTTGGCTAAGAAATGGACAAAAATATTCTTCTCGTCAACGCGACTCAAGTGACTGTTTTACATGTGCCTCAGTATCATAGTATCATAGTAGTTAGAGTCGGAAGGGACCTGGGCAGATCATCTAGTCCGACCCCCTGCCTTGGCAGGAAAGAGCACCGGGGTCAGATGCAGGGCAAAGAAGTTATGAATAGGGAGTACTCTGTTGGGGTGATTTTTTTTTTTGTTTACCATTTTGTCACACAATATGGCATAAGTACTGTATGGCAGGACACTCTTGGTCCCGGCACTTTAAGGGCCGAGCCAGGCAGCCAGCAGGTGCTTAATGGCGGCAGCCATTTTAGATTCATGGCTGCCTATATAAACAGGGCAGTTCACTGCTGGCAGGCCAGACACTAACATTGCCTGGAGGTAAGGGCAGGATCTGTAGGGGTTGGTTTGGAGGCTCCTGGTCCTGGGCATGACCTAAAATTGCACCCTGCTGAGAGTGGGTGGCCTGGTGGGGCTTTCAGTGCTGCGGGAGCCCCCAGGAAATGCCAGGCTAGTTACCACCCTGGTGAAAGGTGAGTAGGGGCACCTTAACCCCAGGTCTCACCTTCAGGTGAGTCATTTACCACCGGAGCAGGATAGGCCAGGTAAGCTTCTGGAGGTGCCTGAGCCTGCTGGGGGAGTGACCACACAGGGCCAGGCACGCTTCCAGGAGCACCTGAGGTGGGAATGTGGGACCCCGACCCCTAAGTGCAGGCAGGAGGCATAAACCCAACTGAGGGACTTGCCTGGTCAATGCTGGGGCCAGAAGCGGAAGGGTAAAAAGGCCCAGGGGTCCACCACGAGAGATGCCCATAATGAGCAAAGAAGCTCGGGGTCCTGACTGGCCTGAGATAGGGCCAGGGCTTATGGAAGCCGAGGTTCCCATGATTGAGGCTACAGCTATCAGGTGAAGGGGATGATTGAGCCAACTGCCTTAAGATGCCATCTGCAAGGCTTGGGCTGCAGTGTAGGGGTGGAATGGAGCCGCAGATATCCACCCCCCCCCCCAATATCGGGGTGTAAAATGGGCAGCCTCTCGCCTAATTAACACTCAGTTATATTCCATCAAAGCATGGCAGGTGAGACAGGTGGGCAGCATGCCCAAAGGCAAGTGGGGAGACTAGCCCTAAGGCTAGTCAGGGACTCCCACTTTACCACGTACTGTCCATGGTAGGCATTAACTAGGTTTTCCTGAACCTCAGGTGTTGAATGCAGTTTGGGGTTGGAATAATGTAATGTCACCAGCAGCAGGACATTTTCATGGTGGAAGTGAATAGTTGCATTAAAAATAAGACAGGGAACTTGCACTTTCATATGCATCCCTTTTAGGGCTCTGTCTAATACGCTTGCAGAGCACCATGGCCCCAATCCAGCAAGGCACACGTTTAGCATTAAGCATGTGAACAATCCCGTTGACTTCATCTATATGACTTGCATGACTGAAGATAAACAAATGCTTGCATGCTTTGCTGACTGAGGCATATCCAGAGCATAAAAAAGGAGGGGAGCAGATGATAGGTTAATGGGATTACATAAATGAGAATGCTTTAAGATTTATCTCTTTCCCTAGCAACATGAGGTTATTTCATAGGGCTGATCACTTGACATGGAAGTTGGAATTATCTGTCAGTCTTCTCTGCCACACAAGTTATGCTTTTCCAAATTATAGGTGGTCTTAACAGTATTATCATCTGCCTTTGTTGATGCTTATATTCCAGAAAGAATTTACTTCCTATAGTCTCATAACTATTGAGGTTGATAGAAGTCATCATCACAAATTCACTTCACACTCTTTATTACTTGTTATAGATGACTGATTTAATTCTGCAATTTATAAGAGTACTTTGAAGAGCTCTTCATACGTTGATATATATTTTTCCCATGTATATAAGCAGGCATGTATCCAGGACACGCAGAATACTTATCTCGGTGTATAGGCATGTGCATGTCGATATTTTCAGTTGAGAAGCACTTCTGTTCGTTGCACACTTGATCTGCTGGCTAAAATGAATGACGTGTGCTGCTGCGAGCCACTGTAAGTCTCCGCATTATTCACATTCTTGCAAGCGGGCTGGGCTTGCCAGTGTTCAGATTACAGGCGAATCATTTGACTCATTTCCACTTACCGTGTGCACCCAAAATACATATCAGATTTTACTAGAGTGTATATGATTGCCAGACTATATCACCTTTCATAAACCCCAACCAGGACAGGAGATTCTGGGTGGGAACCAAAATAAAGGCCAGGGAGGAAGCCCTTTTAAGACCTATGGCTGTTAGAGTTGAACACCAGTTTATTTTCTGACCCTTGATTGAGTAGTCAGGATCTGAGATCACCTAGTTCAATAATCACAGAAATACATGAATAAGAACAATTAAACAATGACCTGTATTGTGGACCCATAGGCAACTTTGGCAGATCCTTGGTTTCTCTCTAACTAACTAGCTTGCTGCTTTCTCACTGAGGGACCATCTTACAATTTCCAGTTCCCTCCGCTCCCTGTTAGGGAGCATCTCTATATTATAATTTCTCTCACTCCGTGAGACAGAACAAGAATTCAAGTGGCTCCTGCCAAACCAGGAGTGTTCAGAGGTAGGCAGGAAGGTTAGGGTTAATCTGCATGTAAACCATTTTTACAGCGGAGAGCTAAGCTGCTTTTTCACAGCGCATTTCTGCCTAAAGCAAAAGCAGAGGTGTCAATAGCAGAGCCTGAACGCTGAGTTCTGCAGTCTTTCTTTTCTATACCTCTGTATTTGCAGCACTTGCTCATTTGGGAAATGAAAACAAGAAACCTTTCCCTCTTCTTTACATGGTCTGCCTCCTGGTTGTATTTAACTGCACAGGTTTAGCAGGCAGGACTCCGGGGTTCTCTCTTTCAGGAGGTCACTGAAATACTCTGTACCCCAGTATACCTCTCTCAAAGAGAGGAGCGAGGCTAAAGCATTTACACTAATCTTGAAGGGGGGATTGCAAGGCTATATGATTGCTTGAAAATGGCTTTGAAGTGAATGGGAACTCTAAGAGAATAATATGAGAACTCTCCTGTGTTTATATAAGAGAGTTTTTTCTCCAAAACTTCATATATGTACAATTAATGAGACAGAGAATAAGATGAGATGAATGTCAAGGTGTGCCCGTGAATTGGCAAGTTATAAAAGGCTTCCAGATGGATTAGTCCAAATACATTTTATCTGATTTTCAAATTAAGCTTCTTGCTGCTTGCTCAGCTTCCGACAGAGTGCCCTTCAAACTGCTAGTAAAGCATAAAGATTGGATAAATAACATTATGTGCGTGTTTCTCTATCTCTGATGTTTTACTTCACTAAAAAGCCTAGGGCATAACTGAAGAGAATAGTTGGGTAGACAGTTTGAAATCTTGGCCCTTCTGAGGACAAAGATAAAGCTTCTGTTGACTTTGGTGGAGTCAGAAACCCACTCAAAGACTCCAGCCCTGCACTTCTCCTATTTAATTCCGATTTTAGGGACAAATCCTTGTCCTTGCTCTAGTGATGAAACTGAACAGCCTATTATAACTCTAAGCATTTTCATTGTTCACACATGGGGCTGGGAAAGTAGCAGGGGTGGCTGCTATTTTGTTCCCCCACCCCCAGTTACCCAATATTTCACCACACACTCTGTGGCAGTAATATCTACAGCGTAATCACACTTCATTTAAATGGCTTGCATCTCTTTTAAAAGATGAGCTCTATTGAAATTTTACTAACATGGCCTTAGATTTTATGTTCAGTGTAAAACATGAATATGTCCATGTAAGCCTCTACATTTGACATGTTAGCTGCTGTCTGGTACCAAGCATAACTGTTTCTCTTACTGCACAGAAAATTGACTGCTCTTCTCACACTGCCTTACTCTTTGTTTGCTGTAATGACTCTATTCTATCAACCAGTCTTCACATCTTTCAACCTCATCTCATAATATGTTGGATTTAAAGGGAGCTCAATGTGATTGAGCGTACCCAATCCACCCAATAATTTTGTAGAGAGTAAATAATGGCACTTGACATTTCTTATCATCTCCTTTCATCAAATCTGAAAAGGTTTCAGAGGTAAGTAGATACTATTATCCTATTTATCTAGTCAAGAAACTAGGCGGCTGTATTTTTGGCATTGTGCTATGGTTTGCTTCAAACTAATATCAGTAAAATGTTCCTTTAATGCATATGAGAGAGTCCAGAGAAGAGCCACGCACAGGATCAGAGGTCAGGGAAGCAGACCCTACGATGACAGGCTGAGAGCCATGGGGCTCTTTAGCCTGGAAAAACGCAGGCTCAGGGGTGATCTGACGGTCACCTATCAGTTTATCACGGGTTACCACCAGTATCTGGGGGAACATTTGTTCACTGGAGCGCCCCGAGGGATGTTGAGGTCGAATGGTTATAAACTACTGCAAGACCGACTCAGGCTGGACATAAGGAAGAATTTCTTTACTGTCTGAGCCCCCAAGGTCTGGAATAGCCTGCCACGGGAGATGGTTCAAGCACCTACTTTGAACACCTTCAAGACACATTTGAATGCTTATCTTGCTGGGATCCTATGACCCCTGCTGACTTCCTGCCCGTGGGGGGGGAGTGGTTTGGATTCGATCTTCTAAGGTCCCTCCCAGCCCTAATGTCTATGAAAACTATATAAACTATAGACGCATGAGACCATAGACACACATTACGTTTGTAGCCCTACAAACACCCTTGTGCTACAAAAAGTGAGCATATACATGTGTATGTCATCTGTGGTGCTGCATAAAGGCACCAGCGCTACAGAAATGTTCTTGTTTGAAACAGGAACTTCTCTTTATCACTACATTCATAAAACCACATGTAATATTTGTCCAATTACATGTTCATTTAGAGTGCTACAAAGTTCTTCCTCTTTGTGGCAGCGCGGCTTCAGCTGGGCTCATGGAGGGAGGGAGAGCAGAGCACCATGGGGTGCTACAGGTTTGAGACCCTCAGTGCACTGTAGGCTCTTCTCTCCTTTGGCAGCCTTTATCCGACTGAGCAATAAGTGAAACGTCAATAGCAGGAGAACTCAAGAAAGATTGGGAGTCTGTGATCTGTTTGGTGTTTGTATCATGTTAAGGCCTCTTAGCACAATCAATAGTTAAATAGGCATAATTGTCACTGATCAAATATGCTTAGGTTGAATAGGAGACTGTCTACAAACTCCACCTCACTCTGATTTAAACATCGTTGGATCAATTCAATCAGCGAAATACTGAGCTCACATAAATTGTTATAAGTCTGGTGAAGCTCTTGGACCTTAGGAGCACAGGCCTGCTGGATTGGGTACCCTGCTGTGTCAGGCAGCCATGTCATGTAACCCCTTTAATACACTGATCAAACTCTTAAAAATAGACAGGTTATCTGTTTCCACTATTACAGCCTACTGCCCTGGAGCATGTGACACAATATTTCTTTTTATATATATATATCTATATATATCTATATATATATATAGATATATATATGAATTCTCTCTCTCTCTCTATCAGTGGATTGAGCCAGGAGAATTGAGACACTCCCACACACATACCGTATGTATGTGTATATGTGTATATGCGTATGTATGTGTATATATATATATATATATGTATTATGTATGTATGTAGTGTCTCAATCCTCCTGGCTCTCTGAGAAACTTAGTATATGCAGCTTGTGCTTTCTCAAAATGTTTTCCAACTACTTTTTTTTTTTTTTTAGGAAACCTTATCCCTAGCCCTTTAATTAACCACACTGCCCATCTGCTTAAAACTCTCATCAGATAACACCATTCTTGCATCCGTGTTCTTCATCTAGTGTTCAGAGCTATCATGCTATCCGGCCTTCACGATAACCCACCTTCTGTTCCAAGCCAAGGAATTGGTTGGGTTTTTTGGTGGGGGGTTTCCCACTCTGTCGGTTCTATCGCACAGGGACCTTATTTCCATTAAATGTCGCTTATAATGTTGTCATACCTGGGAGTGAGTCTGGTTCTGGGGACATGAGAGTGAGAGGAGAGTTGACATCTGGGAGTCACTAGATGGCACTGTTACAAACAGATGTGTAACTACCTCAAAAGGTGGTTAGATCTTGCCGTGCTCTTCACAGTGTGGTTCTTTTTAGAAGCTATGCGCTTTCGCAAGCTAGAGCTTCTCCTCTGCATAATTCATTACATTAAGAGTATAGGCCCATAATATGATTGCCACAGGGTACGTCTACACAAGACACTAGGGCACAACAGCAACAAGTTACTGAGCTGTAGCTCATTGCTACTGCACAAGAGTGTTGCTGGGCACTAACTGTGCAGTGACACTATGGTGCCGTAGTAATGAGAGCAAACACCACGTATGGCGCAGTAACGCTGGTCACTGTGCAGTCATTCAGCATTTTCTTATGCGAGTACTAAATGACTGTGCAATCACTGCACAGTCCACTGCATGTGTGGACGGACCCAAAGAGTAATTTATTCTGGATTTACCACGGGAAGGAATGGGTACAAAACCCGCGCTCTCAAAGTGGCTGCAAGCAGTGGGTGCTGTCACAGCATCTGGCCACGAGAGGGAAGGGGGACTTCTGTCACGTCACTTATTCATACTATTTTGTTTAATCACCGGGACAATAACATTCAAATGATGACATCCCCTGTTCCCCTCGGGTTGTCTTTGCCAATGCTGCCTGAGGCTTGTCTATAAAGATATTCTGTAGATCCATTAAATATATTTAATATAAGTCAAAGAGCCTATCTCCCCCCTCCCCCTTCCTTGCATAATATTTCGTTGCTTTCAAACATGAAGTGTATGTACATTTTCAAAGTGTAATGTTTATCTCTAGAGCTGATTCAGGCCATCCAGTCTTGCATCAGCACCGATTGCTCCTTCAGCAATAAGGACTCTCACCGTGGGTGGATCCAGGGTTTTGTAAGGGAGGGAAGAGGGGAACAGTGTCTGATGCTTCAGCGCCCTGGCTCCCAGCCTTCCCCTTCCCACCCCCCAACAAGGCAGACAGAATCAGGTAAGAATCTTCCCCCAGCTCCCACAATCCCGCTCCCATCCTCGCCCATTTGCCTTCTCCCCTGCCAATGAATGTCACTGTCCCTGCTATTTCTGGGGGTGGGCGAGATGCTCCTGCCCCACTCCAGCTGAGCTGTGCAAGGAGCCAAGCTCATCCAGGGACTGTAGCAGTGGCAGCCGGATTAGCAGGCAGGTTCCCCATCCCTGCACCTGCACCTGGGCCGGTGGGGAGTCCCTGGGGGGCTGAGCAGGGAGGGGGAACCCTCCCATTGCCATCAATTGCCTGATTTGGGGACTTTGAAAAAGTCCTAGACTGCTGCTCCCATGGTTTGGCCCAAAAGGGTGATGCAGCCATGTCCCTGTACCCACTCTGGATCTGCCCCTGACTATCACAACTTTCCATTTTGAATAGCCGTTCAGTTTAATTTTGAACAAGATTTTATTACCAGGTATTGGCAAGAACTCTTTTTTTGTTGCAAATAACAGTGATAAATTAAGACATGGGGGGTATATTTTTGAAGGCACAAATGACACTGTACTCCGCTATTTAGCTTCCATTAAAAGTTGATAGAAATTAAGTGAGCTCTTGGTGGAAAAAAACAGTGGGTCCTGAGTATCTAACACCCCTCCATGTGTTTGAAAATTGCCCCCTAATAGTCATGGGGAGGTGATACTATACGCAAGGTGTGCAGTGTGTCTGACATAAAGTGTAGACACACAGCAGGATTCATCCAGAGTAATTTACCCTGGATTTTACTGCATAGTGTTTATTCCATGGCAAGGGACAGACTCTGAAGAAGCTGGTTGCCCCTAGTTGGTGTTATTAACACACCTAGTGCCTAGGTGGTGAAGGAGGCAGTTTTCATCCACCAAGCAGCTACCCAAGGATGGAAGTGGCTAGGAGGGCTGGGGAGTGCACACTAGTGTAGACTGACTTACTTTCTGAGAGGTACATTTACCCTGGAATGGGATGATTTGTACCTGTGTAAAACCATGTTTTCTGCATCCGCACCCTCAAGTCAAAGCGATGTATATCTGCACCCTGAGCCAATGACCATTCTCTTCTCTCTGCATCACATGAGACCCTTTTCCTCTCACTTCATGCACTGCACCTCTCCCTACTCACAGTCCTGGTCCCCATCTAGTTTTCCCTCCTGATCACGTTCACGTCCTCTTCCAGTCTTTCTGTTCCCACAGATTCACCATTTTTGTCAAGGATTAATGCACAATATTCTTAATTCTAATTCTTTGCATTTTCTTCCTGTATGCCCGCCGCTGTATGTTAGTAATCACTGAGATGCTGTGGATGCTACCCAGGTCAGGCTGCACTGACATATGCATTGATAATACATGATTTGAAAAATGTATGAGTAACCAGATTTTTAAGATGGGTTTTTCAAACCAGGATATATGTGCAATTAACCTTCTTGCCTTCTTCTGCATGTAACAAAGAGATTAGTGAACTTTTAAAGATCACAGAACCTGTTACCCAGCAATAGTGGGGGTCAGTCATTTTGGCAGATGTGCCACAAATTAGACCTGCACTCTTGCCGCTGGCCATTCCAATCTCTTCCCCCCCGTCCAAGCTGCTGCTCTGCTTTCTGATTCCTGCCCTGTGCTTTCAGCCTGGTTGGATGCTCTGCTTTCTGCTCCCTGCCCAGTCTGGCACTGTGCTACCTGTCACCTCCCCAGCCTGCCATGTGCCACACACAGAAGCTACCCCATGTCACTTATGGCACCCATGCTGTAGGTTAACTATCCCTGCCCCACAAGATAAGTCTCCATCCAGAACAGTGAGATGACTTTAAAATCACTTCCGAAAGTGCTCAGCCTCACAATTGAAAGGTCTGGTGGGTAGAATTGCAGGATCAGTGCAGGTGACTTAGTTCTTGTCACTGAAATGGAAAACATCCAAAATCTGTCAAGAAAACATTATTAAAAATCTGGTCCAGCTAATATGGTTGTTTTGTAATGTAGACAGGACCTATGAGTCTTTGTGCTGAAGTTACATAAACAGGAAATGTTAACAATAGCACTGAGACAAGAAGGCTCCCTTACAATCTGTGGGCCAAATCCTCAGCTGATGGTAATCGGAGGAAGCTTTTTGGACTTCAGAGCAACTGTGCTCTTTTACATCAAGTGATAGTCAGTCATTTGGGCCCATATATTTCCAGCATACATATAAGACTATGTAAACAGCCTGGCCAAATGTATAAGCACTGGCAGAAGTAAAAGATCAAGTTTCCTTTAAAATCAACTGTGTCTTGCTTGCCAAAATAATTTTCTCTCTAATTCCTTCTCTGTGTATTTTTAGTCTACGTCATTAACTTTAAACCTGATCTTAGTTATTTGTGTGTAAGGGGCAAATAATCAAATGGTGCAATTGGGCTTAACTCAGTTGACTTGCTCCAGCTGAGATGTTGCCCCTACTTACCTGCCTGTCCTCCTTAATCTCTGAACTGAACTGAGTGGAGTGTTGCACACAGTCATGCTCTTCATTCCCCGCCATCATGCTATTTTCTATATATTCCTACGTCAAGCAGAGCAAAGAAGAGTGACTTGGTAGCATTTCACAGCCACTTTGCAGCAGTAACTGACAGCCCAAGGTACAGGGCAATGGAAAGGCTAAAGCAGATGCAATAACTTTTAGAGGTCCTGCTAATTGCAAGGCAGTTCCCTCACTTGGTTGAGGGAAAGACTTACTTTATCATGTCTCTCTTTGGAGTTCAACCCAACAAGGCCCTGGTCCTTGATTGCTGCTCCACCAACATAAAATATGTGTTGCCCTCCACATGAACAAACCTACCAGTTTTCAAAAACTATCTTCCAGGCTTGAGCACTGAGGGTTCATTGTTTTCAACTCTCTTCTGTCTGTATGAATCATAGCTCTAGTAAGTCTCCCCAAGCCAGGTGCATACTAGGCCCATCTACTTTATGCTTCCCAAGTCTAAGCGTGAGTCTGCTTGGTGCCTGTGGTACAGGTGGTCTCTTACCCTTTCCTGGAAATGGGATCTCATAGCCCAGCTGCCCACAGACCAATTTTGACACCCTCAGAAACACTTCCATCATGTATCCATAGTCTTTCCAACTTTAACCTTGTGGACACTGTGGGTTAGAGTTGACCTTGTTAGGGACACCTAGCTGAAGCACATAGGCTTTGCAATGGCTTCCAAAGCCAACCACCCTTCATTTTTGAGAAATATACTAACCTAGGCAGAACAATAAAACTCCTATACATCTCTCCCTACCACTCTTGAGCATTCAATAAGGATGAACGCAAAGTGCTTCATCTGGGGAGAAGTAACCAGCAACATGAATATAGGTTAGGAAGAGAAGTCCTGGCCAATATAATGGCTGAAAAGGAACTTGGGGTTATGGTTGATCACAGGATGAACATGACTTGCCAATGCAATGCTGTAGTCAACAGAGTTAATAGCATATTGGGATGCATTAGCCAATATGTTGCGAGCAGGGCTAAGGTAATAATACTTCCTCTCTACTTGACCCTGGTGAGACCCCAGCTAGAGTACTGTGTCCAGTTCTGGGTGCCGCACTTCAAAAAATACGTGGAAAATCTTGAAAGGATCCAGAGAAGGACCACAAGAATGACTAAGGGCCTGGAGGACAAGCCTTATGGGAAAAACTAAGAGATCTGAAACTGTGCAGCCTGGGGAAGATAAGACTGAGGGGGGACTTGGTGGCCATCTATGAGTATGTAGCAGGTGGAATATCGAGAGCTAGGAGAAAAACTGTTCACTAGCGCACCCCAGGAGAAGACAAAGAACAATGGCCATAAACTGTTAGAGGACGGTTTCAGGCTGGATACAAGGAAGAACTTCTTTACCGTAAGGGTGACCAGAATCTGGAACAGATTTCCCAAGGAGGTGGTGCAGTCCCCAACCTTGGAAATCTTCAAGAGGAGACTGAACAGACACCTTGCTGGGATCATTTGAACTCAATAGTATTCCTGCCCAGAGCAGAGGGGGAGGAGGTTGGACTGAATGATCTTTCAAGGTCCCTTCCAGTCCTTAATTTCTATGATTCTTCAGTCTTTGACCAGAGTTCTCTGGGAAGCCCAGGACTCCCCTCCTCCTTTTCCTCAAAATCATTCAATTTCCCTCTCCCTCCTCAACATCAAACGTCCTTCTTCCCCAGCTGGTCCTCCCATTAAAAAAAATGAACCATTTCAACAAAAACTCTGTGCCCCTCTCCTGTCCATTCCCTTTTGTCTCTGGAAGTCCCTTTAAGATTTCAAAGATAACCACTGCCACCTGGTTATCCTGTTTCCAACCCCATTTTCCACCCCTACCTTCCTTCAGACCGCCATACCGAAGAACTTAGCTATGATGATTAACAACTTATTTTCTTTATGCTGTTCCTTCTTCCAAAGGAGGTGGGGTTGAAAATTTGTACCTGTCAAGACCTGTTGCTACCTCATGGTTGTTTTGCTAGATGCTGAAGGGTTCATCAAATTAACCAGAATTCCTAAATTGTACATAGATTCCCCCAAATTATCACATATGTGTATGAATCCAGAGTCACTCTATCAAGAAATGATACAAGAGAGATCACAACTCGATCCTATGGATTTGCCATATATTGACACCAATGTTTTTAAGGCTAAGTTAGGTTAGCTTTATGGGATAAGAAAATCTGCAATCATTTGCTCAAAAGGGAAAGGTAAATTTGGAGGCCCTGTTTTCTACTCTTGTAGTTCTCAGTTCTGCTGGTGTATATTTTTAGCTAGACCAATCTCATTTGCACTGGAAATGTCATAGTCACTAGTCCTGTTCTTCTCGAACATAGGAGTTGCCAGCAGAGTTCAAATTACACTTAGACTCTCGTGGGGGTCTACAAAAAAAAGGGAGGGGGGGCTGCCCATCACAATGCCCTAATAATCAGCGATCTAATCCTCTCAGGTTATGATTTTCAAATCTTGTGAGGCAGTTCTCAAGCCTTATGTGGGGGCTCAGCCCCCCTGAGCTCCCCGATAGTTCAAACCCTGATTGCCAGACTGGAACAGACTGGTAGACCGTGCAGCCCAGTATCTGGTTATCAAGATGGGCAGTACTGCAGGGGAAGTTACAAAAAGGTTGCAGTCGGCAGGTATGGGATAAACTGACTCCAAGCATGTTTTATCTCAGTGCCCAGTTCTCCAACTACATCTCCATGTAACTAAGGTCAAAATTAATCTGGTGGGAGAAGAAAGCGTGCAGTGCTTCTAAGAACCAGGCCACTTTATTTAGGAGTTGCAACACAAAGCCTTAGTGCCTAACCTTACACACCCAAGTCTGTAAATTGTGGCCAAAGTAAGTATTTTAACTATAGCAATGTCTTACTTCACATATTGCTTCCTGTGCTTTTGTGCATTGTTACTTCTAAAGTTATTCAAAACATCTAAAAGAAGGCTGAGGCAATTAAATCTGCACTAAAATAAAGTCCTAATTTTATAATCCACTTCCCCCCTCACCCACAAAGAAAAAAATCCACAATTAAAATGTTGAGCATGAGAAAATAGCAAGTATTCCACCCACCCTGAAACAGTGTGTATCAGCACATCTCTATCACAGCCAGCACCAGGCTGGACCACATTTCATTAACTCATATTATATATGGGTATAAGCTTGATAAGAAAATACCAGTGTTCCCAGCACAGCAGCCAAGCCCTATGAAAACCCAAAACAATAAATTTATTGAAAGCTTTTTTAAAATAGGAGGAAATTATTACTCATTTGAATTCTGTTCTTGTTAAGGTCAATGGTCTTTTTTCTTCTGATTCTGATTGTTAATATGAGATGAAAGGACATTTCCTTTACATTGTATTTATGAACTCTAAATGGCACAAGGAGGATAACAGCCACATACATTATACACCAGAAACATTTCTAGGTTTTGCATTGTTTGAAGCTGAGTTCATTACTCATTTTCCTTTGACCTTTAAGTTAAAGCCATGGTTCTTTAAATACACCGGACCAATTCTGATTTCTGGAGGCACAAGGCTCTAGCTTCACCTTGTAGATTGGTGGGCTCTTTGGCGCGTGCGCTCTTTGAACCGCAACACAGCCAAAGAGCTCCTGGGGATGTGCAACACGCGTGTACTTGGACATCAAGGGTTAAGGGTGGTTTAGGGGAGTAGGGTTTCAAAGTAGCAAGAGTGATTCGCATTTTGGACACCGGTGGCTACATCCTCAGTGAGGGGGCAGAACCCAAGTGACCTGGATGGAGCTGAGCTAGTTCATGCTCAATGACAATTTAGCCCAAGCCATTCCCTTCTGTGTGGACAGCTTTCCAGGCCTGAACAGCTGCATTGTGCAGCCTTTGTGGGTAAATGTTATCACTTACTTACTCAGGTGAAACATGCCGAAAGCTGTGTGTACAACCTAATCCGGCCTGTTCCAGCTATAGTCTAGCCTTACCGTGACATCTAACAGAAAGAGGCAATTCTATCATGAACATTTCCCAGAAACTTTATTTTTATGTGTGGCGGTAGTTCTCTTACATCAGATCAAGCTGCCCTTACATTTTCATCTCTAATTCTCCAGAAATAGACACCTTTTAATTGTCTGGTATTGATACAAATGAAGTCCCATGCTCAGTATAGCCAGAGGCTTTCTGTTCATACAGGAGAAAGCCAGATGTGAATTTGGAAGCTGGGTAATGTCCTGTCATGCATCACTGCTCTTAGCCACGGCTACTGATGACCCAAAGGAGCATAGCTTTTGCCAGGCATTTACCCATCTATGAACTTACTCCAGATTCCCTCTGTTATGCAGGAAGGACAGAATTTGGCTGTTGGTGTTGTGTAATGCAACCTCTCCAGCCTTTTACCAACTGACAGTGTAATATGTTCCTCTGCAGGAGGGTACCATGATGTGCTTTTTATTTGGAGTTGCCTGTGGTTCTGCTTCTTGTACAAATCCTCTTCTGTTTTGTTGACAGCTTCCTTGTTTAGTTCATGTCCATGTTTGCCTGTTGGAATGATGCTCCTTTTCTTATCTGATGTCCAACACTGACCACATTTTCCTGGTGAGAGTGACGCTAGAGTCCACCCCCCTTTTCTAAAATCGAGACACTATTTTGCTTTTTGGGGACTCAAATTCTACAAACCAATGACAAAATTATCCTTCATGCTGGCTCCTTAAAAAAAAAAAAAAAAGTAAGGGTGAATTATGGCCCTCTGTAAGGAGAAAAGCAGTTGCTTAGGGGAGCTCCATTCCCCTTGTAGGATCTTTGCTCATCTCCTTAAAAGCAGGGAAAGCATTTTGGCCTTAATGACCGATTCAGGAAGGGTTTGGAAGAATCAGAAATGTTGCTTCTAGTCCATCACAACAAATGATTATATGAATGGCCAGCATAGTCCATATTCTCTCTCACTATCTGCTGAAGGCTATTGAAGAACACATCAAACCAAGCAGTACAAGGACTTGTTACTTCAGCACAGATTTCCCCTCTACTCCCGAAATAGAATTTATCAATAACATACATGCTTGATTCTAGATTTTCTAGGGTACCAGTATGACCTTAAAGTAAGCCGTCTGGGTTTATTAGCATTGTACCAGAATGGGGCACAGGTTCTTTCTCTCGTTGTTTACTAGTCCTGCTCTGCTCACACATCACATCCAGTAAAAATCTAGAGCAATGGTTTTCAACCTGTGGTCCGTGGACCCATCGGGGCCTGCAGGCTATGTCTAAGGGGTCCACAAAAGATGACTTTGAGCAATCAAAAGTATGTGAATACCCGCATTTATCAGTCAAAAGTGTCCATGCATCCATTCAAAAATGTTTAGGGGTCTGCAGATCAAAAAGGGTTGAAAACCATGGCTCTATAGCATTTCTGATTCACTCCCATAAAAGACTTAATTTCAAGTCGTCAGTTTGAAAACATAAAGAGTTCAGGAAGTGGCCCACAAAAAAACACAACACTGGCAAGGCCTCACTTGAAGTAGTCTATCCAGTTTTGGGCTCCACACTTCAAGAAACATGTGGATGGATTGGAAAGAGTCCAGTGGAGACCAATAAATTGATCAGAGGCTTTTGGGGGGTGATTTAGTTTAAAGAAAAGAAATCCGAGGGGGTTTTGGCATTGTTTTGTAGAGCTTCAAATACCTGAAAGGTGATTATAGAGAAAATGGAGCTGGGTTTTTCTCAGGCTCTGTAGGGAACAGGACTAGGAGCATTGGCCTCAAGCTACAGCAAAGGGAAATTTAGGCTGGAGATTAGGAGGAACTTTCTGACTATGATGGTGTCAAGCACTGGAACAGACTACTTGGAGAAACTCTGAAATCTCCACCCCTCGAACTTCTCAAGGGCAGGTTGAACATATACTTGGCAGGGATAGTTTAGTCAGGGATGATCCTGCCTTGAGCAAGGGTCTGGACTAGATAACCTTGTAAAGTCCCTTTTAACCCTATATTCCTATGATCCTAAAACGGTGTGGCAATCCTCTGAGTTGCCTGTAGCTTACTACATGTAAATGGTGATATTGCATTTTCATTTATTTGACTTATGTTACAAAGCAAATAGGGAAGCCATTTTTGTAAAACTATCATGGGGTTTTAAAATATTGTATACAGCACTTGTTTCTCCTACCTTTTAGAGACAGGGTACCTTAGAGGTGTTTGTACAATTATGTGGACCTCAACAGGAAAAACCATAATTACTACATGTTGTAGTCCCTTCAAAATATTGAAAAATAATCTTGTCATTATCTTGCATAGCTGTATATAGTTTATTTTCATTTTAAATGTTTTACTAGCCGCCATTAAACGAGTGCTTTGTACAGTGCTGGAAAGAGTGACTCCCTGGTCTCTGCTATAAGAGAGCATATCTTACTAATACACAAATGGTTCTCAACCCTTGTCACTCAGGGACCTCTTTCATGCCAACCCACCTGCCAGGATCCACCTCCAACTTACTGATATGGGGAAGATGGAGTGATCATCACCTCCAAGCACATGTTTTTGCATTCCACATTGAGAACCCATCTCTAGAGCAACACTTTTTGGGCAGAGTGCCAAAAATACCCACAACTTTGACTTGTAAAATGTTGGCATGCGATGGTGAATGGCAGAGGAGCTGCGAGACGCGTTATCCTTGTTGTGGCAGTACAGCTCTGGCCTCTTCCCTGCCATGTACCGGAGGCACACGTGCACCTGCTTCCAGCAACGAGCCAGGCCAGGGCTCCATGGACCCCGTCAGCTGTTTGCAGCCTTCCTAGTGCCTGCTATGAGCAGCCTGGGCTCTGTGACGGGCCACAGGGGACCGCCCAGATCCCAAGCCAGATGTGGTAGACAGCTGGAAGGCTGCAAGCAGCTGCACTGGGGTCCATGGAGCCCTGGCCTGACTTGTTTCTATCTGCCCTGAGGCATGCATAGCAAGCAACATGGAGGCCCCCAGGCACGCGTGCTGGGGGATCCTGACCCCTGCTCCCGAGTCATTAGATACAGGACTGCAAACCTGTCACTGGTGGAGAATGGAATATTTTCCACCCTGAACCTCTGGCCTGGATAATTTAAGAGCAAGGGTTCATGGAGTCATCTCACATCCGGAGAGAATAGAGAAGCCGTTTTGTAGCTGAGGAAGTTTTGCCTTAAATATGGATGCTGACTATAAGCTGCTTCGAAGTTTGAACTGTTCGTGGTCCTAGAGAGATGCACTGTAAGTGCCATGCAGTTGTGGTAGGGAAGCAATGGACAAATATGCATATATGAATCGGCACAAAAAAACTACACCGTGTAAGAATTAAGGTCTATCGAGTACGTTAACTAAGCAAACACATCAGCAAGTCTCTGTTCAGTCTCAGGTTCTCACAAAACATAATATGGCTTCATGTTATTTTTTCAGCCGGAGTTAAAATCATACAAACCAACTGGTGCACAACCCATAATCCAACCAGGTGAGTTTGCAAGCATCTGGCTGGCTACATGGAGCACTGTGCTGTGCTTAGGAAGAGTGTGGAACAAAATGGCAGAGGAATTATGATTGCATTAATAGGTGACAGTGAG
The DNA here is from genome assembly GCA_030014935.1 of Caiman crocodilus. Lineage (NCBI taxonomy): Eukaryota > Metazoa > Chordata > Crocodylia > Alligatoridae > Caiman > Caiman crocodilus. Next base: position 13,531,691 of record JAGPOW010000304.1, read on the forward strand.
CATGCATTTTAAAATGGGAAAAAAAATATATAAGGGATAATTGATCTAAGATTTAGACAGTGAGAAGGGGGAGAAAGCTTGTGTTTTGAAAGCCCAGTATGGTTAATTGTCCCAAGCAACAGTGATTCAGAAATGAAAATGTGTGCTTTCTTGGTGATTATATAGACAGTAAAGGCATAGCGTGCAGAAAACAACCCACATGGTTTAAGTGGCGTGTCCCTCCTCAGCACTTTTTCTTCTCCTATTCCAATAGCGATTCCTGGAGGCAGTTATAAAGCTGAGAAAGACATTTAAGAAATGAGTTCCATTATGCTGACTTCCCAGGCAGTTGCATCCACATGCCTTTTAAAAAAAGAGATTGCCTGCAGGTCTCTGATTGAGATTAGTGCCTTATTCTTTCATTGGCTCATCTTTTGTCAAGAAGAATTCACGCACTTTTATCCACTGCAAGGCAACGATCTCCACAAATCCCTTCTTTCAAACCACCTGATCAACAGGTTAGAAGAAGCTTGTTTGCCTTGGCCTCTCCGTAGATATATGTGGATCTATATACATGTACAGACTACCTGGGTCCCCATGCAAACTTCTTCTTGGGGACTGGTATTCCTTTGTAAAATTGGAATACATTCCAGAGGCTCTTTCTCTCTCTCCCCGCCTTAATTCCCTTCTTTATGACTGAATGAGCCTGTTCAACCCGCTGCAGTGGGATTATTCAGGTGCATAAGGCAAGCAAGATTTGGCCCTTTATTTCCCTTCACAAATGAACAAGTACCATTATTGTTTTTAACGATGGAATAAGCAGAGGGATATGTACATTTGCAAGGAAAGGAATGCTGGCCCTATACTAGAGTTGAAGGAACGAGGCCTTCTTGTCCATCTGCACTCTTTTCAGTGTTATTACTTTTATTCAGAAGGGGGAGACATTAATATGAGGCGTTATGGAAGGTTTATGTCATGTTTCGAGGATTTATCCCTACATACACCGTAAAATCAATAGTGGAGCCTCTGGTTTTCGTAAGTGGGAAAATGTAAATGACCCTTCTGTAGTGATCACTGGGTTCAAAACATACAGGCATGTGTGAACGAGAAGTTAAAAATGAATTTTATTATAAAAAAGTAACCACCCTCTTCAGACCCTTCATTTTTATCTAACTGGCTAACTGCTCCCTAACTGAGGGCCTATCTCCCGATTCCCAACTCTTCTAAATAAGGGAGTGTTTCTAAATTATAACTCTCATCACTGCACCTGCCTGCCTAGTCCAGTCTTCTTGTCCTCTCAGTATTCCTTTCCAGTATACTTTCACCTTCCCATTTCCTTGCACCTTTCCCCTCAACTGAGCTTCCCAGTACTGTAACCGTTGCTCCGTGACATTTCACCGAAGATGGAAGTGACACTTTATATTCTAATGCCCTCCGCAAAGCAGGGAAGAACAGAGACCAGCATTTTAAGACAGCTGTGAACTGGAGCAGCTGCCATTAGGCCGTGACTCTTTCTTGCCCCGTAATGCATGCAGGCAGTTGTGTAAGGCTACATTCAGGAAAATTCTTCTTGACCTTGCAGACAGGCACCAAGTCGTTTCATGAATCTGGTGTTGTGTTGACTTGAGTAGCTGCAGATGTTATCGATCATCACCAAGATCAAATAATCAAGGTCCACTTAAAATCCAGCCGTGTAAATTCTGCACATCGGATGGGCATTGAGTAAAGAATGACTTTCCATTTCTTTACTTAAAATGTTGCTGTCCTGTCCCCCTTTTGCGGGGGCTGTTGGGCCAGGCTGGAAGAAATTATCTGCCTGAGTTTGACTGGGTAGGTCAGGCTGCGGTCACCTTCCTCAGGATGAGCTAAGGATTTGGCCTGCGTGGTTGAGGACAGCTGAGTGGGAGTAAAGCAATTTAAATGGTCTACAACTCCTTCTTCAAAACCATGAAAAAATTAGGTTTGTTTTCTATAGAGCCAGGGCCATGTACCATTAGCAAGAGAACCATGGGTTATTTCCCCGAAAATACTGACAAGAAATGAAAAGACAATGCTTTTGCCAACATATTCACTAGAACACTTCAAATTTTCACCGAAAACACATTTTCTATGAAAACTTTAAGTTTTTGGTTTAAAAGTATGTTGAAAGTAAAGCATTTAATTTAAAAAAACATTTTTTAAATACGAAAAATCTGGGTTCTCTCTGCCTAGTCCCAAACTTACAGAAAGTTTGAAGGGTTTTTTTTTCCCTGAAAATGTTTATACATTTTAAAAATAATTTACCATCATCTCAGCAGATGTTACTCATAATAAATGTTTTCATTTTAGCTATTAAATGCACTATTAATGCTAGAAACAACAAAAATATTTTCCCTATGCAAACTTCTAGCTTCTTCTACTTATACATCTGGGCTTGCTTAAATAAGACACAGCAAAATACACACCCACAAGGTTTCCATAATACCTTTTTCCATTGTGAGAAAGAGGCTTTTACCAAACATCTCTGTGTCTCCACCTTGTTACCACCGATGCCATGCCTCTCCTCTTAGCTAATACAGCTCAATTGAGCAAGGGGCATTTCAAAGCAATGTAGGTGGTAGGCAGTGAGCAAGACAGTTCACAGTCTGAGTGACCTCAGATAACATTGCAAACTGAACCTAGCCCACCAGTGGGAGAGTTAGAAAGTCTTGTTAGTCAACAAAGATTATGTAAAATAGGAGGCAAGCAAAGACAAGCAAACCACCTTTGGATTAAGAAAGTACTTTTTTTTTTCCCTGCTCCATCTTTCCTGAGATTTATTTGCCAGTTTTTAAACAGTTTAAATCAGGGGTTGGCAACGTTTTTGGGTGGCGTGCCCAAAACAGCTGCAACCTCGACTTGTAAGATATTGGCGTGCCGGGGCGGACAGCGGGGGAGCCACAAAGGGTCCAGTCCTTGTTGTGGCAGCGCAGCCCCAGTCCCTTCCCCGACATTTGCCCTGAGGCCACTGCCAAGCAAAATGCTGCCTGTGCCACACTTGGGCACCCGTATCAGGGGCTGCCTACCCCCGTGTAAATTGTAGCTCCAGAGTTTGGAGTTTTTAATTGGGGGTTGTTTTGCGGGGTTTTGGCTAGGTAGATATAATGTCTACAATGAATATTTTTCCAACCAACTGACAGGAAATAACCTCTTCATCTTGTGAAAAGCAAGTGTGGAGATGTACCAGGAGCTGGCGTCCTTGCTCCTTATTCCATCTTGTGCTTTATTTTATTTTATATTATTTTTTCCCAAGAGCAAGAGGGGATGATCTTGAAGCGTCTTTCAGCAACCTCTCTAAGGTAACTGCATGGCCCAGCTGTGCACACGCATATCACATTGGTTTGTGTTCAGCTGCAATAACAGTGGCTGCAATGGCAAAACTCCTGCTACTTGAAGCAAGTCAAGATTTCCCCTTCTATCTTCAAATCTTTATATGCAGTTTTACTTTTCCTTGGAAACAGAGAAAATGTAGAGCAGGGGTGAGAGCTATGGGAAACCCTAGGATAATACAGTGCTACTGAGACACAGGGACTTTTGGCTGGCGACAACCATGCAGCAAAACGCAAACCCCAGGGCATAATAAGAAAATGGGGCAACAGTGGGCTCCTATGAGGGTGACCAAGGGTTGTGTATGGTCCCAAAGGAACATAGTTCATAATTGTTCTATGCTTTGAAAGGAAACATGGGGATATTCCATTTGGTAACCTTCAAATGCTGGCTTAATTTGCAGATCTAATTTGCATTTGATTTTCCAATTCCATTTGCACAGTTCACAAAGCCATTTGTTGCCATTTGCAGTGTCTTCTATGAAGAGGCAGGCCTGGAATTGAAGAAATGTCAAGGTCAGGGGAGAAGTGCATGGTCCTGGCAGCAAGGAGGTGTCTTGCAAGGGCCTCCAGCATTATGACTAGCTCTTGCCAGCCCTCTGAGTCACTTTGTTTCATAAGCAAAAAATTCACCCAGGAGCTACACTAAAAAGAAAGCCAAACTTTAATCTTTGGTTTTGCGCAATTATAAAAGACATGACATTTCTTAAACTTCCTGTTCAAACACTAAATCTTCTCCCAAGTGCCACCCTGCAGCTGTGGATTTCAGGCATTCATAATACCATTTAGCCACATCTGAGTTCTGAGGTTCGACTGCAATTTGGATCAAACAGGATAACGATCTTGGGGAGAACACGCAGAAACAGGGGTAGGACAAGCACAAAGGGCCTCATACAAAACCCACTGAATTCAGTGGAAAGGTGCCTGTTGTCTTCAATGGGCCTTGCTTCAGTTACCAGCGAGCAGAAGCTAAGGGCTTTTGTGTGTGAGCCATGTAGTGAGGCCTTGCTGTAGTGAGGTGAGCTGGGAGCAAACACAGAAAGAAGCAGACTTCCACACTGCTTTCCCAGGAGCCAAATTGTACATTAGTCTTTTCAGGGCCATTGGTTGTATAAATTCTGTGAATGTTACTGTTAAAATCAAGTCAAATGTAAACAGGCAAAAAATCTATTTCTATGTTGCTGGATGTATTGATTGACCATGCAAATATCCATGTCTATAGCAATAACAAAAATGCCTCAAGACAAGCGCAGATGCTTACTAACATAGACAGTGGAGCTAGGGACAGACATTCAAAAAGCCAGAGCCTGACTTGATTCAATCTTTGCAGGTTAGTCTAACCTGCCTAGGTTACACCGATTTGTAACTGTACAGACATTCCCTCTAGACTGAGGAAATGCTGGCACATGCCTGCAGTTGCTCAGGCCAGGTGCCAGAGGGCACTAGAGCACGCCATCGGCTGCAGGGGGGCTGTACTGAGGGGGAGCATGGCCAGCCCCGGCAGTAGCTTTGGCTGAACTGGCCAGAAATGGGTTTAATTTCTGTCCCACCAGCAGCCGGGTCTGCCAGGCGCTCCCCCCTCAATGCTGCAGCGGTGGGGCTGGGCGTGGTTAGAGGCAGGCCAGCATGGCCCCTGAGGTGGGGGGGAGGGTATTTCTCCCCTACACCCACTGTCCTTGAGGGACCACAGCTAGGTCTGCCCACCCCAACTTCCACCACTGCCACTCACTCCCTGCTTGGGGCAAGCAGCAGAATAAGTGCCCTACTGCCCCCTTCACTGGATGCTGGAGGGAGGGGGGAATAATCTCCCTCCCTACCCCCAGCCTAAAAGGCCCTGCAGGTTGCTGTTTGGCCATGCCCCCATCCCGCTGCTGCAGCGATGAAGGGGCAGGTCTCTTGATGGGGCAGCAGTCACTGTCACAGTGTCAGGGAGCATAATCCCATTCCTGATGCAGGGGGCTGCACTGTGGAGTGGGCATCAATTTGGTGGACTGTGTGCAGCAGCACTGGGACTCAGAGGCAGCCATGCTGCAGGGCAGGGAAAACACGGGGGGGGGAGGGGGAGGATGCTCTGGCCCCCTCTGAGCCCTGATGCTGCTGTGTACAGTCCACTGCAACTCTTCCTACCACACTGTGCAGCCCCCCTCCCCCCCCCACAAGCCGACAGGAAGGGGCTAACACTCCCTGACACTATGACTGCACGCATCAAGCGCCCTGCCCCGTCGCCACTGTAGCAGTGGGGTGGGTCGGGGTAAGACATCAGCTGACAGGGCCCCTTAGAGAGGGGGCAGGGAGGGGAGTTGTTTCCCCCCTTTCCTCTGGTGTCCAGTGGAGTGGGCAGTAGGAGGCTTATTCCACTGCTTGCCCCAAGCAGGGAGCAAACGGCAGTGGCAGTGGTTGTGGCAGACCCAGCTAAGGTCTCTTGGGGGTAGCGAGGATCGAGGGAGGAATAACCCCCCTCCTTGCCCATTCTGTCTCTGAGGTCATGCTACCCTGCCTCCAGCTGCACCCAGCCCCACCACTACAGCAGCAAAAGGAGAGTGTCCGGCAGACCTGGCTCAGGTTCCTGCTGGTGGGACAGGGAGGGGGGAATTAAATCCCTCTCCAGCCAGTTCAGCCAAAGCTACTGCCCAGGCTGGCCATGCCCCTGCCCCTGCCACTGGAGCAGCCAGAATGGAAAAGTACAGATCTGTGCTGGCGGGACAGGGCAGGGCAGGAGGGGGTGAAGAATAAGCTTCTTCCCTGCTCCCTTCGAGCCAGCATCTGGCCAGGCCCCTGCCCCTGCCTGTCCCTGTTTTGGATGGGGAAAAGAGAGCCCAGCCCAGGGGGTATTCTGGGATGCTGGGGGACTCTGTTTTAACTTAAACCAGAAAGGGGTCTGGGGCAGACATTGCATAAACCAATTTGAGCTCAGACAGTGAAGTCTGACACTACATTCAACCAGATTTATCTCAAACTGGCTTCAGCCATTTTGAAACTGGTTCTGTTACAAGTTTAAACCAGTTTCTGATCACTTAAACCAGTTTATGCGTAATGTCAGTCCCTAGCCTAAGAAAGCACCTCAAGAAGAGACACTCACAGATACCTGTACACATACATAGCTGCAAAACTGGCTCTGTTTTCCATATATCCCCTGGGGGAATGACTTCATTTAACGAACACTGTAGTGCTAAATTTCTAAGAACTCTTCCCCATGGCAAAGACAACAGATGTGTCCTTAGTGCACCTTCAGGTTGTAGGAGGACAGAGATGCACTCTGCTTTCATATGCAGACTTTTTCATTTTTTCTCCCCATGTCATTTTCTTACTTAAAAGCCATTCATATTTGCATGGCCACTTTTGTATAGGAGAGCCCAACATTGGATTTAACACAAAAACCGTGTTTTGTGCAATAAATGTCTGTGTGCATGGTTTTCAGATTGATAAGTTAAAAAAAAAGGTTCCCAGCTTAAAACAGCATTGAAAGCACCAATTACTGCCCTTTATTTTACAGCAAATATATTTACTTGGGTCTTTTTAAGCCAGTGTTTTCACTGTGTCTAATCAATCTAAAGTTTTCTACAACAAATTTTATTGAACTGAATGGGCTTTTCCACAGATAGTGTTTTTCATAATCATGCCCTTTCCAGTTTTAATTCCATGTACGGCGTTAATACTAATTGTGCAGCTTAACTGAAGGACCACACCTAGGTCTGTTTATTTGCTGCTGGGGAGTACCTTTAAAAATTAATGAAATTGTTCTCCATTAGTACATATTTTTGACTAACACTGAAATGCTAACTAGTGCATTTCTGCTACATGCTACCCAATGAAAGTGTGCAAATGATGCTTTTGCTCCTGTGGCTTCTGTTAAACAGGGAAGTGCTTCTTAACCAGGGTGCGACAGTACCTCCACATGTTGTGAGAGTCTTTTAAGGGTACCACAAAACTAGCAACACGTGATTGACAAAATAAACCTAGAGGTTTCAAATAGAAGCTCGTAACTCATTCTGATGTGAGTTTTTTTGCAACAGAAAAAATGCTCTATTGTTTCTCCGTAGTCAACAAACACGGGAAAGCAAAAAGTAGGCCTTTTCTGAGGGGTTCCTTGAGTTTAATAATGAGTACCTTGAGTCTAAGGAGGTTACAAACCACTGAAATAGTGACTTAGGTAATCCTATCAGTATTTAAATAGTAAGTTGTTATAGAAATGCAACAGGATATTTTTACAAATGCAAGCACACACTGCTTATGGGATATAAACCCCATCTGCTGTGCCCATACAGTTCTAATGCCATCACAGGGGCCATGTTGTTTTAATATACACGTCATGCTTAAGTCATCCTTGGTGTAATCTTGTGGCATGGATTTAGACTTGTATTACTACTTACGCAAATTAGCTAGTTTATAGCATTAGATAAGACAGGATGGGGCAACTTAAAAACTGATCAATTCAGAAGGGCATGAGCTTTCATAGGCAAAAACCTACTTCCTTAGATGCTAATACCTGCTAGCAGATGTAGCAAATGCTGCTTCATCAAATGTTAGCACCTGATGAAGTTGGGTGTTGCCTCCAAAAGCTCATGCCTCTCTGAACCAGTCAGTCTTTAAGGTGCCCTACCTTCTGTCTGACTTCAGACATGGATATCCAATAGGGGTGGGTGAAATGGGCCATACTCAATTAAGGTTTGGCCCAATTTGGAGGACAGTGATTTGATTCATTGATTTGGATCACTGGCCCCGATTTGATTTGGCTGAATCCAGATCTGAAGAGTTGATGCTAATTTGGAGAATCAGCGATTTAGCCATAGACACAGCTTTAAATGTTTTTTCTACATACCTCGAGGTGCCATGCGCGGCTCATGAATGCTTCGATGCTGGGGTGGATGAAGCATCCCATAGGAGTGCAAGGGGCCCTCCAATGTGCTCAGCGGTGAACCTGGAAGTGGACCAGAAGTACATCTAACCCACTTCCAGGTCCACTGGGGAGCACACTGGGGGGGCCCTGCACTCCCCTGGCTTGGCAATTGACCATGGGGAGACCCTGGGTGCCCCCTCCAGATCCAAAAAGCATTAGTTGCCAAGCTGGGGGTGCATGGGGAGGCCCCCCTGAGTGCTCCTGGTGAACCCAGAAGTAGACCGGAAGTGCTTCTGGCCCACTTCCAGGTCAGCTGCCGAGCACACTAGGGAGCCCCACACGCTCCTGTGGGATACTCCATCCGCCCCAGCATCTCAGTGATCACAAACCACCTGGTACCTTGAGGAATGGAGAAAAAACATTTAAAGCTGTGTCTATGTCCGAATCTCCGAATCTTTCCGAACCTCTCCAAATTGATTTGGAGAGTTCTGGTTTGATTCAGAGAGATGAAAGGGTCTCCTGATTTGATTGAGAGATTTTGCCACCGAATCAGGCCGAATCTCCACCGAATCGAATCGGGACTGAAGCCTACCACAGCCTTCAGAGCCAGTCCCCATGTCTGTGTTCAGAGTTGCGTGTTAGAGATCTAGTTGCAGTTGAGACACCACTCTGGGCCTGGCAATCTGGCTTCGGTGCCTAGCATTCCCTAGGACTTCCTTTGTTACTTTAAACCAGTTATGGTGGTTGCAGACTGCTTGAGCTCAGACACGCTGTATTTCCTCTGGACATGTAGGAGGCAGGATGTTAGCTAGCTACTGTGCCAACAGCATGCAACTTCCCTCACAGCCCTGTCATCACAAGAATTAGAAGTTGGGGTTTTTTTATCATGTGTTACCTAATGTGATTTTAAAATGACCGCATGAACAGGGAAATCTTTTTCTGTGGAGATGACATAATTATTAAGATTTAGTCATAAAAAAACCCCAAACATTTTTTTTTTCTCTTCTATCTGATCTGAGATTTTTTTTTTCCCACCAAACTTGGCCACTTATTACAGTACAATAGTACATTGGCCATCTGTGCAGAGGATAAGGGGGCTTTAATGAATAGACAAAGCGGCAAATGATTGACTGAGTGGACCCGATTCCCAGTCTCTTTCAGACCAGCCTCACAATGGAGACGCTTCTAATTTACGCTTGCCGGAGAGGAGGCAGAGTCCTGTCTGGTTCGAGCTAATTCCACAAAAACCCACGCCGTAGACTTTTCAAGCATGCGCCGATCAATCTGTCTGTAATTTATTCCGAATGTAGCTGGTCTATTATATTGGCTAATAACATTAGCTTCTCCTCACCCCCTTTCATTGTGTCACGCAGCAGACTTGGCCTTTGTGTGAGATGGGGACAGTTTGCATTCAGGCAGGACTTGTTTATGCAGCTCGGCATGTGCTGCCCGCTTTGTCTCCGGGTAGAATGAAGAAGTTCTGGGCACGTGGGCAGATCACTTTCTCTCCCCTTTTGTCAGTGTACAAATTTACAACAGCCTGTTTGCACACCGTGCACTGGATTTTAATCAAGTTCACTGTAAGGAGAGAGAATAAAAATGAGAACCATGATTACTTCACAGTTGATTTCATTTGAATAAGTTGCCGCTCAATGACAGATGGTTTCTAGAGCTGCTCTATCAGTGAGCTCCCATGATGCTGAATAATAAGGAGCACAAGGAAGTGCACTGCTATGGTCTTTGGGTCCTTGCTTGTCTTATCTATATTCATGTTTTATTCAGAGAGGAAATTAGATTCCACACCATTTTTTATTCAGAAGAGAGGCTAGGCAAGGGGTAATACACAATATGCAAACTTTCCAGCTTCCCTGAGTTCTGCTGTACCCTGCGAGCCATTGGCAGGTAGGGCTGTAACAGTATCCTGCACCACAACACGCTCCCAGTATGAGCACAGTTTATACTTTGCCAGTATAGCTTATCCCAGCCCCACTTCCAACCCCACAGCAAAATAAGTTGTACTAGTCGAAGCATAGTCTACAGTAGGGGCTTTACTTGTCTAGCCATATCCTCAAGGGTCCACACATTTGACCATTGTAACCATTTCAGCAAAAGTTTGTGATGTAGTTAAGAATTAGCAGATCCTTTTTTGAAGGAAGGAGACTGGTTAAAAACTGAAGAAGCATGCTAATGGGTTTCTTAATCCACAAATGACTTCTCTTGCAGTGAAAGCCATCATGTATTGATATGGCCTACAGGTGATGAACCAGTGCATGCAAATCTGTTCTTCCTGTGAGGAATCCTTACATACATGAATTTGCAGGAATGGGCCCCAGTTTTTAATTTTTTTCACTAAACAAGCATGTTGCATTTGCTTCCTAGAGCCATGTGCATTGACACCCTGCAATAAGGGCACTGCTTCTGTCCTGAGCTTATGCTCTTTCACAGTATTTTGCTTCAGCTGAGTTATTCCCAATTAATGATGGTTGGAGAATGTCATGAAGCAAAACCTCAGGCTTGATTTATGTTGGGAACTTCCTCACCAGAAGAGAAGGTAAATCTGTGACTGTCTAAGCATTTAACGTATATTTAGTGACTAACACTTAAAGGGAAATATTCCAGCTTCTGCAGCCTATTTAGTGACAATGTTTCCACTGGCTTTAAGCAGTGGTCTTGAACCTTTTTAAGTAGGAGATCACCTTTGGCATTTAAAAGCAACCCAAGCTCTACCATGTGTTGCTGCCACCCCCTGCCCAGCCTCTTCCCTCCCTGTGGGGAGGGAAGAGGGGTGGGCAAATCGAGGCAGAGGGGAAAAAAATATCTGGGGGTGCGCCTCCCCAACAGGCAAGTCCCACCTAGCTGGGGTCCCACTCAACTTACCCCTGGTCTTACCTCTGCGGCACTATCCCTCACTGTGGTGGCCTTGATCTTGCCCCCGCCCTCCCCCACAGACTAGCCTGCTGGGCTGGGGCATGTGCGTGCATGCACGTGGGCACTAAGCCCCCCACCCTTGCCTTGGATTGACTCCAAGAGGCTCTGAGATCTACCAGCTGATCGAGATCCATTGGTTGGTGACCACTGCTTTAAGGTGTTTTGAACCATGCTTATAGAAGGCAGACACATCTTTTAGGGTTACCAAATTCAACTTTTTAGACTACATCATTAGTTTAGCTAATGAATACCTGTGACTATTGGGACTACTATAAACAATGACTTAAATGCACAGCACCCACTTCTTGCCCAGTTAATTCTAGTAGTCAACTGTTCTGTATTGGCTAAATTCCAGTTCTTTAGCAGAGTCCACCTAGGAACCAGTCTGTAGATAACTTGTCTCTCTTTGATTGGCAGGAACATCAATAGAGACAGGAATTGGGATGAGGAAAAGCTGGAAATCAGGGATAAGAAGTAGCAAGATTGCTGCTGGGTGATTTCCTGAGACTGTGCTCTATAATTCCAAGAAACTGCAGATAAGGATGAGGAAGGAAGAGGCTTGCTACTTGTACAGACATTCAGTTTCTCCTACAAGGGTTGCTGCTTTCCCAGGAAAAATCATGAATATCCAGATGTTCAGGCTTTTTCTCCCAGAGCAAAAATGGCTGCTCCAGGAGAAAAATAACCTGGGAATAACTAGGGTTAAATCCTAGGAGACTCGATATCTATGCATGGTGTGGCATCACCCTCCCTCTCCCCCAGGTTGTACATGTGTTGCTCACTGGACTCTGCTGCTCCAGTGGGGAGCAGAACACAGCCCCTTCACAATTTTGACATTATGGTGTAGGGAAACACAGGCTAACCAAACAGAGCTGCTCTATGCACTGCTGCCATCTGTTGCCAGGCAGACTAAGACTCAGAGCATGCTGAGGTGGGTGCACAGGGTCCTCCTTGGATACAGTGTCAGATAGCACTGCAAACTCTCTACTCTTCTGGGCTTCAACACTCAACTATCTGTATACATGGCTCTGGGTAATTTTTTCTAACAGGAGAATAAACCTGGGAGATTTCTCCTAGCTTATTTGAATATGTGTATGAACCCTCAACCTTGTTCACTGAAGGGCAGTAGGGCTCTCAGGCTCAGGTTTAACTGGCATTAGGAGTTAAATGCCAGGGTTTCTGGTGTATAAGGTTAGTAGGTATTGTCTTTAAGTCACCCCTAAGGTCAGTCTAATGATAAGTATAGGCTTAGGCCACTGTCTCCAAGGTCTTTGCAATTGCTTTCCCATGGGCAAAGGGTTGGGGGAAGAAATACATCTGAGGCTACGTTGGACCCAGAAACCGCAGTAAAGTATGACCATAGCCATATCAGGAATGAACTCCAAAGGCAGATTGCCATCAAATGGAGAATGCCAATTAGCAAGCTGAAAAAGCTGTTGGAAAACCAGGAGGTATAATCTGGACCATTGAGAATTGAAGATCTATAGGGGTCTGTTTGCAGCGGTGGGAGCAAGAGAAGGCTACAGAAAAGGATCTAGTGAGTTGAGTAAAGCAACAGGTAAACAGGGATTTCTGCATTTGACATGTAGCTCCCAACCATGGGTAAACCTAAGCTGTGAAATCTGAGTCCACACTGAACAAAAGCAAACTTTAATGAGGAAGGTCAAAAGTGAGATATTAGTTTGACTCATATTGGCAGGTGCCAGGTCATGAAATTTGTTTCCAGTTCTGAATCTAGACCCCCATCACCAACAGGCCTTGTTTTGTGTACATCTCTACTACACGCCTTCACTAATGTGAATAGCAGTATTTGACTTTTCAGTTGCACCTTTCTACTGTGTGATGATGATTATTCATCAGTTGATGGTGATCTGATCTCAATGGGGAGTTCTGCTTAAAAATTGATGGCACAGTATGGTGCAGTGGCTCAGATCCAATCTTCACTTCATTAATGAATGAGATCCAGTGTGGCTCTAGGCTTGGGCTGTCATTTCCATGACTCAGAGGGTGCTATCTGCTAATTCAGTCCCATCCACATCATGCAAGGCAGCCTTTAGGCTGCTCTACATTGTGACAGCTGGTCATGACCCACAGCTGCTGTTACAGCTGTCAGGAATATCTAGGGTCCAGAAAATGTGAGGGTGTAGGAGCTGCTTTGGTGGCTGCATGCCATTCAGGAATTCTTTGATGCCAAGGGAATCCTCTAACAGCTGTTTAGGCTGGCTTTGTGACAGCCTTGTTGTGCGGAAGCTGAGCAGAGCTGCCTGAGCTGGGCCAAAGATCTGGCTCAGTCTGTGGAACTTGCTTATTTAGGCATGATGCCCCTGTTTTAGGCAAATCCTACCACTTTTAGTGAATGTGGCATGTTTTGTACAGCTAGGCAGTCTTTGCCAAAGAGCAAAATACTGATGAATGGAATTGGAACGTGAGATCTGCAATGCTTGAGAGTTCTGCCAAAAACTCAGGAGCTATAGATGGCGTCTTCCCAGGCAGAAGGATTGGGGGTCCCCATGCATGCTGACTGTGCTTAGACTTTGCAATGATCCTATGACCAGAGTATGTCTAAAGCAGGTTTGCCATAGGGGAAGGATGCATTTGAAAGAGGTGAAATAAAATGGGCAGGCCCTTGGGTACTGTGAACAGATGCAGCTCTGTCAAAATCAAGACCTGGCTCCTAACTGCATAGTCTTTGCAATGAGAAGTCCCACTTCCTGGGTTAGCGAGCCTGTACTGGATTGCCTCTCATATGTATTTGTGTTTGTGTCATCCAACCTGCCAGGAGCATATCATGAGAAGGGGTGGCAATTATACCTCCTCCGTACCTAATGAGTTGTGACTGATAGTGTCTGCCTCAAGGGTCACGTCTGAGTTTACTGACCTGAGCTCCAAGTCTTTTGATTTACGTTGCTTGGGACAGGCAAATTCAGAGGCAGAAATTATTATTTTTATGAACAAATGCTAAGTATTCTCAATAACAGAAAATCAAGGGGTTAATATATTCAAATATGTTTCCTTAATGTGGTCTTTTGGTAGCTAGATGAAATATATCTTGCTTGAGCTATAGGGCTGTGCAAAACGGCACTGTTCCATTTCAACTTGAGTTTTGAGATTTCGATGGAACAGTGTTTTGTTTTGAGTTTCATTCCCATTCAGAACAACTGTTTTACTTCACTTCATCAAAATAGTGATGCTGTTCTGATGCTGTTTCGACATTTTGCCCATTCACTATAATGGGGAAGCTCGGAACAGCCTCTCTCATCCACCAGGCAGATGGGGGCCCGCAACCCCAGAGGGCTCTACCAGTCCTCTCAGGGCTGCGGGCCCCTGATCCACCTGCCAGATGAAAGAGGGAAGCCGGGGGCTGCTGCCTGGGACCGGGGAGCTGGGGAAGGGAACCGAGCCCGATAACTTATTTCCCCTCTGCAGCACTACAAAGGGGCTGGGTAAAGAAACTCAGCCCACCTGGCTCATAGCACTGGGGAGGGGAACTGAGCGATCGGACTCAGTTCCCTTCCCCAGCCCAATCGCAGTGCTGGGAAGGGGAACTGAGGCCGGACTCAGTTCCCTGCCCCTATGTTATGATTAGCTTCCTGCAGCCCTGCCGTAGGAGGCGGGAGAGCCAGGGCTGCACTCCCAGCTGAGCCACATGGGGCTGCAGAGCCACTGGGGGGTGAGGCTGGTTCTCCCAGCTGCTGGCTGCTTCAAAACTCAAAATGTTTTGAAACTTTTGAAATGTTTTGACTAGCCTCGTTTTGTTTCAAGGCTGTTTTGAAGCACTTCGTTTCGATTCAATTTCGCTGTTTTGAGCTTGAAATGAGTTGAAACAGGGTCAAATCGAAACAGCCAGTGAAAAGTCGCACAGCCCTACCATCTGATGTCTCACGTATGTAAAAATATTTGTCCTTATTCAAAAGGGAATGGGGTACTTCATACTGTAACTGGAACAGTGGCATACAGGGACCTGGAAACCTAAGAAGTGCCTTTTAACTAATTCATATGAAACAACATGTCTCCTCTGGTGTATTGTTCATGTGCAATCAGTTACCTGCAAAACTGTCAGGCAAATAAAAGTGGCACAAAACAAACCACTTGCTACAGAGCAAGCCCATTCTTCACCAGCCATTAAATATGTAAATAGTCAAACAGGTTAAGCAACTGTAGCTAAGAAAGAAATATCCTTCTGTTCTACTTGCTTGCATTTTGTAACCTGCCCGACTACACTTCAAAGCCAAAGGCTTGCTTTACAGGGATGTTCCTTGCAGGATGTTCAAAGGCTTTCACGCTTTCCATTAGACAAACCCATGTAAGCAGCATGCTCGGTTTCTTTGCTCTGAGTGAAAGTGTCAGTGATATGGATCCACAATTCAGCGCTTGCTGCATTGCTGAAAGACAAATTCCATTTTGATCAGGGGAGGGAGATGCAACAGAGACAGATACAGTGTGGCTCAAAGTGGAAAATGTTGCCTATTACTTGCCATGTGCCTCCATATTACAGTGGGGAGGGTGGAAATCATCTATTTTTCTAGTCACGTGTTCCTGACCCAGCTAGAGAATCCCTTAGAATGGCTTCACGTCTGATGATCCATAATACTTCAGTGATTTCCTCCCAAGCAAAAAGGGCTGAAGTGGCTCTTCTTCTCCTGCCAAGCCCATTGCCTTCTGGATTCAGAAAGGGAGAGGTCCAAGGCGAGGCAAGCCAAACAGTGGGTGCATGAGCTCTGAGTGAGGGCAGCACTATATGCTGCCTCAGTCCATCCCCATGAAGCTCATGCGAGAAAAAGCCAGTGCATCAACATTTCATAGATTTCATAGACACCAGGGCTAGAAGGGACCTCAGAAGATCTTCAAGTCCAGCTCCCTGCCCCAGGGGGGAAGGAAGTCAGCAGAGGTCATAGGATTCCAGGAAGATAAACCAAATTTCTCTTAAAGGCATTCAAAGTGGGTGCTGGAACCACCTCCAGCGGCAGTCTATTCCAGACCTTGGGGGCTTGGACAGTAAAGAAGTTCTTCTTCATGTCCAGCCTGAAATGGTCCTGGAGGAATTTGTGACCATTTGACCTTGTCATCCCTTGGGGTGCTCTGGTGAACAAAGATTTCCCCAGATCCTGGTAAGCACCCCTGATAAACTATAGGTGGCTACCAGATCACCCCTGAGCCTGCACTTTTCCAGGATGAAAAGTCCCATGACTCTCAGCTTCTCATCATAAGGTCTGTTTTCCTGCCCTCTGATCATGTGGGTGGCTCTCCTCTGGACTCTCTCAAGCTTCTCCACATCATTTTTGAATTGTGGAGCCCAAAACTGAATGCAATATTCTAGCTGGGGCTCACCAAGGCTGAGTACAATGGGAGAATGACGTCCTGGGATTTGTTTAAGAAGCATCTGTGGATGCAAGCCAGCGTTTTGTTCACTTCAGTAGCTGCAGCATTGCATTGAAGGCTCATGTTCATCTTGTGGTCAGTCATCCACATTGAAGGCTCATGTTCATCTTGGGGTCACCCCCAAATCCCTTTCATCTGCAGTACTAACCAGTGTAGCACTGCCGAGTCTATAAGCATGCTGCGAGTTTTTCTTCCCAAGGTGAAGAACTTGCATTTTTTGGTGTTAAACACCATCAGGTTCTCATCTGCCCATTTCCTGAGCCTGTCAAGGTCAGCCTGGATTGCCTTCCTGTCCTCAGGTATGGATGCTTTACCTCAAAGTTTGGTGTCATTGGCAAACATGGCCAGTCCACTTATAACACCATTGTCCACATCATTAATGAAGATGTTGAATAATATAGGCTCAAGAACAGAGCCTTGAGGGACCCCACCGGTCACAGTACACCACAACGATTGACTTCCATCAACTACCACTCTCTGGGTCCAGCCAAAGAGCCAATTCCCCAGTCAGCAGACCCTGGTGAAGCTGAGGCTGCAGTTGGCCAGTTTTGCTAAAAGGTGATCATGGGATACCAGACTTACGGCTTTTTTAATGTCAAGATATATGACCTCAATCTGTTCCCCCTTGTCCAGGTGATAGGTCACCTGGTCATAAAAGGAAATGAGATTGGTCAAGCAAAACCTACCCACGACCCACATGCTGGCTATCCCTCAGGATTTTGCCATCGGCCAGTCTGTTGAGAATGGTCTCTTTGATAATCTTTTCCAGGATCTTCCCCAGGATAGAGGTCAGGCTGATGGGCCTATAATTTGCTGGATCCTCTTTCCTCCCTTTCTTGAAGATAGGTACCACATCGGCCTTCTTCCAGTCTTCGGGCACTTCACCAGAATGCCAGGAGCTCTCGAAGATCCATGCCAGGGGCTGGGCTATGATGCTTGCCAGCTTCTTGAGTACCCTGGAGGGTAAGCTGTCAGGGCTGGCTGACTTGTTCCTTCATGAGGTCAGCTTCAATGGAGAGTAAGAAATCTCCCTCACCCAGGCCTTCCAGTCCCGTAATGAGTGGGGACATCCGGTGGGATTGGTGAAAGACTGATACAAAATACCCATTTAGCAAGTTGGCTTTTTCCTGGGCATCAGTTATCAACTGTCCCATCTGGTTTAGCAAGGGTCTAATGTTGCCCTTGCTTTTCCTCTGGCTCCCCATACATCTAAAAAAGGACTTTTTATTGTCCTTGATACTTGTAACCAGTTGGAGTTCAGTTGCAGCCTTGGCTCTTCTGGTTCACTCCCTGCAGGTTCGGACCAGTGCAGAATATTCCTCTCTGGAGGTGGATCCCGTCCACCATCCTTTGAAGACCTTCTTTTGCATCATAAGGCAATCCTGTCATTCTGGAGCCAGGTCTTTGAGGCGTTTCACAGAACTTCACCCTTGTGACAAATCCCAGGCTGATTTCCTGGGAGGCAGTGGTTCTCAACTTCTTTGGACTTGAGACCCCCCCTCCATACTGTTTGTCACTTGAGCAGCACCACTTTTCAAAAAGTAATTAATCCAGTCCAGTATTTCTAGTATGTACTTGAAAAGGAGCTGGGAAGGAGGCACAGCAGTTGGCAACAGGTATCCAGAGATAGCAAAGCACTTTGCAAAGGTGGATAAGTATTTTATGTCCCCAGTTTAGAGCTAGGACAAATGATATTGTGCTTAGCGGTAACACTGCACAGTGTTCTACAGCAACTTGAATTCTTTTGATTGAATAATTTAGAGAAGGAGTGACAGAATTATTTTCTTATTCCATATTGAATAAATATTTTTGTTGGCATTTAGCACCGCACCTTATTCAATGGGGTTTTTCCTCTCATTTTCCCTTTCTTTTTTTCAAGCAAGAACCTCCCCAAAACAAGACCCGGTCACGGCCTTCTGCATTTAATTAACCACAGGAAAAGGCAGCAGCCCCTGCCCTTACACACAGACATCCAACTGCAGTCCACTTCAAGTTCACTCCCTTTCCTCAGTCCCTGCCATGACCCTGCCATCCTAGGTCCATACTGGAGTGAACTGTTCAGTTTTGCAATGTGGCATAAAGATCTCCCCGTTCAGTCTGTCTCAGAACGTGGTGGGCCGAAGACTCCAGTTGATGAGAGCAGCAACAGCTCCATCTCTCCTCCCGTGCTAAAGATATTCTGGGCTGAGTGTATGTTGACTGCAAATGTTGCAGAAAGTCCAGACTAACTGTTCCAAGATATTTAAGATTTTATAGGACAAAACCAACGCATTAAATTCCATCTCAAAGCCAAGATGTTACACCATAAGCAACAATGTCCTCAGGGTATGTTACATACCAGCTCCAGTTCCCAGGTGGACTTCAGCTCTAACCACAAGAGGGTACACGATGCTCTCTAGTCTCTAGCAAGTCAGTCATTCAATTGCAGCTCTTCCAAGGGGTGGCTTTGAGGATTCAGCATGTAGCACACTTCCCTTTGAATAAGCATAGTGGCAATGATCCAGCCAGAGGACTGCTTTGTGTCCGGTGTAGTCTCTTCAGGTAAGGCACAAAACCAAATCCCTGGTGACTTGTGTCCAACAACAGTTTGGGAAAGGGAAAGTAGGACATTAGTCCTGGTGTCTTGGCTACAAGCCTATTGGGCTAATTCCATTCTGGTTACTTAAGCCTGCCATTTTCTATGCCCTGGTGAACATGTATTATTAGATTTTAGGGCAGGCAGAGCTCATTGCCTACACCTTTCCTGGTGTCACAGTTTCATAGTTATTAGGGTCAGAAGGGACCTCAATGGATCATGAAGTCTGACCCCCTGCCCTGGGCAGGAAAGAGCGCTGGGGTCATACAGCCTCAGGCAAGTGCTTGTCCAGTCTCCTCTTAAAGACCTCCAAGGTAGGGGAGAGCACCACCTCCCTTGGGAGCCCATTCCAGATTCTGGCAGCCTTCACCATAAAGAAGTTATTCCTGATGTCATGGATATTTGAGCCACAGTAACTACAGCCTATTGCTCCAGGAAACACTCAGTGTTTCATACTATGTGTCTCAGGGATCAGCATAGATAAGTGGAAAGTGAAGAAAGGGGTGAACAGGAAAGGAAGTGACGTGGAACCTGGTCCAGCATTAATGAGAGCTCTGCTATGTGGGTCCCAAGTCACTCCTGTCTGGCAGCAGGAGCAAGGCCAAAAATGGAAACATGAATCAAGCACCTTATTGATATGTGAAGGACCATGTTTCACCCCACTGCCCCTCAAGCATGGTTTTTCATTGCCATATCCATTCAAATTCCTCAAACTTGAGAGCATGTGAGGGTTTGTGACTGACCAGTCTATACTTAAATACCAGGTGCTCACTTCAGATCCCTACTAAAGCTTATAACAGAACAACCTTTGTGCTTCTGGCTGTAAAACTTAGAGGATGAAGCTATAGGTCAGTACCATGCTTGGCTCCTGCAGGGCTTTGCCAAATGCAGGAGAGAGTCCCTGAATACTTATTGTCTTCCCCAGCATGGGTGTGCAGAGCTGCTAAAAGGTCACACTAGGGCCTTGGTCCAGCAAAACATTTCAGCCCATGTAACTTGAAGCATCTGTGTACATGTGGGTATGGAAGCAGCCTCAGCAAAGCCACTGGAATGACTGTATGTTTAATGTTACATTCATACTCAAGTGTTTTGCTTGAAACCGAGCAGAAAGCCTTCCTTTCTTTTGCTCGGAAATGCTACAGTGTTTGCACAAGCCTGACGGTGGATAAGCAATTTAATTTATTGTAGCAGTGCTCTTATTCTAGAAGGATTGAAGTCATACCAGTAGGAGACTTCATTGCCATAAACCTAATCTCCTCTCCTGTGAGTTATCTGTTTGGAAATCACACTGCTCAAGGCCTATATAATCTGACTTCATGTTGCATTAGCCCTAATTGAGAGAACTTGCTTTCCTCCTGCATGTCCAGGCAAAGATTGTTTGCCTACAACTTTATACAATTATCTGGCTCCCATAAATAAGCCAGAATGAATTCCCTTTGCTTGATTTAAAAACTGAAAAAGGAACTATCCCAGGGAAGGGAAAAAATAAAATCCATCGAATGCAACTCGACTCTGGCGTTTGCAGTAGTAGTTTGAGTGGCACAAGTCACAATGGAAAGAATAAATTGGTTCAGCAGGATGGCATGAGTATTCTGGTACATGAAACCCCAACAAAGTGTAACTCAAGTGATTATTACACTATTCTTCACCTAAATGACACACATGATCAGTGTAGTGGTTCTTTAATTAATAAAGGTATAAATAAACCCAGAGAATCTTAAGCTGCAGTTTCAGTTCTGGACTCCTTTTCTTCAGTAAAATCAAAATTTATTTTGCTGAGAGACGAAACTACCCTTTCCTTTTCTTATAATGCAATATGAGCTACAGTCTGCTCTGTTTCCATTGAAGCCAGTGGCGAAACTGCTGTTCACATCCCTTGTGCAGGATCAGAGCATTAAGAAAACTTGAGTCAAAAGCTGTAACGTTCTCAGGGTTGACTACTCTGATTATACTCTTCAGACTTCAACAGTGATTGGACACTGGGATTTCCTAAAAAGTGCCTAAACAATAGGCACGGACTGTCACGTACTGAATCTGCTTACTGTTACGGATCTTGACACCCCTTTTCCAGCTTCTAACTGAACACTGAGAAAGGACCACAAGGAAAACCAGATTAGGAAAAACACACCAAGAACTCCTACAAAGCCAAGAAGAACTCAACTTGTCGGCAATCTGTAAGTGGAACACCTCATAACAGAGACAGTTTTATGGTTAATAAAAGACATTTGCTTTGATTGATTACTGCCATAGCCAATAAAAAAAGGTTTACTTAAAAAAAAAAAAAAAAAGACTAGAGGTGCCCAAGGTGATGCTATATACAGAGTTACATGTCCAGAAACAGGGGAAGATGAATACAATTTTGTTGTGGGTAAGATGAGTAGAAGAATGAGTTCGTTCTCACCCAAGAGTTCATGGAGAAAGGCTGTACAGGGGTGCTGTGTGTTTTGCTCCACTGGCTTGCAGTAGGGGAGAGGAGGCAGATCAGTGTGCCTCTCCTGTCCAGCACTGTCAGCTCAAGGAGCGCTGGGCCACTGTATCAGACATCCAGTAAAGTGAGAGAGCTGCTGTGTACTCTCCTTGACTGGCCGCTTGGAGATCAGAAAGGGGAAGACATATGAAAAACACACAGGGCATAAACCAGGGTATCTGCTTACTTCCCGATTGTGAATGATGACAGAACTTCCCTAACCAGCCAACTTTTGTCATTCGCACAAGGGATATGCAGGTTTACTGTGGGAAACTGAACACTGCTGATCTGTAGTCAACATGAGTTGATGAGTAAACTTTCTCTCTTTGGCCTGGTTCTCCAAAAAGACTAGCATACGTGTGTGCCTGGATCCCAAGGAGGTACTGAGTGAAGATGACATGTTCAGTTTTGCTTCTGACTTTTGCCAATCAGTCCAAGTGCCATGTGCCTCCCCTCAGAATGCCTTATTGAGTTGCTCTAATAAAAGATACCAGATGTACCCGAAGATCCTTCTCCGCATATTGATTGATGGAATTAGCAGGTGCTGGTTAGTGTAAGATGCACAAACTTGTTAGTTAAACTTCCATCAATAAATTTTACATTTGAGGACAACGTTGCATATTACATAGGATGCGTTAGCTGCACTTAAATGTGAGCATCCATTTGTTCAAGCAGTAAAATGTGTGCTAAGCATGATCATAGCTAAGTTATGACATTTTGTGGGGGGGATCATCTCCAGATCATATTAAGATGCATTCAGCTATCACTGGATTGTGCCATGGAGATCATATGAATACAAGACTCCTGTGCAGTGCCAGGGCTGGGACTGATAATCAGCCCCAGCACTATGCCGGAGCCAGTTCAAGACAGTCAGCAAAGATGTGGCTCACCTTGTGGCTCCAGAGGCAGGAGCAACACCCTCTCTCAGTCTCAGCTCCACCTGCCACCAGTAGCAGAGGCCCTGCTTGCACTGGCATGCCAGAGGCGGACAATCCCAGGCTGGGGAGTGCTGGGAGCACAGCAGGGAGGGCATGGGCTCTAGGCATGGGGGTTGCATGTCCGTCCTGGTGCTGGGGTCAGTGACTGGGGAAGGGGAGGTGAAGGACGCCACGTCTGGCTCCACCCCCTACCCAGAGTGGATTGAGATCATAGTATGCATTACCCCATGTGACTGCTCATAACACATTCCAACAATAATGCTTACCAGGATCTCACATAAAACACGTGCTAAGTGTCCCATGCAACAAGGACCTAATTTTGCTTTCTCTATCCCATCCTCTTCCTAAGAGGTTTGTGGCTCTGATTAGCCGTGTCAATGTAGAACCTGCCAGTAGCAAGCAGAGTGTAAATTAGTGTGACAGTAAATTCTTCTGGAGTTTTAATGTGAACTCAAGTGCAGTCATTTACATAAGAGCACCACCTTTGGCTCAGCACCCTGCAATAAACAAGGCTTTGTTGATTACAGGCAGTCCACAAACAAAGCAGGCTTCTGAAATGAAAAAGATTAATGGTGATCACAGAAAGAAAAACATGCTTTAAAACAACACACCGGGTAGAAAAAGGCAAGTTGCAACAGCAAGTTTAGTGCTGGGGTTTTGAATAAGGGCCAGAGCTCCCCTGGTGCTCTTAAGCTTTGTTGGACAATCTGGGTTTATAGATTTGGAGCCAGATTCTCTGCTTGCATGAATCAGCAGAGCCCCGTTTTAGTCTGCTGTGCGGTGCTGACTTTTAGGAGCTGAGGACTGAGTCCTCAGAAAGGATGGTTACTCCAGAGAAGCAAAACACACCTTTTTTGTATGTTGAGTGATAACTCCCTGTAACTATAGGATCGCCACTGTGCTAGTGTCAGTTTTTCTCTCAGAAGTAAAAAGTTAACTATTTGTAATCTATCCATAACTCTTGCTAACTTCCAGATACCCTGTTTCGATCAGGTGGAAGTTACTGGGATAACCTGACACCTTGTTAGGGCTTGTAATCATCAGACTTTATTATCTCTGGTTAGTCAGCATCTTTTATACTCCATTTCTTACATGGCTTTAGAATATTAAAACTGTGTTGCATTGCAGGGCTGATGCCCCAGTAGTGACACAGACTGCAATACAATAGTTTTGGGTAAAAGCCATTGATTAAAAAATGCTTATGGGTGCCCATTATGTAATGGTATCTTAAGAAAGATTACACCTCCCGCCCTTACCCAGTAGAGGTCAGTGCAGAATGAATGTATAGAAATGATTTAATTCTTGACATGAGAAACCATTTTAAGTCCAAGAAGCAGAATGGATATCTTCTTTATTTAATTTACACTCCAGAGAAACTCCTGAAGATTTTTTAACGTGTCCATAGAACTGTGTTTCTTTCCTGGATTCAGATGAACAAGCACATCTTATTTTAAATGATCTTCTTGACCTGTAGGTAGAACCGTACTGGTTCTAGCAATATTTGCACAATAGAAATATCTGCTTGAACAAGTAATAGCATCATTACCAGTAGGCAAATTAACCGTACCCTTTAAATACATATAGACATTTTGACAGCATAGCTATTGTTCAAAACTGGGGCATGGGCAGTCAGGGAAGGTCACCTGGTATGTGGGCAGAGTCCATGGGCTGGCTTCCCAGGGGCCCCGGGTGTCAGAAGCCATACTCAGCATGATCCCACAAGCCAGTGCTGAGGCCAGGCTGAGCCAGGAGTCAGAACCAGTTTCAGGATCCAGAGCCAAGTCAGAGTATGCCAGAGCTAGAACCAGAGTTGGGCTATGCCAATGTTTGGAGTCAAAGTTAGGATTCACTAGGAGTCAGAACCATAATCCAGAGCCAGAGCCAGAGCCAAATCAAGGAGAATCAAAGGTCAGAGCCAGAGGCCAGACAAGAGAAGCCAGAAAGCACAGGGAGGTCAAGAGCAAGTATCTGAGTCTTTGCTCAGCCACAGCAGTGCAGGCCTTTAAATGCTGGAGTAGGCTGGAGGTGGGGTCTCTTGCCTGTGACCTCAGGGGATTGGCTGCCCTGACTTCCTGCTAGGACCAGCTGGGCCCAAAGCACTGATTCAAATCTCTACAGGTGGTGCCAGTTTCCCTGCAGCCTCGGGGGCCAAACTGCCCTGAGCCTCTGATTGGGACCAGCTGGGCCCAGGGCTCTTATCTGGCATCCTTCCAGCTACAGTATCTGTTTAAAGCAAGGCCTGGGCTATTTTAAAAAATGATTTTAAATTGCCTTTCCTAATTTGTCTAAATGTCCAAGGCCCCATTGGTAAATAACTTCCAGACAATGAAATGTGATTTTGATGTATGCTGCATGAAAAAAGTCAAATTGTTTGTCTCACTCCTGTAATTTACGCACTGTAATGTGAATTTCTAAGTGCACAGAGCAACAGGGCTGGCCTTTTTGAGTGTATATGCAGGACTAAGGAAGTAGGCATTAGGATTTGAATTATGACAAAGATGGGGGGTGCTGAGTCCCCTGCCCCCCTCCTCCCTACCCTCCCATAAGAGACAAGAGCTCTAATTTCATTAGGGTATCATGATGGGCAGCCCAATTTTTTTGCACATCCCACCAAGAGTCAAAATGCAATTTAAACCCTGATAGGCATGGATGGCATGATTCTGAGTGCATGTCAGTGTAAATCAGATTAATAAACTATAGGGACAGTTATGGTCACCTCATCTCTTCTCCTTCATAACATGGAACCTCACTCAAGGATTTCTGTTTCAAGCTCCCAATTTTTGTTTCATCTGTAGCATAGCTGTTAGAAAGACATTAACTCTTGACCTAAAGACTTAAGGAGATGGAGAATCCATCACATCCCTAGATAAATTATTTGAATGATTGATTAATTACATTCACTCTTAACAATTTGTTAACAGTGTCAGATTATTGTAACTTTACAACTATAATCATTATTAACCTGAAGCTTGAGGGAGCAGGGAACTCCTCTTGACACCTAGGGTGCATACACAAGTGACATTTTTTGCACAATCAGGCCCTGAAAGCTCTCTGCAGCCATAGCATAACACATGTGCATGGCTGCAGAGCACTTTTAAAATAGCCAATCATGTGAAAAATTAACCCTGGTCAAAGGAGATATTACATGAAGGTGCTCCAAAGCAGAGGACCTTCGGGAACTTGTATTCCCTCCAAAGTTAATTTTTCATGTGGGAGAAAGGGCTGGGCTGGGCTGGGCTGTCATGGGGAAGGGAAGGGGAAGGAGAGGGAGGTCCCAGCTACTGAATGGCCAGAGTTGAGGTGGGAAGGGGATGAAGCTTTTTTGCCTTGCCAGCCCCTACCAGCTACCCCAGCTAGCATATTGTGGGGAGCTGGGCCAGGCTCACAAGGTGAGGGGGCTCCATTCAGTCCTTCCCCTCAACTCTGGCCATTCAAAGCAGCCAGGAGCAGCCAGCACAGAGCTCCCAGCTGCTGAATGGCCACAGCTAGGGACGAGGAGGGGGGCGGGGGGCAGGAAACAGAGCCACCTTACCTTGCAGGCCCAGCTTGACTCCCCCCAATATCCCAGCCAGAGTACCCAGGGCAGGGGGGGGAGGTGCAAGGTGAGAGAGAACTGTACCCTCCCCTGCCCCTCAGCTCTGCCCATTCAGAAGCTGGCAGCACTCTCCCCTTTCTCGTCCCTCCCCCACTGACAACCCCAGAGCTGGAAAGGGCAGGGCTTGGGAGAAGGGTGGTTTGGCAGCCTCTTCAGAGGTCAGGGCCAGTGCAGTCTGGCCTCCCCCCTTTCTTCTGACCCAACACGTGAATGTCTCTTGGGCCAGGAGGGTGCTCTAATTCATGGTGCTTTTTGTAGAGCGCCATGAGTTACAGCAGGGCCCTATTGTCTGTAAGCACCCCTATTGGTAAACACGAAGAAAGAGCTTATATTACCATCTACTGATAAGGTATGAGGTAGGGTATGGTGGTGTCTAAGAGACAAAGTGTTTGAAAAAGGCAAACTGTTTGATCTTCCATAGACAAAATGCATCTGACAAAGTAGGCTCTTGCCTACAAAAGTTTCTGCCTCTCTGAACCAGTTAGTCTCTATGACACTGCCCTGCCCTGCCCACTGCCTGCCTTCAGACTAACACAGCAAGAAACATGAAATGATTGAATGAGCCTCGTTAGTATTGCAGTAATGCAAAAATTTGGGGCTTTCTTGTCAAAATGCATTTGACAAGGCAGTACTGAAATGTTGGATTGTGAAGATAGGGCACAAAGTGCTATGCTGGTGTTTACAGCATAGCACTGGTGCCAGTAAGTTGATGGCGGGTGAGCAACACAAAACTGGAAGGGAATCTTCTATGTCATCAAAACTGGTCCACAGCTAAGAAAGCAATATAATTCATGCCTAAGCCATAAGGCTGCTGGCAGAAGTTCAGTTGAAGGTGTGATGGGATCTGACCTGTGATCCTAAAAGTTGTGCCTCCTTCCGTGCTACACATGTAGTAAGACATGTAATTTTGGTATTGGAGATCAGACTTCAATCACTCCCTACTTGCCAGTACAGAGGAAGCCTTGGATCATGATCCCAGACTCCCCCTGCACCAGCAAAGGTGCCTAACAGTCAACTGATTGTTGGCTGGCTCCTGTGACTCACCGGGCTGGTTCCAGCCCCCAGGGCTAGCTGATGATCAGCTGATTGGCAGTAGCATCAGGACTAGACTGGGAACTGAATGGACCCTGGTGTGGTTCCTCCTGGCCACTGATCAACTGATGAGCAGCTGATTAGCAGCTGAAAGCCAGCCACAAAATTATTACACATATTTTGTAATAGTTTTGTAGCTGGTTTCACTTTTTGTCATGCCAATAATTCCCTTAATGTGTGGCTGGGTTACACTTTAAGACATGATTAACAGGTTAATAGCATCTTAAGTGTAACATCTCCCAGGAACCCAAGTGTTCCAGTACTCCCTTCATGCTATGGCATGTTGGTTAGGAACAGGGTCCGACTTACACTCAGACTCTTGGGGGGTCTGCGGCTGTGGCAGCCAGAAGCTGGAAGGAGCTGCTGATGCCTCTGCCACCTGAGCTACTTAGAAACATATGGGGTGGGATGGGGACTCTCATCTTTTATGGGGGCTCAGCCTCCCCTCCTCCTCCCCCCTGTATTTTGAACCTCGGTTGGGAAGCATTTGCCACTAGGATTTTCTGGAAGTCTAGCGGGTCCAGGAGTCTGCTGGGATGGTCTTCTGCCTGTACAGAGCAGTTCTAATTTGGGGGCTGAAGGAGATCTGTGCTCCAGGTCATGCTGGTTTCTCTAAACACATCCCTTCTTCCCATAGTGCCTGAAGTGGCTTTGCACTGAGCTAAATTTCCCTCCAGATGAAAACTTTGATTGTAGAAAGTTGTCTGTGTGCTGGCCATGAACTTTTTGGCTGGGTGCCTTCAGGCACGAAGTTGCTAGTCCAGTACATGCATTGAGCCTGAATCACTACAGCATTTCTACAGTTTGAAGTTGGTTCAGTTCCAGTGAACTCAGTGGAACCACACCAGTGCAAAGCTGCAGTAACTTAAGAGTCACTCAGGCCCGCTGAGCGGAAAGCTGCAGGTTCAGATGGACTGTGAGCAGCAATTTCATTATAATGTCTCACAAGCTATGAGCAGTCTTCCCTGGCCTTTTTTTTCTCATGTACTTTTGCATGGAAAATCAATTTCTGTGAAGGCTCAGCCTCCATGACAGCCCTGCTCTAGGCTTTGTCTTGACTGATCCATGCACTCATATGGATAAATAATAAAAAGAGCCTGTTATTAGGACTGTGCAAAGCTTTGGTCCCTGACTTGATTTGGTGAAGATTCGGCCCGATTTGGTGGCCAATTAGCTGAATTGAATCAGAGGACCCTTCAATCTCTCCAAATCGAATCAGAACCCTCCGAATGAATTTGGAGAGATTTGGAAAGATTCAGCGATTCAGACATAGACACAGCTTTAAATGTTTTTTTTACATACCTCGAGGTACAGGGTGGCTCATGAATGCTGCGATGCTGGGGTGGATAAAGTATCCCACTGGACCGTGGGGGGCTCCCCAGCATGCTCAGCAGCAGACCTGGAGGTGGACCAGAAGCACTTCCAGTCCACTTCAGGATCTGCCAGGGAGTACACTGGGGGGCCACCCCACATCCCCCCAGCTCAGCAACTGGTGCCTCCTCGGTCTGGGGGGCATCCAGGGACCCCTCATGGCCAATCACTGAGCGAAGTGGATATGGGGGGGCAGTCCACAGAGTGCTCCCTGGCAGACCTGGAAGTGGGCCGGAAGTACTTCCGGCCCACTTCCGAGTTTGCCCCTGAGCACGCAGGGCGTCCCCTTGTGTTCCTGTGGGACGCTCCATCTGCCCCAGCATCACAGCATTCACAAGTTGCACTGGTACCTCGAGGTATGTAGAAAAAACATTTAAAGCTGTTTCTATGGCCAAATCACTGATTCTCTGAACCACCATCAAATCTTTAGATTTGGATTCAACCGAACTGAATCGGGGACCGCAATCCAAATCAATGAATCAAATCACTGTCCCCAATTTAGGCCGAATCCAAATCTGTATCAAATAGATCTGCTTTCACATACCCCTACCTGTTAGTGCTCCCTCCCTTTCAGTGAATGAACTCTTACAAGTCCTATTTTGTTGGGGAGAGAGTAAAGATTACACAGACCCTGCTATGAATAGAGACCCTAAAATTGTGATAATAGTAGAGTTCAGTTTACATTAACATAACCTGGTGCACTGAGGAAAGAGCAGAATGATTTAGGACCCTGAGGTGGGGGGAGAAGGCAAATGAGATTATTAGCTCTACATGCAAACACTGTTTTATAAGGGAAAGTCCTTATTTATATACATGCAAAGAAGGCTGACTGATTCTCAGGAAAAGTTAGTTCAGTTTCCTGCTTCATTCTGGATTTTCTTATGCAAATCATTCAGGTTTTCTCTGCTTCAGTTCTCTTCTCCAACCCCTTGCCTGTCTTGTCTATATAGATTGCAAGGTATATAGGGCAGAATGGAGGGTTTGTGCAATGCTTGGTACAACACAGCCTCTAGATGTTGCCGTAGACAAATATAGACACGTATCCTTGGGTCATCTTCCTACGTTGACTTACCTGCTGATAGGCCTACAGTATCCATCCCCAAAACTCGATAAATGTGCCAGTCCTGTATATGTGCCCCCCTCAATCCATCTATAAAACAGATTACACATACCAATTGCCCCATTTAGGGTGACTTGGAAGAGAGAGCCCAGAAAAAGGAAATGGAGCCAGCGGGGTAATTATATTCCTCTTACGCTCTTTTCAACTCATTTCCTTCTTGCTTACCTGTTTTTGTCCTCCTGCTACCTAATTCTCCCTCTCCCCATATGCTTCTAATGTCTCCATTGACCAATTGAACTAAAATGATGTTACTAATCTGAGTGAGTTTTTCACAAAAAAAGAAGAGATTTTCACAAGCTGTTACCATTATACCATGTAAACATAAAGTACTTGTTCTAGTACTCCCATAACCCATTATGTGTGATGCTTTACATAATGCAAACACATTGGCAATGGCTGTCATCTCGCAGGCCATCACATTTGATTAGCCGGGAAATCTAACACTACTGTCTTCTTTGGGTGTAGTCTAGGTTTATACCGGTGTAGGTTACAATGGAGGTGAAGCTAATAGTAATAATGTGAATCTTGATCTTGTTGATACCTCTGTTATATGATTTTGAGTCCTCTGACTTTGGAGAAATTATTCCTGATTTACACTGGTAGAAGGCAGACCACACAAGGCCCAGGGAGACAGCTTCATTTAATTTTTCTTTGATAAACAACAAGCCATCAAAATTATGACAGAATAGTGAGTGAACACATCAGATAAAGGCCAGGTCTAAAAATTGTGCTAATTGTACTTGGTCGGCTGCTTTAAATTAGTCTTATTACTTTGCTGCAAAAGTTTTGTGTGGACACTTTTTTTTTTTTAAATGTGGCTGAAATGTAGCACCCTTTATTTTGTATTTGTACAGTATCTACCAGGATGAACTCCCAGTTTTTGGTGAAGATCAGTGCTCCGTACAACAGGAAATATAAGGAATAGCTGAACTTGCTTATTAATAGCTTAAGCTAAACCAGCTTTAGCCATGCTTAGTCCCAAAACACATCACATGAACTAATCCAGTTTTAACTCATATTATTTGAGGGAATGCTTGGGTGTACGTGACACCATGTGCACAGTTGAAAGAACTGAGAAAAGATGTGCAAAGCCATAATATTAAAAAAGAAAGGCTGCTTGCATATGCAAATAAAATAACTATGTATGCAGATTGCAGTCAGCACCAAAACAGATCATTTGCATTTGAAATTTCTGTTTAACATGCACAAATATTTTTGAGTACAAATGATATATGCACTGTTTATAGAAGGGAATCTCATGCACTCTTCTTCGATAATTCATCTTCACTCCAGTCTTCATCTTTGCCTTCACTGTACTGGATCCAAAGCTGGCATAAAATGGTATAACTCACTTGACTTTGCCTTTTTTTTTTAAATGGAGTACATGATCTATGATTTGGGTGGACAACATTAGGACAGTATTTCCAACAAAAAGGACAAGACTTTAAATCTAAATTGGTCTCCAATTATACTTCGCCAAAGAAAGCTGCTGTGAAAAAGAATAGAAAAGCAACCTCAGTGGCCTAATCTCTCTGACATATATCATTATCAATCATTATTATTGTATTATTTCAGTGCTATCAGTTGGTTCAGTGCTCTGCTTTTCTAGTAATGAGGTGTTCTTTTGCCCAAATTTGGGCTTTCAAGTGGTATCAGTAGCTATTACTGGGGCGGGCAGATTTGAATTGCACTTTACAAATTTCTACTACGAGTGAGTTTTGCAAGCAGTTTGTCTGGAGGTTACTTTGGAGGCAGAAATTATCACATAGGTAAAATTAAACTTGTGGGTACAAGAGCCCCTTATTAGAAATAACACAGTCTGTTCCCACCTCTATCTGTTCACGCTCCTCAGAGACATTTTCTAGGAAATTATTCAAGTATACAACTCTTTTTCTACTTGATTTGCTCTGAAATTATATGCACGGTTAAAACAAAGGTTAATTATTGATTGAGTTTAATGACAATAAAAGGAACAAACCGTGTGAAAAACCAATGGTTCTTTCATTTTTGCTGTCATAGTTCCTTTATAGCGTTTGATTCAAATTCCACCCCATGCAAAGAGTTGCTAACAACATCCTATTTCAAATTCTAATGTGCTGAAGCTGTAGCACAAGCATGTGAGCTGGCAGGAATCAAGTTATTTGTAAAGTCTACACAGGTTTATCCATTCATCCCTGCATTCTGGGGTCATTAAATTGTTTTCAAACATTATTATTTTATTGTTTTGCATGAAGAGGTGCACATGGTATATACAGCAAGTTTTACAGAGGAATGGTTCACTTCATTGTTGTACCCGAGGTTGTTCCTTCTCTGCACATTCATCATTACGTGCAGTTCCTTCAACTTCAGTTGAGAGCTGGAAGGGAAATCAGCTGGAAACTCACTCTAAAAGAGGTTATTCTTTTCTTGGAGTCCGGACATATACCATTCCTTTACTGGTGTGAAAAAGGAGTGGACAGGTTTTGTAAATTTGAGATTTGGACAGGCTCCCTTGACTTCAGTGACTTAAGACCAAACCTTATGTGCTATATAGATGAAGCAGTCCTTCCACTGTGACTGTAATTTTGTCTTCCGCTCACTCTGAAGATGAACTAAGAATCAATTTAGGTTTTAAATGAAGATGGTTATGACAGCAGGGAGCTGAGTGCAAGAAAAATAGTGTCTGATCCAGATGCTTTATACCAGGATGCTTGCGTTCAGTTCCAGGAAACCACTTTTGGTTTACACCAGCATAATGGAAATAAGAATCAGACTAAACTGCTGAACACGGGTCAATGGGCATTGTCTTTCCAATATGCATCTGTGCCTCAGCCTACCAGCCAAGATAATTAACTCCCTGCTAAAGAAAGCAATTTTGAGACTGTAGATGTGGGCAGGAAATAAGCTTTAGAAGTAGACCATGGAGCCCATAAGGCTGGGTGAAGCCCTTTTGAGTTGGCTTGCAAGCTTTCTTTTCTTTTTTTTCTTTCCTTTTTTTCCTTTTTTTTCCCATGCATATATTATGAAGAGAAGAGCTTGAGTTGCTAGTGGAATTTTCTAAGCTTCTGGGCATCCACATAAGCTGTAGCTTTTTTATGCTCAAATGTTAAAGAGTTTTCACAACTGACCTTGTCTAGAGAACAAAGATGAAGACAGCAATATTAGCTTGACCTAATAAAAGCGCTTCATAAAAGTCATGGTTTGTGTTACAAAGGGCTACTACAGGAGAGGGGAACTGTGCCTTGAAAACTATTTATGAGACAAAGGTTAAAGATCAGATTTCCTTTACTTGTAGATTATACCTGAACTCAGAGATGAATCAGGCTCTTTTGAACTCAGACAGTTACCAGCTGAATCACTATAGAAGTCCAGAGAAAGACTGGTCTCTTAAGCGTATCATTAGATCTTGACGTGATATGGACAAATCCCAGTGGGAGTAATTTGCTGAAAATATCTCATGCTTATATGTAGATTGATTCCAGTAATATCAATAGAGCTATAAAGATGCTAACTGCTTTAAAATGTTCAGCAAAGCTAATTGACAAAAGAGCAACATAATAGCCCCAAAGTATTGAAATGGTTTGTTGCTTTAAGCCAACACAGCTTAGCGGGGTTGCGATAGCCCCAGAAAACACAGAGAAATCCATTCCTCTGAAATATTAAAAATTCTCTTTTTCAGTGGCATAACGGGGAGCATCTCAATTGACTTTTACAGTTACTCCACATGTATGCTAATGTTGCTAGAAGCCAAATTTGCCCCTTTCTATGTAGTACTTTACAGTTATTTCTGGGAAGTGGGGTTTCCTCTCCACCCTACAAAAAGAGGTGATTGTTGCAACCGTGTAGGAGCAAGTTTGGCATGATATAGATGAATTCATGGGAATAGTCTTTTAATACAAATGCTCCAAAGCCTATTGAAGTCAATGGAAAAGCTCCAGATGACTTCAATGGGCTTTGGATCAAACCCAAACTCTGGAGCCTAGAAGTCTGGAAGCCTCAACTGGGGGATGAAGTCTTAATTGTGTGAAAAAGAGGAAGAATTCTGCAAGGTCAAACTTGATCACATGTAATGGGCCTGGTTGAGCGAAGTGCTGAGAGTTTCCATAAGGGCCCTCAAGCTTTCAAGTTCTTGCACAATGAGGTCCTATATCAGGGTAAATGAGGTCCTATATCAGGGTAAGCGAGGCCTGATTACTACTCTCATTATGAAAGAAGCCTAGTCAATAAACTGACCCGTTCAATTTTCTTGCTCATTTCCCTGCCGATGAAGTTCAGATGTGATTCTGGATCTAAAGAGCAGAGGTTTTGGTACCAATGCTTTTGACTTGAGTTCATCTCTTGAGCTTCAGAAGTGACATGGAAATGTGTTTCTGATCTAACAGAAGACTCTTCCCACAAGGAATGATCTAACAGCAAAGAAATAAATGTGAGTTGAACTCTAAAACAATCTTTCACTATAAAGTTTCCACCCAAAGAACTAGTTATATGCCCGTTTTAATGAACAATATTGTTCAAAGAAACTGTAAGAAGCTACACATTTAAGAAAAAGAGAGAGAGATGCAGCTAGAGTCAGTTAAACAATTGACTAATAACTCAGTCAACAATATTCTTATCCTAGGTGGTAGTTATCAGCTTAGACAGCTGTTACAATCTTTCACTGTAAGACTTAAAAGGCTAACAACCAAATTCAATACCACATTGTTTGTGTAGTAGTGTTTGTTTAGAAGTAAATCACTCATAAAAGTGTAATTTCCTGCTGATACATAATGGCGGATGGTGACAGGAAGCTGCTTGGAGCAGATTGAAGCACTGAGATATGCAGCACTTTAACTTGCCAGCAGCCCTTTACCTCAGCTGTAGAATGACTATTTTTTTACACAAAGCCACACCTAAGTTAGCATCAACACATTAGCTCCTGCTGAAGAGATCTCCTTTCTGCTTGTGCTACCCAAGATAAGGTAAATGCTGCCATCAACAAGATGAAGTCACATTTCTCCACATCAGGAGACCCTCCTGCCATTGTGATCCTGCTGGGTAAGACTCTCTTCGCAATTTTTTTCATTAATTTGTCATGATTTATTTTACATACATTTCATTCTTTTCCTCCTTTGCTTCAGTCTATTTCAGTTTCTCATTTTCAGTGCTGCGATGCAGGAGGAACTCTACTGAGTTTTGGTAGAGTTATTCCAGATCTCTGGCAGTTTAACTAAGAGCTACATTTTAATGTGGAGATAGGACTTCTTCCCAGCCTTACCCTTGAGGGTTCCCTTGAGCTCCATGTAATGCCTACTAGCATATAGGAAACCAGGGTGCTTTCAAAGCCTATGGTCTGCTAGACTTCCTCCATTTTATAGTAAAATAAAATGATGCTCTTCACCCCAGGGTGTCGAGGGAGCTAGCAGGGGTTATTGCAGGGCCCTTGGCACAGCTTTATGAGCGCTCATGGTGCTCAGGCCAGGTGCCAGATGATTGGAAGATTGCCAATGTGGTCCTCATCTTTAAGAAAGGGAGGAGGAAGGACCCGGGCAACTATAAGCCCGTCAGTCTAACCTAAATCCTTGGGAAACTCTTGAAAAGATAATCAAGGAGCATATCTGTGATGGGCCGGCATCAGGAGTGATGCTGAGGGGTAACCAGCATGGTTTCATTAGGGGCAGGTCATGTCAGACCAACCTGATTGTCTTTTACGATCAGGTCACAAAAGCATTGGATGCAGGTGTCACTGTGGATGTAGTCTTTCTGGACTTCAGCAAGGCCTTTGACACTGTCTCTCACCCCATCCTCGTTAAAAAACTAGGTGACTGTGACATCAATGCCTACACAGTCAGATGGATTGCAAATTGGCTGAAGGGTCATATTCAGAGGGTGGTGGTGAATGGGTCATATCCAATCTGGGGGGAAGTGGGCAGCGGGGTTCCCCAGGGCTCAGTCCTTGGGCCCTTGCTGTTCAATTTCTTTATCAGCGATTTGGACGATGGGGTTAAAAGCAACCTGTTCATATTCTCTGGGTGAGGTGGGCACGCTAGTAGGGAGGGAAAGACTGCAGAAAGACCTGGATAGGTTACAGAGGTGGGCTAACAAAAACAGGATGCGTTTCAATACAGACAAGTGCAGGGTGCTGCACTTGGGCAGTAGTAACCGGCAACACACTTATAAGATGGGAAACTCCCTTCTTGAG
>JAGPOW010000304.1:13567572-13582501 GCA_030014935.1 Caiman crocodilus
GGTGTGCTGGACATTTTTCCTCCCTAGATGCAGCACTTTGCATTTCTCCTTGTTGAACTGCATTCTGTTGTTTTCTGCCCACTTGTCCAACCTGTCCAGATGTGAAGTTGTTGGAGAGTAGGTTCAGATTAGACATCTGTAGGAACTACTTCAGTTAGGGTGGCTAGGATCTGGAACCAACTTCCAAGGGAAGTGGTGCTGGCTTCTACTCTGGGGGTCTTTAAGAAGCGGCTCGATGCCTACATGGCTGGGGTCACTTGAGCCCAGTTTCTCTCCTGCCCAGGCAGGGGGTTGGACTTGAAGATCTACAAGGTCCCTTCCGACCCGACTTCTATGATTCTGTGAAAATATGCCCTTGAATAAAGCTGTTGTTATTCATATTCTGATTCTTGAGATACATCTCACAGGCAGGGTTCCCATTAGTACCCAGGAAATGTGATCAGCCCATGCTAACATCAGGTATAGTGAATGCCATGAGGATGTATCAAATAGAATCCTATATATCTCAGGTATACTTGGGATGACTTGTTATGAAGTGCCCATGGGGACACCAGACAAGAATAAGGAGCATTCAGCTAGCTAGAATTTCACAAAGTGTACAGGGGTACAAGGACAGTTCCCTTTATCTTCCCTTTCCTTCTGTCACAACCGTGTGAACTTGAGCAGGATCTGACCCTAATCCAGCCTTTATTTCTAAGCCATTGTGTTAATGGAGGCTCTGAAGGAACAACACTTTGTTTGATAGAATGACGGTAATTGAATTGGAGTTCCCTGGATTCTTCTCATAAAGACAGGCTGGTGACTTTGTATAGCTTCTTGGGATCACTTTTAACAATGCACAGAAAAGAAAAACAAAATCAGAAAAGATCATGGAAAACTGAAATACTTGGCTATATTTGGCTATATTTAAAGATTAAATTACTGTTTAAAATCTCAAAGCATTAATATAAGCACAGACTGGACATCAAATCCACCTTTCGTCAGCTGATAATTTCTGATTTCTTTGCAATACTGAATGATCTTTGCAATACTGAATGGTCTCTAAAACACCAACAGTAGGGCATGTAGCACAAGAAAATTGTCCCATCTCTCCATTAGGGATTACTGATGTTATTGACTGGTTCCTTTTGGGCACATCTACATAAGATGCGTCAATGTGCGTTAGCCTAAGTTAATGGTCATTACAGACATGTGTCTACGCGTGTATGTCCTCCATGCGCATAATTTATGCTAATCATGCCTAAATTTGATACCTGCAAACGCAGGTATCAAATTTAGGTGCAATTAGTTCATACTTCATTAATGCACATGTAGATGCAGTCCAGTGCTAACTTTAGTGCTGAGTCTGCCCTGCCACTAGTGGGCTGGCTAAACTTCAACCCAAGGAACATCCAGAGGTCGAGGTGCAGGGCACCTGCCCTAGGGCCCTACCCCCTAGCTCCCCACACACACACACACGATCCCCCACTCTGGGCTTGAAGACCCAAAATATTGTAAGTCATTTTTGCTTTGTATATCGTTTCCCACTTGTAAGTACGTTTTTTTATAGTTGTTGGGTGGAGAGGCTGGTGGAGGGGCTCTGTTGGATGGGGGCGGTCTGTTTCTTTAGGGGGGGAAAGGGAGAGATAGGGGTGGGTGTTGTGTAGGTAATAAAGTATTTTTGTTTCACCTGTGTCTGTGTCCTGATAGTAGTGCTAGGGGTTGGCAGAAGGTAGAGGGTTTGTGTAATGCTGGGCACTCTTACTTAGCAAACTGCACTCATTAGAAGTGCCTGCATCTCATGTGTATCTGCAGCGCAGCACACCTCCATACTGAAAAAATGGCAGCTGTGTGCTTTGAACTAAAGCACATCAGAAGTGATTTAGTATAAAGCATACTGCCACCATTTTCTCAGCAGAGGCACTCTATGCCGCTGATACATGTGATGCAGAAGGCTGCCAGAACATGTCAATTTACATGCTCCAGCAGACTCCATTAATTGAGTCTGCTCCGAGATGCTGGATTTCCAGCGCATGTGTAAGTGTCCTTAATACGCATTAGATTAATGAGCATTAAATTTAGTTGTGCTTCAATGCACATGTGGACATACTCATTGTATGCAAATATTGGGTCTAATTAGAGGAGCACTGACTCAGCCCAGCAAACCTGCCTTGGGAACAGAGAGCCAAGTTATCTGCTAAATGCCTTCTGCATTGGCAATAGCAATGGGTTGTCCCAAGTATACCTGGAGACCTGAAATTGGCCCTGGAATTGGAACTCAGTAAAAAAGTCTGTTGATATTGGCCTGAAACACTAATAGGAGTAAACATAACAAAACTTAAAATATCACTAGAGTAAGCATGTAAATCTCAAACTGTGTCGTAGGAGTTGACTGACTGACTGTAATGCTGCCTATTTTTACATGGCTTTTTTGTTGTTGTTACCCCACATACAACTTTCATCGCATGTATTCTAACATTGTATGACCCTAGCACATTCCCTATAGTCCACATTGTTAGAAATGAAGTAGGGGTTCAGTTCCTGATCCGTGGGACGTCATCCTTTTGCAAGTTGCATAGTTCACAACTAAATATATCTTTTCTCGATGCTTGCCTTAGCCGGAGGAAGAGAAGACTGTCTATTGGCTTCCTCTTAATGAAACAGTTGCTAAAATAAACTGTCTTTGTTTAATTAAATGCCTACGGTCTCAGTCAGGTGCAACTCCTTTTTCTTCAAACAAAAGGATAATAAAGGAAGTATACAAGTACCATGTAACCTCGTCATCCTCTTTGAGGAGAAGAAAGGTTACAAGCCAGTCATATGTTTCCTTTATTACCTCAAGGACCGAATGAAACAGCTGTCAATCTGGAGGCAGCAGGATGTAGGAGGATCTTATGCAATGTGAAAGCAGAATAGGATCTGGTTAGCAGCAGGGAGGTGGGGAAACTTATTCAGCTGGTGGACACATATTCAGCCAGGCGGTTCCAGTGAACCCAACAGGATTGCTTAAACAAGTGCCCACCACTGAGTAAAAGGCTCCATAGTCAGGCAGTAGCTTGCAAAATCTATCTTTGCTGGGGAGGACTTGCTGTCTTTTCTGTTTCTATATAGACACTACTGTTATTGTTGTTTGAATTAGAGCAGCCCCTTGTATAGCCCCTGCTGAGCTCAGGGCTCTTTTGTCATAGAGTTCTTTTGTCTGTACACAATCTAGGATGGGCCCTGTCCCAGAGATCTTACAGTCTAAGTAGACAACATGGGCACAGGATGGGAAGGGAAACAGGGACACAGAGGCCACGTCTATATGAGATGCTGACTGTGCAGTCATTACTGTACAGTCATTTCGTACTTGTATAAACAAGTATGAAACGCATGCACAGTAACCCGAGTTACTGCGCAGTAGTGGCAACAAACATCTTTTTTATTACCCCACTGCACAGTAGTCTAATACTACTACACAGTAGTGCCCTGTCAAAGTCATTGCCACACGACGCTACTGAGCAGTAGTATTGGGCTACTGCATAGTTAGCGTCTCATGTAGACATGGCCAGAGAGAAGCAATTTGTCCAGTATTATGTGCAGATGGGAGACTCATGACAAAACCTAGTTCTGTGAGGTTCTGGTAAACTAATCCATAATTTTTCTCCTCCTGCTGTAGTGCAGAAGGTGGACAGTTAAAACGAATGGAAGGAAAACCCTAGTTAAAATGGTTGAGAACATCTTTCAGAGATGGCTTCTCTCTGAATAATGTTGAGAAATGCAAGGTGGTTTTGTAGCCACTGCTCTGTGCAGTAGCATTGGGATTTCAGTTTTCTGCCCGGGTCTTGTGGAGTTCTACCACCAGTGTCAATCAGGATTGACTCAGCTACATTCAAGTGAAACTGAGGTGCGATCAGCATCAGGCTGTCCTTTCTATGGTCATGGTAAGAGTCTGTGGGAGTGGTGGTGACGTCCTTTTCCCACCCTGAATATTCCTCACAGCAGAACTGGGGTTGATCCTCACTTCAGCATCTTAGCTCCAGTTCTGAGTTTGATATGCAACAGAACAGTCTTGGGTGAGAAAGCACTGAACCAAACACAGTAAGTGGCAGGACATGACCTTACAGGCAAAGTCAGCTCTCCATTGTACCAGGAACTGGTAAGTGGGGAGTAACCTCAGTGACAGCACTGGAATTCAACACTTCAAAATTGCATATCTTTGGAGTGCAGAAAGGGCCATTAGCTCATGTCATCTTACCTCCTGCATAAACAGGCCACAGGACTCAGTAACTCCTGCAAAATGCTCCAAACGACTTGAGATTGAATCTGTTTTTAGGAAGACATCTAGTCTTGCTTCAAAGACTCTAGAGGATGAAGATCCCACCATACCCCTCGATAAACTCTTCCAGTGATTAGTTGCCTTCACTGTCAGTTCCCCCAGTGCAAATAAGAGGAGCAAAGGGTCTTTCTAGCATGATAAACTGATGTAGTTCTACTTAGAAAACAAGAAACAGTACCATGGTTGACAGTAAATGTTGTGGACCCTATTTTGATGCCATGGAAATGAAAAACCTTTTCTTCCTCATGGCTGGTCCAATTTTCTAGCTCAAACCCTGCACACCAAGGCAGATGAGTTACACAGGTTTGCATTAATTCGGGCAGATTTTTAACAAGTGTTATTTAACCAAGGAAAGTCACTCTGTCCAGGTCACCAGGGCACTAGTTAGAATGTTATCTAACCCAGTCATTGTTATTTGACAGGATAAGTCTCTCTTGGCCTTAGAGAGGGAGGTAACTTTGTTCAAGAGGCCTCCAAGGACATTCAACCAGAATTTCTTTTCCTATTTTTGAAAACGTCTCCTGCTGAAACACCCTTCAAGGAAAATCACAAATGCAGGAAATAACAGTTACAGTAATGCTTGTTTTCCCTCAAAGAAGGAATGCAGGGATGTTGCTTTGGAACAGATTTTCTTTTCTGTTGTTTTGGTGCGGGAATGTCATTTTCTTGAGCAATGAAACATGCTTCTAGCCACGCACATGGGTTTTTTCCCCAACACGTTCACGCTCCTAAAATTAAAGTAGCTTTTTCCATCTCTAGCCATGCTTTCCCAAAAATAGCTCAATGTAGTTCTGGTGTAACTATTGCAAGGACCCAATGCCAAGTATGCCAACGAGGAATTAGACAGAGTCATTTTCTCTTAACTGTAGGATAAGTTCTATACACAGCGAACTTCAAGAAGCCTCTTATCATTTCCAGTTTAAGGAGTCTCCTGTTCATTTATGACATAGATTTTTTGTCCATTAAAAACAGATGTATTTGATCATGAGATCATGCTATCCAGATACAAAAAGGAATATTGTGGAGATCTGAAATAAAAATAATTCGGCAAATGTAGGCTGGCATTTTCAAAGCCACCTGTGAAAGTTAGATGCCAGACTCCTAGCAAATGTCCCTTGAAAATCCAGCCAATGCTTTCATTTTGCAATGGGTATGCTCAATGTCATATATGCCTCATCTAGATACCATGTTTCTCCATGCTAAGCAGATGGCCCAGAGCTTGGAGATCTCTATCTGCACCTCTCTCTGGGAAATTATCCTGTTTACCCATTTTATAGGTTTTATTATTTTTTACAAAGAAATGGGGAATCCTAGCTCTTTTTTATTGCTCCATATAATCCACAAGAGACTCCTACTATATCCATGAGTGGGAAATGAGCTGATTTATTACATCCTCTCAGCAGTCTCCTCGAGCAGCATCCTTTTGTCTCCACTGTCAGAAGGTAAGGCCCCAGTTCAGGACAGCAGCCCTGTTCAGAGAAGCATGTGAGCACATCCTTATTTGAGGCCTATATTTGACGTTATGCTTGTACTTACATGCTTTCTTCAATGAGGCATTCAAGATTCCTCTAAGTAGCATTCCCACAACAGACAGTGGCAATGAAGACAGCATCTGCCTTCCCCAAGTAAGAAATAGCCCATTTCAGAGCCCTAGCCCCCCATGCCATTTTCTCTTCACAACAATTGAATTGTACTGAAATCTAGCATCTGCTGTTAGTTTAAAACTCTGGTAATACGTTGTATTTCAAGAACACCTCTTAGCTGAGGACCTCGGCATGCTTGGCAGCTGTTAATAGTGATGTCTAATTAACAAAACCCCTCTGAAGCCCTCTCAGTACAATGTCCATTGTATAGAAAGGAAGGCTAACATGACATTCCAAAGGACTAACACATAAGGGTGCAGACAGAAATTATGTGTGTTGTGTGATTGGCCCCTTGAAAGAGCTATACAACCATGCCCTTAAAGAAGGGCACAGCTGGAAAGCATTTTAAAAGGGCCTGGTCCCATGACAATGTGAACCCTCATTATACGAGGGTTCAGATGAAGGCACTCCAGAGCAGAGCACCTTTATTAACTTTAGTCAGTGTATGCCAGGAGCAGGACAGGAGCAGCCTAGCCCTTCTCCCAGCGCTGTCTTCAGAAAGAGAGTGGGGAAAGATAGTGGAGGAAGTTTTGTCTGGTGTTTTTTCAGCCAGCACTGAAGGGTGGAGCAGGTGGATTGGATCCTACACAAAGTGGGTAGGATCCAATCCATCCACCCCATCCTCCAGCACCAGCTGAAACAAACCCAGACTCAGCTAGGTCTGCTCTCTTCTCCCTTTCCCATTCTGAAGGTAGTACAGGGGCTAGGAAGGGAGTGGCCACTCCAAATTGCAGCTGGATCCCAAAACCCTGGGCCCTAACAGCAATCATCTCTTGGGGCTAGGGGATCGCTGTAACTCATGGTGCTTCCTGCAAAGTGCCATGAGTTATAGCTGCACTTCTGTCTGCGTCCATAGTCTCCTATGGAGCTTGTTAGGTAAAATATTGGGTACCATTAGGATAAGACATTGGTCTCTAGTAGCTGGAAAGCCAAGATGATGTTCATGTTTTTCCCTGGACTGTCAAAATATGATCAATTATGCATAATTTTGATATGGAATAAAGTAAAATCTACAAAAACACTGCATTTATTGATAGCATTTATCCAACTGCTCATTAAAAAGCAATAGAATGTGCTAATCTTGTAGGAATAGAGGGAATGATAGTAACACCAAGAATATGCCAACATGGGAATGATGCAAAAGGTAGAAGTCGATGTACATGTCAAATGCAAGTTGAGCCCTAAAGCTGATTTGTGAAACATTATTGCTTTACTGTAGCTTGCATCATGGAGACATCACCGTGCAGTTTCCTTGTCTTTTATAATCTAAGGCATTTATAATCATGTCAAATGACACTCAAACTGAACTTTATGATCAGAAACATCAGACCTATGGTTCAGCACTCAGCAGCACTGAAATTAGATTTACAGTCCTGAAACCTTAAAATCCCACCTGATCTGGAGAGTTAATTCAACTGATCACCACTAGTTCCCATAAAATAAAATATTTTCCCTTCCTCCCAAACAAAGGTAACTATGAGGCTGAAGGACTGAAATTTGCTAAAGAGTTAAAATGATTTAATATATTTAAGAGCATTTCAAGCTCAAATACCATTTTGCATTGCACAGTCATCTCACAAGAAAAGACCTAAATATCTGACTGAGCTGAGGATGGAAGATTGTAAAGATCAGTCTTTACATGAAATGAATGCCTTTTCTCATGGTTTTATACTACTTGGGAAAATAGTTATGCAAACACAGGTGTCCTGCCAGCATCACTGAGGACTTTGTACAGCTGAAAGGGTGTACCTTCAGTGGATCAATGCACAGGACTTGGGCCCAATACCCAATGCAACATAGCCATAGTCCCTCACAGTTAGACGAGTCAGGGATAAGGTAATAACAGTAATTTCACAAGGTACTTTCAAGTGCCTGAGAGATGAAAATGTATACAGAAATAGAAAATAAGAGCTTCTCATGAATTATTAATCCTTGCATACTACTACTACTGCATGCTATTCTCTATTCTATTTGCAGTACTCTAGCAGAGGGCAAAGGTCACTTTACGCAGAATAAAAGGGCTGTAACAGAAGTGAGAATCCTTCTCAAAGGTTCAAACAGACTGCATCAGGAATTCCCCACTCATTGTACTGTTTCGATTTAGAGAAAACCTGTAAAAACCTCTATCCAGAACTCTAGCTCTTTTTTAATAATGTTTACCTTCCAGGTTGCAACAGGAAGAACTATCTTGGGACAGGCTTCTTAAATCTCATATAACAAACAGACTTTAAAAACCTTTACCATTTGTTTCAAATATCTTTGAAATTAACAAAAGAGCTCAATTTCTGAATTATTATATTTAAGCTGTCTTTCAACTTTTATTTTTCCCAACAGCTTTAAATCTCTCTGTGGATGCAGATCTAGTGTTGGCACATGCAATTCTATACTTTAATCATTTTTTTAACTATGGGATCAAAGCAAGTAGGCTTTTATTGCACTAGTGTCCTAACTTAACTATTTAGTGCCAGAAATCAGGATTTCTTGTTGCCTTGTCTTAACACAGAAAACTTTCCAAATTAAGTTAGGTCTTCCAGATATAGAACTCTTCCCCCTACCAAAAAATAAATTTGACAGTATTCTAGCTGTTCTGTTTAAGAATGTATAATTGCACAAAAGAACAGTGCAACACAATTTTTATATTCACTATGGAGCCTTGTGTACAATGGACTATGCAAGGAGAAATCTGGTAATAGACACTATGAAAGCATGAGCTTATTTTTACTTCTAAATGCCTTTTTAATACTTTTCACATTGCTTTGCTCAGAGAAATGTAAGAATGGTTTCTTGATGGTCTCTAGCAAGATTCCTTAAGTATAGAATTGCACGGTGGTGACATTCAACCTGGAAAAACAACTGTGGAGCCGTAGTACAGTAAGGATTCCAATATTTTTCCCCACAGCATCCCCAAGTCTGAGCCCTGTCTACACTATAGTATGCGCTGCTGCTCTTATAGCTGCTATCACTGAAGCTACAAGTTTGCTAGTGTAGACTCATTGTTAAAGGGAGTTGTTGACAATTTTGTGTCTGGATCTTACTGGAATGAAATTCAGAAAGTTTTTGGAGAGCATTGGGGACAACTTTCTGGTGCAAGTGCTGGAGCAGCCAATTAGAGGCCATGCTCTTCTTGACCCTGTTGACAAAGAGGGATGAATTGGTGGGGAGTGTAGTAGTGGATGGCAAGTTGGGCAACAGTGACCACAGAATGATTGAGTTCAGGATCCTGAGGAAAGAAAGGATGGAGAACAGCAGAGTAAGGACTCTGGA
This sequence comes from Caiman crocodilus, assembly GCA_030014935.1. NCBI lineage: Eukaryota > Metazoa > Chordata > Crocodylia > Alligatoridae > Caiman > Caiman crocodilus. The sequence goes on from JAGPOW010000304.1 coordinate 13,576,777, forward strand.
TTTCAGAAAAGCGGACTTCAACTCACTCAGGGAACTCATGGGCAGGATCCCCTGGGGATACAATCAGAGGGGGAAAGGAGTTCAGGAAATCTGGTTGTACTTCAAAGAAGTCTTACTGAGTGCAGGAACAAACCATCCCAATGTGCAGGAAGACTAGCGAGTATGGAAGAAGACCAGCTTGGCTTATCAGGGAACTCTTCAGTAAACTAAATCACAAAAAGGAAGCTAATAAGAAGTGGAAACTTGGACAAATAACTAAGGAGGAGTATAAGAGTACTGCTTGGGCATGCAAGGAAGAAGGCCAAAATACAAATGGAGTTGCAGCTAGCAAGGGATGTGAAGGGTAACAAAAAGGATTTCTACAGGTATGTTGGTAGCAAGAGGAGGATCAGGGAAAGTGCAGGTCCCTTACTGAATGGGGAAGGCAACCTTGTGACAGAGGATGCAGAAGAGGCTGAGGTGCTCAATGCCTTTTTTGCCTCAGTCTTCACAGTCAAGCTCAGCTCCCATACAACTGCACTGGGCAGCACAGTTTGAGGAGGAGGTGAGTAGCCAACAGTGGCAATACAACAAGTTAAGGACTATTTAGAAAAGCTGGGAATATACAAGTTGATGGGTCCAGATGAGATGCATGTGAGGCTGTTGAGGGAGTTGGCTGATGAGATTGCAGAGCCAGGAGCCATCATCTTTGAAAATTCATGGTGATCAGAAGAGGTGCCAGATGATTGAAAAAGTGCAAACATAATGCCCATCTTTAAGCAAGGAAAGGAGGAGGATCCAGGGAACTACAGACCAGTCAGCGTCACCTCAGTCCCTGGAAAAATCATGAAGCAGATCCTCAATATATCGATTTATAAGCAGAATGGAGGAGAAGAAGGTAATTAGGAGCATTCAGCATGGTTCACAGCATGGTTCACCAGGGGCAAGTCAGGCCTGATTGCCTTCTGTGATGAGATACCTGGCTCTATGGACATGGGGAGGCCAGTGGGTGTGGTATATCTTGATTTTAGCAAGGCTTTTGATAGAATCTCCCACAATGGCTTTGGAAATGGTGTCTCGAGGTGGGCTTCAGCTTTTTGGACCACAACCCATACTTCAGGACAAGAGACATGTTTGGGTGGGATGATCTCCACCACTCCCCAAAAGTAAGCGTTTGTTCTCTTTCAGGTTGGCCGATCTTCTTTGGCGAGCTTTAAACTAGGCTTATCAGGGGAAGGGGAAGGGGAAGTTGAGGACGGAGGGAGCCAGGGAACACTGAACAAAGAGCCACCTACAAGAGCAGCCCAGCTGAGACAAGCAATGAGCACAACAAATACCAAGATAAGAGACAGAGGCCCGGATAGTCCTGGGATTAGGTGGGTGGTGCATGCACCTTCAGGAGGCCTTAAATGTCTCTACACTAATGCTCATAGTATGGGGAACAAGCAGGAGGAACTTGACCTCCTGCTAGCTAGTACTAACCCGGACATAGTGGGGCACAATGAAATTTGATGGGATCCAAAGAATGACTGAGCAGTAAATGTCAAGGGCTATAGGCTGTACAGGAGGGATAGAACAGGGACGAAAGGTTGAGGTGTGGCGCTCTGTCAAAGAGCAATACACATCCTCAATAAGCAGCACTGGGTCAGAGGAGTGGCAGACAAGTGCTCTGGGTCCGTATGCAAGGGGGTTGGGGGGAAAGGGACTTAACTGTAGGGGTTTACTACAGGCCCCCCAGCCAGGAAGAAGAGGTGGACCGGGAATTCTCAGGTCAGTTTGCAGAGGCAGTTAAGTCAAGGGACGTGGTCATCATGGGTCACCTAAACTATTCAGATATCTGCTGGGAAGAGCAGTCAGCCAGGTCTGACTGCTCATGTAGGTTCCTAGATGAGTTACAGGACCTCCACAACCCAGGAGGTACACACTCTCACCAGGGGAAATGCCTTGTTGGACCTGGTCTTGACCACAGGCGATGACCTGGTGAGTGGACTGCGGGTTCTCGACCACCTGGGTGATAGTGATCATTGCCTGGTGGAATTCACCATCCAGCGCAGGGTGTCAAAGGCCTGCAGCAAAGTAACAGCCCTAGACTTCAGGAGGGTGGATTTCAATGAGGTAAGGAAGCTACTCAGGGAGGCACTGAGGTCCCGGAGGGGAGGGGAGTTGGGAGTCCAGGCAGAGTGGTCTTTCCTTAAGGAGACAATCCTCCAAGCCCAAAGGGTGACAATCTCCACATGGATCAAAGAGGGCAGGAGTGCTCAAAAGCCTCCATGGCTCACTAAAAGCATCCATGAATGTCTCAAAGCTAAAAAGGAGGCATACACCCATTGGAAGGGAGGGGCCATCACCAAGGAGTATTATACCTCCATTGACCGAGATTGTAAGGGGGCTGTTGGGAAGGCCAAGGTGGAGATGGAACTGGAACTAGCGACCCAAATCAAGGACAACAAGAAGTCCTTTTTTTAAAAACATAGGGGGTAAAAAGAAGGTACCAGGATATGCTACAAAATCTGGTGGTCACACCAAATGACAAAGCTAACCTCTTTAACAATTTCTTTGCCTCCATCTTTTTGAGTAGGGACCAGGGCATCCCCCCCACTGGGATCCCTGACAGACCCAGGGGAGGTGCTGCCAGGCCCAGGGTCAGTGAGGATCTAGTCAGAGAACTTTTGGTGGATCTAGACATATTCAAGTCAGCAGGTCCTGATGATTTCTACCCCGGAGTGCTGAGGAAATTAGCAGAGGTCATTGCGGGACCCCTGACACAGCTTTATGAACACTCATGGTGCTCTGGCAATGTGCTGGAGGACTGGAAAAGAGCCAATGTCCATTTTCAAAAAAGGGAGGAAGGAAGACTCAGGAAACTACAGGCCCGTTAGTCTTACCTCAGTCCTGCGGAAGCTTTTTGAGAAAATTACCCAGGAGCACATCTGTGAGGGACCAGCAGGGGAGATCATGCTGAGGGGCAACGAACATGGATTCATTTGAGTCAGGTCCTGTCAGACCAACCTGGTGGCCTTCTACGACCAGGTCACAAAATCCTTGGACGCAGGTGTCGCGGTGGACGTAGTCTTTCTGGACTTTAGGAAGGCTTTTGACACTGTCTCTTACTCCATTCTCATTAAGAAATTAGGATTTCTAATTCCATGGTGTCAATGCCTACACAGTCAGATGGGCCACATATTGGCTGGAGGGCCACACCCAGAGAGTGGTGGTGGATGGGTCTTGTTTGACCTGGAGGGAAGTGGGCAATGAGGTCCCCCAGGGCTCCGTCCTCAGGACTGCAGTGTTCAACATCATCAGTGACTTGGACAAGGGGGTGAAAAGCACCTTGTTCAAATTCACAGATGACACTAAAATGTGAAGAGAAGTGGGCACACTGGAGGAGAGGGACAGGCTGCAACTAGATCTAGATGGGCTACACAGGTGGGTGGATGAGAACAGGATAGGATTCAATACTGACAAGTGCAAGGTGCTGCACCTGGGGAGGAAGAACCAGCAGCACACCTACAAGCTGGGGAACTCCCTTCTCGTCAGTGCAGAGGCAGAAAAAGATCTTGACGTCATTATTGATTTCAAAATGAACATGGGCTGCCAATGTGGGGACGTGGCCAGGAAGGCTAACCACACCTTGTCGTGCATCCACAGATGCATCATGACCAGGTCCAAGGAGGTGATCCTCCCCCTCTATGCGACACTGGTCAGGCCGCAGTTGGAGTACCATGTCCAGTTCTGGGCACTGCACTTTAGGACGGATGTGAACAACTTGGAGAGTGTCCAGAGGAGGCCACTCACATCATCAGGGTGCAGCAAGGCAGGCCCTATGAGCAGAGGCTATTGGACCTGAACCTGTTCAGCCTCCACAAGAGAAGGCTGAGAGAGGATCTGGTGGCCATCTACAAACTGGCCAAGGGGGACTAGCAGGCTACAGGAGAGTCCCCATTCCCCCGATCACTACCAGGAGTAACAAGGACTAACAGCCATAAGTTGACCGAGAATAGATTCAGGCTAGATATCAGGAGGCGCTACTTCACTGCCAGGGTGGCTAGGATCTGGAACCAACTTCCAAGGGAAGTGCTGCTCACACCTACCCTGGGGGTCTTCAAAAGGAGGATAGACAATCACCTAGCTGGGGTCATTTGACTCCAGCATCCTTTCCTGCCAAGCCCATGACAGGGGGTCAGACTTGATGATCTGCTCAGGTCCCTTCTGACCCAACCAACTATGAAACACTCTCTCAGACAAGCTAAGGAAGTACAGGCTGGATGAATGGACTGTAAGGTGGATAGAAAACTGGCTGGAGCATCAGGCTTAGAGGATAGTAATCAAAGGCTGTACATCTGTTTGGCAGCCAGTATCAAGTGGAGTGTCCCAGGCAGTGTTCCCTGTAAAATGTGTGGTGTGCGCGGTCACACAGGCATGCCCGGCAGCGCAGCATGAGCATGTCTGCATGGCCATGCATGCTACACAGCTTAAAGGGAACACTGGTCCCAGGGATCAATCCTAAGGCCAGTTTTGTTCAATGTCCTTATCAATGACCTGAAAGATGGGATAGGGTGCACCCTCAGCAAGTCTGCAGATGACACCACACTGGGGTGAGTAGTAGATACACTGTAGGGTAGGGCTAGGATTCAGAGTGACCTAGACAGATTGGAGGATTGTGCCAAAAGAAATCTTATGAGGTTCAATAATGACAAATGCAAAGTGCTGCACTTAGGATGGAAGAATCCCATGCACCAGTACAGGCTGGGGCTGACTGGCTGGGCAGCAGCTCTGCAGAAAGGACCTGGGGGTTACAGAGGACAGTAAGCTGAATATGAGCCTGCTCTTCTTGCCAAGAAGGCTAAGAGCATATTGGGCTGCATTGGTATGTTTGTTGCCAGCAGGTCAAAGGAAGTGATTCTTCCCCTCTATTCAGCACTGGTGAGGGCACATCTAGAGTACTGTGTCCAGTTTGGGGGCCCCCACCACAGAAAGGATGTGGATAAATTGGAGAAAGTCCAGCAGAGGGCAACAAAAATGGTTTGGAGGCTGGGGAACATGACTTATGAGGGGAGGCGGAGGAAACTGGGCTTATTTAGTTTGGAAAAGTTTGAGAACGGATTTAACAGCAGCCTTCAACTACTTGAAGGGGTGTTTGAAAGAGCATGGAGCTGGACTGTTCTCAGTGGTGGCAGATGACAGAACAAGAAGCAACAGTCTCAAGTTGCAGGAAGGGAAGTTTAGGGTAGATATTTGGAAGATATTTTTCTCACTAGCAGCATAGTAAAACCCTGGAAAAGGTTACTGAGAGAGGCTGTAGACTTTCCATCCTTGGAGGTTTTTAAGACCCAGCTAGACAAAATCTTGGCTGGGATGATCTAGTTGGGGATGGTCCTGCTTTGAGCAGAGGATTGGAGTAGATGACTGCCCTAGGGTGCCTTCCAACCCTCACTTTCTATTATTCTATGAAATCATCTAAACGTACTACACATTAGTGATTTTTTTGAAAAGTTTACTGCCATTGCTTTTATCAGCACAGCACCAAAGTTGGCGGAATGAGAGGAAAACTACTGTTAGATTGGACAATGTTCTGACTGCTGTATTTTTTCGACCTATTTTGAGGTGGCACAGTGGTTAACATTTCATTTGCACTGTGTGTCACAATACGTGGGCAGTGGGGTTCCGCAGGGCTTGGTCCTCGGGCCCGCACTGTTCAATATCTTCATCAGCGACTTGGATGAGGGGGTGGAAAGCACCCTGTTCA